>OY979702.1:62078447-62730942 GCA_963855925.1 Inga laurina | reverse complement strand
GATTTGTAAAAGTGATATCTTCCATCTCACAAAGTTGTTTGATTACATACATCCCGCTCTCTTCTAAAACTCCACATATATATGATAACTCTACAGAAACCTGTGCATGATACCACCACTTATTTTTTAGCCGAAGTACCTTTTTCCCAAACATACGTATATCATCCTCTTTTAGATTGTACACAACTAAATGATCATCATCAGAATCTAGTGACTCAAATGATAAACTCCGGAATCTATGATAAGATGCCAGTTCCTCATTGATTTCCACCCGCGCAAGAAATAATTCAAAATCTGAGAAAACATCTTTAAGGAGAAAACAGAGGCATAGAGTCGGGAAGGAGTTACGAAACCAAAAAGAAATAGAAGCTCCTTTGCTTCTGTGATCAAACCACGTTGGTATGCTTGTACTCGGCACACAAAAATAGCACGGTTCTTCTTCCTCTGAATTATAATTGTATCTGCCAGGAGCCCCATGTAATTCCTGTGAATCAAAACCAGTGTTGAGCTATATACACTAACTCAATAGATATATTTAGTGAATATAACAAGGACTAAAAATCAAAGAGAGAAATTGATGACTACCTCACTCAATATGAAGCGCTGGGACTTTGAACTCAGTGACATGCAGTTTATTGCTTCTAAATGTCTCATGCGTGGTGGAATCCCTTCAACTTCTTTCAGATTCTTGCAATTATTTAACGCAAGTCTCTCCAAAAATTGGCATTCTTTCATCCATGCAGGCAAAATTGTGAAATCATTACCCAATAAGTCCAAATATTTCATGTTCATAAATCGACGAAGATCAGTTCTGAGGATCTCATCTGATATATGACAATCTGGGAGAAAAAACTGAACTTTGTTGGGACATTGCTTGGACCAAATTGCCTCTTCTTTGGCTTCCTTCGAATTCCATGATATCACCTTCCCAAAACCACCATCCACTAAGATCTCTTGTATTTCCAGCAATAGAAAAATAAGATTCGGGATCTCCATGACCAACTTATTCTCTTTAATAACTAACATCCTAAGCTCAGAAAGATTGCAAATCGACCAAGGCAGTTTTTCTATTCCTGTTGCCTTTAAAGATAGATCTCTTATTTTCACTTTCTCAAGTATTTCTGGAAAGTACGTCAGACTTGAGCAGTAACTTAGTTTGAGTATTGTAAGAGAGGGTAACTTGATGGCACGTGGAAAGGTTTTAAGCTGGAAACAATGTTTTACATCCAAGATCTCAAGTTTTGGTAAATAGCCAATTGAATCATGAATTCCAATCAAATTATTGCAATACGAAAGTCTTAATTCCTTCAAATTTCTGAGATTCGACAGATCAGGTATCTCTTCAACATATTCACAATCACCAAGATTCAAACAACCCAAATTGTCCGAAGTCTGCAATAACCAAATCCATCTAAAAATTTTAATAACAAAAAAGAAAGAAATTGTCAAGTACAATATAGCTAACTAGAAATGCTTATAAGATAGGGATCTTGCCTTAATTATTGTTTCCAACGAACTCAAACAAGAAAAACTCATGTCGAGAACAACAAGCTTCTTTGAACTAAAATTAGGAGGCAAACATGAAGAAGGATAACTTGTCCACTGCAGCACTTTTAAGCTCTCAGGAAGATATTTGGGATCTTCTGAAAATTCCACATTCTTAAAAATGAGAATTTTCAACTCTTTCATACTCTTGAAGGCTTCTCCATCCCAGTTTACTTTTATGCAATTCATCCAATTGTCTTGAACTATCATCCTAACTTTATTTGTGCCCTTCCAAGCCAATAAAAAATGAAAGTCATCATGAACAAATTAGAAATTTGAAGCATATGTAATAATAGATAGAAAACTTTTTTCCACAAATTCGAAAAAGTGACATACTTCAGCATATACAATCCCGCAACCCAGCAAATGGACCAAAAATATCTTCAACTCAGCCTCAACATATATGAATGTAAAACTCTTAGCAATCAATCCTTGACTTTAGTGAGTTAATGGCTTTGATTATTACAAATCTCTTAAATTATCTCAAAAGGTTTTAATCATTAATTGCAGCTAATCAGAATATTTATTTGATTGCAGTACATAAGGAAAATGCTAACGGCAATCTGAGTTCGCTGAATCAAGATAAATTGATTGTATCAACTTCTCTACTCTTACTCTTTCGACCATCTATGTTTAAACATACACACACTCTCAAACTTGTTTCCTTACTTATAGATAATGTTTATTCATTCACTAAATATTTAGGAGTTTCTTCTAATGAGATTTCAACAATAGCATAAATATAAATGTTTTTTTCTTATTTATTTATGAATAATCTTAATTATTCTAGCTTTTGATACGGTGAATTTAAACATTAAGTGATAGCATTTTTTAGATTATATCTAGCCAAATCTAATTAAAACTAATTCAAAATATAAACTACCATCATTTATTACATAATTGAAAGTTGAACTTTATATGCTTTTCCAAAAAAAAAAAAATTGAATTTTTCCTGACGATTAATTTACTGATTAAATATATTTACTTTTGAATGATGTGAAATCTTTCAGAGATTTTAAAAATAAAAATAAATTTTGACATTTGAAAGGTCAAAAATTTCATTGACTAAATCTATACAATCAGTTCTAAAAATCCAACAGTTCAGGCACAAAACAGTTTTTTTTAACCTTATCGAAAACTAATTCACCCCATTCATTCATTAAATTTCATGCATTGAATTTATGAGTCACATAAAGACTTAACAACTATGCATAAAAAATCGAGTTAATAACTTCACAAAATAAGGAAAATACAGATCACATCGATAAGAATATGCCACCAAAAGATGGTGAAAATAACAATAAAATTACAATGCAGAAAAGTAAAAATAAATAAATAAATAATCCCAATCAGTGTCACTTACCGTATTGCCTTTCAAAACATTAACTATATATATATATATATATATAGAGAGAGAGAGAGAGAGAGAGAGAGATCTGAATGGGCAAAAATTTCATTGCCTAAATCAATAAAATCAGTTATAAGGATCCAACAGTTCATGCTCCATTAAAAAGTTTTTTTTTTTAACCTTACCAAAAACAAATTCAAGCCATTCTTTTTTTCCCTAACCATTCAACCCATTCATTCAATAAATAATATGCATTGAAGTTATGAGTGGCAAAAGTACTTAACAACTAGGGGGAAATCCGACTAGTTGAAGTATTGAAATCCCAAATCAAGTCTTTAAATTTAACAAATCTTTAATTAGGCCATTGATCAAAAATAGGATTTCAGAATGTCGGTAAATTTTTTTATTGCCTTCTCACATCAATCTCAAATTTTCCTTCCTCCATCTCCATTAGCCGTTTTCACCCTATCAATCACTAAAATGTAGGAGTTTAAATTTAAAAATACCAGGACGAAAATTATCCAAATTAAATTTAAATGATAATATTCAAGATGTTTCAAATCTTTCATTGATTATTGTATATCCGAAAAGAATTTTTTTTTAAAATTTTTATATTAATAAAATTCAAGATAAAAGCTTATTTTAATCAGAATTCTTTTGAATATATATTATAATTTGTTTACTGGTGCAGTTTTTTACACCAATCATTTATTTATTTTTTGAACAGTTCACCAATCATTTATAAATATATGATTCTCTGTGCTGTTATAAAATTCACAGAAAGTCATATTCCATCATTTATTATCAGTCATTATCAATTTGTTATATTATAGGTGGATTCATCAACAACAGTATGGATGCATGTTTTAGATTAATTTTACTATCAAAATCTTATATTAGAGCTAATAATTTTTTTTGGCCAAGTATATTAAAGCTAATAATTAAGTCTATTATTATTAAGCAACAGTATATCTCCCCTCCTCTAATAATTCTTTTAAATTTAACACATGTATCATCAAATTAATACTAATAATTAAATCCCTCATCATCATTATCAAGAAGCAATTACCGTAAGGCTTATGAATTCTTTTCCGTGCAACGATTTTCTTTTAGTAAGACTTTTTTGTGTAACGATGGACAAGCAGAGATTAATAATTTAGTTAAGATGGCGAATATGTCTAGGGAGCTAATTTGAGTATCTATTTCGGTCATCTATAATTAATAAGCTTTTGTGATAAATTAGGGGCATTGAAGTAATTTAACCCAATATCTAAATCCCAGCTTAGGTCATGCGGCTTGATTAATAATTTGATATGTTTAATGACCTAAATAGGAATTTAGTTATTTCAAATGGCTTATAAAAGAATCTTCCCTAACAATTATGCATAAAAAAACGAGTTAACAACTACACATAACGAGGAAAATAAACATAGATCACATCAATAAGGATATGCCACCAAGAGATGGGTAAAATAACAATAAAATTACAAGGTAAAAACGGAAAATAATGTAAATAATCACAATTAGTATTACTTACTGTATTGTCTTTTAAAACATCAGCAATATCTTGAGGGCACCATAATCTACTCCGTTCTAGTCGGTTGTGTGGTGATTCTTCTTGAACGATTTCTCTCCCCATGTCTCGTATCAAATCATGCATTTGAATACAATCATCATATTCAACATTTATGAGGCATTTATCGACCAACACTCCAATAGAATAACTTAAATTATCGATGCCATAAATTCCTTCCACCACATGTTTGACATATTCCAGATATTCCCCTGTAAAGAAACAAGCAATATCAAGGAATATTTCCTTTTCAACTTGTTTTAGAACCTCATAGCTCAGCTTCAATACTTTTTGAATGTCGTCATCAGGGATTAATTTATAAGTGTCTAATGCAGATTCCCACTCAGTTACAGGCTTCCCACACAAGTTAGAGCCAATTACTTCAAGGGCAAGTGGAAGGCCTTTTGCATAAGTTATTGCATGATTCAAAACATCCTTGTAACGTGGATCTACTTGGCGATTTCTAAAAGCATTCCAGCTTAACAATTCAAGAGATTCTTTTTCATTGAAAGCCTCCATGTTGTATATATTTTCAACCCCATGCCGCACAAGTAAATGTTTGTCCCTTGTCGTTATAATGATCCTACTCCCACTACTAAACCAATTGCAACCACCAGCTAATTTTTTCAATTGCTCATGATTGTCAACATTATCGAGAATCAAAAGAATTTTCTTTTCTTTGAATCTCGTTTTTATTACTTGAACTCCTTCATGAATATCTTGTATTTTGATGTCCACTCCTACAATTGTTGAAAGCATTGTCTCTTGCATTCTTTCTAGGCCAAGTTTCTCTGATTTTTCTTTGACATCATGGAGAAAGCACAAACCTTCAAAATTATCAGCAATTGAATTATACAGAGCACGTGCTATTGTTGTTTTGCCCAGTCCCCCCATTCCACAAATTCCTACCATGACGACATCCTCATTTGATCCAATTTGTAATAGAAAGGTTATTTTTTTCACCTGAGGCTCTAATCCAACAGGATATTCAGAAACATGTAAAAGAACCCTATTAATTTTACTAGAGATTTCTTTCACAATCCTTTCAATAAATTGATATTCATAACCTTGCCTGAAATGTTTCAAGAAAAAAATATATTAATCCTACTTAAATTCATTATAGCAAAGAAATTTAAGTTTATTTACTTATAAACTAATTTGAAGCTGGGAAGGGAGAAAAGCCAGAGTAAACAAAAACCAAGATGAAAGTTGCGAATTACCCTGGTATAAAATGGTGGCCAGAAATATTTGCCACTTGATGCAATGCAAGCCTCCAACTTTCTATCTTCTGCTCATCAGCCTTGCGATTTTTCATATGCAAAGATAATGCTTGCCCATAATTGCCCTCTTGACGTCGCACTTCAGAAGGCTTCACATCATAAAAGATTGGCAAAACCAACCGATCCTTTCCTATAATACATTGATGTATCTTGACAAGTTCATCGAGGCAAAATGTTGATGAGGCATAGTTCTTAGATAATACAGTAATGGCAATTCTGGAATTTTCAATTGAGTTGAGAAGTGTCGGTGTAATTTCATCCCCTCTTCTTACTGCCTCATCATCAAAGAATGTGCGAACTCCCGCATTTTTTAAAGCATTATTCAGATATCCTGTAAAACCATGATGAGTATCTTCACCTCTAAAATTGATAAAGACGTCATAAGCCCATTGGTGATGGAAGGAAGAAGAAGCTGGTGCGAACCCGGTCATAATGGCTTCATACTGGAAATGATAGAGATATGAATGAGTTTATTACTTACCAATAAAACTGAAATTGTTGATGACAAAGTAGTTGAAGCAATGAGAACTAACAACAAGAAAGGTGAAGGCTTCAATTGCCTTTCTTAATTCAAAATGAAGAAGAAAAAAACATTGAGTTTGACTCAATGGGTTGACTAATAAACTAGTCGTTAGAGAGTACCTAATAAATCATAGTTATATTTATATATTTTATCGCACAGTCATCTAAGAATGTAATGATAATTTTGAGTTTAATTGGGTATTTTAAATAAAAAATAACAATGTCAAGAAAGTGTGAAAAAGATAATTACGAGTAAATAATTATAATAACATTCATATATTTCTTATTTTCCGTGTATTTTTTTAATAATTGGAATATAGAAATAATCAATAACCAGTCTATATAAAAATTATAAACAACAACTTATATTATTTTAGAATTCATCATCCTAGCTATACGTAAATATATACCACATTTTACTTTAGTCAGGAATGGATAAAATGCAAAAATACTTGAAAGTAGGGAGCTAAAATCAATTGAAACATTTTTACAAATAAAAATAAACCAATTTTAATACAAAATTTGTAGGATGGTGCGGGGAGTGATGGCCCCAATCCGTTTATGATTTTAAAATTTTTTTCTTTTTTATTTTTGATGACCATAAAATTTGTTTCTTATATACGGAATAAATATCTTTTTTGGATAAAAATATATTTTATAAATAACTTGTTTTTTTTTTTTAAATTCGTTGCAACATCATATTAAAAATATAAAAAAAAATAACTTTTTTTATTCATATACAAATTATTTTAGAATATACGACCTATTGCATATTAAGAACATATAAAGAACCATGAACATATAAATAACTAGTTGTTTGATTTTTATGCATATCACTATGATTTTTAAATTGTGATCTCAATGTAAATTAATATTAAAACCTGTTTTAATTTATAATTTATTATCATGTGCATATAAATAACCAATTGTTTTGTTTTGTTTTTAAAAATAAAAAATAAAAGTATTTATTCGTTTAGTATGCAGTTCTTTTATACAATCAATAAAAACGATGTTACAAAATTCATAGTGCATGTACTTACCTACTTATAAAACAGGAAAAAAAAAAATCATAGGACAATTATATATAGAATTGAAAAGTTGAGAGGAGGAAAATAAACCACACGAACAGTAGCGCGCAAAGTATCTAAATAAGATTAGGATATTTTGTTTGATGAATTAAATATTTTATTAAGACGAATAAATTGCTTCTTCAAGCAAAAGCTCCTGATTATCCTTTCTGACTGAGGATAAATTTTCAGATTTGATGATTCAACATATGGTAGTACGCAAACACATGGTAAATTATTAAAATAATTTATAATACACAAGGTTTACGAAGAAATAAATTATAAAATAAAATATGTAGATGGCACTAAAATAAAAAATTGTTATTAGAATAACTTCTAATATACGGGACACTTGGTCTGAATTTTAAATATGTGCAGGGTACCAAAAAAATATAATGTTGACCTTTTTAAAATACATAGGCCACATTTGGCACATTAGACTGAATTTTAAAGTGAATGAGAATGGAGATTAAAATGGCAAAAAAAAAAAAAAAAAAAAACAGAGAACGGAGATTAAAGTCGGTGTTGACATTGAGTTAGAGATTAGAAATAACTTTTTAAATCATATTGGGAAAAAGAAACAAGAAGAAGTAAAACTCAACGAAAAGAAAAAAGAAAAATGTGGATAAAGTTATATAGAAAATTTTATTGGTGTGAAAATTTTATTTGTGAGAATGATTTAAATTAGAGTGTCTGTGAAAATTTATCAACCCCTACTCACTAACAAAATTTATTTTCCCCAATTCTTCCTTAAAAAATTGAGGAAAAGACCCGATTATTCCCTTCTTCTTCCCAAGCTCAAACAAATCATGGAGAACACAAATGAAATATTCAGATCAAGCACAAATGAAAATCACAGATTCGAGCTCACCAGATGTGGACCAAGGAGGGCGACGTTGTCTCTCGATCTCATGAAGACGGAGGGAGACGCCGCCGTAAGTGGCTTCGCAGGGCCGAGGGATGACGAAGGAGACAAGGACAACTCTAGAGAGAGAGAGGAGAGTGATAATTGAAGACTTGGGCAGAGATTCAAGCAATGGGGAGACAGCTGACACATGAAACAAATCACAACACAATCACTGTATATAAATAACAAATGTGAGGCCCGCAAGGGTTGGCCCGACTGAAAGGAGTGGTCTGTGTCAATGAATGAGCAATTCCCAAAGGTTTTGGGTTCGATTCCGTGGGAAGTCTCTCGTCCTGAGGGGCGACTTTGGATTAATCTACACTCAAAGGGTGTGGGATACCAGTGAAAGTAATAAGAAAAAAACAAATGTGTGATGAACCCTTTCTTTTTACATTTTTTTTGAAAATTTTCTTGTGAAATTACATGATAGCATAACTTCTGAGAAATTTCTAAGAAATGATAAACCAGGAACCACTACCGACAAAAATGAGTGTCGGGAAACATTTTGACTTCCCTGATATGAGTGTTTATACTGACATAGGCAGGCTTCCCAATCACATGGGAGCCTCGGTAAAGTCTTTTCCCGTCGAGAAACTTTTCAGCAAATTTCTCAAAGTTTTATTGACCTTTTTTTAATCAAAACTTGAAACTCCAGGGAAAAAATTATTGTGTCCTGCTTTTTACAAGAAATTCTTATTCATTTTCTCAAATTATTAAGTGTTGAGAGAGTTTTTATTTATGTTTAAAAATATATATACTTTTTCTGATTTATAATATAAGTCGTTTCTAAAAGGATTTTTTTATTCATAATATAAGTCATTTATAAATTAATTAATGTATATTTAATAGTTTTGTCTCTATAATTTATGCTCAAATGTGACTTCTTTTATTTTATTTTTCTTTTCCAAAAAGACCTCATTTAATATCGATTAAATAAAAAAAAATCAATTTAAAACAGATTTATGAGCTACCTGTCAATTTTTAGTTCTAATCAATTAGTTGTAAATGCCTTAATGGGATTTGAAAAAAAATAAATCAGTTTTTTTACACATAAAAAGAAAGAAATATAATCAGCTAAATTGTCAAGTTTTTCTGAAAAAGTTTTGTTAAAATAAATAAGTGTCTTTAATCTTTATTTCAATTGAGTGTGAACATGAGACCAAGTATTTCAATTTCAATTGTTACTATAGTACACTATTAAAGTCTCATGAATGGGAAGACTGTCGACCTGTGTCTCTCTTTCCCGGAGGCTTTTAAAAATTTTTACCATACATTCATTTATGTTTTAAATTGTAGTCAGCACTCTTAAATATTTTATGGTGCATCTAATACCTTAAAATATTTTTTAAATACATCTGGCATATTAAAATATTTTTATACCTTGGTGATAAATGCACCAAAAGCTATTTTGAAGTGCTATAGACACAATTGAAAAAACAAATTTGGGTGCCGGAGATAAAAAGAATACTTTAAGATACTAGAAGCATATGAAAAAAATATTTTCAGATGTTTGATGCACTATAAAATATTTTCAGTTATTTATATAGGAAATACTTAAGGGTGCTAGATCCATCTTAACTTTTTATTTATTGTTGGTACTTTTTCCCTATGGTTGTAAATATAAATTAGTCTAGGTAAACTTTCCTTTTTGGACCTAAAGACCTCAATCTTTTGTTTTCTTCATTTAATATTTAATTTTTTCTTACATTAGTTTCATTTAATAATTTCACAATTGTTTTACCCTCTTTCACTCTCATATTTAATATTCTCGGGCCTCGGGGTATCTTTGAAAAAATAATACATATTTTTACATAATAAATGACAAGCAACCAACTTAATCAAATTTTTTAATTTTCACAAATTAATTCTTAGGTTATATTTTTAGGACTGTAGGGACTACCAAGTAAATTAAACTTGTGAAACCAGCTGAATGAATACACATAATCACGTTTTTTTAAAATCACCTAATTAATGAAGACATACAAAATAATCAAATTGGTATGGTACATAATTAAAAGATTTAAGATGCAAATCTTTTAAAATGGTGGATAAATGCCACAACTGTTTATCATTTTTGTTCCCATTTACAACACAACTGTTTAGTTGATACTGTTGTAAACATTGTGTGTGAGTGTATCAAAGGAAGAAGTCTCATATAACTCAAGATTGGGAACACCCTAGTATAAAATTAAATATGAGCTTGAGTTAGTAAAAAGGATAATAAGAAGAGTCTTTGAACTAACTGTTGGAGATGACCGTTGAAATTTTAATTGACCGGTTTTAATGACATTTAAAAGGTTTTATTACATTAAATTGTAGTTAACACTTATTTTGTAACTGTCATTTTAATTGTCATCAAACTGTTGTTAATGGTCATTATAACTCCCCAACTGTCACATGTTTCTGCCTATAAAAGGCAATGTTCAGTGCATGGTTAAGAGACACGGAGGTCCCCGAGCTCCTCTCCTCTCTCACTTCTTCTGAGTTACATTGATATCTTTCTGCAATTCTGTCACCCTGCTTTATGCAGGAAGGGTTCGTTTTATCCTGGGGAGTGCCGCTTCCTGATCTACCAGGGGGTTGCGGAATATCTCCTAAGGACAACATCCTTGGACGTGACTCAAACTATTTGTTTATTGTGTTTTACCAGGTGCTGCTGCTAACAACCAATATGGTGTGAGGTGCTTACGCCAACAATCTTAAGAGATATTTCCTGCTGATTTTGTGAGTAGTCCATGATAAGTTAGTTAGTTGAATAGCATAGCCACGACGTGCTCTCAAATTCACTTGGTTGATCAAGGAATGAGATAAGTCTAAACATGTTTTTCCTTGATTTATTTAATTCTGGTGCATTAGATCATAATCTAATCCCTGGTTGCAAATTCTGCCATATTTTTTGAAATCTTGACTATGCATTGTGGCTCAAGTTTAAACATGGTGTCGTCCTCCGTATATGTTGCTGTCAACCACGCTTTTAAAAATATTAAAAGGGACCTATTGGTTTTGTTCTCAGGTTTCAAATGGAATTTTCCCAGTTTGTTCTGGTCTCTGTTTTCATCAAATGACCGTCAAAACTGTTTGCTACAGTTTTCAGTGCTTATGACTACTGTTTGTTATTAGAATGATATAATTATAGTTTTATTTCCATAGTTCATGCTCGTTGGTTAGGCACTGGAGGTTTTGCGGTTAATAAATTTGGTTTCGAAAGGTTGTAACCTCCTGTTAAACACCTAACTCATGCTTTGAGACGCATGCGAAATGGATTGTTGGATCTGGTGGTTCTCGCTTGGGTTTTCAAAATCAAAGTCTTTAAATTTGAGTTTTTGACATTTTCGGTTTTTGACTTGAGTTTTGTTTTAAGAATTTTAAGATCTATGAGAAAAGATGATATATTTCCCAGATGTGGGGCTACTTCATGATAATCACAGCAAAGATGGCTCTGTCTTAGAGAAGGTACGTTCCTTATGGAAATTCTCACATCAAGTATAAACGTGAATTGATACTATAATTGTATGTGTGAATATCATATATGTGTACATGGGAGTAAGCTTGGTGAATTTAATATTATTGTTATACGTATGGTTAATGGCCGTTAAGGTTAAAACGTTATAATATTGATTGGGGAATCATCTTTATTTTTGCGGTTGGCATGTTCATTTTCATACATATTATGGTTGTGGAATGTGGAAATAAAAGATGAAGTTATTTTCTGAGAGTGCACGCTCCAATCACCTCAGCAGTTATATATAAGGTCTAAGCAAATTATTTTTCGATTGTGGTCTGAAAGTGTTTAACACATTGAAGAGGTTTACTGGTAATGTGCTTTTTGCATTATCGTGACGTATAATTAGTATGGTGCTGGCTGTTATTTTGTATTCAAGAATACCGTATGAATTGGTTGAGACTTTGTAACTATTTGGAAAGGGTATAAAAGTACATTTTTTCCTAATTTAGTGGTAGAAATTAGATATATTTATGAGCTTAAACTAACGATGAGCCCTTTTAAATTGAGAATTATCATGTGAAATCCTAATTCAATATTAGGTGAAAAATTCTAATATAATTAGAATGGAAGGGGATATGTGATGAGATTCTAAATTAATTAGAATTGATATTGCAAAGCCGTGAAAGATAACTGAAATAGTGGAAGAGATAATTACTTCCTGGTAGTATATCATAGAAGTGAAATAATGATTACCATTATACTGGACTTGTTATTGGCCATTAATTATCCGTAACTGTTTAACGGCACAATTGTATGGTCATCTTGGTGGTGTGGTTTCAGTCTCACTATAATTTATTGGTTTTGATTTGTGAATAAATGAATGAAATTAAATTGGTTTAGTGTATACTTGTAAGGAACCAAAGTTGAGTTTTGGTTCTGGAAATTAAGTCTTGGTGATCGTGAGATTATTGTTGACTAGGTCAAGGACTTGATGAGGTTTGGAATGAGAATGTGAACGTATTTTCTCTAATTGCATATCTATTTGTTATAATAACAATTTATTGTCTTTGCAAATTGTGATTGGCAAGACAATTTAATATATAGTCTATTTGGTGGACTTACTATCTGTTGGACTAATTCTCACTTAATAGGAGATTGTGGTGTGAGATTTTGATTAAATTAGAATGATAAATTTGATGAGATTTTAATTTAATTAGAATGGAAAGAGATTATATAGTGAGATTCTAATTAAATTAGAATTATTATTTATAAGGTGTGAAAACATTTTTGAGATATTTGAAAGTGTGGGGGTGCCTAATATGTGGGGATATCTTATAAATTTTTAAAATTGTAAATTGTTTCTAGCCTTATTTGATAAAACTAATGTGTGGTTTAAATTTATTATGTGGAGGTTTTGTTATTTGTTGCAGAGAGCAAATTTGTGAATTATTCGTGTGGTGTGAAAATTTAATCATTTATCTAGTGTAGAGATAAATGTGTTTAAATTTCATGATTTGTGAGTATTGTTACGCCCTTATTTTAATTTCACCTTTACCAGAGTATTCACGGAAAATGATATGCGGTTCGGTGGACAATACAGGAATAGCATAACTATACTGATAATATGTACATGATTACGGAAATTCCCCTCAGGGATTCGTACCTAATAGTTACAATTAGTGTAGCCGCACAGGGCTATTTGGGTGTCTAAACTCATCCCAGTGAAATGGAGACATATTCCTGACTTCGCTCTGCCACTGCAATCCTCTCGTATAGTTCTCTTCTTTGCTCTCAGCATATCTTCTGTCTTATCCTATCTAAATTGTTGGTAGGGGAAGGTGAGATTCGAGAGAATCTCAATAGGAAACAGATACTATAATACATGCATGATAGATGCTATGTGTATGACATGTTAGCTTTAACTAGATGTTTGCTCCATAATAACATTTCTGCATGCTCAATGTTTCATGTAACAAAATTATGGCCACAGCAAAACAGAAACAGAGCTTTATTTATTCAAATATGCTCTATACAATCAAGTAAAGCAATCACATACATCACTACACAAGTAAAGATATCAAATACATGCAAGTAAGGTAAGTCCCATACCTTAACCATTTTCCGCCTCGAAACGCATGCCTCGATCTACGTGCAAACAGCTCAGGGCTCCATATTCAATCCTACAATGTCAAATGTACTATTTAGACACTTTCATAGTGTTTCTGAGGGTTATATGAGTCTATCTTGAAAAATTACAAAAATACCCCCGGGGACCCGGCCCGACCCTGATATACTCGGTTCAGCTGTACTTTTGCCGAAATTTTGACATGGGATATTCTTACATATTTTCATCCAAGGAATCTATTTCCGGACTTAGAATTATCAAATTCAATGTCAAATTACAAAAATACCCTTGGCAGCCCTACTTTAAGGGTTTTAGGGGCGTTTTCGTAATTATGGTTTTTCGGCTTTTTCCGAAAAATTGCCCAACTGTAACCCCACCTAATTTTCTCTCCTGAACTCAATGGAACCATCAAGTCATTGAAAATACAACTCTAAGGCCCATTTATAGCCTTGGCCAAAATATACAGGTACTCAAAGAAAAATTGGGGTTTTTCGGTTTCAACTGCGTAAACGCGTTCCTTTCTACTTCTAACCACTTTATTGACTATTCCATTAGGTTACATCTACTATTTAGTACCAATTTTGGCAGCATAACAGCCCCATAAACCCAATTTCCATTTTTAGAACCAAAGACAATCCGGCGAAATTTCACCGATTAAATTGTCCACAGCAGCCATAATAGTAAATAATCAAGAGTTTGGAAGTTACCTCAAGCTCCCTCTGGCTTTTCCTTTTCTTGGCTGAAACCCTAACCTTCCCAACTCCAAAAATCTTGCTTCAAACACCTCAAACAACATAGAAGATGAGCTTAGGAGAAGGATTATACACGTTAGGTACGAATTCATCGAAGAAATCGACCTATCTCGTGAGTTTTCTCCTCTCCTTCTCTCTCTAAAAAAGCACAACTTCCTCTCTCTATTTTTCTGAAATGGCGTCAGTTTTGGGCTGAAGAGGAGGAGGAAGATGATATATCATATGGTATTTACTTATTAATTTAATTTCCCAATTTTCAGATTTTTTACAAAATTCTGGTAAATTTTTGCCCAAACTTTGAAAAATCATAACTAATTCTAGAAAAATTGAATTAGAGTGATTCCAAAGCCTATAGAACCCTTATTGAGTCTATTTTCAAGGAAAAATATAGACTTTTCTTAGATGGAATCACAAAATTCCCAGAATTTCAATCTTTGTATGCTATTCCATAAACTTTTCAGTTTTTCTGGGCTAACTTCAAAAATTCATATCTTTTTGTATATAGCTCTAATTGATTCATATGACTATCAAATTAAAGCTTAGGATGTCTATTTTCATTCTGTAAAATTTCATAATTTTTGCTCATCATTTGATTATTCAAAATCACATGACAAGCTCACTACCTCATAGGCGATTTCAACGAAAGCATAATTATATTCTCCAAAATTAACCATTTTATTTTCTTTAATGCCCCAAAGATATAAGGAACATTAGAGAATAGATTTGGGCATCTACTAAATCGGGGCTTAGTAGTCCACTTAATTTAGGCTTATTCTAAAACCTCAAATCTCAAAATTCAGGGTATTAGAAGTATATATTTATAGTGGTATAAATATACATGACTACTGTTAACATTGAATTTTTTAATGTAAATGACATATGTGTTATAATATGTCTTACAAAATTATATATTGCTGCCTCATTTTACAACTACAAGATGTGTGCTGCAAATAATTAATTGAGTGGAGACTTTGCTATATTTTCTAATGCGAGCAAATTTTGTGGATTACCAAATATTTTGCTTGAAACAAGCATTATGTGGTATGAAAATTTAAACATTCATCTATAGTAGATGAATGTGAGATTTTCATAATTTGAGGCTATTATAATTATCTTGGTTTAAGAATGTGTGTGAATTATGATTCTAACACGGTTTGAAGTAGTTTTGCAACTCAATCTAGATATGCACAAATTTTTTGAGAATTTGTTGCATTAATTGATAGACATCAATTCTTATGATATAGCTTATGCTATATAGAGATTGGGCATATATATAGATATGTGGAAATGAAATATTTGAGAGGTACCATAAATGTTGGTATCATATACGGTGGATTCCCATTGTATGAGATACACGGATGTTAACTGAATTTCAGTTTTATCTGAGAATATCCACTAGTAGCTAACATAAATTATTATGTGAGCCAGAGTATATATGTTACTCTGGAATTGGCTAAAATCGGAGGTTAAGTTATTGAAAACCTCTTAGCAAAACTTTTGGGTGTAAAACCGACATTTTATGTTGATGAGTTGTGATTAGTAAATCGCAATAGCCATTGTAGAAAGAGTAATGGTTCAAGTGGAAATCGTTTGAGATATATTGTGAACAAGCATGCTTAATAAATGTGGAGTTATCTTAATTGATTTGTAAGGTCAAAAAGTTGACCTACTGACATGTTAGCGAACCCCGGGAAGAATTCAATTTGCCGAAGGGAATGGGACTAAAGCCAATACGAAATTAACAGTGATGGCAATCCAACCTCTGTGATTGGTGATCCCATGAAAGAGGTTCAATGGGTAAGAACAAGTCGTTTGTTAGTTCTGTTAGCACTAAAATAAATGACCAGTCCCTTCCTATGGCAAGAGAAAGTACTAGAATGTATTTTGGTGAGGCTGAGTGAAAGCTCTTAATGATTTTATAATCCTACGGGATGATTTGCTCATTGCAAGTACATTTCATGAAATCACCTATACGAATGAGGAGTGGGGCTACTCCTATGAGATTATGGCAAAATCTATAGAGCATTTGTTAAATACCAGGACATGTGCATGGTCGTTTTAATGTGCAAAACGCGTTAACAGTGGGAAATGTGAGGGTATAATCTGACTCTTAATGCCTCTAGTATACACCTAAGAGGTGTTGGTTCATAGTCCATAGGACCACTGGCATCTCTGTGTACTAAGTGTTATTAGTCTAGGTCTAGTTCATAGTCTAAAGGACCACCAGATACAATGGTTATATCCATGTGTGTAACTTAGCTAATGGGACTATGAACTTCCTTAGACACATGTGGGGGATTATTGTAAATATTGTGTATGAGTGAGTCAAAGGAAGAAGTCTCATATAACTCAAGATTGGGAACGCCCTAGTATACAATTAAATATGAGCTTGAGTTAGTAAAAAGGATGATAAGAGGAGTCTTTGAACTAACCATTGGAGATGACCGTTGGAATTTTAATTGACCAGTTTTAATGACATTTAAAAGGTTTTATTACATTAAATTGTAATTAACACTTGTTTTGTAACTGTCGTTTTAATTGTCATCAAACTGTTGTTAATGGTCATTATAACTCCCCAACGATCACATGTTTCTGCCTATAAAAGGTGTTGTTTAGTGTATGGTTAAGAGACACGGAGGTCCCCGAGCTCCTCTCCTCTCCTCTCTCCCTTCTTCTGAGTTACACTGATATCTTTCTGCAGTTCTGTCACTCTGCTTTATGCAGGAAGGGTTCGTTTTATCCTGGGAAGTGCCGCTTCCTGATCTACCAGGGGGTTGCGGAATATCTCCTAAGGACAGCGTCCTTAGATGTGACTCGAACTATTTGTTTATTGTGTTTTACCAGGTACTGCTGCTAACAACCAATATGGTGTGAGGTGCGTACGCCAACAGATACAAAACAAATGTGTGTTGCCCTCTTTGGCTTTTGATTTTCAATTTTCATAATGTTTGTTTGGAATAGTGATTGAAGCCTTTAAAACAGCTTTTCAATTTTGATTTACAGTATTGTTCGCCGTTTAGCTTCCGCAAGCGTGCGGGTCGCAAGTAATAAATTAGTGAGAAACGAGTGTCGAACCACAAGGACTATGACAAAAGCGAGTTAACTAATCTAACCATGTTCTTAATTAGGTTGAATGGAATCATTTAGATGTGATCAAGTTAAATAAAGACTTTTGATAAAAATAACAAAGGAAAACAGTGGAAATTGAGAAATTGGGTTTAACTTCAAGAGATATAAACTTAGGATTACTTCTTCCCCATTGTATTTTATGAAACAATGCAAATATTCACTTATGTTAGTTAAATGAGTCTATATGCTAGTCGAAGATCCTAAAATCATCAACCAAGCTCTCTCAAGTCTGTTCGCTACCGCAAGTGCACGGATCGCGTCAAGTAATACAGTGATAAGTGAGATCGTTCCCTCGAGGATTTGAATAACAATCTAGTCAAACAATGGGCTTGATGTATTTGATTAAGTTGAATCAAAACAAGTGTTGAATTTGAGAAAAACAAATTTAAAAGATATGCTGATAACAATTAAGAAAAACACTGAACAGAATAAGCTTCTTGTAAATTCAATCAAGTAGAGTGAACCTAGGATTGTTCGCTTCCTTTGTATATCATAAACTCAATCTACTTCCTCTTCGATATTATTGTTTATGGGATATATATATATGTCAGTCTAAGGTTCAATAGCCAATGGTTAAGCTCTCTCGAGTCATAACCAACTTATATTTTCCAATTAGATACACAATCTCTTGCTGCATTTAACAGAAAATACTCATCAAACAATTTCCTTACTTTGACAATGCTAGGTTAATAACTATATCTCTATGTTATTAACAAACCATCCATTTAACTCTTTAAACTTCAAGTCTAGCATAACTCTCCCCACGTTCTTCAATTAGATTAACTCTCTCAAGCTTAATCTAGTTGAACATGTTATTCATAGTGCTAGCAATTCATGAATATCAGTGAAAATAGAGAAGAGTTAACACATATATACCATTAGCTAAAGAAGAGGAAGAAGAATTCGAGTTTAATCCATACAAAAGAATTGAACAATCCTAGAATGAGAAACCTAGCTACTCATGTTCAAAAACGGAATACAAATAACAAGAATAAAAGTAGCCATAGCAGAATCACAGTGGAGAAAGGGAATGAATACAGAGGATTAAGAAAACTGGAGTGAAATCTCCTCTAATCTTCAAGCCCTCTTGATTCTCCTTGATTCTAGCAGGTTCCAGCACTCAGCACCTCTCCAGCCGCCTCTGTCAATCTTTCCCAATTCGGAATCCCCTTATCAAAACCCTCGGTTTGCCTTTTATATCATCTCAGCTGTCAAAACGCAAATGTTCATTTTTGGGGTTGGGCCGCGGCCCAAGAGATGGTGGGCCGCGGCCCAACAGTCTCTGACCTCAGGTATATGCTTGTGGGCCGCGGCCCAAGAGGTGGTGGGCCGCGGCCCACACCTTTCTGTGCTGCTCTGTGCATACTGGGCCGCGGCCCAAGAGATGGTGGGCCGCGGCCCACAACTTTCTGTGCTAGTGTGGGCATCTTGGGCCGCGGCCCAACACTCTCTGGGCTCCTTTTTGCTCTGTTCTGATCTTCCAGCTGGTCTTTCATTCACTGGTGATCAGCTTCCACTTCCTTCCTCTCTTTTTCACGACCTGCAGCTTCCTCTGGGTTAGCCCTGCCTTAATCTGTAACAATTCACATAAAGAGCTTTCACACAAAGTTAGACATTCATAGCAATTAGGGAGTAATGTCTTCCACAATTTCATTTTGCTGTGCATATCATGAGAAAAACACAATTCATCCCTTTAATCCTTTCTAATGCCTACTTATGCATCCAAAGTGAAGTGAAACGGTATGAAATATGAAATTCTAGTAAGAATTTCCTGAAGTTAACACACCCTCAAACTTGAACTTTTGCTCGTCCTCGAGTAAACTCACTCCTTCACCAGCCTAATGCTCACGCATGACCCTCTTCTCTTAAGCTACTCATGTCACCAAATATACATGCTTGCTTGGTTCATAAAAAAAAACTAATTCCCTGGTCATTGTCAACTGAGTGTATGTTCAACAAGAGTTGTCCAACACTCATCTTTCATTCATCCAGACCAGGAACTATATTTCAGCATGCATGATTCGGAATCATTGTCTAGACCTAATCCCTTGCATTCTCCTTCCTTTTACTTGGATTCAATTCACACACTTTCAGTGTCCCAGGAACTTTAAGGTTGCATGGAATTGTTCATTGTTGACGCTTTGAGCTAACACAGAGTTCAGTTTTAGGTAATGTAAAGGGAATAGGCTACAGCTCAATCGACCACAGTCATGTGCACAAGAAAACACTCACTGCTATATGTGTTTAATCCTCACACTTAGGGTTAATTTCACTCCGTACCACTAATAGCAGGTCCTGCCATAGGCTTGTAGAAATTCTACTCTCTCCACCACTTGTACACCTAGATTTATGAATCAAGGGGGCTTTTACCAGGGTTGTATTGTTGGAAATGGTCTAGTGGGAATGACTAATGGAATAAGTGCCATGCATGCTGAGGCATATATAATGATAATGACATCTCTCTTTCTTTTCTTTTTCTCTCTCTTCTTTCTTTCTTTTCTCTTTTTTTTTTTAAACATATCGATTTTCTTTTACTCCTTCCTTCTTTTCTTTTGTGACTTGCGTAACTAAGCACTTATTGAAACAAGTAGTAAGTCAAATGCTAACTCACTGCTTTTCTAAGTATCATTCAATTACAAAGCAACAGCATGCACGACTTGTGAAATGTCATTTTTTTTTTGAAGAAAGAAAAGGTAAATGGCTCAAAGGGGGTGATCAAAGGATGAATGTGAAAGGTTTGTGTTTAGGTTAATGGGTTTAGAAATGAATGCCCCTATCATTTTCACTAATCCACATGCAACTGTGATTTCGAAAAAGAATTTAAACAAGTTCTAGAGGTACACTGGCATAAATGGCACAATCACTCTAATGAATAAAATTCAGGCTCAAAACCCTTCCAACAGAGGTTTCTCCTCTCTTGTGCACAACCCCCATGGTTAATTCAACCTTAACTTATTTCGAATACATTAACTTAACTGATCCATATGCTAACACAATGCACCATAACCACAACCACTTCCATACAATTTACTCAGAAACATACAGTTCCGTGAAAAGGAAAAGAAAATGCTTACGAAGTGTGTGAACCGCTCATCTCTTCCCAGGAATTCAACTACAATTTCAAAGGTCTTGCCATGAAAACAATTCATACATGTCATGTGTAAACTGAGAACCAAGCAATCATGAATATCCAGTATTTGACTCAACTCAGCCATCCAATACAATTCCCAGACATTTAGCTCAAAGAAATGGCGTAAAGCAGGTTTAAACAAATGCATGCAAATATTATCAGCACCCCCAAACTTGAGGGAGACAGTGTCCTCACTGTCATAAGACACATTGTTTCACAGATAGCACCTGCAAAGAAACGAGCATACAACCAGCCACAGGTATAACATTGAACACCAGAGATATTGAAATCATAATATTCAATAACATTTGAAACCACTGATGTCAAGTAATGAAATATCAACTGTAACCACAGTACTGAAACAAAGTTTGAACATATCCAGAGAAAATGAAAAACAACAGTAACAATGGTCAACAAAACTAAGGCTAGTCCTCGCCATCACCATCACTGGCGGCTGCATCAGTGCTGTCCCCCTCAACATCGTCATCTCCACCGGCAGCATCAACCTCCGCGCCATCATCATCATCACCGACCGCAGCAGGAGCAGGGACATGAGCAGCAAATAACTCCTCTAGCCTGGTCAGGCGAACACCGTGATCCTGTAGATAAGTAAGGCACTGGGCAGCAGTGGCTTCTGTTCGCTGAATAGCTGCAAAGATCACGTCCAGAGTGACGGTAGACTCAGAAGAGGCAGGGGCATCTGATGGCTCGCCCTGCTCCTGGGGGAATGGAATGTCAGGAGGCGGATAAGAGGGTCCTCCCTGCTGAAAGAAGGGGTCGGTCGGTGTGCGCTGGGAGGCTCGAACTCGCTCGTCTGGTCGTGGCTTGATGCTCAAGTAGTTGAATTTTTTAAGAGGCTTGAACATAACATCGGAAGCCATCGCGGCTACACCCACCGATGTGCAGAAAGAGGAAAGGAGGTGCGGCAGTATCAGACCAACCGAATGATCTCGGGCATGGTTACGAAGAGTCTGATAAATCAAGGCGCCAAGATCAACAGGCTCCTTCTTCATAAGCAAGTAGATAAGGAGAGCCTGGTCTCTAGAGAGGTGACTCCTCTGCGATGACGGCCAGAAGTAGTCCTTGCCGAAATGCAGCCACACCCGAGCCTCCACTGATAACTGAGCCCGAGGTAAATGTTTCTGTGCCCCTCCGCGAGTCTGCCACGCTACTTGGTGGTTGTACACTAGCAACTGTGAAATCTCATCATCAGGGATGTCGTCCTCACTATCCACTAATTGCTTGTACCTGCACTCCTCAACAGCGGGAAGTGCGGTAAACTGCCGAAAGCTCTCAAGAGTAAAGTCCACTTCGACTCCGCGCAGAGAAAATCGCCAAATGGGGTGCACACAGGCTTTGGCGTAGAAATCCTGGACAAGCTGGAGGTTTCCGTCACCTTTAGGATCCATAAGCCTCTGCAGGTGATAGGTGCGTGTGGCGAGATAGTAAAACTTGTACGAGGCACTGAACAGGAATTCCCGTTCCTGCAGTAAAGGTCGGGTGACAATCTTGGCCTTGGCCTCAGCAACGGCCCTAGGACCGGAGCGATCAGCAACACGCTTGGCCGACATAGTAGCTACTAGAGAAGACAGGGGACAGCGAAAACCAATGAATACTCAAACAGGCACTAAACATGGGCACCAGGACCAGAATCAAACAATGCAATGATGACCCCCCCAAACTTATGACCTAAGAGTCGCAAATCTGTTCAATAAGATTCCAAACCTCAACCTAGTCATCAAGACCTCATACATCACTTAATCAACTCAGCAGAATGCTTAAGATCAGTATAATGTCAGGACATTGTCATCGCACATTTATTTCAAAATAAGCAGCACATTGTGACGAGCACAAAACAGGATCAATAACAGTTGATAGTGTATGTTCACTGAGGCAGTTTGCATGTGTGGACATTGGAAGCATGTTGTGTGATGTGACCATATGAAACACAATTCGCACATACCAGACATGCACAATTCCATGGATAAAATCAACAGAAGTTTAATGCATGCATCACAGATTTGCCCAATAAGGGAACATACACAACCTTGCACAATATGTCAATTTTGAAATGGATTATGACACCTTTGAAGTATAATGAAAACATGATATCCCTAGACAGAGAATTCAAGTCCAGCCACAACCAATGCAGACCAGAACAGAGCAATATATTTACATATCCTGGAATCAACAATTGAAGCATCTCTTGTACCAATGATGATAAACAATAGGATGTAAAACAGTTAACAAGCAGGCCACAGGTACAGAGTGTATAGTACATTGCAAAAACTTTTTTCAACAGTTTGAGGACAAAATGCACGCGCAGCAAAACTAGACATCCCGTAACTTACCAATGTCCTATGAAACTCATACTTCTGCATTTCATAGCCTAAAACATGCTATATCAAGTCAAACCTAAAGCTTAGCAATGCCTATCACTGTAAGTCCAGAGATTTTGTAAAAACATTGGCAATGAAGCATAGACTCAAAACAGGGCAATGGTACACTAGGGAATTCAGAATGAATTGACGGCATGTTTGCGATTCTTATGACAAAAGAATGCACTAAAGCCTATACATTGCCCTTGAAACCAATTAAGTACAACAGAATTGCGACTGTTACGCCTAAATCCGCAAATGAAAATCGACCTAACTACCCCCAAATGCGAGTAACAGAGCGAGATTTAGACTTCTTACCTCAAATGTAGAGAAAAGTGCGAGATTAGAGGAGAAATCAAAGGGGAATACTCCACTTGTAGAGCCTAGGGCGTCTTCCACAGCAGGGGCGATCTCGGTTGTGCAGCACCCCCTCCAACGATAGAGTAGACGGAAATAGAGTGCAGAATTGAGAAGGGGATGAAGGAGAAACAAGGGAGGAAGGGGAAATTGAAA
The DNA here is from genome assembly GCA_963855925.1 of Inga laurina. Lineage (NCBI taxonomy): Eukaryota > Viridiplantae > Streptophyta > Magnoliopsida > Fabales > Fabaceae > Inga > Inga laurina. The sequence goes on along the minus strand of OY979702.1, from coordinate 62,707,228 downwards.
GGGGGAAAGGGAGGGAAAGAGGTCGACTATGAGGGAAGAGAGATCTGGGGGGGAGGCGGCTGCTGAAAGAAGAGATTAGGAGAGGAATAAACGCGCAGCAGGGTTTTTAAAAACCCTGCTGTCGCGTCTGGGCCGCGGCCCACGGTGTTTGGGCCGCGGCCCAGAACCTTCTGTTCTCAGGTGAAATCTTGGGGCCGCGGCCCACAGATTTGTGGGCCGTGGCCCAGAACTCTCTGAGCTCCACTGAAATCCTTGGGCCGCGGCCCAGAACTCTCTGAGCTCTTGCTGAAATCCTTGGGCCGCGGCCCATGAGTCTGTGGGCCGCGGCCCATAACTTTCTGACCACAGACAGCCAGTTCTGGGCATTTCGAAGCCTATCCGTTTCTACACATGCATATAATCCACTAAAATCATCATTGACACACAGCAAACAAACCATTGGCTATTCCATTAAGAGTATCAGAGCTATGCCATACTTTCACAAGATGACCTTCACAATCAACACCCCTAAACCACACATTCCTATGATTAAAATTTCCTCCTAAAGCAGGATTTTCTATGTGTGATCTACCATGTGTCAAATTTAAGCCAAAAATCATGCATAGTGCTTCTCTAACAGTCAATGCAAGTCTCATATCATATCCCAGGCACCAGAACAAACAAGCATGCATAAGAGTTTAAGAACTTCCCTGGAATATGCCTGTCCCATCAAGATGCCACCTCTTTTTCCTAGCAATCTTCTCGTTCTCAACAACCTTCAGTTTGACCTCCCTTTCTTCCTACACAAAGTAAAAGACCAAACGTTAACCTACTAACATATGCTAAAGTCAAAGAAACTAAAAAAAATTAAGTTCAAAACTTGGGTTGCCTCCCAAGAAGCGCTTAGTTTATAGTCCTTAGCCTGACTTTTCACTTTGGTCAGTCCTCATTTGATAAGTAGATGGTGGATACAAGCCTATCCACATCTCCTCCCCAATAATGCTTTAACCGCTGACCATTAGCTTTGAATCTCTCACCCTTCTCATTTTCCAGCTCGACATCACCATATTTTGATGCCTGAATAACCTTGAATGGCCCAGACCATCGAGATTTAAGCTTTCCAGGGAAGAGCCTCAGTTTGGAATTGTAAAGAAGAACAGTTTGTCCCGGTTCAAAGCTCTTGGGACTGATTTTTCTGTCATGATCCCTCTTTGTCTTCTCTTTGTAAATCCGTGAACTTTCATAGGCATTGAAGCGGATTTCATCCAGCTCATTGAGTTGGAGCAACCTCTTTTCTCCCACTGCTTGTGGATCAAAATTTAACTTCTTAATGGCCCAATATGCTCCATGTTCCAATTCTACAGGCAGATGGCAAGCTTTTCCAAACACTAATCGATATGGAGACATACCAATAGGTGTTTTGTAAGCTGTTCGATAAGCCCATAATGCATCATCTAACTTGGAGGACCAGTCTTTCCTAGTGGTGTTCACTATCTTCTCCAGAATGTTTTTGATTTCTCGGTTGGAAATCTCAGCTTGGCCATTTGTTTGGGGGTGGTAAGGCAATGCTACTTTGTGTCTCACACCATATTTCTTCATCAACATCTGAAATTGATGATTGCAGAAATGTGATCCGCCGTCACTGATAATGGCTCTCGGTGTGCCAAACCTTGTGAAAATGTGCTTCTTAAGGAACTTCAGTACCGTCTTGGCATCATTAGGCACACAAGCCATAGCTTCCACCCATTTTGATACATAGTCCACACCCACTAAAATGTGTTCATTGTTGAAGGACTTAGGGAATGGACCCATGAAATCAATCCCCCAAACATCGAAGAGCTCAACTTCTAACATGTTATTCAATGGCATCTCATTCCTTCTGGAGATGTTCCCCACTCTTTGGCATCGATCACATCGGAGGGCAAAAGTATAAGCATCTTTAAACAATGAAGGCCAATAAAATCCACTTTGAATCACTTTCGCAGCAGTTTTCTCTCCTCCAAAATGACCACCATACTCAGATGAATGGCAACAATGCAGAATGCAATCTTGTTCAGTTTCTGGAACACACCTTCGAATGAGTTGGCCGGGGCACCGCTTGAATAAGTAAGGTTCATCCCAAAAGTACTTCTTCACTTCATGCAAAAACTTACGCTTTTGATGAGAATTGAACTCTGGAGGTAGCACTCCACAAACCAAATAATTCACAAAATCAGCAAACCATGGTGTGGATGAATGATCAACAAAGAAAAGCTGTTCATCCGGAAATGATGCTTGGATCATGTCAGACTCATCAAATTGAACCTCAGTGCTCAGCCTTGAGAGGTGGTCAGCTACTTGATTTTCTGTACCTTTTCTGTCAACTATATTTAGGTCAAACTCTTGAAGTAGGAGCACCCAGCGAATGAGTCTAGCTTTAGAGTCCTTCTTGGTGAGAAGGTACTTGAGAGCTGAATGATCGGTGTACACAGTCACCTTAGTACCTACAATGTATGGTCTGAACTTCTCACATGCATACACTATGGCAAGTAACTCTTTTTCAGTGGTAGTGTAATTGAGTTGAGCACCATCAAGAGTTTTACTCGCATAATATATAGGGTGGAAGATTTTTTCTACCTTTTGCCCCAAAACAGCACCAACAGCATAATCACTTGCATCGGCCATAATAATGAAAGGTACAGCCCAATCTGGAGCTACTAAGATAGGAGCTGAAATAAGACGCTTCTTTAATTCTTTAAAAGCATGCAAGCACTCATCATTAAACTTGAATTCCACATCTTTTTCCAAAAGCTTAGAAAGGGGTTGGGAAATTTTTGAAAAATCCTTGATAAACCGCCGATAGAACCCAGCATGTCCAAGAAAGCTCCGGATACCCTTTGTATTAGTGGGTGGTGGTAGTTGCTCAATAATGGCAATTTTCGCCCTATCTACTTCCAACCCGTTCCTCGACACTCTATGGCCAAGTACAATGCCTTCTTGCACCATGAAGTGGCATTTCTCCCAATTGAGAATTAGGTTTGCCTCTTCACACCTTGTAAGCACAGCATCTAAATTCTCCAAACATGAGTCAAAAGATGGACCAAAGACAGAAAAATCATCCATGAATACCTCAATTGTTTTCTCAATCATATCAGCAAAAATGGACATCATACATCGTTGAAAAGTGGCTGGTGCATTGCATAGTCCAAAGGGCATTCTTCTGAAAGCAAACGTGCCATATGGACAAGTGAAGGTGGTCTTCTCTTGATCTTCTGGGCTATGGCAATTTGGTTGTACCCGGAATATCCATCAAGGAAACAAAAGAATTCCTGACCAGCTAACTTGTCCAACATTTGATCTATGAATGGCAAAGGAAAATGATCCTTTCTTGTAGCTGTGTTGAGCTTCCGATAATCCATACACACCCGCCAACCAGTCACCGTGCGAGTAGGAATTAGTTCATTTTGGGTGTTAGCCACTACAGTCATGCCACCCTTCTTAGGGACACATTGGACTGGGCTCACCCATGAACTATCAGAGATAGGGTACACAATTCCAGCGGAGAGCCACTTAAGTATTTCTTTCTTGACCACTTCCTTCATGATTGGATTCAATCGCCTTTGATGCTCAATAGAAGTTTTATGATCATCTTCTAACAAGATTTTGTGCATACACATAGAAGGGCTGATTCCCTTAATGTCAGCTATGGTCCAACCTATGGCTTTCTTGTGGTCTTTTAAAACTCGTAGGAGCTTTTCCTCTTGCAGATTCGAAAGATCGGAAGAGACAATCACTGGTAATGTGTCGGCCTCTCCTAAGTAGACATACTTAAGATGAGATGGTAAGGGCTTCAACTCAAGAGATGGTGGAACTTCAATAGATGGCTTCAAAGGAGTGCTCAATGCCTCAGCGACCTCAAGTGGCTCAGAATTCCTTTGTCTTGAGTGAGGGAATGCCTCCATACGAAAAAGGTTTTCAATAGCCTCTTCATCAAATTCATCTAGATTCTTTTCCCCAATTAAAAATGCCTCTAGAGGATCTTTAATCATAGGAGCATATGCCTCTTGAGGAATGAGTGAATCCAATATATCCACAAACGAGCATTGAGCTGAATCATCATGGAACTTCAAGGCTTTTGGCATGTTAAAGACCACTTTTTCATCGTCTACCCTTAAAGTAATTTCGCCCTTTTCCACATCGATAAGAGTCCTTGCTGTAGCTAAAAATGGACGGCCTAAAATGAGTGGGATCTTCCAATCAACTTCACAATCAAGCACCACAAAATCTGCTGGAAAGATGAACTTGTCTACCTTTACTAACACATCTTCAATAATTCCTCTAGGCTTAGAAATACTCCGGTCAGCAAATAGAAGGGTAACTGTGGTAGGCCTTGGTTCTCCTAGCCCCAATTGGTTAAAAACAGCCAAGGGCATCAAATTTATGCTAGCACCCAAGTCACATAGAGCTTTACCATTGAAGTTTGTGCCAATATTACAAGGAATATAAAAACTACCTGGATCTTTCAACTTGGTGGGTAACTTCCTTTGGATCACAGCACTGCATTCTTCGGTTAAAGCTACAGTTTCAAATTCATTGAATCATCTCTTCTTAGACAACACATCCTTTAGAAACTTGGCATATTTAGGCATCCCCTCTAAAGCTTCAGCAAAAGGAATGTTGACATGTAGCTGCTTAAACATATTCACAAACTTTTTGAATTGTGCATCTTCCTCCTTCTTTTTGAATCTTTGAGGAAATGGTAAAGGAGGCATAATAGTAGATGTGGTTGGTTTACTCTTCTTTTCATCATTCAGATCTTGTTCTCTCTTCTTGCTCTTGCCAACATCATCCACTCTGCCCTCAGTGTGCTTTCTCCTCTTAGTCTCCTCATCTTCCACCATAATTTCTGGAGTTATGACTTCCTCCTCTTCAACTTCAGTGTCCACTGGATCATCTTGCTTTGGTCCATTTGTGCTCGAGCTAGGCATGTTCGGAAGCACCTTGCCACTTCTCAAATGAATGGCCTTACATTCTTCTTTTCCACCCCTCTTTGGGTTATGGATGGTATCACTTGGGAGACCGTTTCGAGCCATGGCATTTACTTGAATAGCTAGTTGTCCCACTTGAACTTCAAGGTTTTTGATAGCGGACTCATGAAGAGAAAAAGTGGCCTTACTCTCACCCCTTGAAGATTCCACTTCTGATAAGATACGGGCCAACATCTTGTCCGTCTTAGATTCTTCTTCTTTTGCAGGAGCTTGCCTTGATGGCATAGGAAAACCCGGTGGATGAACCGGCTTGGTGCCAGAAGTAGACTCATGAGGAGAGTTCAATGTGTTACCCTAACTCCAAGAAAAGTTGGGATGAGCTCTCCACGCACGGTTGTAAGTTTGTGAATATGGATTACCTTGAGAAGGTTGAAATTTGCCCATATAATTGACAGATTCAGTGCCCATATAGAGAGGGCAATTGTCCGGCATGTGGACATCATTGCATTGCTCACATACAATCGGAGTAGCTTGAACAGAATGCACACCATGAGCATTTCCCTTGTTTATTTGAGACTCTAAGACATCAAAGCGTTTGTTCAACGCGGATAGAATTGCGGCAATTTGTGATGAAGAGTCTTCTTTTGTGTTGAGTAGGGCTGGTGTAATTGGAGTTCTCCTATCATTTCCTTGGGTGTTATTTGCAGATAATTGGTCCAGAAGTCTGAAAACTTCATTGACAGGCACATTCCGGTCACCTCCATTAGTCATAGAGTCCACCATTGCTTTGGATTGAGGATTCAATCGTGTGCAGAAAATTTGGATCACTACCCACTTGTCCACCCCATGGTTGGGGCATTGTTTCATTAGCATCTTGTACCTTTCCCATGCGGCATACAAATGCTCATCCGGCTGTTGTCTAAAACTCAGAAACTCGTCCCTTGCTTCCACTGATTTATCATCGGAGAAAAACCGAGCTCTAAATTTAGCTTCAAGATCAGCCCAAGAGGTTATGGATCCCTCCGGGAGATTGTTGAACCAATCTCTTGCCTTCCCTTGCAGAGAGAGAGAGGGAATAGGCGCAACCGCAGTACATCTTGAGGAACACCATTCTGCTTGAAGGAGTCACACACCTCCAAGAAATACATCAAATGCTTGTTGGCGTCTTCATTATACAGGCCATGGTACAACCCATGCATCTGCAGCATCGTTATCATCACCGGTTTGATCTCGAAGGTGTGTGCTTGCATCTCCGGCATCTGAATGCACGATTGAGTTCCTCTCATATTCCGGGTGGCAAAGTCGTTGACAGTGGCTCTATCATATTCATCTGCCATTGTGTCAGCTTCAGTTTCAGCACCAAACTCAGATTCTGTTGTTGTTTCTGTACCAGATTCGGATTCTGCTACTGATTCTGGGTCTGCCTCAACGCGCTGTACTCCGTCCAGCACCACAATCAGTTCGTTTCCTTGCAAATGTTGCATGAACTGGACTGATACCTGCGAAAAGGACAAGACAACAAGTATCAAGCTGCACAAGTGAAATTGAATTCAGAAAACAATGACAGAAAAATTATAACTCTAACTAAAGAATCAAGCGAAATCTACTAACATAAGCCTAAGGTCAACTAAAATATTTGTTAAACCAATCCCTGGCAACGGCGCCAAAAACTTGTTCGCTACCGCAAGTGCACGGATCGCGTCAAGTAATACAGTGATAAGTGAGATCGTTCCCTCGAGGATTTGAATAACAATCTAGTCAAACAATGGGCTTGATGTGTTTGATTAAGTTGAATCAAAACAAGTGTTGAATTTGAGAAAAACAAATTTAAAAGATATGCTGATAACAATTAAGAAAAACACTGAACAGAATAAGCTTCTTGTAAATTCAATCAAGTAGAGTGAACCTAGGATTGTTCGCTTCCTTTGTATATCATAAACTCAATCTACTTCCTCTTCGATATTATTGTTTATGGGATATATATATATATATATATATGTCAGTCTAAGGTTCAATAGCCAATGGTTAAGCTCTCTCGAGTCATAACCAACTTATATTTTCCAATTAGATACACAATCTCTTGCTGCATTTAACAGAAAATACTCATCAAACAATTTCCTTACTTTGACAATGCTAGGTTAATAACTATATCTCTATGTTATTAACAAACCATCCATTTAACTCTTTAAACTTCAAGTCTAGCATAACTCTCCCCACGTTCTTCAATTAGATTAACTCTCTCAAGCTTAATCTAGTTGAACATGTTATTCATAGTGCTAGCAATTCATGAATATCAGTGAAAATAGAGAAGAGTTAACACATATATACCATTAGCTAAATAAGAGGAAGAAGAATTCGAGTTTAATCCATACAAAAGAATTGAAGAATCCTAGAATGAGAAACCTAGCTACTCATGTTCAAAAACGGAATACAAATAACAAGAATAAAAGTAGCCATAGCAGAATCACAGTGGAGAAAGGGAATGAATACAGAGGATTAAGAAAACTGGAGTGAAATCTCCTCTAATCTTCAAGCCCTCTTGATTCTCCTTGATTCTAGCAGGTTCCAGCACTCAGCACCTCTCCAGCCACCTCTGTCAATCTTTCCCAATTCAGAATCCCCTTATCAAAACCCTCGGTTTGCCTTTTATATCATCTCAGCTGTCAAAACGCAAATGTTCATTTTCGGGGTTGGGCCGCGGCCCAACAGTCTCTGACCTCAGGTATATGCTTGTGGGCCGCGGCCCAAGAGGTGGTGGGCCGCGGCCCACACCTTTCTGTGCTGCTCTGTGCATACTGGGCCGCGGCCCAAGAGATGGTGGGCCGCGGCCCACAACTTTCTGTGCTAGTGTGGGCATCTTGGGCCGCGGCCCAACACTCTCTGGGCTCCTTTTTGCTCTGTTCTGATCTTCCAGCTGGTCTTTCATTCACTGGTGATCAGCTTCCACTTCCTTCCTCTCTTTTTCACGACCTGCAGCTTCCTCTGGGTTAGCCCTGCCTTAATCTGTAACAATTCACATAAAGAGCTTTCACACAAAGTTAGACATTCATAGCAATTAGGGAGTAATATCTTCCACAATTTCATTTTGCTGTGCATATCATGAGAAAAACACAATTCATCCCTTTAATCCTTTCTAATGCCTACTTATGCATCCAAAGTGAAGTGAAACGGTATGAAATATGAAATTCTAGTATGAATTTCCTGAAGTTAACAAAGTCAAGATTGATTTTTAATCTTCATTAAAAATATTCAATCTCTTGTTTACAATTAATGAAAATCATCTTTCCAAAGCAAGCCTTCACTTGACTATGCTAGGTTGTTAGATATATCTCTATTCTAACAACAAACCATCCATTTAATCCCTAAACTTCAAGTCTAGCATGATCTTTCTTAAGTTCTACAATCAAAATAGCTCTCTTAAGCTTCTTCCAATTGAACAACGCTAATCATGTGGTGATCAAGTACAAGATAGCATTAAGCTCAAAGAAAAATCAACATATAATACTCATTAACCAACAAAAGCAAGATAATCTAGTAGTTTCAATCCATACAATGGGTAAAAGTAATCCTAATTAGGAGTTTTAGCTACTCATGGTCTGTACATGCCAAAATCTCAGCACACAATCATAATCCATATCAGCAAAATAGAGAAAAAGGAGAGAAGAACAAGAAAAACTCAAGAATTGAGGCTCTAAATCCTTTCTTAATCAAATCCCAAGCTCCAAGCCCTCCAAAATGCCAAACCCTAGCAGCCACTATGTTCAAGAAGTCCAGCCCTCCTCATTTTCGACCTAGCCCATGCCTTTATAGTGGTTTTTCTACTTCATTTTTCAAAACGCACAGCATCAGTTTCGCGCGTTTGCCGTGGGTTCGCTACAGCGAATACCATAGCGAATTGTCATACAGAACCAGACAGAAGCAATGCTTTTTCAGGTGGTTTCGCCATGACTTTGGCTACAGCAGATTCCACAGCAAGTGCATGCTTCTCCTCCATAATGTCCTTTTTCCTCTTCCTCTTGCATTCTTCTCTTCCTTTCACATCTTCTCATGATCTTTGTGAGCTTTTACAACTTGTCATCCTCCACCTACAAGGAGGAGGGATTTATGAGCTTTTTTAACTTTCACAAATAATTAAAACTATGTGCATTTAACTCATGATTCAACAAAATTTTGATTTATCTTATGTTCTATCACATTTTCTTCTATAATCTCTTTATATGCACAATTTGAACCCAAAAATAAGTGAAAAGAGAAGAAAATGTGCTAGAATACTCTTGATTTCTATGAGTTAACAAGTATACGAGATAAATATGTGAGAAGAGTTTTGTTTCAATTTAGGTAAAACACACTTATAAACTCTTCATAAGCCATCCCAAAACGTAAACTTACATACTGCAACTTCTGAGAATTTTCCTAGAAATCACAAACCATCTTCACTACTTTACACATGGCTCCAGGCTTCACAAGGGAGCCTCAGATGCACTTTTCCTTTTTACCAGTTGAAAATTGAACTTTTTATGTTTTCTTTTTAATTTTTGACTGAGTTTTAGTTTTAACCTCAATACTTGATGGTATTAACTCTTTAATTAACGCATTCAAATTTAAATCAAATTCTTATGAAATTATGGTGAATAAATATCATATTTTAAAATTATGAGAATCAAAATCAAACCCGATCAATTGTAAAAGTGAACTATGATATTAACAAGTTACAAGGCTAAGCAACATCCTAACCACTGCACTAATGCATATAATGTGAGGTGAGCTTCTACTAGACCTTGACTTGAGAAAGGAATAGTGGTCCACATGGAGGTAATGGTCCACACGAAGGTAACGCGAAAAAGATAATAGAGTACCTCACTATTTAACTAATTAAACATTGATTTCACAAAATTGTGTCAGATATTCAAAAATTTGTGAGGAATTTTAGTTTTATATTGACTATTGATATTTTATGTTTATACAAAAGGATTCTAAAGTCAGGCATAATGTATAGGAATCGATACTATCCAATATATATAAGAGAAGTTATTTGATGAGCTTAAGTGGCGAATGCATTATGAAGAAGGAGCAAGTTAATGAGCTTTGAGATAAACATACATAAAGGCTTAGATTAAAAAAAAAAAGAATAAAACATATTTAAGAATTAAAACCACTAATTCAAACCTGGCCTTTGGTTTGGATGCCATCAAGGCATGGTATATATCCACAAAGCTTTTTGCATTTTGATTCAGAATCCCAATTAATTGGCGGCCACGGTAACTCCATGTTGCCTGAATTCTTGCCAATCCATATTCCATAAAAGCCTATCTCTATTTCATCAATTTGGGGTGAGATCAATAAGGTTAAAGTTCATATCTTTGCTGAATGCTATTACAACTCCATGCCTTATTTAACAATTTTGTTCCTATAATTTATGCTTCATTGTAGGTTCTTGTATTTTTTTTTCCAAATTAACTCACTTAATATTGGTTAAATTGGAAAAAAAAAATCAATTTAAGACATATTTAATAATAAAACAACATATCTAATGAGTTACCCGTCACTGATCAATTAGTTGTATATGACTTATATGTATACGGGATTTGATCAATTAGTTACCTGTGTGTCCTGTGGTTAGTCTCTTGTCTAGATGCTTCTCAACAAATTTACCATCCATCCATTTATTTATTTGTTAGTACTTTTAATTTTTCCCTCCGCTTGTAAATATATAAAGTGTAGGTAAACATTTTGTTTTGGACCTGAATACCTCAATCTTTTGTCTACGTCATTTCATATTTTTCTTACCTTAGTTTCATTTATTAATTTCACAATTTTGTTTACTCTATTTAGCTATTACATGTCATAATAAATGGCAAGTAATCAACGAAACCGATTTTTTTTTTTTAATTTTCAAAAATGAATTATTAGGTTTTAAATTTAGGATTAGAGGGACTATCTAAGTAAATTAAACTTTAGAGACCAGGGGAGTTAATACACATGATCAAGTTTTTTAACCACCTAATGAATGAAGACTTACAAAAGAATAAAATTGATATGGCATGCACTCTATGCGATTAGTACTTTCAGACTTTCAGTTATTTTTAATTGTTGTGATATTATATAATTAAAATATTTTTGGTGCAAATCTACAGTTATGAAGTATTAGGCACCTGACATTATAAATTTCTTTTTGTGAAAAAGTACAGTTTTCAAAATATACAAAAAAATGTTATAATGCTTAAGTCTAATGTTGAACGTTTAGCAAACACGCCCATCAATGATCGGTCCCTCTTTGATTTCGATACGTAATAAATGTGTGTTGCTCTCTTTTACCTTTTCTTTTTCAATTTTCTCTATAAAATTACAGACAAAACTTCTGAGAATTTTTCAAGAAATAACAAACGAGTAACATTTTGGCATCACTATTTTAAACATAGCAATAGGCTTCACATGGAAGCCTTGGGAAGCAAAAAGTCTTGTCCCGTCCCTACATGCACTTTTCCTTTCTCTAAGTTGAAAATTGAACTTTTTATGTTTTTCTTTTTTTATTTTTAAACTATTTTTTCAATAATCTTTATACTTTTAATGAGTATTGGTTTTGACTTCTATATTTAATAGCATTAACTCTTTAATTACCATTGTTAAACTTAAACTAAATCCTTATAAAATTGTATAAACTAAATTCCACATATGAAATTACAGGAAAAAAATTAAAACTTAATTAAATTGTAAATACGGAAGAACGTACGGCACGGTGCAGCTTCCACGGCCACAGCAGCAGTGAATATGAGAATCAAAGACTCGTCAAAATGAGACTCTCTTTCATAACAAATGTGCGTTGCTCTCTTCTTCCTTGCCCTTTTTTGCTAATTTTCTTTTTGTAAAATTAGATATATAATAGCATAACTTCTGAGAATTTTCTAATAAATCACAAACCAATGATCACTGACAAAAGCGGAATCATAAAGAGGTGCCCGCTTCTACTTGACTTTGAGGAAATAATTAAACATTGGTTTTATTACAAAAGAGGATAAAATAATTGTGTTAGCATTAGTTTGCTATTGAATATTGATTGGTTAAGTTTTCACATCATCGCGATTTTTTCCTTGGAGAAATAAGTCAAATAACAACGCCCCATCGTTAGTAGCTGCCAAGAAGCAACGCGGAATTGGATGTCTAGCTATGCTTACCTGACATTGGTAATAAGTGTTGTTGCCCAATCATGATTTTTTTTTGGATATTTTTTTTAACAAGTGATTTTAAGAATTGCAATTATATTTGATTTCATTTATTAATGGCACTCATGAGTGTATAATTATGTCAGATATATAAAAATTTGTGAGGGATTTTAGTTTTTATACAAAAGGATTCTAAAATCAGGCATAATGTATAGAAATCGAAACTATCCAATATATATATATATATATAAGAGAAGTTATTTGATGAGCTTAAATGGCAAAAGCATTATGAAGAAGGAGCAAGTTGATGAGCTCTGAGATAAACATACATAAAGGTTTAGATTAAAAAAAAAAAAGGAACAAAACATATTTAAGAATTAAGGCCACTGATTCAATTTATATGAATACTTATTTTTAGAATTTCAAAAGTGATCATAAACATACACATTAGTTAGTGTTCACCTTCCTTTTTTAAAAGTAACCCCAGTATGAATTAATTAAACATTGGTTTTACAAAAGACCCAGCCATTTTGTATAGAGTCATGAATCTAATATGAGAGGATAAAAAACTTGTGGTTCCATTGAAAATTGGTTAATCACATTGACTAAAAACTATTATTTAGACCGTTAAGTTTTGTCGAGAATATTTAACGTGTTAATAGGGTTAACAATTTGGATCCTTGTCTTGTAATCTTAATAATATATTAACCTCAAAGCCTACCATATTGATTTCATGATTTGTTTTCCATTTGGGTTATCACATTGACCTCGAAGCCTAACATATTGATTTCATGGTTTTTACATAACAGTCATCTGTAGCTTCATTAACGTGTTAACTAAAACGCATTAATTATGCCCTAAGCACCTGGTCTTAAACGTCATCAGTAATTTAATTGACGCGTTAACTAAATTTTGGATTATTATTCCACTTCTAATGATTTTCCCAGCACGTTAGTCATTCCAGCTCCCTTATAAAATGTATGTGTGGTCCTCACTTTTTTGCGTTTTATTTTTCAGTTTTCTTATAAAATTAAATACCATAACTTCTAAGAATTTTCCAAGAAACCACTAACCTTTGATTTTTTTCAAATTTGTTTTTGCTGGAAATTATATTTCTCAAATTCTGAGGCGTTGTGAGAGTTTTTTTTTTTTTTTTTTGTGAGAAAGTTAAGTCCTTCTTGAATAGAACAAAACATAAATCATTATGTTAATAAAAAAACGTACAGATTCGTTATTTAATTATTAGGGAGTAAGATGGATTTATAAAAAATATATTATATTCCCTCTTGTCCACAACATAAATCATTTCTAAAAATGATTTTTAAATGTACAATATAGGTCATTTACAGAATAATAATTAATACTTATTTAACAATTTTATCTATGTAATTAATATTTACATGTGACTAATGTCTTTTTTCTCTCCTTCTAGAGTGAGGGAGGCCCGCACACAATTTTAGCATCAAATTTGTATTCTTTTTCTCTCCTTCTCATCTCATTTAAGTAAGATGGGTAAAACTGAAAAAAAAATTCAATTTAATTAAGATAGATTAAGGGTGTGTTCGGATTAACTTTTGGAGAATAGTTTTTGGAGAAAAAAAGGAGAATAGCTTCTGAAAAAAAGATTCTGAGCAGAATAGATTATGGAAAAAAATGATTTTAATAAAATGAGAGTTAGGTATTGTCACTATTGTGGTCAGAATAACTTTTTTTATGGTGTGGGGCCCACATAATGATAAATGACCAATGAAAGAGAGAGAATGGGGCCCACATAAGGAAAAATAACCAATGAGAGAGAGAGAGAGAGGGTGAGACCCACATAAGAAAAAAAACAACAAAAAAAAAATAGCTTTTTCCAAAACTTAGATTTGAAAAAATTTTGAGTGTTCATCAACCAAACCATAGTTTTGAATGAAAACCTAAGTTTTGATTGGTATGCCGAACGCACACTAAATGAGTTAACTCTTGTTTCTTAATACCTAGATGAGTTGAAAGTAATTTATATTATTGATCGGATGAAGTGTATATACACACACACAAGGGATTTGAAAAAGAAATTCATTATCAAGATTTTCAAGTTTGTCTTCAAAAAGATTTTCTTAATAAATCAGTTCAAATTACAGAAGCTCATGGGACCAAAGTGTCTGATAATTTCCATATTCAATGTGAACACGAGGCCAATATTTCTACGCATTTATTTGTTGATTAGTACTTTTTCCCCCATGACACGATTGGGGTCTCTCTCATTTTGAATAAGCAATCTGAATGACAACCCATCGTACAACTTGGGTTCTGAAGAAGAAACGCGGAATTTGATCCAATTATGCAATTACACGGAAGCCCTACTATTCATAAATAATATTTCAATTTAATATGAAAATATTTAGCTCATGAATTATCAATTATCCATTCATTAATGTTCACTCCTTTTTCAAAAGAGTACTGCAATACGAAACAAATTAAAATAAACCTTAGCTTTAAAAAAGACGTAGCCATTTTGTACATAATTATAACACTAATAAAATATCAACATTAAAATAATAAAATTGAAATATAGAAGTCTGCGTGAGGAATTTCCGAGAATTAACAATGCACCAATATGATAGTTATCACGCCCTTATCTTAATTTCGCCTTTACCAGAGTATTCGCGGAAAACGATATGCAGTTCGATAGACAACACAGGAATAACATAACTATATTGATAATATGTGCATGATTACATAAACTTCCCATATTGGTTTGTATATAATACTTACGATTAAGGTAGCCGCACAAGGCTACTAGGGTGTCTAAACTCATCCTAGTGAAACGGAGACTTCTTCCCATCTTCGTTCCACAACTATAATCCCCTCGTACGGTACTCTGCATTATTGTTTGCATATCTTCTGTCGTCTCCTGTCTAAATTGTTGGTAGGGGAGGGTGAGATTCGAGAGAATCTCAGTAGGAAATAGATACCATAATGCATGCATGATTGATGCTATGTGTATGACATGTTAGCTTTATTTAGATGTAGGCCCCATAATGACATTTCTGCATGCTCAATGTTTCATACAACAAGACTATGACCACAGTGAAAACAGAAACAGAGCTTCATTTATTCAAATATGCTCTACACAATCAAGTAAAGCAATCACATACATCATTACACAAGCAAAGATATCAAATACATACAAGTAAGGTAAGTCCCCTACCCCGAAATCTTTCTCCTCGATTTGCGTGCCAATAGCTCGGAGCTCCATATTCGATCCTACAATGTCAAATATACTATTTAGACACTTCCATAGTGTTTCTGGGGGTTATATGAGTCTATCTTGAAAAATTACTAAAATACCCCCGGGGACCCCGGCCTATTGTACCCGGTCCGACTGTACTTTTCTCGAAATTCTAACCTGGGCTGTCCTGACATATTTTCGCCCAAGGAATCTATTTCCGGACTCGGAATTATCAAATTCACTGCCAAAAGACGAAATTGCCTTTGGCAGCCCTACTTTTAGGGTTTTAGGGGCATTTCCGTAATTATGCTTTCTCGGCCTTTTTTGAAAAAATGTCCAATTGTAACCCCACCTAATTTTCCCTCCTGAATCCAATGGAACCATCAAATCATTGAAAATCCAAATCTAAGGCCCTCAAACATCCCTAGCCGAAATTATGGTGTTCTCCAGGAAAAATCGGGGTTTTACGATTTCGGCTCCGTAAACACATTCCTTTCTACTCCTAACCACTTTATTGACTATTCCATTAGGTTACAATTACCATTTAGTACCAATTTGGGCAGCATAATAGCCCCACATACCCATTTCCAAAAATTAAAATCAATGGCAATCCGGCGAAATTTCACCGATTAAATTGCCTACAGCAGCTAGAATAGTCAATACACAAGAGTTTGGAAGTTACCTCAAGCTACCACTAGCTTTTCTCAAAGTGGCTGAAAACCCTAGATGCCAAACATCCAAATTTGAGCCTCCAAACCTTAAATCATATGCAAAGGAAGCTTAGGAACGGAGTTATAAACATTAGGAACCGATTTACCGAAGAAATCACTTACCTTTGTAAGCTTTTTCCTCCCCTTTTCTCTCTCTAAAATTTCACACTTCCTCTCTCTATGTTCAGCTAGTTCACGTCAGAAATGAGCTGAAGAAGGAGGAGGATGATTATAATGATATATCCAATTTAATTAATTAATTTTCCCAATTTTCGGATTTTTGCAAAATTCTGGCAGATTTTTGCCCAAACTTTAAAAAATGATAACTAATTCTAGAAAAATCGAATTGAAGTGATTCTAAAGCCTATAGAACCCTTATTGAGTTTAGTTTCAAGGAAAAATATTGAATTTTGTTGAATGAAATCACAAAATTCCCAGAATTTTAATCTTTGCATGTTGTTTCAGAAACTTTCCAGTTTTTCTGGGCTAACTTCAAAAATTTATATCTTTATGTGTATAGCTCTAATTGAGTCATATGAACTATCAAATTAAAGCTTAGGATGTCTACTTTCATCCTGTAAAATTTCATAATTGTTGCTCATCATTTGATCGTTCAAATTCACATGACAAGCTCACTACCTCATAGGCGATTTCACCGAAAACATAATTATATTCTCCAAAATTCACCATTTTACTTTCTTAATACCCTAAAGATATAAGAAATATTAGAGAATAGATTTGGGACATCTACTAAACCGGGGCTTAGTAGTCTGCTTAATTTAGGCTTATTCTCAAACCTCCAATATCAAAATTCGGGATATTACAATAGTTGTTGTGAAGAAGAAACGCAGAAGAGGAAGAAAAGTTATGCTTAGCTCAAAAAGTCCAAGTCTACCATTGCCCCCAAGAAAAGGAAAGTTCTATAGTCTATTTATGTAACATATGCAGACCCGGTCTACTTTTTAATAAATGATATTTTAATTTAATATGAAAAGAATTATCTATTCTGGCAAAATAAAAAAAAAAAAGAAAAGAATTATCTTAGGAATTATGCATTATTTAATGTTCTTCCTTTTTTAATAGGAATACTGCATTAAGACGGAAATAATTAAACAATAGTTTTAGAAAAGACCCCCATTTTATAGAGTCATATATAATTGTGTAACACTAACAAAAGAGGATAAAAAATTGTGTATTAACATTAGAATAATAAAATAATAATATTTAATAGTTTGTGAAGGATTTTAGTTTTATATGAAATAATTGAGTTATCACATTCACTGCCAAGAATTTGTCCAAAGAAACCTCGTAACCACAAATGCAAAATAACAGAAGTTTAAAAGTTTTTTGAGGAATTTTTGGTTTTTATTAAAGAATTGATTGGCTGTGAAGAAAGAACTCAGAATTTGATGAAAAAGTATGCTTAACTCGAAAAGTTCAAGTTTGCCATCGCCCATAAGAAAAGTAAACGTCGATCTATGTCAGAACAGGTTTATACGTACGTACACAAGGGTTTTAAAATCCAAATACAGTGCCAAGGAATTAAAGATGTCCAATACAAGACAAGTTAATTGATGAGCTTAAGTGACGAGAAGAACATACATGGCATTAGTCGGGATAAAGAAACACACATAAGATGCAAGTTCATAATTATAAAGCCTAAAACCAACGAAAAATTGTTGCATATTATTTTGTGTATCACCATTTTATTTTTGCTCTGATTAATAAAACTTGATTTCAAGTGCACTTACAAAACTCCCGTAGAGTAAAATTCCGATCGAAATGAACGACAGTGAAGGCTAGAAGATAAATAGATAAAATTTAGATTAATTTGCTTATATCTATTAATTAGGTCAATTTATCTAGTCACATTTTTTATTTTACTATTATTAATTGTGAAATATGTGTATGCATTAGTAAATTCATTTATAAACTTGACCTAACGATAAAAATAAGCAATTTCACCTAAATGTAGTCACCATCGTAATAAACTTGGAATGTGGGGGTGAGAACTGAGAAATTGATTTAGGAAAGGATGGTCAACACGGAGGTAAGATGGAAAAGACAATATTCCGTCCAGTCTTAAATATAAGATAGAGTTAATTTTTTTTGGATAAATTAAGGAAGCTAAATAAGTTACTTAATCATATTATATGTTGTGTATCATTAGACTATATATCAGTTTATTAGTCAAAATAATTAGTTTAGAGGAAAAAAAATATAAATATAAATACTCTAAGCTAATTTAATTAGCTTCCTTAATCTCTCCAAAAAGTTAATTTTATCTTATATTTAGGATCAGAGGGAGTAATAGACTTGCAATTATTTAGTGTTTAATTACCTTCCTTTTTTTAAAATTGTCATGAAATAAAATCACATTCTTCAGACAATAGCCACGGCAGTGCAAAAGCATGCAAGGCATTCAATTTTTTTTTTTTAAAAATTGAATTTCATTTTTAAATAATATTCATAAGACCAAATAATTTGACAGTCTTCCAAAAAATGAATAATTCCACATTTTCAAATTTATTCAAGCCAAGCAACAATCAGAACAATGCTCTGCATCGGTAAATTTTTCTAGCTAGCCCAACTACTTAAACAAGCATTAAAAGAAGGAGCGCCATCGGTTTTCGGGATAGGAGAGACCAGTGGAACCAAGTCAGATCCGATGGTTCAAGATTTAGAAAAGGATGTGATAGAGGGAAAGGGAAACGTGCAGTCAGCAGGGCAGGTGGAAGGCGCTGGAGCGGAGGTTCCGAGTTTGGGGAAAGAGAAACAGTCACGGACTGAGAAGGAAGGCGTAGAGGGCTTTGAAGACATTGAGAAGGATGGTGTAGTGGGCTTTGAAGGCAAGGGATGTGGGCCTGGGAAAAAGAAAACCAAGTTGAGCCCAATGATATACCTTTCAAAATGCAAAAAGGGAGGGCAATCTAGTGGATCAAAAAAGGCTATGGGCCTCTTGAATAAAACGAAAGCTGGACTTGGAAGGGAACACAAAATAGTGTGTGGATCCATTATTAATAAGGGGTCAGAGGAGTTGAACAAGCTGCTGGAGGCCGTGCATCCAAAGGGAAAATGGAATTGCTTGAGCATATTGAGTTTGCTAAAATGGGACCACAGAAACAAGGGACAGATGAAGAGAATAAAAATAAATGCAGCGAATTGAAGGAGGATGATGGGGTTCAATCAGAATATAGAGTGGATGGAATAATGGATAGTAACATGTCTGAGGCCCAAAAAATGCAGAGTTGCACTGATGATTCTGTTCTAATTGGGAGGAAGGATGATGCTATTATTGCGGAGACCTTAACAATGCAAGAAACTACAGATGTTATGGTAGCAGGAAAGGTGTTGGTGCAGTCCGACTCGGGCAGTATGAAGCAGTAGTCTTGATCAGGTTCATCTCTTTCCTTCCTTATTTTATTATGATTAATACAAATATTCTAGCTTGGAATTGCAGGGGAGCGGGTTCCAAACATTTTCCTGGTAGGATCAGGGATGTGATTCAGGGGAAAGATGTTAAGATTTTAATTCTTACTGAAACTCAGGTGAGTGGGATTAGAGCTGATAAAATTATTAAAAGGCTGGGTTTTAATACCTGGATTCGACTGGAGGCGACGGGTTATGCTGGGGGAATATGGATTTTGTGGAATAGTGAACACTTTAATCTGGATTATATCTCTTCTTCAACCCAAGCTGTGCATGTTAGAGTTAAAAATTCTCCGGAAGACACTGAATTTGTTCTTTCCTGTATCTATGCTGAACCCACTAGTATCCTTCGGCAATCTCTGTGGGATGAAATCTATGATTTGAGCCTAAATATCAATAATCCTTGGCTTCTGATGGGAGATTTTAATGCCTACCTTTATTGTATTGATAAAAGTGGTGGGTTGGAGGTGAATATGAGTTCAATGAAGCAGTTTCAAGATTGCATCTCTAGGGCTCAGCTCATTGAAACGGATACGGTGGGTGACCATTTCTCGTGGGAGCGAGGTATGCTTAAAGAAAAAATTGACTGGGCGTTTATGAATGAGCATTGGAGTAATGTTTACCCTAGTACGAAGACGTACCATTTGAGTAAATTTGGTTCAGATCATCGTCCTATTCTGGTTAAAACTACTCAAACTCAATCCCAGCACAAAAATAATCCTCCCTTCGATGTCAAGCGGGTTGGTTTCTTGAAGAAGAATTTGGGGATCTTGTTAAACAGACTTGGAGCAGGGGAAATTGGAATGAGAAAGTGGGGAATTTTTCTGCGCAGGCCCGGGACCGGAATACTTAGAGAGTGGGTAGTTTGAAGGGTAGGAAAAAGAAGATTATGCAAAGAATTGAAGGTGTTGAGAGATCAAGAGCAAGGCGAGATAGTCAACATTTAGCCCAGACCGAAAATGAACTTTGGAAAGAATATAATAAGGTGCTGGCCCAAGAAGAGCTCATGTGGTACCAAAAATCCAGATGTAGTTGGTTAAAGTGGGGAGACAAGAATAGTAAGTTTTTTCATACGGCTGTGGTGATAAGGAAAAGGAGGAATCAAATTGAAGGCCTTAAGAATGAAGAGGGTGATTGGATTTTTGACCAAGGTAATTTAAAGAACATGGTGGTAAGCTATTACAAGGATCTTTTTAGAACTAACATGTTAAACTTCAGACCCCTTACTACGCATCATTGCTTTCCAACCCTATCCAACATGGATTGGGAAAAGGTGCATGCTAGTCTGTCTATGGAGGAAATAAAAAAGGCGACGTTTGATCTTGGGGCGTTTAAAGCTCCTGGCCCGGATGGTTTGCAGGCGGTGTTTTACCAAGAATACTGGTCTACTCTCGGGGATCACATTATTGAATTGGTTACGAACATTTTCCAGGAGCCGGAACGTATTAAGGACATCAACAACACTAATGTTGTGCTTATTCCGAAGCTAGAGAAACCGGAAACAATTAAGGACTTCAGGCCTATATCTCTTTGTAATGTTAGCTACAAGATTATTACAAAAATTTTAAGCCGTCGTCTTCGTACGGTTATGGGGAAAATGGTGGGTAAGCATCAATGTAGCTTTATTGTTGGGCGGCAAAGTAGTGATAATATTATCATTGCTCAGGAAATAATTCACTCAATGAAGACTAGATCTGGGAGAAAGGGTTGGATGGTGATTAAGGTGGACCTAGAAAAAGCGTATGATCGCCTGGAATGGCCTTTTATCTATGACACTCTTAGATGTGTGGGTATTGAGGAGGGAATCTGTGAAATTATTATGGCTTGTATCACTACACCATCGTTTCAAGTCTTATGGAATGGGGAGCCTACGGAAAGTTTTAGCGCTTCTCGTGGCATTAGACAAGGGGATCCCCTGTCCCCATACATTTTCACCTTATGCATGCAATGTTTGAATCATGTTATCTAAGATGCTATTGAAGGGAAAGAGTGGAGACCTTTTAAGCTGCGCAGGAATGGCACTCAGGTCTCTCATCTTTTCTTCGCGGATGATCTAATTCTGTTTAGAGAGGCTTCTGAGAGGCAAGTGGAGGTTATTATGAAATGTATGCAGATCTTTTGTAGAATGTCGGGGCAAAAAATGAATAATGACAAGACTCATGTTTGTTTCTCAAGAAAAGTTCATTTCTCAAGGGTGGTTGAACTAAGTAGGAGGATGGGTGTGAGACTTACGGCGGATTTGGGGAAATATCTGGGGATTCCTTTGCATCACAAAAGAACCACCAAACTCACTTTTGAGCCCATGATCGAAAAAGCCATGAAAAGAATCTCTGGATGGAAGAAGGGTTGTTTAAATTTTGCAGGGAGAACTACGCTCATAAAAGCTGTCCTATCAGCTTTACCTTCTTACTAAATGCAGACAATGCTGATTCCTAAAGGTATCTTGGGGGATTTGGAGAAAAGGAGTAGGAAATTCCTTTGGGATGAGCAGGAAGACCAAAAGAAGTTGCACCTCATATCCTGGGACCAGATTACAAAGCATAAAAATCACGGGGGTTTGGGGATTCGGGACTTGTGTAAACAAAATGAGGCCTTTATTATGAAACTGTGCTGGCAGGTCCTGACAAATTCTAACAAGCTGTGGGTTAAGGTCCTGAGGGAGAAATATAGATGGGATCGGATGAATGGTCCTGTGCCTAGAAGAAATGGATCTGCTACCTGGAGGGGTATTTGCTCTGTTTGGGACAAGTTCCAGAGAGGAGTGGGAGTTAAAATTGGTAATGGAGCCTCGACTTCTTTCTAGACTGACAATTGGTTGCTAGTGGATAGTCCGTTGATTGATTTAATTCCTGGTCGGGAGGCGTTTGTGGAGCAAAATGAAAAAGTTTGGGATTTTATTGATTCGGGGGGTCAATGGAACATAAATAAGATGGGTAACTGGCTCCCGTATCATATCATTTAGAGAATCGTGAGTGCGAATCCTCCACGCGAGGACAAAGGTGAAGATAAGTATTACTGGAAACCTTCTTCTAATGGTTGTTTTTTTGTTAGTTCTGCATATCACTTTATTTCTGCAGGTATACTGAGATCGGAAACAACTATCTGGAGAACCATATGGAGATGGCAAATACCTGAGAAGATTAAATCCTTTATATGGATTGTAGCACACGGGAAAGTTCACACAGCCAAACTCAGGGCTGGAAAGGGAATTGAGGAAGACACTTCGTGCCCTTTCCATTGTGATCAGGAAGAAGACATGATGCACCTTCTGAGAGATTGTACGGGTGGATCTCAATAGTAAAGCCAGGTATGTGGGACATATTTAATAGTTTGCAGGGCGCGGATTGGATTCACTGGAACCTTAAGCATGCGGCAGGCCGAGATTTTACAAAGAAGCTTAGTTGGCAAACCTTGTTCGGGTATGTTTGCTGGGACATATGGGTGAATCGATGTAGGAAGCTATTTGGGGAAGGGGCCGACGCTGATTACCAGAATGCTCTTTCGAGTCTCACTACTACAAAAAACCAAATCTGTGGCGCTTATAATTGCATTAGCTGTGGCGCTTGCGAAATGCCACCTATCTTAACGCTACTAAAAATAGCTGTGGCGCTTGGAAGCGCCACAGCTATTTAAATTTTTTTTTTTTCAATACCCTCCTGTGGCGCCTAACCAACCAGGCGCCACAGGAGGCATCCCTCCAGCCAGGCGCCACAGTAGACATGCCTCCTGTGGCGCCTGGCCAGCCAGGCGCCACAGAAGGCCCTTTTTTTTTTTTGCTTTTTATTTTTATTTTTCTTTTCTTTCTTGTGGCCTTTTTTTTTTTTTGCTTTTTACAACAATAATGTTCTTACATTAATACTCTCCAAAGCTAACATAAAAAATATCACAATACAAGAACTTGATATGTGAACACAGTACATCAACAACTGATGATTAAGTAAATTAAAAGATTACTAAAAAACGCAAGCTTGTCGGCCAAAAAATTTAAACAAAGCAAAAAGGAAAACGTTAAATATTATGGTTTATCTTGACTGTACTAAAAAAAATTTAAACAAAGCAAGTTAGAATGAAACAATCTTCTTCTTACGTTGGTGACGCTAGCTTGAGTGACGAGGATGAGCAAATGTGAGCTGTAGAGTGGGGACTAACGAAGAAAGGGGAACAACTAGGAACAAAAGTGGGGACTAACGAAACAAAATGGAAAAAGGGACAAGAGAATTTAATGAAGAAGACGAGTGTGTGTTTTTGTTGTGCAAGAGAAAGTGATATCTTTTACAGGGGGAGAGGCGTGAACGTGAACTAAGGAAGAGGGAATAAAAAGGAAAAAGGGAGGGAAAAGATAAAAAGTAAAGTTAAAGGAGGGAAATCTGATTGTTGGCGGGGAGTTGAAAATTCATCAGCCAATTGTGGCACTTCTTTAAAGAAGTGCCACAACTGCTCCTTTTTTTTTCTATTTAATTTTTTTTTTAGGACCCAATTGTGGCGCCTGCCAAGGCAGGCGCCACCCTTGGGTAGGAGCAGCTGTGGCGCCTGGTCCACCAGGCGCCACAGCTGGTCCCAAAAATTAAAAAAAAAATTAAATAAAAAAAAAAGAGGCAGCTGTGGCACTTCTTTAAAGAAGTGCCACAAAATGTGCGCCACCTTTCTATCTTTTTGTAGTAGTGTCTCTTTCGGGCAACTTGGGATATAGAGCTGGGCAACCACTGTAGTTTCTATACCCAGGCTACTAATGGAAACACAGAGCAGAGAATGAGAAGACAAGGTTATTATACCCTTCAAACAGACGGGTCCGTTCGTGAGTCGGGTCAGAGTTCAAGTGCGGGTATCGTGAGAAGTGAAGACGGTGGATGGGTGTGTGGTTATTCCGGCAAGCTTACTCCGGTGCCGCCGGCTATTGCGGAAATTATCACTATCCTCCAAGGTTTACAAATATGTTGGAATAGAGGTTTTAGAAAAATGCTGCTGTATACTGATTGTATTGAAGCTGTTAATTTGCTCACTAGGGGGTGTGATTATGCGCATCCTTTTAGAGATGTTATTGATGAGACTAGGTTATGGCTATGTAGAGATTGGCATGTCCTTATTAGTCATATCCCTCGCGAGCAGAATCAACAGGCTGATTGGTTGGCTAGGATAGCTCATACTAGTAGTGATTCTTTTGCCATTTTTGATCATCCGCCTCCTACTCTATTGATAGGCGGCGGTTGAGGAAAAACCTTTTGCGGTCCCTTTTTGGGGGTGATTGTATTAACCTCTGTTGGATTAATGTATTCCAGATTTGAATTAAAAAAAAAATGATATGAATTTTATGAAGTTATATTTAACAAAGGAAACCGATTAGAATTATATATTTTTTTGTTTTGGTCTTTTGGTGTTGTTATTAATTGAAAGTGTGAAGCATGTTTCTCGAATACAAGATAAGGGAATATATACATATTGAATGTTTTCTGAGGATGTTGCACGTGCTCTGTTTTAATCAAAGTAATTAAATTTGGACTGATGAGAAATGAAAGATTTTAGGTTCATTAGTATGAAATTTAGAAAAAAAAATTTAAATTAAAAACTTGACCTGGACTGGACCGGTCTACTGGCCGGTTGGCCGGTTTCCAATCCGATCCGGACAAGATAACCATGGTTTTAATACCTTTTCTTTAATGAAGAATTATTATAAATTTGAGTTGTTTCACTTTGATGACGGCTGTTTGGCAACGTTGTTATGGCAAGGTAAAAATGAGTAAGTTCATATCTATGTGGATTGCATAAGTCACTAAGTCAGCTTGAACTATTTGTACATTAAATGAAATTGAAAAACAGAGCATCATCATTATAAGGGAAACCGAGCGTGCAGCCACGTTACGGTGGAAGAGAGAGTCTGAACGTATTATAAATTAATACGTTTATGGGTAATAAGGAGTACATAGATTATCTTAAAAGGATCATGGAATAGATTTTGTAACTTGACTAGACGAGATAATTATTTACTCATCTGGTCCTTAATATAAGATATATTTATCTAATTTAATTAGATAAAAGAAGTTAGTTAAATTAGTTAATATGATATGTATTTTTAAAACATTCTAGCCATCTTCTTTAATTCCCCCCTTGTCTCTCGCCCTTAATTATTGTTAAGGGAATATCAATATGTGTAAATTAGAAAAATATCAATAAATATAAAAAATATATCTTATATTTAGGATCAAGATCAGCTCTCTAAGTATGTCCTATATTAAGCACTGAAGGGAGTATTAACTTACTTGTTCCAATGTGTTCACTCATATTGTTTCTTCCAGGACTCCAATGAACATAAGCCAGAATTAATTTAATCAACTAAGGAAACTTTCATCTAGCTAATTCAGAGTATGATATATATAATCCAGTCTTGGAAAACAACATAGACAAGAGAGAGTGACTGTGCTTAATTAAGCATACGGACTTGAACTTCACATATCAACTTCTTATGTGAATTAGCCCATGCATCCATAGATTTAAACTTCCAGTTTGAACCCAGCATGGTTAGTGATTTTGGAAGGGAGAGATTATGACAATCCCAGAAGCAACAGTCTTTCACATAAAATCATTGGTAAAATACCGTTACAATAAAATCTTATTAAACACACCTAATAGCATGCTCTGTTCTGTTCCACAAGTGTAAACTGTAATGAAAAAAAATTATACACTCCAAACAATATCAAAGCCATGGCAAATTGAGAAGCATAGCTGGAGCATGAAACTAAGTTGCAGTAATTGACAATATAACATGTTCTCCATCTGAATACAATCATAACTTGGGTGAAAATAACTGCTGCTAACTCGGCGTGTTTTTCAATTGAAATAGTTTAGCAGAGACATATATTTTTCACACAAATAAAAATCGCAATTGATTAATGAAATATTCATAAATTAAAGAGAAATGCATCAATATTGTTCTTCTAAGAATAAAAATACCTGTTACAAATTGCCACGTCATTACTCATCATTTATGCTGTCATTGTAGATTACTATCTCCTTTCCTTTGGCATCTTCTGTTGTCTTCAAAGCTTTCTGGAACTTGTTCAACAATATTGGTGGAAGTTACATTTTCCTGTTGCTAAAATTATGGAATCCAAACATGAACCAACAATTTAATTTAATTTATTTAAAATTTTATATACAGTTTCATGAAATATACATGTTTGTTGCTACCTTGGTGACCAGCAGACTCATCAAAAAAGGGTGCTTCCCAACGACAACAAGGACGCGAGCAGAAAAACTTGCCACCTTCAATTTTAAAACCTGTTAATTAGTTACATCTGTTGTTTCGGTTTAGATAGAGATTTGCATATCAATTAAACAGAGCTTGGTGTCATTATATATACTCTTAAAATTTGTGCTATTATATTTTGTGACTAATATTTTACATAAATAGCCGTTTAGTGTATGCAGAGACGAACTCAGAGTTACAACGGAAGAGTTGAGGAAATGACAACAATCAATATGTGCTATCTCCCGTCTTAAGTATAAAACCCAATTAATTTTTTTTAGAAAGATTAAAAAAATTAATTAAATTACTTTAAAATATTTACATTCATCAATTAAATTACTTTAAAATATTTACATTCATCGTTTTCCTTCAAATTAATTTACCTGACCTATAAACTGATATATAATCTAATAATGCATAATATATGATATGATAAACTAACTTATTTAACTTTGTTAATCTCTTAAAAAAAATTAACTATATCTTATATTTAATACCGAAAGGAATAATTTGTAAGACTCAAAATAGTAATAGAGGAAGAGCTTACGTTACCTTGGCCAGTAATAGTGGAATCCGGATTTGTAAATGAGATATCTTCCATCTCATAAAGTTGTTTGATTACATGCACCCCGCTCTCTTCTACACGGTAAAGAAATGGCAGCTAACAAAAAGATAGATGGACGCTTCGATTGCTTTTCTCAAACTCAAACATATCAACACGTAAATACAAACATGAGTTTGACGCAAAGGGTTGACTTATAAGTTTGACGAATTTGAATCCTCTATTTTGTTCGAGGGGATTGGAAGAAGGAAAAGTGATAAAAGATTTTAATGAATAGTTGTAAGAGGATTAAATAAGAAAAATAAATTGAAAATTCTTCATTTCACTTCTCCAATTTTCAAATCAAACTCATTAAACGTTCCATCTCATTCCCTCCATTCCTCTCAAAGCAGAACAGATCAAAGAAGTTAAAATTAATATACAAGACAAATAGGAAATATATTTTAGAGGGTTAAAATATATGTTTGGTCTTTGAAATTTACATTAAATTTCAGTTTAGTCCCTTAATTTTGGAAAATGTTCATTTAATCCCTTAACCTTAACATCATTAGCCTTATTTAATAGAAAATGCTGACCAAACAAATTAAAAAGGCGACTTTACAATTAAATGCACATAAAGCATGTTCTAGATTTTAATTCTTCAATATAATAATTTTTTTAAAAAAATTAAGGTGTATGACTTAATCTATTCTATTGTAAAGGTAAAAAAAAAAAAGGGAAAAAAAAGAAGGAAAAAGAACTTTAAAATTGTAAAATCTTAAATTAACTTTATTACCAAAATTTGATAAGGGAATGACGAAACTTGATAAGCAATTCATAACTTATTTTTTAAAAAATGTCTGATTTAAATTTTTACAATTTTAAAATTCTTTTTCTGTCTTTCTTTAAAAAAAATATATTATATAGTAGAAAAAAATATGTATGAAAATGATAATAAAGTGTAGTTTATATTTTTCATACAATGGTCCACACTCAGGCTCTTTCTACTTATTAATAAATGCTGCAATACTATTCTGATTTAAGAGGAAAAACCTTAACTAACAAAATTTCCATTATTTAGTGTTCACCTTTTCTTAATAGGATTGCAATAAGGAAATAATTAAAGGACAATGGCTTTAGGAAAAAAGAAAGAAAGACATATGATCATATATAATTATAATTAGAGAATTTGATATAACATATACAAGAAAATTAATGTAAGTATTGTTCTCAGCTAAATATTATTGAACGGCCACGATGTTGAAAGTTCTCCGGAGTTTATTTGAATTGATCTAAAATATCTAAAAGACAATTTCTTTTCCTAATATAATCTAATGTTCATATGAAAATAGGAAAATCAGTATATAATAATGACAAATCACTAGCTAACTTGATGGATGTATGTATGTATGTCTTGAGTAAGAAAAAAAAAAATTATTGAGTATTACTTAAAAATGAAAAGATATAATTGGACAAAAATAGCAATGTTGTAAAAAAAAAAAAGTGTGGAGCATGAATGGGGTAAGGCCCTCAATTGGATAGACCCGTAGCATGGGGTCATGTGAATGTATGTGAAAATTTGTGTTGGTATTGTTTAATGAAAAAGAATATTAATATTTGGTATATCAAGAAAAAAGAATAATAATATTTTATTGATTTATTAAAATATTTATTTTATTGTCTGATATTAAATTATATGAGAATTCAATCGTTACATGAGTTTATATGATAAATTATTTTGGTCATTTTCCCATACCAACTAAACACATTTAAAAATAGCAATGTCGTGCTCCGGAAAATTTAAAAAAGGAAAAGAAAAAGGCAGTAGCATGTGAGAGTTTCAGAACTTCATTATTCTTTGGTTTTCTTTACAGATATTGCAGAACTAATTAAAGGGCAAGATTCCATCGCCTAGAAACAACGTACTCCTTCCTGCCATCATGTTAATCACTCTAGACGTGGTCGGAAGGTTAACACATAATCTCCGCAAGTGTTGGCTCACGCGCCGTCAACAAGTTCGTAACAATCCTTTGGATGCATAATATAAGACGCTGTTAGTTAATTCACACAAATCAAAAAATATTAATTTAGTTAATGTGTAATTTACCTATTTTATCATTATTAAAGAATGTGATTTTTAAATATATATTTAATATCTATCATCTTTTCTCTCTTCTGTAAAAGGTAAAAGTGGAAATCAATCATTAATTAATTACCTTGTCAATTTGTTATATTTTGGATCAAATTTTTTTTTTTTTAGAATACTTCTTATATTAAGGATTAAAGGGAGTATTTCATATAGCTATCATTTAAGCATTAACCAAGCCCAAATTCATCCATCCATTTTCAAGCATGCATAAAAAAATATTTTCCATTAAAGAACATCTTCCAAATCAAGTAATTAATTCAGATTAAAAAAATGACAAAAGAAAGGCTCATAAAGGCTATGAAAAAGGAGACAAGAATGTCTCTGCTAAACCCTTTCTCCATTTTCTTTTGACTTAATTCTCTACCATTACCATTGAATTGACTTTTATGTCCCTGATGAACCAAATTTCAGAATGTCAATATTCCAGCATATTGAAAGCCTTTTAAAGGTGTCACTATTACAATAGATCACCAGTAGAAAAATGATTTTTTAGGCCAATTAAAAATGAATTTTTAGACCGGTTCTGTATTAGGTCTTGATACAGCAGGTCTAAAAAGTCTGTTATTTTTTAGACCGGTTGTTATAACCGGTCTTAAAAGTCATATATTTAAGACCGGTTGTGCCCACAACCGGTCTTAAAAATCCACATTTAAGACCGGTTGTGCCCACAACCGGTCTTAAAGTACTTTTTAAGACCGGTTGTGACTACAACATGTCTTAAAGCTTCATTTTTTTAAAAAATGTCTCTTTTATTATATGTACACGCACAGAATGCTTCGATTTTAACAGCAGTACATAACAATCACTGATTTCAATTTAAAAATTCGAAAGCAGCAGTCTATAGCAGCAACAAATTAATGTTCATACAAGCCAGTACAGTCATACATTGATGATTCATTTGCAATTAGACAGTAAGGATGACCAAATGACAGCAGTAAAACAAAAGCTTCTTCTTTTGAAGTTGATTGTACCTTCCCTAGTCCCCAGTGTCCCTTTGGTTGCCTACACCAAACATGAAGTTTCTGGGAAAAGAACCAAGCAAAGAAATGAACATGTCATAAAAAACGTGTAAATAATTTTAAGAATTAGAGAATGAAATAGAGCAAACACACAAGAACCAACAAAAGCAAAATGACATTAACCTTTCTTCCACCTAATTTTACTTTGAGATTTTCACTTTCACAATTATCAATTTTTGAATAGAATTATCAAGATAAATATACAGGTGATAATTCTCAATCAGATAATTGTGATAAGCCAGATTCTAAGTTTGCTGAACCATGTTCATGAGATCATTGCTTCAGCTGACACTGACATCAATTCCTCTTTGCTTCAAATAGCCCTTAGCGTCAATTATGTCCTGTACAAAAACCCAAATAATCAAGCATTCTGTATTAATTAAGGCATTAAATTGAGTATCATTTTCCTGAATCTTATATACATGAACATTTAACAGGTTTAAGTTTAAGCAACAGTATGATTCATCAAGAATCCTATTCTAGGAGCAATATCTTGCCACAATTAACCTATCATATAGATACAAAAACACCAGGACACAGCCATCACAATTCAACAAGAGTAAACTAGGGATAAAAAATGATCCATGGGCCAGAACTAATTGTCTTCATTGGTCGTTCATGAATAAAAAACGATCTCATTAGTTTTTTGATTGACATGTTTTAGTCTTTTAACAACTAAATTGTCTTTCAACTGATCGCTTTCGTTTAATCACCATAAGATTTATGCAAAGCTACCAGAACTAATTGTTTGAGACAACTAAATGTGAGAGTTACCTACTAACAAGTAGCAACAACTTCTAAAATTATTCATAAGCTGGGTCGTAGCAAGATCATAATCATAATGCATCTTTTTTCGAGTCTCCAGTTACCTTTTTGACGAAATAAGTAACGTTGTTAGCAATACATATGAGAACAATAATGTACAATGTAACGTTGGATTCAAAAACTCACTATTTTTGTAATAGCTCATAGATGAATTCAGCACATAGATGAATTCAGCACAACATGTGCGAATGAAATCAATATCTTCTTCAGGAAAGGGATCAGCAAGATCAAACATCTGTAACACCAAAACCAGACGAAACATTGACTTAGTAACTTAAAAAACAATAAAGTGAAACAAAAGTTCTGAAATATAAATTTACCTCTTGAGTAAAATCAGTCGTGCCTAGAGTGATAATATTGTAAATGTGTCTCAAAACATAAAAACCACATAAGTTGGACCCCTTTGGTTGCCTACGACTCTGAGAAAAAACATGATATCATTAAAACAAATATAAAGGCATGTCTTATTACATTCTTTAAACAAATACATATGTACTAACCTTTGGCATGATCCATGTAGGGTCCTTTAAGTCACGAACATGCTTACCACAAGCACTGTGTAGGAATGTCCGCATAGCCCTATAATCATCACAATGACAAAGGTTATTGGTTTTACACAAATTCCATAAACTTTGCATACAAAAGGTAATAATACAAGAAAACTAACGAATTTATGGTCTTTTTCAAATCATTCCCTAGTTTGAAGTGGAGGGAACATAAGAGGATGACAGTGTAACTACTCTTGCATAGAAGAAGCAACTGCCAATGATCACTGAAAAAAATAGAAGAATATTAAGCAAACATAAAACATTATATAAATTATAAAATATCAGTTTGTTTCTTACCTATGCACATATAGAGCCAAGAAACACTCAGTTCTAGTTTCACTAAGCCTCTCTGATAAGTATCTATGTCTAATAGTAGCAGTGGTCCCTTTCTCTTGGATGTGATGGGGGCATAAGAATCCAAATTTTTCGCTTTTGCCAGAGGAGACCAACCTACGATGCATGTACCTACAATAATGCAAGCACATAAATAAAAGGTAAACGGTGAAACTTTTAAAATATTTACTTTGAATTGCAGAAGCTACTTACATTAAGAACAATTGGATAATCCCAATCGTAAGATTTTGTCTAGGAGCTACCAGGGACATCAAATCATCCCTCTCAAGATAGCATGTCACCCCTGACTGTCCAACAACTGAATCCGTAGGCCACTCTCTTGTTTTGAAGGATGTATCATATGCCATCAGAATCACTTGTTGTATGATATTCAATGGAGGCTGTGAAACTTCTTGCTGAGTGAAGGGAGCTGGACTTGGTGGGGCTTTGATCGGACTTTCCTCAGCTTGACCAGAAAGAAGGTTCGTTGGCCACAAGATGAACGTGCCCAAGACATCGCTAACGATCTTGAATTCATCAGAAGGGATAGGGACAGGTGCATCTGCAATAATCACCTCGTCAACTGACACTCGGACTTGATCACCTTCCATTTGTCGGTGGTGGATAGTTGATCCCAGGTTATGCACACTACCTCGTGCAACTAACCGTCTCAGAGGATCCTCGACAAAAAGATCACAAAGCTCAGTAATTTTCAGGTTAGGACCCTCTGATGACTGCCCGATGTTGCACAACTACCTTTAGTGCTCTGCTTATTAGGATCAATCGATTGTGGTTGGGGAGCACTGGTATCTTGTCTTGAGCTCATAAACACTATCATTTCCTCTTTCATCTTGCTCAACTGGGTCTCTAATAGTGCATCAAATGATGCTTCAGCCTCGGCCTTTGCTTCTGCTCTTGCAATGGCCAACATAGTCTCCAATTTCCCCTAGTCACGATGTTTGAGGAATGGCGTACGGGGGCTCCAAAGTAATCCCGTATCCCTACCCTTCCTCCAACTCCCCTGACATAGCCTGGGTGCTCATGTTTACCAATAGCAACTGTTAGAATATCATTCCTGCCCTTCGACTTAAAAGAGCCCTCAACTTGTTGTTTTCTAAGTTCATCCTGTAAGATAATACAAAATAACAAACATAAGTAATAATGTACGTTTCTTATGTAATTAATTACAATAACGATATATACTTACAATTCTTTTACCTACTATACAAGATTGTTCACTCGTATAAGTCCCACTCCTCTTTTGGTGGGCAAATTGCCATTTTTCTTCTCGACGAATCGGAGATGGCGGAAAAGAAGAACAGAAGGATCAGATTGAGATGCTTCTTCCAATCTCTTCCGTTTGGCCGCCAACAAGTCTCTTTCAGCCTTTGCATAACCCCTACGAGACATTGTATGAGGGCAATCATTCTTTCTACCACTCTCTTGTGCTTTTTGCCTGCGAATAAGAAATGATACAAAAGGAAAGTGTTATAATCAATTAAGATAATTGCTAAGTAAATAAAACGAAAAATAAGTCAACTAACCAAAGATTTTGGAGTAGTTCGAAGCCTAACAAATTCTTGCCAAGTCGCTTGATCAAGAAATGTATACTGGTGGCACGGATTAGGACGAGGCTGACTATCTTTCACCTCAATATGAATATAATTGTTGGTCAGATTTGTCTTAAACTTGCTCCAGCGCTCATAACAATACGTCATCATCTTGTTCACTACTACAAAAAAGGGTTTTAACCTCCCAAATTTGGCACTTTTAACGTCCCAAAACGGGGGGACGTATATGCTGGGGGCATAGTAAGTTGAAACAAAAGACGTTCCAAATGATAGGGACGCCCAAAGTCTGACTTTAGGCGTCCCAAATTAAAATTTGGGACGCCTAAAGTCCCCCAAGGATGGGACTTTAGGCGTCCCAAATTAAGAATTGGGACGCCTAAAGTCCCCACAGGGTGGGACTTTAGGCGTCCCAAATTACTGGGGGACTTTAGACCTCCCAATTCTTAATTTGGGACGTCTAAAAGTTAGGTTTTTTTTTATACCATAATTTACATTCTGTATTACCCAACGAATTGAAACCGCAGAAACAGAATAGAAGATGGATTCATAAACCACACTGTCCGTTACAAACTGGTAAGGACATCCAGCACTACAATCTTTACTATATATACATACAATAACCTTTCATGCAACCTACTACTATATATATCAACAAAAAACAACCAGAAAGTGTCAAAACGCTGTCATCACACAAGTACAAACTGATATAAAATAATAAGTTTACTGCTCTATATGCTGAAGAAGATGTCCAGCCAAAAGATCTCTGATCAAATCAAGGTCTTCACGTAGGTAGGCATCTTCATTATCAAAAATCTGAAAATTAGAAAGTAATAAGCTTTGATGAAATGAATCTCAAGCAAATGAATTAATTAGCATTTCGATTAGAACACCAAAAATATTATCATTTGAGAATGAAAAAAGCGATTACCTTTTCAAAATCGCTAGTAATTCCACTTTGAATTATGTTATACATATAAAGTATAACATAATATCCGCATTCAGTGTTGCCAGGTTGCCGAGGGCACTTTTAATCAAAGGGATGCAATTGGTTGTTAAAATCAATAAAGGTATGTCTAAAAGGACCGTCAATGAAACAATTATGTAGGATCGAATGTACTTACTATGGGATAAAACCACTTTGGCTTTTTAACAACTGCACCCTCGCGTGACCCACCTAGGATTCTATATGTTTGACAAGCACTATCATGAAAAGCAAAATGAACAGAAATTAGAACCATTCATTTATTTTTGTTGTCAATGAAATACAAACAGAATAACTTACGTGTCGAAGACGGATTTTGTATCTCTGTCTGGCTTTTTACTCAAGGGATCAAACCAATAGACTACGTTGCGGCGGGGACATATAACACACAAAGTCCAGTGATAAACTTTAACAACATGTACACATTAAAATGAAGTTAGATGAGTGAGAAGACAATTATTTATTAAACTTCTTAATTGACAAAATGTAAATACGAACCGTTGGACAATGGGTGCTAGATAACAACGAAGTTTGGTATTTGCCATTTGGTAGCCGACATAGTGAGTCCTATGCGCCACAGTACAAGTATCCCCTGTCGTATTCGCAGGACATAAGAATCCATACCAATTACTTCTTTCCATGTTTGTGCAGAGATCGTGGAAGGTGCTATAATAGAATTAAAATAAGAAATCAATTCTTGAATGTATGAAAACAAAAAACCACTAAATGAATTCTATGGGAAAATTGAAAAAAAAACTTACCGGACTGCAAATTTGACCCAGCCTGCATCTATCTCCTCCAACCTGATAAACTGCTTGAGATCTTTATTGTCAATCATGTAGGGATACTCCTCTTGGCCCACAATCCCTGGAGGCATCTTCAAGTCAATCTGTTTAATGCGCTTGTAGATCTGTTGCAGCCGTGCTAAGAAGGGCCATTTGGTCGCAGCTTCGTCATCCTTTTAGAACATCAAAAAACAAATTGTTATTAGGATGCCAACAGATTTTCAGTAACAGTAAGGTAATTCCTACCATTGGAGGTGTTGCGTCTGAACCAATAAGATTGCGAGGCCAAAGGATGAAAGATCCTATCGCTTGACCTAACGTGCCAACCTCTGGATCAGGAACAGGGATGGCTGTACCTTCTTCCCCCTTTCTAACACTCGTCACATTCACCCTACGAAAATCCTCCGGAATTTGCTGATTATGGTGGGTGGTAGCACATGTGTGAACGAGAGCATCAGCAACAACACGCAACAGTGGATCATCCAAATAGAGGGTGCAAGGGTCTCCCGACACTGGAGTGGGAGAAGGGTCGCCAAGTGGTCCTGACACTGGAGTAGGAGAAGGGGCGCCAAGTGGTTGCTCCAGAGGGTTGTAACTTCCTCTGGTGCTATTGAAGGCCGGGGATTCCTGAGTTCTATGCTCGTCCCTTGCCCTTTGTGCTTCAAACATCTTTGCCATTTCAAGTTGAAGCTCTGGCAACAGCTCTTGTCGGAGCTTGTCGCGAAGGTTGGCCTCGATCTCTCGTTCGAGCTCCTCTCGAATCTTGGCCACAACGTCCTTACTAGGTCCAGCTTGTGACGAATAACGTGGCTCTCGTCCAAAATACCTCGCGGCACTAACTCCCCGTGTCTCTCCTCGAACACGACCAAGGTCATCTGCCTTCCCAATAGCCGTTGACAAGATGTCCATCCGTCTACTTGGATTGAATGAACCTTGGCTACTCTGCTCGTCCAGGTCATCCTGTAGCATGCAGTTTATCGTAAATGTATCGAAACCACTCGCAACATGTAAAAAATTAGGTACTTATGGTATAACTACTTACAATCCTCGCAGCAACCTCAGCAACAGTCGGATTTATGTACTTCCCAGCCTTAATCCTCCCTGCTTTCCATTTTTTGTGACATGGAGGAGGTGCCGGTGGCTAGATAACAACGCTAGGATCAGATTCCGCTGCTTCCTTCATTTTCTGTAACTCTTCTGCCATCATTTGCCGCTCAAGCTTCTGATATCCACCGCGAGACATGAAATGTTGATATTTATTTTCTGCTTGCCTCTGGGCATTTGCTGCACTTAATTTCTATGAATGAAATGAAAAACAACAAAAAATGAATCAACGATATAAAGTATATGAAAATTACAAGTTCTATATCATGATGACAGAAATCTTACCAAAAACTCAGGATCTGCTCGTGATGCCGCAAACAACCTCCAGTCCTCTGGAGATAAATATGTATACTCCGCACATGGATCCTTACCCCTAAAGGCCCCTCGAATGTAATGTTTTGTTAGCTTGTTCTTGAAACCTTTCCATCGTATACGAACCTCATCCATCCAGTGCCTATACATCTCCGTGGTGTCTGGGACATCGTATGTTTGCTGCAAGGTAAAACATAAGATTATTATATTTGAAACAATAAGAACAAAGCTACAATGCATCAAAACTTACATACCAAAAGTTGCTGCCAAATCATGTCTTTCATTTTTGGGGGAACCAATCTCCAATTATTGTAGGTAATGCGCACTTTGCTTCGAGCTAAAAGCCCTAAGTAGCTAATGAAGTGGTCTTCCTCAGGACCAACTGGATTCAGATTGTCATCGAAGTCTATATGCAGCCTCTCCTGTTGATGT
The DNA here is from genome assembly GCA_963855925.1 of Inga laurina. Lineage (NCBI taxonomy): Eukaryota > Viridiplantae > Streptophyta > Magnoliopsida > Fabales > Fabaceae > Inga > Inga laurina. The sequence goes on along the minus strand of OY979702.1, from coordinate 62,669,928 downwards.
TCATGACGTGCAACCAATGCTCCCATCTTTGTACAGCCTCTAACCCTCCTTCTTGCAGGGGGTTCAACTCTAGGCCTTTCGTCATTGCTAGAGCTTTCGTCATCTCTACGCCTCTCGTCATCACTAACGTTGTCCATATTCCTGTTAACACAAAAAGCATCATCAGAAACGTAAGTAAATTGCAATGAAAACACATGTATAGTAAGCGGGAAGTAAAACAGAAAAAACACAGTTCTCGTTTATAAATTAAGGTCTTACTCTAGATTGTTTCCCATAGTCCTTCACCATGGTCATTTCTTACAGCATATTCGTCATCATCTACCAATTCTACTTCATTTGTTCGAGGTGTAGTTGTTGTGAAAGGTGGTGTGTCATCAAGGTTGAAGGTCGGATCACCATACTTCTGTTTTTTACTTTTAAGGACAATGGACATATTTTCGCTGGCAGGATCGGTGACATAAAATACTTGTTTCGCCTGGCTTGCTAAAATGAAGGGCTCGTCTCTATAGCCAACTCTTCGAAGATCGACTGAGACAAATCCAAATTGTTTATCTATTACCACAGCATTGTTGCTAACCCACTTACATTTAAATAAAGCAACTTTGAACTTGTTGTACGTCATCTCCCATATTTCTTCTATAACTCCATAATAGGCCATAGACGCTAATATGGGGTTTTTGTCTCTCGAACTGGAAAAGTGCATAGATTCAGCTTCTACCATGACCCCACTATTTTGCATGGTACTTTTGTCATCTTGCTCTTTGGTATAGAAGGAATAGCCATTTATATCATAACCGGTCCAAGTAATGACCTGAAACGAAGGCCCCCAAGCTAGCCACTCGATTGTCTCAGACACACCGATCTCGTGCAAAACCTTTTCCTTGAACCACTGCATGAATGTCTTGTTTTGCTCAATAGCAATCTGCATGTCATTCTTCCTTGGATTCTTGTTCTTCAAAGTGTTTCTGTGTTCATTTATGTAAGGTTGAACTTCTTCCATATTATTCAGGATATACAAGTGGGCTTGCAACACCTCTTCACGAGGAACATTCTTCACTTTCAGTCCTCGTGTTCCCTTGCTTCTCCCTTCTTCATGCCGAGATTGTTCCTTCTTCCCTAACATATAATCTTTGCAAAACTCCATAGCCTCCTCAACTACATATCTTTCTACTATTGAGGCTTCTGGTCGATAAGGATTTTTAGAATACCCTTTTAAGATCTTCATGTATCGCTCGAAAGGGTACATCCACCTTAGGTAAACTGGACCGCATAGCCTTACCTCCCTCACCAAATGAACTACCAAATGCACCATTATATCAAAAAATGAAGGTGGAAAGTGCATCTCTAGTTGTGACAAAATAATGTAACCCTCATTTTCTAGTTCATCCAACTTTTCAGTGTCAATGACTTTGTTACAGATAGCATTGAAGAAAATGCACAATCTTGTCACTGTGTTTCGTACTTCATCTTTCATTATGCCTCTAATAGCTACTGGTAATAGTTGTTGCATCAACACATGATAATCATGGGACTTCATTCCCACTAACTTCAAATCGTCCATTGAGACACATCTTCTCACATTCGAGGAATACCCTTGCGGCACCTTCATTTCATGCAAACACCCACACAAACTTCTTTTCTCTGCTTTTGATAGTGTATGCGCTGCTGGCTCCATGTATGCCCTCCTACCATCATCTCTTAGTTGTGGATGTAACCGTTCTCTTATTCCCATATCGACAAGGTCTAATCTCGCATTAATCCCATCCTTAGTCTTCCCTGGTATGTGCAAAAGCGTACTGATAAGGCTATCACAAACATTCTTCTCCACATGCATCACATCAATACTGTGTCTCACGTCAAGCGAATGCCAATATGGAAGATCAAAGAAAATGGATCTCTTCTTCCATATGTTCTTCTCACCCGCAACCCTCTGATTCTTACCAAAAGTGACATGGATACGTTCCACTCGACTGTAGACTTCCTCTCCGGTTAGTGACTTTGGAGCCATTCCATGCTCCGGTAAGCCGTTAAACCGCTTTCTTAGCCTACGATACGGGTGAAACCGATGAAGAAACCTCCTGTGGCCAATGTAGACAGTTTTTCTTCCATGCTTTAGTTGTTGGAAGTGTGTGTCTGCTTCACATATTGGGCATGCTTTGTGACCCTTCACGCTGTACCCTGACAAGTTTCCGTACGCAGGGAAGTCGTTTATCGTTGTGAAAATCATTGCACGTAGCTTGAAAGACTCCTTCTTATAAGCATCAAACACATCTACGCCTTCCTCCCACAACTTCTTCAAGTCCTCAATCAAAGGAGCCAAATAGACATCAATATCGTTCCCCGGCTGTTTTGGTCCAGAAATCATCATAGATAGCATCATATACTTACGTTTCATACATAGCCAGGGAGACAAGTTGTATATTACAAGGAGAACCGGCCACGCACTATGTGTGCTAGTAAGAGTTCTATACGGATTGATGCCGTCTGTACAAAGCCCAAGCCGTAGGTTTCTCGGCTCGCTACCAAATTGAGGGAACATTTCATCTATTTTTTGCCATTGTGGAGAGTCAGCTGGGTGCCGAAGATATTTCCCATCAGATATTCTCTCATCAGAGTGCCATCTCAACTTCTTCCCTTTTGTTGCACTCGCAAACAAACGTTTAAAACGTGGTATTATTGGAAGATACCACATAACCTTTAAAGGTTGCCTTTTACTTGTCACATCACCACAACCACCATCCTTTTTCACTTTGTATCGTGCAGTTTTACACTTAGGACACTCACTAAGACCTCCGTACTCATTTCTGTATAGTACGCAGTCATTAGGGCAAGCATGTATCTTTTTATACTCCATACCCATCGTAGACAGGATTTTCTTGGCCTCATACATACGATTTGGAAGTACATTATCCTCTGGAAACATATCACACAATAGTTCAAGCAGCAATGTGAAACTACTATCGGTCCACCCACAAGTTGCCTTTAAGTTAACCAAATGTAATGTTCCCGTCAGCCGCGTGTACTTACTCCCACTGTACAATGGTGTCTCCGCATCACTCCGCAGGTTGTCATACTCCTGCGACTGCACAAAGGATTCTGCCTCAACATCGTTAATCATTTTCTCCATTCTATCTTCACCTACGATATCCACATCTTCCTTCTTGTGCGACGGACAATCCGTTACTTCCTCACCATGCCATATCCACCTTGTGTATCGCAGATTTATTCCATCACAAAGTAGGTGATCCTTTATGACATTAACATCCCGTCGACTCTCATTCAAACAATTGACACAAGGACAAAAATACTTCCCATTTTTTGCAGGAGCATTCTTTTTAGCGAATTCAATAAATTCTTCCACCCCTTTCTCATATTCTTCACTAGTTCTCAAAGTATTCATCCAACTATGATCCATTTTGTTACCACCTAAGGCATTCCCAATAACATTCACACGTTTAGTACAATTGTCAACGACATATGATGGGATTGCCTAATTAAGTTATCAACCCAATAACATTCATAATTCGTTTGGAATACAAGAATTTCTTTAATTTAAACAAATCATATTTTATTTTATTATATATACTAATTAATGGTAATATACACAAGTAAATTTATATTTAAACAAAAAAATAGACCATTGCACTGGAGTTCCCGAATACATGCAATTTAAGCAATATAAACACACCAAACACACCAGGCTATAATCTCAACCATCTCAATATAAGCAATATATAAGCAATATATAAGAAGAAAATAAACTAACCTTATCAGGGGGCACCCACTAGTATGTTGGAGAGGTACAGAAGACGTTGGAGATCAGAGGTGTATGCACTGTGGGGAGGTGGAGAAAGCAATCAACCACGGTGGTGTGCACGACAATGGAAGGAAGGAGGTGGAGGAGAGCAAAAATCTACACACTGTTTAAAAATAGATATAAAAATATTTAAAAAATATGTTTACAAGTATCATATTAAAAATATAGGGTTAAGGTGCAATTTTAGTAATAAAGTTTTTTGCTATGAGCTTATGGTACAATTAAGTTTTGAAGGTGTGAAAGTAGACACAATATTTTAAAAAAGGAGCAATTTTAGCAATTATGTCTCTTTTTTTATGTGGGACCCACTTGTTCTCCCTTAAACTTTATAACGGACGTTTGAATCATTTTAATGGAATTGCTAAAATTTCTTTATTTTTAAAAGATTGTTTTTACTTTTACACCATTCAAAACTTAGTTATATCAGATGTCATAGTGAAAACTTTCTTGCTAAAATTACGTACACCTTAACTTTAAAACAAAATAAAAATATAGAATAAAAATTAACAAATTATATTGTTCAATTTATCCCTTTTTTTATTAAATTCCTAACTCATTAGTTTCTTTGTATATGAGTTTAAACATTAAAAAATTGAATAAAATACGTTAATTACCACCTTCCGTTTTACATAAATTATAATAACCTTCCCTTTATTTTAAAAATGTACTATATAAATCTTAATTGAAATTAAAATATATATGTTAAGCAAACCTTCCTCATATATTTGATGTTCAATTTTCATCTATCCAACCAAAAGTTAGTTTTTCTTTTATTTTTATTGATAAGTAACAATTTTCATTAAAGAAGTAAAATGATAGTCAATCTACAATCGTAAAAGAGCATTATTGCATTGCAGTGAGTTAATAACCTATTACCATATCAAATTAAATTCATGTAAAAAACACTTCAAAATTTAACTAATACGAAAATTTAAAGAAAGAATAGCTTAGATGCACAATACCTTTTGAATGTTTGCATCCCTTCTGTGTTCTCAACTGCATCAACTCTTGTCTTCAAGTGACCTTTCATGCTTTGGAGATCTTCCCATTGGACGGAGGAGGGCGGAGGAGGGAGGAGGAGGGAGGAGTTGTAGTGAAGAAACAAAGAGAGCAATTAGTGCCGACGGTGGGTGGGGGAGGTTGAAGAAGGGACGAGGGAGGAGGAGAGAGAAGTTGAGGTGAATAAACAAAGAGAGCAAGTGCCGACGGTGGTAGGTGAGGGAGGTTGAAGAAGGGAGGAGGGAGGAGGAGGGAGGAGTTGAAGTGAAGAAGAAAACAAAGAGAGAGTGAGCCGACGGTGGGTGAGGTTGAAGAAGAGTAAAGTAAAAATGAGAAGACATGTGAGGAGAGGATGAGAAAACGCATGTCAGACAATTGTCTGACATGCAGGGACGCCACCTTTAGGCGTCCTAAAATTATTTTGGGACGCCTAATCCCATCTCCAGGCGCCAAAAAAAATTTACTAAATTTATAATTCGCGCCTATAAGCACTTTAGACGTCCCAAATTCAAATTTGGGACGCCTAAAGGTTCCCCTGCATGTATATAATTACGAAAATGCCACCGCCTCCCTTTTTAACCACCCAATTTTCAATTTGGGACGTCCTTGGGGGTGGTTAAATCTCAATTCTGTAGTAGTGGTTGTACAAGATCTCACTCTGAGGAACATCGTAGGTGAGCTGAAATGCATGCATTGAAGGAGTAAGTGACAAATTTGTGACATTTGATAATAATTAATTACATACAGAAGAGAATTGTATACCTGAATAGTGTCCCAAATATGCTGCTTCACCTTTACATCGACATTTCTCCACTCCTCTATCAAGATGCTCGGCTTGTTACGTGCAAGGAGGTCGACGAAACTCCTATATCGTTGTGCATTAGGCCCGATTGGTTTCCAATATCTATCAAACTCAATCGGTATCTTTTGGCCTGCACTCTGACTGAGGGAAACATCTGTCAACCGCATGCCATGTCTACCCCTCCGTACAGACTGGCTACTGTGCTCACTATGACCCTGGCTCAGAGCATTGCTAGGCTTGCCCTGGTTAATACTAGATGGCTGACTCTGCTAAGCACTAGGTGGCTGACTCAGAGGTGTAGGAGGTGGTTGATCCTTTGCACTAGGACGCTGGGGATTCGTCATTTGCCTGTAACGACAACAAAGAAAAATAAATCCTAAGCTATGACATGTGAAGACTATATCGATAAAATAACTAAACATATTCTTCGGATATAAATCATAATCATAATTACTTTAGTTAGTTAAGGTCAAAGTAGTATCATAAAGAGATATCCTCCCATATTCCCTCGTGATGATAATTTCTTGTGCCGTGCGCATTATCTGCTTCATCTTCTTCGTTCAGTTCTGGTAGACCCCTGGAAAAAGAAGGAGTCTCAAGAAGATCATAATTTGAGTGACTTTTCTCGTCAATATCAATGACCCTTTTTCCTTGGAGAGCTACAGATCACATTTTATCTGCCTGATCAGTGATATAAAACACTTGTTGTGCCTGATTTTGCTATAATGAAAGGTTCATCTCCGAAACTTCTACTATTCAGATCTACTAATGTAAATCCTAAACTATCGATCTTCACACCATTATTGACATCAAACCACTTGCATTTGAAAATGGGAAATCTAATTTTAACATAGTCAACCACCCAAATCTCTTCAATCACCCCATAATAAGGTATGGCAGCCAATGTAAGGTTCTTATCTTTCGAACTAGAGAAGTGCATAGATTCAGCCACTAATACAACACCACTGTTCTAGACGGTGCTCTTATCATCTAGGGACTTCGTGTAAAAGGTATAACCATTGATCACAAATGAAGTCCAACTTATGACATCAACTTCAAGACCACGTGCTAACCAATTTATTGTATCAGAAACACATTCTTTTCCGTCAACCTTTTGTTTGAACCAATGTGTGAAAGTTCTGTTATGCTCCCTGATTAACCTTTGTTCAGTCATTCGACTATTTTGTTTCCGTACAATATCTTTATGGGCATTCATGTAATATTGAACTTCATCAACATTGTTCAAGATGTACAAGTGGACTTGTTGCAATTCATCAGCATCTATGCTCTTTACTGTTACCCCGCGTCTACCCCCTTCTTGATCATGACGTTTAGGAAGGCCAATATGTCGTACATTTGACAAATAATGTTGACAAAATTCTATAGCTTCTTCAGAAACATATTTTTGAACAATAGATGCTTCAGGCCGATTGGGGTTCTTCACATACCCTTTTAGTATTTTCATAGTTCTTTCGATTGGGTACATCCACCGGAAATAGATAGGGCCACACAACTTTATCTCCCTCACTAGATGAACAATCAAGTGTACCATGATATCAAAAAAGGAAAGAAGAAAAAGCTTCTCAAGCTGGCATAAGATCATATATCCTTCATTTTCCAATTCCTCCAATCTTTTCGTGTCAATGACTTTACAACAAATGGCATTGAAGAAGAAACAAAGTCTAGTCAATATGTGATGAAGATCATATTCGGCAATGCCTCGAATAGCTACTGGGAGTAGTTGTTGCATTAAGACATGACAATCATGAGACTTTAGCCCTATTAACTTCAAGTCTTTCATCGATACAAGCTTTTTAAAATTTGAACAATACCCTGAGGGAACTTTAGCGCCATGTAAACACTCACAAATGCTTCTTTTCTCAACCTTAGACAAAGTATGAGCAGCTGGAGGACAAAAAGTTCTATTACCGTATGGCCTTGGATGTAAATCTTCTCGTATTCCCATTTCTTGCAAGTCTAATCTTACCTTCATGCCATCCTTAGAACTTCCTTGTATGTTGAGCAGTGTCCCAACAATACTATCACATACGTTCTTCTCTACATGCATGAAATCAATACAGTGTCTGACGTCAAGATTGTGCCAATATGGAAGATCGAAGAAGACAGACCTTTTTTTCCATATATTTTTCTCATTTCTACTCTTTGATGACTTACTAAACATAGTATTGATATTTTTCACCTTTTCATAAATTTTCTCCACAGTCAATGCCTCTGGAGCATCTTCAAACTCTTGGCCACCGAAAAAAGCTTTTTTTAATCTACGATAAGGGTGACTTCGTCTTAAAAATTGCCTACGGCCAAGGTAAACCGTCTTTCTTCCATGTTGAAGTTGATGGTAGCATGTGCCTTCTTCACATATCGGACAAGCTTTGTGGCCTTTAACGCTATATCCTGACAAGTTCCCATATGCAGGGAAGTCATTTATAGTACAAAAGATTATTGCTCTCATATTAAAAGTCTCATTCTTGTTCGCATAAAAAACATCGACACCTTTATCCCACAACTCTTTCAAGTCTTCGATCAAGGGTTCTAGGTAAACATCTATGTCATTTCCGGGTTGCTTTGGTCCCGAAATCAACATAGACAACATAATGTACTTTCGTTTCATACATAACAAAGGAGATAAGTTGTAAATTACCAACAGAACAGGCCATGAACTATGTATACTACTTAGGCTACCATAAGGATTCATACCATCTGTGCTAAGCCCAAGCCTGAGATTCCTAGGTTCTTCACCGAAGCTAGGAAATAATTTATCGATTTTTTGCCATTGAGAAGAATCAGCTGGATGTCAAAGCTTTCCATTAGAAATCCGCTCATCTGCATGCCATCTCAAATTTTTGGCATCAATTTCATTAGCAAATAGGCGCTTGAACCTTGGAATGATTGGAAGATACCACAACACTTTTGCAAGGCCCTTATTTGATTTATACCTTGGAGTTTCACATATCGGACATTGCTCCTTCTCTTCATGATCTTTTCTATACAATATGCAATCATTAGGGCAAGCATGGATCTTTTTATACTTCATCCCTAGTGGACACAGTATTTTCTTAGCATCATAGTATCGACAAGGCAACACATTATCATCAGGAATCATATCTTTAAAGGCCTCAAGCGTTTCTGAAAAACTCTTGTCGCTCCATCCATGTCATGCTTTCAAGCTTACCAATTTCAATACAGCATTCAGCAATTGGTATTTTTTACACCCCGGGTACATCGGCTTCTCAGCATCACTGCATATATTACCATATGCATGTGATTGTTCAAAAGCCTCTTCTCCTACATCACAAATAATATCCTCTATTCGATCATCCATATCCGTGTCATTATGATCACAAGTCACTTCCCCCTGTTGAGATGCACTTGGCATTTCTAATTGTTCACCATGCCGTACCCATACTACATACGTCTTACAAAACCCTTCACAAATTAAATGTGTATATATATCTGCAGCACTTAATCTCTTCTCATTCAAACATTTTACACAAGGGCAATAAAACATCCCACTATCATCATCGGCATTTCTTTTTGCAAAGTCTAGAAAACCCCTTACCCCAACATCATATTCAACACTCGTCCGTTTAGCTTGTATCCAACTACGATCCATATATTCCAACACCTTTTTTTTGTTTTCTACTTTTTCCCCTGGAAAAGGTAGGAGTATGATGAGAATGGGTCATCTTTTTTCTTCAAGCATAAACAAGAGTGTTGACTTTTTTCTACAGACCACATATGTCAGTGTGGTCCAAAGCTAAAGACAATTTAAAAATTAAAATAGTATGATTATGACCAATATGCTCCCAACATTTCATTACAGGCACGATTGAGTGGTTCCAAGTTTATCTTGGAGTACACATCAACCAAAGTAAAAAAAGTGCATGTCACTAAGTTAATAGGGGACCATTTTCATGGCTTCCTACAATTCCAACATTATAAAGAAAAATTCACTAAACGCACACTACTACAAAAAGGATAAAAGGTGGCGCACATTTTGTGGCACTTTTTTAAACAAGTGCCACAGCTTCTCTTTTTTTTTTTACCTCTATAATTTTTTTTAATTTTGGGTACCAGCTGTGGCGCCTAATAGATTAAGTGCCACAATTGAGGAGGCCTAGTGTGGCGCTTGCCTACGAAGGCGCCACACTTGGGGCCGCGAAGCAGCTGTGGCGCCTAACCCACCAAGCGCCACAGCTGCAGCATTGATTTTTTTTTAAAAAAAAAGTGGGCATGTGTGGCGCCTAAATAAATAGGCGCCACACATGATAATGACTTGATCAGTTGTGGCGCCTAATGCATTAGGCGCCACAGCTGATTTGAGGCAATGTGTGGCGCCTATTTATTTAGGCGCCACACTTGCCCACTTTTTTAAAAAAAAATTTCAAATTGATAGTGTATCTCTTAATTATTTCATTTCCCGCGTAGTGGTCCTGTGTCCGCCTCCCATTCCTTCTCTTTTTGACTACTACTCCACTTTAATTATTTAACTACTCTCTCCTCCATTAAACTACTTTCCCTTTCTCATCTTCTTAGTGGATCCGTCGGCCCCCTCCCTCCATTTCCTATCATCTTCACACTAAAAAACACGCCCACACGCTCACTCGTCACTCAAGTTAGCATCACCAACGTGGTCTCCCACTCCCTGCGCTGGTCAATTAATAGATTTGTAAGAAGAAGACTATTTCATTCTAGCTTGCTTTGTTTAAAATTTTTTTTAGTCAAGATAAACCGTAATATAACGTTTGCCTTTTTGTTCCTAATTTAATAGGAAAGAATCTAAACCTAGCTTGTTTCGTTTGCCTTTTTGCTTTGTTTAAATTTTTTTGCCGACAAGCTTGCGTTTTTTTGTAATCTTTTAATTTACTTAATTAGTTGTTGATGTACGTACTGTGTTCACATATCAAGTTCTTGTATTGTGATATTTTTTATGTTAGCTTTGGAGAGTATTAATGTAAGAACATTATTGTTGGGGAACCTGAATTTTAAATATGAAAATTATATATATATATATATATATATATATATAATAGGTTGAAATATAGAATAGAAAGATTGACAATTTGTGGAGATGATAAACACGAAATCCACTCATTTTATATAAAACTTCACAATCAGGAAGCATAAAAAAGGGCCACAAGAAAAAAAAGAAGAAGAAGAAGAAAAAAGAAAAAAAGGGACCCTCCTCTGGCGCTTGCTCGAGCAAGCGCCACAGGAGGCCCCCCTACTGTGGCGCTTCCTCAAACAAGTGCCACAGGAGGGTATTTTTTTAAAAAAAAAAAATTTTAAATGTTGTGGCGCTTCCAAGCACCACAGCTTTTTTTAGTGGCGTCCAGATATGTGGCACTTCTCTAGCGCCACAGTTAATGCAATTATAAGCGCCACAGCTTTACTTTTTTGTAGTAGTGGCATATATATCCTAATTACCCCGTCATCGCCATTTAACAATATATATCAGAATGGGGAATTCAAATTATTCCATGAGAAAAGTTTCCAGTATATTGGTAAAAATTTAACTTGTCCAAGATCCGAAGGTGTAATAATTTCAAGCAAAGGCACGCTCAGCAACACATCTACTGCTATCAACAAGCCAATTCACAACATAAAATCTCGCACACCAGATTGGTATAATACTTTTAACATAAAAATAAGAAAACCCCTTTCAAAAGCAAACCAGTTAGACAAGCAATACATAAAACGGGACGAGGGGAAAAAAGAAAGTCAAACAGAAGCAAACTAGATATGAACTTGAAGCTTAGCTTACAGACAATTGCAAACCTCACGGACATGACAACTTATACCGAATATTAATGTCTTTAATTTCTCCTTTCAAACATTTTATTAAACACCTAATGTGCATTCACATTCAACAATAGAACAGAGGAGGAACATAATGGTGTTTTCTTAGAACAGAGGAGGAACATACCTCAAAAAAGAGATGGAAGACGAAGATGTCCCAGAAATGCAGTGAATAAGTAGGGACGACAGCACCCACGACGACAACCACGAGCAGCTGAAGCAATGTATGACAGTAAAGTGGCCGAAGAGCGACGACGGACTCGATTCAGAATGGGATCAGGTAAGGGACGGGGACTTGCGCTGAGGAGAGAAAAGATTGGGAACAAAGTTGCTTGGGTGATTCAGAATGGAAGGGATCGATTTCAGAATGGAAGAGGCGGGAGTGTGACCTGATGAGGCACGACGCGAAAGTAAATTGGGAACATTTTTTAGACCGGTTAAGAGGATAACCGGTCTTAAAAGTGTACTTTTAAGACCGGTTGTTAGGCAACCGGTCTTAAAAGTGCACTTTTAAGACCGGTTTCCTAACAACCGGTCTTAAAAATCTTTTTTTTAGACCGGTTATCCTCTTAACCGGTCTAAAAAATATATATTTTAGACCGGTTCTCTCAGTAACCGGTCTAAAAAATAAAATCCCTAATTTTTTTAGACCGGTTATTATAATAACGGGTCTCCCAACTTGTTTATAATAACGAAAATGCCACCACGCATTTCTTTTAGACCTCCATCCACTACAACCGGTCTAAATGGGCCGGTCTAAAACACCTTTTTTGTACTGGTGGATGGAGGATTATAGTATGGGTTTGCAGGCATTTAGCTTTTAAAAAAAATGATTTTTTTTAAATAATATTCATAACCACTGACCAAATTCAAACTTACTCAAGCCAATCAAGCAACAATAATATTCAGATCGAGCAATGCTCTCCATCGACAAGGTTTTTTAGCCACCATAACTACTTGAACAAACATAAAAATAGTACTTTTTTTTGGTTTGCGATATGAAATAATGAAGCACATCAAAGCAAATGACAAAAACTGCCTTTTCCTGTGATTACGAATTTGTCCATCTATTATCAACATGCTTAATTGCTTCTCTCAAATTAATAAGTTGGCTTCTGTCTCATTGACATAAAGATGAACCGAGTATAGTGCAGAATAACTATCCCAAAGCTGCAATTTAAAGTAAAATACAGATGAATCCGAGTCATAATGATTACTGGTACTCACAAATTATTCAATACTCATTAATGTTGTCATTGTAGATTATTATCTCCTTTCTTTTGGTTTTTCTGTTGTCTTCAAAGCCTTTTGAAACTTGTTCAACATTATTGGAAGCAACATTTTCTTGATACTGAAATTCTTTAATCCGAACACCAAATAAGATTTTTAATTTGTTTAAAATATTCTATACAATTTCATGAAACCAACATGTCTATTATTACACATCAATTAATTATATTTTCTTTAGAACTTATTCTATTATATTTTCTTTTATTTTCTTCTTCTATATATAGGATGCAATGGGGACAGGAAAAAGGAATATTTTCTTGGTTGTGGAGCGCTATGTCACTAATATTTTAAACAAATAGTCTCCAATGATGTCTAGTTTATGCAAAGATGAACTCTAGAGTTACAATGGAAAAAGTTGTTCCACTCGTAGCACATTTAGATTAAATATATGTTATATCAAAAGTTGTATTCACATAAAGATTGGTGAAAATTGCAGTATACTTGAAGTTATTGGGTTGAATGTAGTACCTTAATCATTGTTAATTATTTCTTGATCTCTTCGAGCATATAAAGGCAGTTGAACTCTGCAAGTTAAATGTAACATTATTAACATGAAAGGCCACCACAGAGCTTCACGAAAACAAGAGATCAGAAAGACGAGGGGGTCCCAAAGCTTCATAACTTAGGAAATAGAGTTTGACCTCATTCTCGTCTCAACTTAAAGCAAACAGACTTGGAACTTTACATAACAGAGCATACAACATATATCAACTATAAGAATAACCTAAAATCATATATAGCCCATGGATTATTAATATACATTAAAAAAGGATGATACAAGTACACAAATCACAGTACATCAACAACAAAATCATGGTAACATACAGCTAGAACTAGAATGTAATCTTATTAAACACACATAATAGCATGCTCTGTTTTGTTCCGCAAGTGTAAACTGTAATGAAATAAATCATATATATTCTTCAAACAATAAAGTAATAGCTATGGTAATTGAGAAGCATAGATGAAGAATGAAACTCAGTTGAAGTAATTGACAGCATAACATGTTATACATTTGAATACAATCGTAACTTTGGACAAAAAGAACATGAAATTCCAACCAAATACGCTCCTCTGCTGCTTTAGTTTTTGTTCTTCTCTTCCTAAGTTTGTTTAATTAGAACAGATTTGTGGAGAAATGATTAGAAATCTGGGATTAATGATACTTAAACTGAGTTTTATGTTCAAGGTCCCATACTTATTTTGACATGTTTCCGACTATACCATATTTACCTCATTTCACCATGATAAATGCTAGGATTTACCATATAACATATTTTTTTGCAAATTAGTCATACAGGTCAAGCTATTGGGGTAGTTACATATTTGAAAGCAAAGAACGACCAAGACCTAAAGCACATGTTTATACATACACACATAAGGATTCTAAAAATCCAGATATAATGCCCAGGAATGGAAACTATCCAATATTAGATTAATTGCTTCAACCCATGCAAAGGGTAATTGCTTCTTGTATATGATACACAAATCATTATGTTGATTGACAAATTACTGAAACACGCCAACAATGACAAATTTAGATGAATCATGAACTAAAAAACTCACAGCTTAATTATATACATTGCACAGACACCATAACTATAGTTTTGAATGGTGTTTGTATTACTATTATTGAGATTTATATGAATCTCACTCTTCTCAAAACTAAATGAATGTGCAAAGTTCAGGTGTCACACCCTAATCTTATTTTCACCTATTTCAGAGTATTTGTGGAAAACGATACGCAGTTCGGTGGGCAACATAGGAATAGCATAAATATATTGATATTACGTGCACGATTACGAAAATTCCCCATAGGGGTTCATACTTGATAATTACAATTAATGTAGCCTCGCAACGCTACATGGGTGTTTAAACCCATCCCAGTAAAACGGAGACATCCTCTAGCCTTTGTTCCACCACGCAATCCCCTACGTACGGTTCTCTACTTTGTTCTCAGCTTACATTCTGTTTTCTCCTGCCTAAATTGTTGGTAGGGGAGGGTGAGATTCTGGGGAATCTTAGTAGTAAAACAGTACCAATATGCATGCAAGATAAGTGCTTAATGCATGAAATGCTTGCATTATATAACTCATGTTCACATAATGACATATCTGTGTGACATACTTATGACCATAGCATAAACAAAAACAGAGATTTAATCATTCATATATGTTTCACATAATCAAGCAAAGCAACAACATGTTTCAATACACTAGCACAAATATCAAATACATGTAGGAGAGGTAAGTTCCCTACCTTAAAGCTTTATAATCCTCTGTTTAGATGTGTCTCAAAAAATGTGTCATTCCGGTCTCCGACTCGGTCCTAAAATATTAAATGTACAAGAAATAGGTCGTAACCTATCTAAGTATCATTTTAGACTCTTCCATAGTGGTTCTTGTGGTTATATTAGTCTATGATGAAAATTTACCAAAATGCCCCCAGGACCCCAGCCCGATGGCACGTTTTGCCAAAATTTTAACCAAGGCTATTCTGACTTATTTTCGCCCAAAGAATCCATTTCTGGGCTCGAAATTACCAAATTCACTATCAAATTATGAAAATACCCTTGACAACCCCTATTTAGGGATTTCAGTGGCGTTTTTGTAATTATGCTTTTTTGGCCTCTACCGAAAAAGTGCCCAGCTGCAACCTCACCTATTTTTGCCCACTGAGTCCAATGGAGCCATTTATTTCATGAAAATCCAAATCCTACCCCTTATAATAGTGCTGGCCAAAATATTGAAGAAAATGGAAAAAAATAGTTTTGTGTTTTATCTTCCAAAACTTGTACTCTTTCACTTCTAATCCTTGATTAACTCACTTAAACACTTCTTAATCATGATTTAAAGGATTTTTGGCAGCATAACCCCTTAGGGTTATAGCTTTTCAAATTTGCAAAACCAACAACAAACTACCAAACAACTCAAGAATCACATCAACAATATCAATACACTAAGAAGTTTGAGGTTTTGGAGATTACCTCTTGATTCTTGGTGTTTCTCTCTCTAGTGCGTCCTCTCTCTCTTCTCTTTAACCTTGAGATTAGCTTGCTAACATGGTGATTCATGGAGAAAAAGATATTAGAGAAGCTATTATGCAAGAGAGGAAGCTTGAACACAAGATCAACAATACTTACCTTTTATTTCTTCCTCCTTGAGCTCTCCTCTTCTCTCTATTTCTCAAGCTCTCTCTCTTCCTCTTTTCCTTGTGACTTGGACGAAATGTGTGTATGAAGGGGAAGAGAAGTGTGTTTATCATTTTGCTTCTTCCTTCCTCTTAGCCTTTGATCTCATCAAGGGTCAAGATTACACCACCTATCATGCACCATTTCTCCTCCCATACCTCCTTCCTATTCACCCATGATTACTCCATTTAATTCCCATTGACATTGTACAAATTTTCCTCTCTTGGATAGGAAAAATCCGTCCCCCCTCTCCTTTTTACAAGACAATTAAATTCTCTTCCATGCAATCAAGTTTATCTCTTCCTTCACTCAAGCTTTTCCCTTCATGGATTCACCATACCCTCTTACTTTATGCCATAACCTCTCATCATGACCACCATGCCCATGTCTTCACTTGGTGTATACTCCATCTTTGTCATTATTGATATGTGCATGTAGTATAGTCATCATAACCTTCTTTTTGTAGCATGTGATCATGAAATCAATTTTTTCCCTCCTTATTCTTCATGCTTGGACGAAATTAAAGAAAGGAAGGGAAGAAAATTGTTTTTCACAACTCCATATGATTAATTGAAATTAACTCCAATTAATTGGAAAATAATTAATCTTGGGCTAAATTGAAAAAATTATGATTTTGCTATCACCTTTGTAATTTATTTCATTTCTTGAATTTATTTGGCCATTTCCTTGTGAATATGAACATTTCAAAATTCACAAGATCCAAATTTCATAAATATTCACCATTTTATTGAATTTCTCAATTAATTATAATATATTTTTTGTGAATAAAAGTTTAGGGGTGTTACGTCAGGCAAAATAATGGAAATGTAAAGCATGCAAGTAATCTTGGCATGTATTTAGAATCTAGAATAGATGAAACCGATAGCTTTTCTATAATAGTGAATTGTTATAAATTGGAGTTGCTGTTTGGGGACATTCTTATCACTACAAAAAAAAAACGTGATTTAGTAGCGGTTAAAAATGGGTATTAATAGCGGTTTGAACCGCTACAAACAACATTAGTAGCGGTTACTAGAACAGCTACTAAATCGTATGTTGCAAGCAGTTTTGTAGCGGTTATCTAAAACCGCTACTCAATCAAAAATAACCGCTACATCATTTGTAGCGGTTCAACCCAACCGCTACAACACCCTCATGAATGGAATTTTTTTCAGAAATATTTGTAGCAGTTATATAACCGCTACAAATATAAAAAATTGAAATTTTGAAGGCGAAAAAAAATGACATTTTTTTATGTTGTAGCGGTTAACAAACTGCTACTAATTTTGAATTTCATGAAATTTGTAGCGGTTATAAAAAAAGCTACTAATTTCATGAAATTCAAAATTAGTGCCAAAAAATTTAATTTGAGTTTTAAAAAGGCGCGTTATTTAGTAACGGTTTAATAACCGCTACAAATATTTAAAATTTTTTAAAAAAATTTACGATCATTTGTTTCTGTTTTTTTAATATTAAATTAAATATTTTATGTTGTTATTATTTTATCTATTTTAATTAGCTTATTATTCAATAGTTTAACTTATTAATAAATTAAAATGAAAAATTTAATTTAATTGGATTAGTATAAAATTTATATTAATAATATTATTAAGGATAGGTAGGTAATAAGAAATTATTATGTTGTCTAATATAATGTAATTGTGTATGAAAAATAGATGAAAATGAGATACAGCTCTGAAATATGTGGAAAAAAATGGTTAGAAGAAATTTTATAAAAAGGAAAGAAGTATTGCAAGAAAAATTAAAAATCTTGTTACCATATTTGATCGTATTATTCAGCTCCTGTACTTATACGTAAGAAGTTGTAAATGAGAGAAAATGAAAGGAAGGTAAGGTGAAAAGAAATTGGGGAGTGTTTGAAATGAGTTGTGGTAAGGGTATTTATAGGGATGTACGTACTATTTGTAGCGGTTAATGTATCCATTTTGTAGTGGTTATTTTTTAGTAGCGGTTATTTGTATTTTGTAGCGGTTTAATATTTATAGTGATCCACGTACTATTTGTAGCGGTTAATGTATCCATTTTGTAGCGGTTAATGTTATATTTGTAGCGGTTCAATAACCACTACAAATATTTTTTTTTAAATTTTTTTTACATTTTATTTTAAAAAAAATATTTGCATTTTTTTTAAAGACAAAAGCATGATTTGAATTTGATCACTCATTGTCGCCATCCCTACAGAAATTTTGTAGAAAAATTATTGTTATGGATGTATTATTAAATTTAAAAAATTTAATTCAAATGACGTGGACTTAAAAAAACTCACCGCAGTAGAGGTAAATTGTCATCACCTTCAGGGAAGTAGTTTTCAAAATCAGCTGGCTGAAATGGCTCACTCTCGTAGGCGATGTTATCGCCTTCACCCATGTCGTAAAGGTCTCTTGGCTTTAAATGAACGACCATGTGCCAATCCCTGTGCCTCTCGTCCTCGACATAATAAACCTGATGTGCCTCTGAAGCTAGAATATACGCTCATTACTTGAGAAATACCAGTATGAATCGGCCGTGAGAAATTGACTGATGTGATCCCTAAGTCGTCAGTTGTCAGTCCCTAAGAAGTAGTGGTATTTGCCCACAAACACTTGAACAGCGTCACAGTGAAACGACCTTGATAATTAAGTTCGACCACATCAAGAAGCTTGCCATAGTAAGGGATGCCTCCGAACTGCATGTTGGCGTCACTGCTGCTCGCATAACTCCTTGTCCCAAATGTGCCATAAACACCCGAATTCTGTGTTTGCAATCCTTGATCCCGTGAAACCGTGCAAAACTTAAAGCCATTGACATTGTATGCTGTAAACCGTTTTGCATGATCAAGAGGGCCGATGGCGAGAGCTCTGAAATCTGGTGAGTGTGGGTTGTGGTCATTTAGTATTCTGCGCGCAAACCAGCTCGAGAATTCTCTGTGGACCCTCCTATCAACTTCCGAGGATGTCTGTGTACGGATCCTGAGTTAACGCTTAACATGACTTCTAAATTTCCTGCAATTAATAATGGAAAGGCGTTAGTGAAATGAAAGTGAGAAATGTTACGAAAGATATTGATCGAATAACATGTGAGTGTACAATTCTTATCATATGAAAGGTTCAACTTGAGTGCAATTAATCAAGACATGTCTATGTTCTTGCAACTTCTCAGTTGCAGTTAGTTTGAAGTTATCAGTTGCTCCAACTGGTTTACCAACACGAGGGATAAATTCTCCTGATGTCGGCGCAGGTTCAGGATAATCGTCAACACGAGGTGGGCGGTTGAAAGCCGTCTCAAGATCATTAAAGTACCTTGAGCAAAAATATATCACCTCATCCCCTATATAGCCTTTAGCTATAGAACCTTCTGGCCATGCCTTATTCCTCACGTAAGATTTTAATTTCTCAAGGAACCTACAAAGTACAGAAGAGAAAATTGATATAAAATGCTGAAAAGGATGACTAGCAAACATTAAATACGGAGAATAAATTAAAGCACATATTTAAAATGAGTACCTCTCATTCGGATACATTCAACGATATTGTACTGGTCCAGCGAGTTTTGTTTCATGGACGAGGTGGACTGTGAGGTGAACCATCACAGTAAAAAAGGACGGAGGAAAGATCATCTCCAAATGACAAATCGTAAGAATGATTTTCGACTGCAGCTGATCGAGCTCCTCAACGATCAAAACCTTAGAACACAACTTCCAAAAGAAAGAACAAAGTTCCATCAAAATGATGGAAACATCGGGAGGAAGTGTATTCTTTATAGCCAGAGGGAGTAACTGCTGCATAAGAATATGTGAGTCATGACTCTTCAGGCCAACAACCTTTTGAGCCTGCAAGTCAACACATCGAGAAATGTTGCTTGAATACCCATCAGGAACTTTTAATTTCTTCAACATTGCGAGGCAGACTTCCTTGTTCGGTTTTGTGAGGGTAAACTTTGCTGGTTGAAATCTATCATACTCATCTAGCCAAGCGTCTTCACGAACTCCTATGTCCCGTAAATCTTTCCTCGCTTGAAGGTGATCTTTTGTCTTGCCGGGTTTGTTAAGCAGTGTATACAGCACATTGTCGCAAACATTTTTTTCAAAGTGCATTACATCAAGACTGTGGTGAAGTAAATTAGATCTCCAAAATGGAAGAGTGAAAAAAATACTTATCTTCTTCCACTCCTGAGGCGTCGAAGTTCTGCGCGTCTTTTAGCGAGTTTGTGCTGAATCGTCGCTTTTTCCAAACTCGAAGTCAACATGCTCAAGCTGCTGTAAGATATCTGTACCGGACAAAGTCTGAGGTGGTCCTCTTTTTTCTGGTTTCCCATTGAAGCGATTCCGTTGCAATCTGAAATTATGCCTTCCATCGAGAAACCTCCGATGCCCTATAAAGCACCACTTTCGGCTGTGGGGAAGGCGCACTGCGTCAGAGTCAAAATTGCAAGCTGGACACGCCGACCCAGTATGCACATTCCAACCAGATAATGTGCCAAGGCCAAGAAAGTCACTAATCGTCCACATCAAGACTGCACGCATGTTGAAAAAAGTTTTGCCGTAAGAGTCGTACGTCTCCAAGCCGACATTCCACAGGTCAAGCAATTCCGCAATAAGCGGTTGGAGATACACATCGATGTTATTGCCTGGTGCATTTTTTCCTGGAATGATCATAAACATAATGAAAGAGCTTTGTTTCATACACATCTGGGGGGTAAGTTGTAGGGAACTAAGACTACCGGCCAAATACTGTAACTTGTGCTAAGATTCCCGGAAGGATTGAAACCGTCGGTCGCCAACGCAAGCCGAATATTTCTGGGGTCAGTCAAAAAATCTGGAAAGTCGTTGTCAAACGTTTTCTAAGCAGCTGCATCCTGCGGATGTCTTAATTTACCGTCTTCATTTTTATCAACGGCATGCCACCTCATGTGCTCCGCAGTTTTATACGACATAAATAATCTTTGTAGACGAGGTTTCAAAGGAAAGTACCTGAGAATCTTTGCAGGTTTCTTCTTCTGCTTTTTCCCCTTTCGAATTGTCTTGTACCTCGATGTGTGACATCTCTTACAAGTCTCCCTGCTGGAATCGTCTCCCCAATACAACATACAATCATTCGGGCATGCATCAATCTTTTGATAATTCAACCCTAACCTGTTGATAATCTTCTTGGCCTTGTAGAACGTTGTGGGAATCTCAGCGTCGAGGAATGCATCTTGTAATAAGTCGAGCAATATCGACATTCCCTTATCTGTGATCCCACACAAGCACTTGATATGATACAATTTGATCAAGAAAGATAATTTAGAATATTTGCGACAACCTTGATATAAAGGACGATCTGCTTCATCCATTAAGCTGAAAAAATCCCGAGCTACTTCATTCCCCATAAAAGCTGGCTCAGAGCCGTGCACTTCTTCATTGAAGTTGTCGCCTTGAAATCCAAACGCATCACGCACAGCATCATTCACAGGATCATCTTCATCTACTTGAATGCCTACTTGAGAACTTCAAGGAAGAGCATCGTCATATCTAATGCCGGCCTTCTCACCATGAACTGCCCAGAACATATAGTCCTCAGGGAAAGGCTTCACAAGCAAATGTTCCTTCACAACATTTCGTGCATGCCACTTCTTGAACTTGCATTTCCGACATGGACAGACGATCTTGCCGTTACAGCTGGCGTAAGTGAATGTGAAATCCAAGAAACTGTTTAATCCGTACAAATATTCAGGAGAATTGCGCGGCAACCTGATCCATGATTTATCCATAGCTACAAGTGAGAGAGAAGAAAGTATAGAGAAGAAGATGAGTGAGAAGAGAATGACGAATGCCAAGAACCATATATTCTGAAATTCCAACGTTTATAATTTTGTAGCGGTTCTAAAACCGCTACACTAACTGCTACAGTTATAAAATATTAGTAGCGGTTATATACATAAAACCGCTACCAATTTTCAAGCTGTTACACATTAGTGGGAAATTCAAAATTTACACGTTGAGTATTTCTAGCGGTTATGTGTATAAAACCGCTACTAACATTAAAGCCATTGGATAGCAAATTTAAAAATAATTTTTTATTTGTAGCGGTTACACATAAAATAACCGCTACAAATGTGAACAAAGGCGGCAAATTTCAAAATTCAAATGATGAGTATTTGTAGCGGTTTTTATTGTAAAACCGCTACAACTATATACATATTTGTAGCGGTTTCTATTGTAGAACCGCTACTAATATATATACAGTTGTAGCGGTTCTACAAGAAAAACCGCTACAACTATATACATTTTTTGTAGCAGTTTTTATTTTAGAACCGCTACAAATATATATATTTGTAGCTATATATTTGTAGCGGTTGTTACTTAAAACCACTACAAAAATATATATTTGTAGCGATTTTGATTTAAAACCGCTACAAATATATATATGCTTCATTTTTTTTAATTTAGAAATATAAATAATATTGTTGCAATTAATTCATAAATTCAAAAACGTGATCTAATAATATAAATATAATTATATTAAAGACAATAAGAATTTAAGTTCTGAAATACAAACTCATATATATATTTACAAATGTTTCAACAAAAAAAAAAGATGTCCTAAACTAAGTAGCTGGGGGCTGATCATCTGGTGCTCCCTCAAGTGGGGCTCCCTCAGGTGCTGCAGGATCGGGCCGCTGCGCAGAGTGAACCGCACCATCATCATCAGCAGGACGAGGAGGAGGAGGAGTAGTACTCGGGACGACGTAGTGAGGGACAGGGGGAACCTGTGGATGCTGCTCGTCTGGGAACAGGCGACTCCATGACCGCTCGAGCATGTTGTTCGCGATTTCACGCCACTGCGTCTGCTGAGCGTAGATCAAATCAGCATGCAGCTGCATCTACTGCATCTGTTGCTGTTGCTGCTGTGCCATCTGTTGCTGTTGTTGTGCCATCTGCTGCTCCAAATCTGATCGCTGCTGGTCAATAGACTCATCCCTTGGACGTTTGACCCCTCTAGAGCTGCCAGCCTCAGAGGCGGCGCTCCTGCCGTAGACCATGCTAGGTCTGGCGCCTATCCCCATCCCCCGCACGCGTCCAGGGTGCTCAACCTGAGCCAGACCCGCCTTCAAAGGAGCCGTCGGGTCCACTGACCCCTATGACTCCTCAGGCTGGGTCTGTCGCAGCTCAGCCTGCGACTGCTGCGTTCGCTCCTGCCATTTTATGAAACAATTACTAATTAACATTTTTCATTATTAACTTGGTTTTATAAAAATTATAATAATAAAATTACTTATAATGGCCGCCTCTGCCTGCTGAGAGGCCGCAGTCCCGTCACGGTGTCTGTGTGTGATGGCGTACAACTCCCCATAGTCCGTCTGACTATTCTCCTGCTGTGCCTTCGTCTCCTGAAACAATTACAAAATTCAATTAGTATTATGAAATAATCAGCTAAAAGTCAGTGATATTTTGAAAAGTTACCAGCTCGCTATAGGTCACAGCAAAGGTCTTTGATCCTGCTGTGTGGTGGATCGTCTGTTGCGCACGGATCCTGGTGTTCCTCTGAGAAATCTCCTGGAAAAAAAACAATATTAAATGTATTAAAACAATAAAAAACATTTAAAATTAAAAATTTCAAATTAAATACAATTAAATTGAAATTATAATTTAATAATTAACAATTACAAAATTATATATAAAAAATCTAATAAATACATTACCTGCCCCTTAGGGCTCCTCCTGAACTGGACGAAACTCACCCAGTCGTTCGGCGGCACGCCGTCCGGGACACTCTCGATCAGCTGCTCCAGAGGCATCGTCCCATCTTTATTCACCGTGTGGAAGAGACGGTTCCTCCTGTTCCTCCAGGCGTCACCCATCTTCACGAGGGCGTACCTCTTCCGGTTGGCCCGGACAGCAAACCGTAGCTGAAAAAAATTATTTAAATATCAATAATTATAAAAAACATAATTTAAAAAATATTAATTAAATAGAATTAATTACAAACAATATTAATTAAATAATTTTAATTACCTGAACCACCTCCTCCCAAGCCTGGTCCTTCGGCCCCCTCGGAACGTGCCTCCACGTCTTGAAGTGAAGGGGGAACCGTATCCAATTCGCGCCCAGGTCATTTAGGAAGCGGTTGAGCAGGTGACCCCCATTATGGATGGGCTAGTCAGTGCCCTCATTCCACGGCACTATAACTCGCAGGCTCCGGTCCATGCTGTTCACACCGGCAACGTCTAGCCTCCTCGTCGAAACGTTCCCCTACTCATCTGCACAATTTACTGCACGTTAGATAAATTTTAATTCAAAGTTAACATTTCGAATTTAAAGAAATAATTTACTAAATTAAAAAATTAATTTACCTTAGACCTGCACCTCAAACCCAGTGGACCGCGAAGATGACCCTCGTGGGTTGTTTTGCTCCTGAGCCTCCTCCTCATCGAGGAACTGCTTCATCTCCCTTATCGCAATCAGGATTTTGAACTCCTCCTCGTCGTAATCCTCGATGCTGATATCTGGCCCCCCAAACCCAGGCACCTCTGGTGCGGTCGTCTCCTGTGGGATCGTCTGCGGTGCCTATGGTAGGGCCGACTCCTGTGGGGGGATGGGCTGAAATGCTGCGGTCGCCCTACCTCAGTGCTGCCCCTCCCTCTGCCCCCTGCTCGGCTCCTGCCACCCCGTAAAATTGGTCTGGGGACCTCAGGGGCCTTCCCCTTATCCTGTCTTGAAGCCATATCAACTGTAAAAATAAATAAAAAATTAGTCACATTATTATGCAAAAATCTAATAAAAATACAAATACAAATAAAACACATGTTATATACGTACCTCAAGTGCAAATACTAAGAAATACTGTAGCAAAAACTCCTACACAGACGTCTGAATGCTCAAATCTTGAAGAAACCACTCAGAGAAACCCCAGGAAACAAAATGAGCAAACGGAGAAATGAGGGAGGCGGTGGCTTAAATAGGCCAGATATTAGTAGCGGTTATTCTAATAACCGCTACAAATCACCCACGTTGCCTTAAATTTGTAGCGGTTCTACAATAACCGCTACAAATTACAACAACCTTTGAAATTCTGTAGTGGTTATTGCCCAGAACCGCTATAAAAGTGGAGACTCCTGAAATTCTGTAGCGGTTATATCCCTATAACCGCTACAAATAGCTGACGTTTGGTATTTTGTAGCGGTTTGGTTGCTATAACCGCTACACTGTTGGCGGGGCTTGGTCGCGCCAAGTGGCGGGATATTGTAGCGGTTTCTGTGTATTAACCGCTACAAATTAACCGCTACAAGTTTTGGCAGGAATTTCACGCCAACTTTCTAGCGGTTTTGGCTACCAAACCGCTACAAAAAACGCTGCTAATCTATCGCGCCTCTTGGCACGTAGCTTGCCACTACAAGTTTGTAGTGGTTTAGGTTAAAACCGCTACAAATATTGTAATTTGTAGCGGTTTGATATAACCGCTACAATTGCACCGCTACATAATACCATTTTTTTTGTAGTGTATGACAAGACACAAAGGTGTAAGCTTAAATTTGTGGCGATAACTTAAGTCAGCTTAAACCATTTGTACACAGAAGGAAACTGAAAAAGAGAGCATTATTATGTCTTCTCTGTTCCGACAATTTTCATAAGGAGTAACATATAAAATTTAATATTTTTAATTATGTTTTCCGTGAAGCATGATAATTTTCAGACTTTGCAAATAAAAGTTTGGCTATAACAGGGCAAAAATGGAATGATGAAATCGAATACGGAATGGTGACATGATAATTTTTCGTGAAGAATCATAAGGTGGTGAATCAGTTGCATTTCATTTTATTTTAAGTCTACAACAAACAAAGAGAACGTGTCTAAGTAATTAAACTGGTGTAGAAAGGCATGGAATTGATTCCAGATGATGATAATTTGATTTCATGAGGTCATGGTTTTACAAAACACAACTTTAATTTGAAGTCAGAAATAAAGAATGAGAAATAGTTTAATTCCGTAGAGTGAGATAACTTTAATATACACATTTATTTTTCAACCAAACTGCTATTAAAACACATAATTAACTAATGAAGGATTAAAAAATTAAAGAGAAATGCAGCAACATTCTTTTTGTAATTAATGATAAAAATTCCAACTACACATTGCCATGTCATTGCTCATTTATGGTGTCATCATAGATTTCTATCTCCTTTCCTTTGGCTTTTCTAGTGTCTTCGAAGCTTTTCGAAACTTCTCCAACATTTGGTGGAACTTATATCTTTTTGTTGCTGAAATTCTGCAATCCAAACACCAATTAAGATTTTAATTTGTTTAAAATCTTATATACACTTTCATGAAATGCACATGTCTGTTATTACCTTGGTGATTGCCTGACTCATCATAAAAAGGTGTTTCCCAACAGGGATATAAGGATAGCCACTCGCCATTTTCAATACTATTACCTATTAGTCATATATATATATATATATATTGTTTAGTTTAGATAGAGATTTGCATACTGTTGGGTGTAAATTGGTGGATTATATTCAAATCGATCAAGGATGCTCCTGAACAAGGGTACCAAGAGAGCCACTTTACTCATTATTAGTATTATTTACAATTACATATATCAATTTAATAGAGCTTTGAAATTAACCTATTTGGCAAGTAATTCATGTGATTATTATTGTGTCACACTGTCACTTAATAACCACTCTTATCTTTATTATAACTCTAGTTTGTAAAAAAAAATGTTCCTAAATATAAGTCATTAAATTATTTTTCAATTTTAACCCTATTGAAACTGTAGGTGAGAGAGAGTGTATAACATCTCCTTTTTTTTTTCCAATACTCATTATTAAATTAGGGCAAATTTTGAAAACTGAATCAATTTAACACACACACATATTAATGGTCTTAATTTTTATTTCTTATTTTGTGAGATTTGATTAAATTGGACATATAATAAGGTCTAGAGTGATATCTTGGTGTCATTATATTTACCCTGAAAGTGAAGCTAACTAGGCCAATTCTCTTTAAAACTTGAGCTATTTCAATTTCTTTTATTATTCTGATAAAAGGAATACTTTATTTGTTGTAGAGTGTCTTTTCACTAATATTTTACATAAATTGTCTCCAATTATGTACATTAATTGAAGAAAAACAAAAGTTATGGCACATTGAAATATGTGATATATCAAAGGTTGTATGCATATAAAAATTGGTGAAAATTGTAGTATACTGAAGGTATTGGGTTGACTATAGTATATCTTGATTATTATTAATTATTTCACAAGCTTGAATAAATGGGACTTGAGGTGTTGCATCATTGTCATCTTGATTGATTGGGCATATAAAAGCAGTTGAGCTCTGCAAGTTAATTGTTGTAATAAATTAAACATGATTAATAAGAAAGACCACTAACACTATATATATCAAGTATTTTACAGAATGTGAAAAATATAGACTTACTGAGGGAAAATTATCATCCCCCAACCTTCTTTTTTTATTAACTACTACTTCATGCTCCTCCATCCTTGTACCCACTTGTTCTGTTGAAGGACAACAAATAGTTATTTTGTTCCAAATCATATCTATAAGTGCTTCTCTATAGAGAATTAATGAAAATAAAATATCCTTACCTATTATATAGCATGCCTATGTTATTGTTTCAACTGTGATGACATATAGACTGAAATGTGGACTGAAATATTTCTAGAAATGATTCTAAACAGTAATTATTTGCCTAAACACACACACACATATATATGTATATATGTATGAGTTTTGTTTTCACATTGCAACTTGAATCTTATGATCATTTTAAATTATAAAATCATGCACCAAAGACATCTGACCACGCAAAATTCAGTGAAATGATGTTTATTTTACTATAACGATCAACCGATGAAAACTCAAATAGATATTGATCATCATCATCATAATCTGAAATCTGTGTTATGTACATAAATATATTACAAAAGGTTGTGGAGATGACAACAAACTATAATCAATATATAATTTGGATAATAATGCAATTCTAATTTAAAAAACTCAAACCAGTAGTGATGGAGGAAGAGCGCATAGGCTTACCTTGGTTACCCCAACTAGAATCCAATGTTTGATGATAAGGATTTGTAAAAATGATATCTTCCATCTCACAAAGTTGTTTAATTACATACATCCCGCTCTCTTCTATAACCACGCCTTCAACATCTCCATAGGATGGCTTTACACAAACTTGTGCATGATACCACCGATGTTCTAGACGAAGTCATTTTCTCTCAAAATTAGGTATATCATCCTCTTTTAGAATGTACACAACTAAATGATCATCATCACAAGATAGTGACTCATTTAATGATATCGGCAATTCATGACAAGATGCCACTTCCTCATTGATTTCCACCCACGCATCAAAGGAGCAAAATTCTAATTCAACATCCACTGGTTTAAGAAGAAAACAGAGGCATAGAGTTGGGAAGGAGTTACGAAACCAAAAAGAAATAGAAGGTCCTCTGCTTCTGTGCGCAAACCACTTCGGTATGCTTCTACTTGGCGCACAAAAAAAGCACGGTTCTTCTTCCTTTGAATTATAATTGTATCTGCCAGGAGCCCCATGTAATTCCTGTGAATCAAAACAAGTGTTGAGCTATATACACTAACTCAATAGATATATTTATTGAATATAATAAGGACTAAAAATCACAGAGAGAAATTGATGACAACCTCACTCAATATTAAGCTTTTGGACTCTAAACTCAGTGACCTGCAGTTTGTTGCTTCTAAACGTCTTATGCGTGGTGGAATCCCTTCAACTTTTCTCAGATCCTTGCACTCATTCAACAGAAGTGTCTCCAAAAAATGACATTCTTTTATCCATGCCGGCAAAGTTGTGAAATCATTACCCCATAAGTTCAAATACTTCACGTTCATAAATCGACTAAGATCAATTCTAAGGATTGCATCTGATATTTTACAATCTCGGAGATGAAACTCAACTCTGTTGGGACATTGCTTGGACCAAATTGCCTCTTCTTGGGCTTCCTTCGAATTACATGATATCATCAACTTCCCATGACTATACACTCTGATCTCTTCTATTTTCAACAATAGAAAAATGCTATTCGGGATCTCAATGATTGACCCATTCTTTTTAATAACTAACTTCCTAAGCTCAGAAAGATTGCAAATTGACCAAGGCAATTTTTTTTATTCCTGTTGCCTTTAAATGTAGCTCTATTATTTTCACTTTTTCAAGTATTTCCGGAAAGTACTTCAGAATTGAGCAATACTTAAGATCGAGTATTGTAAGAGAGGGTAACTTGATGGCACGTGGAAAGGTCTCCAAATGGACACAACCATATACATTCAAGATCTCAAGTTTTGGTAAATAGCCAATTGAATCATGGATTTCAATCAAATTCTCGCAATCCCAAAGGTTTAATTCCTTCAAATTTCTGAGATTCGATAGATCAGGTATCTCTTTAACATATTCACAACCTCCAAGATTCAAAATGCCCAAATTGTTCGAAGTCTACAATAACCAAATCCATCTAAAAATTTTAATAACAAAAAAGAAAGAAATTATCAAGTACAATATAGATAACTAGAAATGCTTATAAGATAGGGATCTCGCCTTAATTATTGTTTCCAACGAACTCAAACGATAATACTCCATCACGAGAATAACAAGATTCTTTGCACTAAAATTAGGAGGCAAACATGAAGAAGGATAACATCTCTACTTCAGCACTTTTAAGCTCTCAGGAAGATATTTGGGATCTTCTGAAAATTTCACATCCTCAAAAATGAGAATTTTTAACTCTTTCATACTCTTGAAGGCTTCTCCTTCCCAGTTTACTTCTATGAATTCTAGCCAATTGTCTTGAATTATCATCCTAACTTTATTTGTGCCCTTTCAAGTGAATAATAAATGAAAGTCATCATGAACATATTAGAAATTTGAAGCATATGTAATAATAGATAGAAAACTTGTTTCAACAAATTCGAAATAGTGACATACTTTGGCATATACAATCCCGCAACCCAGTAAATGGACCAAAAATATCTTCAACTAAGCCTCAACATCTATGAATATAAAACTCTTAACAATCGAACCTTGACTTTAGTAAGTGAGTTAATGGCTTTGATTATTACAACTCCCTTAAATTATCTCAAGAGGTTTTAATCATTAATTGCGGCTAATCAAAATGTTTATTAGATTGTAGTACTTAAGGAATCTGCTAAGAGCAATCCGAGTTCACGGAATCAAGATAAATTGGTTGAGTCAACTTCTCTACTCTTACTCTTTCGACCATCTATGTTTAAACATACACACACTCTCAAACTCGTTTCCTTACTTATAGATAATGTTTATTTATTCATTAAATATTTAGGAGTTTCTTCTAATGAGATTTCAACAATAGCATAAATATAAATGTATTTTTTGTAACACTCCAAATTTTATTCACCAATATGTCATGTAATTATTTGTGGCATTTAATAAAATGGAAGGGTGAATTTTGGAGAAATTGATTATGCTGACAGTGAAAATTTCTTGTGAGGCAGTGAGTTTGTCATGTGGTTTTGGAAGACCAAATAATGTCTAAAAATTGTGAAAGTTTTCCTAATGAAAGTATACATCCTAAGCTTTAATTTGATAGGTCATATGAATTATTTCAAACTATATCCAAAGAGTTATGAATTTTTGAAGTTAGCCCAGAAAAACTATCCATTTTCTGGAACAGCGTCTAAAAACTTAAATTCTGGGAATCTTCATCTTCCAATTGGCTAAAGACTATATTTTTCTTGAAACTAGACTCAATAAGGGTTTCATAGCTTTTGGAATCACTCCAATTTAATGTCTACAAATAAAGTTGTGATTTTTCAAAGATTGGGCAGAAAATCTGCCAGAATTGCCACAAATCCAAAAATGGAAAAACTTTGGTGATGGCAATCTTGTAATTTTGAGATAAATGAAGAAAAGCCATTTGGGCTAATTGAAGAACCCTCCTAGGCATAAATATGGGCTGATTTGGGGGTAGTGTTTAGTTCTATTCCAATAGAACTTTGGGACACAAATTACATGTAGATAGGGTCAAGTACTTCATGCCTCAAAAGTCAAATTTTTGGGTAAGTAAATTAATTAAAGGAAGATGGGATATTTTAAAACTCATTCCTTCTCATTTCTCATCCCATTTTTGTCAGCCACAAGAGGACGAGAGAGAGAGAGAGAATGAGTTCAAGGCATTTTAGAGAGAAGGAAAATTCTAGGTAAGTGTGATTTTCTCTTATGATTTAGTCTTCAACTTTTGTAATCCTTTCCTTAAGTACCTCTTCTACATGATTCCATGTGTTTAGCAAGAAAAAAATCAGAGTTTGAGGAGGGTGAAGTTTAGGCCAAGAGAGAGGAGAAGAAGAAATCTAAAGGTGACTTCAAAACCTTTAAATCCTTGATGCTATTGTTGTTGTTGTTGGATTTGTTAGTGGTTTTGTGGCTCGTTTGTTGTGATTTGTAAATTTGGGAAGTGTTAACCCTAAAGGATTATGCTGCCCAAATTTCCTCCAATCTTGAGTATTAAGTGTTTAAATGGTTAATCAAGTGACACTACAAAAAACAAATTATTACTGACGGAATTACCCACGGAATTATTTTCGTCGATAATTTCGGATGGTTTACCGACGGATTTTCCATCGGAATAATTACCAACGAAAAAAAATTCCGTGGGTAATTACCGATGGATTAAAGACAGAAAAATTCTGTCGGTAAATACTGACGGATTACCCACGGAATTTTTTTTCGTCAGTAATTACCCACGCTTTACCCATGAAATTCCATGGGTAATTTGAATGAGAAATTACCGACGGAATTCCGTGGGTAATCCATCTCTAATTACCGACTGACAAAATTCCGTCGGTAAATCTAACTAATTACCTAGGGAATTTTTTCTGTCGGTAATTATCCACACCTTACCCACGGAATTCCGTGGGTAATCCATCTCTAATTGCCGACGGCAAAAATTCTGTCGGTAAATCTGACGGTTTACCCACGGAATTTTTTCCGTCGGTAATTACCCACGCCTTACCCACGGAATTCCGTAGGTAATCCGTCGGTAAAACTAATAATTTTGTTATTATCTTTTAATGATTTATATAAAATAATAAAAATAAAAATAATCTATAACAAATAAAAATTTAAATATCATAAAATTAATATTTAATATAATATATTAAATATATATAATATTAATAATAAAAATTTTAAATGAAATAAAAAATTAAAAATTTTAAACTTTATATCATAAAAACAAAACATATAATTATAAATAAATATATATTTAATATTATATATATTTATATTAATATTAAATATTTAAATGAAAAAAGAAATTAAAAAATTTTAAATTTATATTATAAAAAACGAAATATATAATTATTTATAAATATATATGTAATATTATATATATATATATTTATATTAATATTAATATTAAATATTTAAATGAAATTAGAAATTAAAAAAATTTATATTTTATATTATAAAAAATGAAAAATATAATTATATATAAATATATATATTTAATTATATATATATTTATCTTAATATTATACTTTTTTAATTATTACATTATATATATTATTACGTGAATAAATAACGCAAGGTTAAAGCAGCTCAACTGGCAAAGGCATCATAACACATACCAAAGGTCCAAGGTTTGAATCCCACCTTTGTCACAAAATGCAACAATTATTTCAAAGAGACACGTGGCGCAAGGTTAGAGGGACATGTGGCCTTTTTAAGGTTGCCACGTGGATTTTTTTTCAAGAAAATAATATTAAATTACCGACGGATTACCCACGAAAAATTTTCAGTGGGTAATCACCGATGGAATTTTTTCCGTGGGAAAACGGAATTTTTCTGTGGGTAATCACCGACGGAAAATTTTCTATGGGTAATTTCCGTTGGTAATTACCGATGAAATTTTTTCCGTGGGTAATCCGTCGGTAATTACCGACAGAATTTTTTTCCTGGGTAATCCGTCGGTAAATCAATTTGCCACGGATTTTTTAGAAACGGAAAAAATTCCATCGGTTATCCATCGGTAATTTGATTTCAGAGACGGAATTTTGTGGGTAATTTCCGTGGGTACTTAGCTGTCTTTTTGTAGTGTGATTAAGAGTGAAAAAAGAGCAAGCTTTTCGGTGTTAGAAACCAAAAACCATAATTTCCCTTTAAACCTTAACAAGTTTTGGCTAGGGCTGATTTGAGGGGTAGGAGCTGAAATTTCATCAATCTGATGATTTCATTGTGTTCAGAAGGGAAAATTAGGTGAGGTTTATGTTGAACACTTTCAGAAAAGCCCCAAAAAGCGAAATGACCAAAACGCCCCTGAAACCCTAATTAGGGGCTGTCAAGGGTAAAACTATCATTTGGCAGTGATTTTTCCAAAACCAAGGTCAAAAATGGATTCTTTGGGCAAAAATAAGTTAAAATAGCCTGAGTCAAAATTTCTGGAAAAGTATGGTCGGACCGGATACAGTTGGGCCGGGATTAGGTCCCCAGGGGCATTTTGGTAATTTTTTACTATAGACTAATATTACCACCAAAAACACTTTAGAAGTCTCTAAAGTGGTACATGAATGGGTTTTAACCTAATTCTTGTACATTTGAAATTTTATGACACAATAAAAAGCCCGAGTTATTGGCACGAAGTTCGAGGAACACTTTACAAGTTGAAAAAGGCTTAAGGTAATAACTTTATCTCTCATACACTATGTGACTATTGATATGTTGTGTGTTGCTATATTTTGTGATATGAACACGTGCCAGGGGCATATTACCTAGCTGTGGTTAGGGACCCAGCCGAGGTACATGGAAAGGAAGGGGATCCAAATAGTTATTTGGCCCTGAGTATTATGCACACACACTTTATAGTATGAACTTTCATTTTACTTTATATGGTGTATTACATATTTAATTTTCACATTTTATATGATCGATTGTGTGTTACTACTAAGATTCATTTGAATCTCACCCTTTTTTCAAATAAATAAATATTCCAACGGGAACCAGTGGCTTCAAGGGCAAAGTGGTAGATATGGAAATTGAAGGGTGCGAGTCCCTAGATCGGAGTTGGTTGGTTATTTGTAGTCTAACTTTTGAATATTTTGGATAATTATATATATACTTTCAAACCCTTTGAGGGAAGAATCTTGTATGTAAACTTGTACTTAATATCAACATATTTGTACTATTTCTGTATGCTTATGGAACTGTGCCTCTATTACTTTGCTAATATCAAAATGTTAAGGGGCTTGACATTTTTTCTTATTTATTTATGGATAATCTTAATTATTCTAGGTTTTGATATGGTGAATTTAAACATGCATTTATTTTGTATAGAATTTGAAGTGATAGAATTTTTCAGAGTATATCTAGCCAAATCTAATTAAAACTAATTCAAAATATAAACTATCATTGTTTATTACATAATTGAAAGTTGAACTTTATACGCTTTTCCAAAAAAAAAAAAAAAAGGAAATTGATTTTTTCCTGACAATTAATTTACTGATTATATACTTACTTTTGAATGATGTGAAATCTTTCAGCGATTTCAAAAATAAAAATAAATTTTGAGATTTGAATGGTAAAAAATTTCATTGACTAAATCTATAGAATCAATTCTAAAAATCCAACAGTTCAGGTGAAAAACAGTTTATTTTTAACCTTATCAAAAACTAATTCACCTCATCTATTCATTAAATTCCATGCATTGAATTTATGAGCGAGACAAAAAGACTTAACAACTATGCAAAAAAAAAAAAAATCGAGTTAATAACTTCTCAAAATAAGGAAAATATAGATCGCATCGATAAGGATATGCCACCTAGAGATTGCAAAAATAACAATAAAATTACAACGCAGAAAAGTAAAAATAAATAAGTAAATCATCCCAATTATTGTTACTTACCGTATTGTCTTTCAAAACATTAACAATATCTTGATGGCACCCTAATTTGCTCCGTGCTCCTGGATTGTTTAGTGATTCTTTACGAACAATTGTTCTCCCTATATCTCATATCAAATCATGCATTTCAATACAATTAAACGGCTTTTCAATCTTTATAAGGCTTTTATCTTCCAACACTCCAATAGAATAACTTAGATTATTAGAGTCATAAAATGCTTCAACCATATATTTGACATATTCCAAGCGTCTCCCATTGAAGAAACAAGCAATATCAAGGAATATTTCTTTTTCAACTTCTTCTAGGTTCTGATAGCTCACCCTCAGTACTTGTTTAATGTCTTTATGGAGACTTAATTTATATGCATCAAGTGCAGATTCCCATTCATTTATAGTCTTTCCACACAAGTTAGAGCCAATTACTTCAAGGGCAAGTGGAAGGCCTTGTGCATAAGTTACTGCACGATTCAAAACATCCTTGTAAGGTGGATCAACTTGGTGATTTCTAAAAGCATTCCTGCTTAACAATTCAAGAGATTATTCAGCATTGAAAACCTCCATGTTGTATCTACTTTCAACCCCTTGTGCTACAAGTAACTGTTCATCCCTTGTTGTTATAATGATCCTACTCCCAGCACTGAACCAATCACAATCACCAGCTAATTTTTTCAATTGCTCATGTTTGTCAATATTATCAAGAATCAAAAGAATTTTCTTTTCTTTGGATCTCTTTTTTATCACTTGAACTCCTTCATCAACATCTTGTATTTTGATGTCCACTCCTACAAGGGTTGAAAGTATTGTCTCTTGAATTCTTTCTAGGCCAAGTTTCTTTGATTTTTCTTTGACATCATGTAGAAAACACAAACCTTCAAAATTATCAGCAATTGAATTATACAAAGCACGTGCTATTGTTGTTTTACCCAGTCCCCCCATTCCATAAATTCCTACCATGATGACCTTGTCATTTGACTCAATTTGTAATAGAGACATTATTTCTTTCACTCGAGGCTCTAATCCAACAGGATATTCAGAAATATGTAAAAGAACCCTGTTAATTTTACTGGAGATTTCTTTCATAATCCTTTCAATAAATTGATATTCATAACCTTGCCTGAAAAGTTGCAAGAAAAAATATATTAGTTCTACTTAAATTCATCCTAGCAAAGAAATTTAAGTTGATTTACTTATAAACTAATTTGAAGTTAGGAAACGAGAAAAACCAGAGCAAAAAAAAAAAAAAGAAGAAGAAAGTTGCAAAATACCTTGTATTAAAATGGTCTCCAGAAATATTTGCCACTTCATGCAATGCATGCTTCCAACTTTGTATTTTGTCCTCATCAGCCCTTAGGGTTTTGATATGCATAGATAATGATTGTTCATAATTATCTTTTTGATGTCGCACTTCTGAAGGCTCTACATCATAAAAAATTGGCCAAACCAACCGACCCTTTCTCTTAACACGCTCATGGATATGAACAAGTTCATTGAGACAAAATGTGGAGCAAGCATAGTTCTTAGAAAACACGGTAATGACCATTCTAGAATTTTCAATTGCATTGAGAAGTGTTGGTGTAATTTCATCCCCTCTTCTTAATTCCTCATCATCAAGGAAGGTGCGAACTCCCACTTTTTTTAAAGCATTATACAGATTTCCTGTAAAACCATGACGAGTATCTTCACCTCTAAAATTGATAAAAACATCATAAGTCCATTGGTAACTTATGGAAGAAGAGTCCAGTGCTAACCCTATCATGATGACTTCTGGTAGAAACAAAGGAACCAATGTTAATTTAACTTACTAAAATTATGGAGTGTGATGATATATATGGAGATGATGAGGCGAATGAGCTTATTACATACCAACAAAACTGAAGTTGTCGATGACGAAGTAGCTGTGGATCGCACAGACAATAAAGCAAGGGAACTAACAAAAAGAAAGATGAAGGCTTCAATTGCCTTTCTTAAACTCAAAGGAGATACTTGTGTTCGGAGAGGCAATCACGAACCTTGAATTGGATACCGGTTGATGATTTTTTTTTTTTTAAAAAAATAGAGCATTGAGTTTGACGCTACGAGTTGACCAATAAACTAGTCTCTAACAAGAGCGTACTTGATAAATCATAGTGACAGTTATATATTTTATTGCATAATCACCTAATATTTTAATGATAACTTTGAGTTTAATACGTATTTTAAATAAAGAGTAATAATGTTATGAAAGTGTAAAATAGAATTGTATAAATAATTACAAGTGAAAAATTATAACAACAATATATTCTTATTTTCCATGCATTTTTTTTAACAATTAGAATATAAGAATGGGAATATTCCAAAAAAAAAAAACTTTGGAAATTGAGAAATGATGATTCAGTACTCTGAAATTGGGAAAGGATGAATCAGTCCGCTGTCAAATGGGAGGAGAAATCTGGGATTTTGAAATCTCGGTGAAAAGACGAAAATGCCCTTCAGCCCTCCCTTGAAATAACAACACGGACCTCTTAATTAACAACTTCGAATTCTACATTAACAACACCAAAATCCCCCATAAAGTCTATACTTGTTTTTTTTTTTGATACACAGTCTATACTTGTTAACTATGAAAGAAGAAAGTGGAGTTGTTAATGTAGAATATGGTGTTGTTATTGGCCCTGAAACTTATTAATCGTGAAAGAAGAAAATAAAGTTGTTAATGTAGAATCCCGAGTTGTTCATTAAGAGGCCCGTGTTGTTATTCCGAGGGAGGGTTGAAGGGCATTTTTGTCTTTTCACCAAGATTTCAAAATCTCAGATTCCTTCTCCTGTCTGACGGTGGACTGATTCATCCTTTTCCAATTTCAGAGTATTGAATTGTCCTTTCCCAATTTTCAATGTATTTTTTTGAAATTTTCCCTATAAGAATAATCAATAACGAGTTTATATAAAAATTATAAACAACAACTAGTATTATTTTACGTGAATATATACCACATTTTATTTTAGTGAGGAATGGATATAGAAGCTACACTTTGGGGCCAAAACGCAAAACTACATGAAAGTAGGGGGTTAAAATTAATTGTAACATTCTTACAAATAAAAATAATCCAATTTTAATACAAATTTTGTAGGATGGGGAGGCGAGTGATGGCCCCGATCCTTTCTGATGTTAGTATATAAATAAACTTTTATAACCGAGTTAAAGATTTCAACCATGCTTTATTTTAGAATTTGTTTCTTATATACGGCACAAATAGCTTTTCTTTGATAAAAATATATTGTGTAAATAACTAGTGTTATTTTATTTAAAATATAAAGAAAAATAATTTGTTTTGTTCATATTCAAATTATTTTAGAATATACTACCTCTTGCATATTAAGAATTGGGAATATATAAACAACTACTTGCTTGATTATGATACATATCACTGTTAGTTTTAAATTGTTATCTCAATGTAAATTAAAATTTAAAGTAGTTTTAATTTAGAATTTATTATCTTGTGCAGAAGTACCACGTGCCTCTTGTGAAGTAATCCGTGTGAAGTGGAAAGGTTTCAAGTAGTGAGAACATGCAGAACGATTTTATATGTCTAAAGATTCGGTTATTTGGTTTTGGATAGAGTAGATAGTGCGATAATTTGTTGCTGTCAGAATGATTTATCAATTTCTACTGACTAACAATTTCTTGTCCCCAATTCTTTCTTAAAAAATCGAGAAAAAGACCCTATTACTATTCGTCTTCGAAAGCTCAAATAAATCATGGAGAACACAGATGAAATATTCAGATCAAGCACAAATGAAAATCACAGATTCGAGCTCACCAGATGTGGACCAAGGAGGGCGAACGTTGTCTCTCGATCTACTGAAGACGGAGATGACGGAGGGAGACGCCGCCGTAAGTGGCTTCGCACGGCCCAGGGATGATGAAGGAGACAATGACGGCTTGAGAGAGAGAGAGAGAGAGAGAGAGAGAGGAGTGATCATCAAAGACTCAGGAAGAGAATCAAGAGATAGAAACAATCGGTAGACTGACTTAAGAATGAGTCTATTTTATAGATATTCTTTTAATTTTATTTATATGTAATTTTCTTTTTAATCATTTTTATAAATAATTTTCACTTTATATATGAAAATGTATATTTTTTTTATCTTTATTAAATATATATATATATATTTATAATTAATTATTACACACATCAAGAGTTATCTTTTATATTTTTTATCCATTCTCTTTCTTATACTCTTTTCATAAATAGGGGTATATATGAAAAAAAAAATATGACATTTTTGAAAAATTTATTATTTTTACCTATCAATTCATTTTACCCAATAAAAATATATATTTATAAATAACATCAGTGAGTAAGTATCAATAACAAATGTGTGATGCCCCTTTCTTTTTAAATTTTCTTGTGAAATTACATGATAGCGTGACTACTGAGAAATTTCAAAGAAATGATCAGCCAGTAACCATTACCGACAAAAATGAGTCTGGGGAAACGTTTTGTCTTCCCTGGTATACGCGTTTGTACTAACATAGGCAGGCTCCACAGTCCCATGGGAGCCAGCTTGGTGAAAGTGATGGATGGATGCAAAGTCTTTTCCTATGATATAATTTAGGGAGAATTACACTGTGGTCCCACAAAAGTTAAAATACGAAGAAATGGTCCCGAGAAAATCTGAAATTACTCTCAAGTCTCATGGGACCATTATGTAATAAAATCCAAATGAGAAAAGTCTGAACTACCCCCTGTCAGATAAATAGTAAAAAGGATGGGTAAAGGCTGTGAAATTCGCACAAGATGTCCGGAAGAAGACTGGAGATGATGAGAAAAACTGAGTGACGATCAGCAGCCATGGTTGAAGATTAAGGTAGGGAATTGATGTCATTCATGTGAAATTCGCACGAGATGTCCGGAAGAAGGCTGGAGATGACAAGAAAAACTGAGTGACGATCAGCAGCCATGGTTGAACATTAAGGTAGGGAATTGATGTCATCCACTCTGTTGTCTTCATTATTCCATGTTGTTAAATCCCAAGTTTTGATGATAACAAAAGTCAATTATGTACAAATCATGTTTTTATAAGTTTAAGAAATGTTTACAAGGTTACCAAATGCATATAACAATGTTCTATGGTGTTTCCTGTCAAAATGAACTGGTATGCTCGAGCATGAGTCTAGCACTCGAGCATGGAACCACTTTGTACTTGAGCAGGTGCGAGTGATAGCCAGGAAGTGTTTACCCGAGATGCATGCTACTGTCATTCTTACTGATTCACTCGAGCACTGGAGATAGCACTCGACCAGAGGAGCCCTTTTCACTCGAGCACATGCGAGTGAGAGTCTGCGAGTGTCTGGCCGAGAGTAAGTTTTGTCATTCTCTCTTGATGCACTCGAGCAAAGACATCAATGCTTGAGCATGAGTGTTCTGTACTCGAGCAAGGGACTGCGAGTGCTTGGCCGAGAGTCATGAAGTTCAGAGAAGCACAAGTGTGCTCGAGCATAGCTTCATATGCTCGAGTGACACATCAGCACTTGTGAGTGAAAATTCTATCCCTCTCAAATTCTGATACAAGTGTTGGTATTAAAGGTATATTACTTGAGAATATTCTTCTCACTGGAGCAGGAGTATGTGTGCTCAAGTGAGGGCCCACATCACCTGCGAGTGATAAATTTATCCCTCTCAAATCCTGATGCGAGTGTTGGTATTGAGGATATATTTCTTTAGAATATTCGTCTCACTCGAGCAGGAGTATGTATGCTCGAGTGAGGGACCACATCACTTGCGAGTACAAAATCTCACTCTTGTTAAAATGATACGCGAGTGCTGTCCAGAAAAGAAACTCCCAGTGCAAAATACAAGGTCACTCGAGCAGAAGGAGTTGTGCTCGAGTGAGGCCCCACATCACTCGCGAGTGAGAATTTTGTCTCTCTGAAATTCTGTGCAAGCACAACCTCAAAACCGAAGCACAAGGAGAAAAATAGGGAGATCACTCGAGTGAGCCCATTCATGCTCGAGTGATGCTCTGCCAGATCACCAAATACACCAAGTCTCACAACGTTCAATTCGAATATGGTTTAATGTTATTTATTTATGTCATCATTACTTATTATCATTACTTAACATCATTTTGATTGTATTATAAGTGTGATACAGGAGGATGAACATTTGAAATAAACTGACACGAAGAAAGTCACACAATGGCAGACAACATCATTACAAGCACGCTCGTACCTACCACATTCAGAATATTCAAACATGCGCGTGTCATTCCACAGTTGCAAGCCCCGCTCCTCAACGATGATTACTCAAACGGGCAAAAACTAAACAACTATAAATACAGAGATTCAGAGATCGTCAACAAGGAACAAAGCACAAGAATTCACAAGTATATTCACAAGTCCTTGCTATTCATAATTTTCTCTGTATACACATTGATCTTCAGTGTTCATTTATTTGCTCTGTAAGAGAGTCTTCATACAATTCAAATTCTATTTTCATTTGATCTCAAGGTATTGGGACCTTGAGAGGGTAGATTTCCTTACGAGAGAAGCAGTTGAGAGAATTCCTTGTTAAACCTTCCACTCATAAGACTTATAAGATACAAGCAGAAGAGAACGTTGCTGCTCGTAAGACTTACAGTGGTGTAAGCAGGGGAGAACGTTGCTGCTCATAAGTCTTGTATACATAAGGAAGTGGGAAAGGTCATAGGTTGTTTTTCTGCACGTAAGACTTGTCGTAAGGGGGAGAGAAATTTCTTAGTGAGAGAATATTTTTGCTCGTAGTCCTTTCAAGGACAATAGTTGTTTTGTGGCGTTCTGAGAGCCCATTGAATCTTGGAGGAATATTGAAAATCTTAGTAGGTCTTGATCTCTGAGGACTGGACGTAGGCCTGGTTGTTAGGCCGAACCAGTATAACTCTCTGTGTTCTAATCCTCTCAACTCTACTCTATTTACTCTATTTTTCATATCACCACATCAAGAGAAAAATTTATAACATCACCCAATTCACCCCCATCTTGGGTGAAGCTTGCCTCTTTCATATGTGACTCACCTATTCTGTTGAGTAGCTAAACATAGCTTTAGGTTTTGTTGAATCATGTTCATTTTGATCATGAAAATGGAAAAAGTTTTCTACTTTTGATGGGTATTGGCCTCTGTATGCTTGCAAACTATAAAGGAAAACCTATTAAATGCAATGGATATGCTTTGGCAAAGTTTTCATTGTGTTTGGGTATAGTTTCGTATGCTCTGTTTTTGGTGTCATTATGCTCTATTTTCTAGTTCATGGTGGTGTGTTTCTGCAATAGAAGAGGTAACGAATGAAGATGAGGGTCAAAGGTTTGGGTCTACATAACCTAATTTGCGTAGGAAAAAAAAGATTTGTTAATGGAAGCAGCAATAGTTGTCAATGGAGGCTCATTAAGTTGTTAATGACAACTATAGATCATATTTAAATGTTTTTTGTGACAACTAAAGGTTTTTTTGATCGATATTTGTTTTGGTAATGATAAATTAAAAAAGAGTGTCTGATTTTTGTGGGCATTGTCCTCCAAATGCTTGCAAACTATAAAGGAAGGCCTATTAAATGCAATAGATATGCTTTGGCAAAGTTTTCATTGTGTTTGGGTATAGTTTTGTATGCTTTGTTTTTTGTGTCATTATGCTCTGTTTTCTAGTTCATGGTGGTGTGTTTCTGTAATAGAAGAGGTAAGGAATGAAGATGAGGGTCAAAGGTTTGAGTCTACATAACCTGATTTGTGTAGGAAAAAAAGATTTGTTAATGGAAGCAGCAATAGTTGTCAATGAAGGCTCATTAAGTTGTTAATGACAACTATAGATCATATTTAAATGTTTTTTGTGACAACTAAAGGTTTTTTTGATCAATATTTGTTTTGGTAATGAT
Source organism: Inga laurina (assembly GCA_963855925.1). Classification (NCBI taxonomy): domain Eukaryota; kingdom Viridiplantae; phylum Streptophyta; class Magnoliopsida; order Fabales; family Fabaceae; genus Inga; species Inga laurina. The sequence continues at coordinate 62,627,211 of OY979702.1, read as the reverse complement.
AAATTGAAAAAGAGTGTCTGATTTTTGTGGGCATTGTCCTCCAAATGCTTGCAAACTATAAAGAAAGGCCTAGTAAATGCAATGGATATGCTTTGGCTAAGGTTTCAAAGTGTTTGGGTGTGGTTTTGTATGCACTTTTTTTTTGTCATTATGCTCTGTTTTCTGGTTCATGGTGGTGTGTTTCTGCAATAAAAGAGGTAAGGAATGAAGATGAGGGTCAAAGGTTTGGGGCTACATAACCTGATTTGCGTAGGAAAAAAAGAGTTGTTAATGGAAGCAGCGATAGTTGTCAATAGAAGCTCATTAAGTTGTTAATGACAACTATAGATCATATTTAAATGTTTTTTGTGACAACTAAAGGTTTTTTTGATCAATATTTGTTTTGGTCATGATAAATTGAAAAAGAGTGTCTGATTTTTGTGGGCATTGTCCTCCAAATGCTTGCAAACTATAAAGGAAGGCCTAGTAAATGCAATGGATATGCTTTGGCTAAGGTTTCAAAGTGTTTGGGTATGGTTTTGTATGCTCTATTTTTTTTGTCATTATGCTCTGTTTTCTGGTTCATGGTGGTGTGTTTCTACAATAGAAGAGGTAAGGAATGAAGATGAGGGTCAAAGGTTTGGGGCTACATAACCTGATTTGCATAGGGAAAAAAGAGTTGTTAATGGTAGCAGCGATAGTTGTCAATAGAGGCTCCTTAACTTGTTAATGATGACTAGAGGTCCTGATTATGTAGTAAGAATGTATTGTTAATAGGGGCTATGGCATTTGTTAATAAAGCTGCTGACATTGTTAATGACAACTTTTTTGTATAGTAGACAACAGTGATGGATACCACGTCTGGCAAGAATCTACTATGTTTCCTTCATATAGGGGGAAGGTTTGAAGTCAGTAGAGATGGTGAGTTAACATATGTTGGTGGAACCGTTAGATTTAGAACCATTAAGGAAGGAACAAGTTTAGAAGAGTTTAAAACAATGATATCCTCCATTGTGGGAAAAGAGAGTGACAGACTTGTTATGAAGTTCACATTGCTGTGTGATAGAACAACATCTGTAGACGTACTAGATGATGAAGTAATTGAACATTTAATTAGTTATAGTTGAGAAAGTGGGCATATCTATGTAGATGAAGGACAAAATGAAGATGATAGTATAATAGCAATAAGGGATGATCGAAGTGATGAGCAATATGTGTAAGTTTAAAATCGTTATAAAAAATAGCTTGTGAACAAAGTGCTATTAACTTGTCATTACTAACATATTTTAATTTGTAATATGGTCCATGTTTGATAACTTGTCAGAAGGTTGGGATGGAGGATTAGCCACTATGTGTATTGAAGATTCACCTTCATTGCAATACGTTGTCCAAATGGTGCCAACAGGAACACCTAAAATGAACTCTATAAAGTGGAAGGATCTTATATTTTTAACATAATCAATTCCACATTTTTAACAATCACGTATATTTTTTTAAAAAAAAAAGCCTTGCTAGAGTGGTTCGTAACTTCCAAAAAACTATGAAAACTTGAAGGCTTTGCAATGTATATATTTATATAATAACAAGACATATATAGCTGCTCAATCAATTATTAATAATTATTAACAACTCTTCACATATTTTGAACGATCTACATATTACATATCAACTTCATTGAGTTGTCAATGAAGACACCGGAAGTTGACAGTGGGGCCTGTAGCATTGTACAACCAAAATCATCAAATGTGCATATCTGTACGACTAATATTTACTAACGCAATTAACTATGTAATTCATAAATATTCAAAACATCTCAAGTACAAGTTTGAAGTTGGTCATAACCAAAAACATCACATCTATACAATGTGACTATACTTGATCGTTACAAAAAAGTTACCATATTTACAATTAGTGTGCACATGATCATTACAATCCCCTAATTTGCAGCTTGACACAATTTCTAGGAGCAAAATTCCAAATGAGTAAACATTACTCTTGGGAGTGAGTTGGTGTATTTTCATGTACTCAGGGTCCAAATAACCAACTATTCCTTTCACTTTGGTTAAAATGTGTGTTTGATTGGAGTTTGTGGGACTGAGCTTTGCAAATCCAAAATCTGCGACTTTGGCCCTCATGCTCTCAGTTAGAAGAATGTTGGATGATTTCACATCTCGATGGATAATCTGCTTTTCTGTTCAAAGATAAGCAAAATGTCAGACATAAATTGACAGATTTATAAACATCCAATACTCAAGTAAATCTTTGGAATAAATATGTCAAATTGACATAATCAAAGCGCGGCACTACATCCAAAGAAAATTATCGTCAAAGGCTAAGAAAGGCTAAACCAAACAGAAATCATCAGAGGTGGTGGTGCTAGAGGACTTGGGTGTTGAATATCTTGAGCAACTTCTCACCATATCTGATCAGACTACAAGCTAGCTAGATGCTTCCAATACTCAAACCTATTTCATAGCCTATTACTATCATTTCTATCTATTTGTCCATATATTATACTTCAACTACATTTGGAGGGACCCTTCGTCTTATTTTCATCCTTCTTTTTTTATTATGTGTCCATGATCTTAACTCACCATTTGGGATTGATATCTTTGCAATTATAACAACACGATTGGTCTTCCTTCAGCAGTTTAGCATTGCATCCCTTTCCCTCATATCTTTAAACAAATTCTTAGCAATTTCAACTTGTCATAAAGCTTCAACTACTGAAAATTTTCAACGGTGTAATATGCAATTTATAATTGAATAGGCCAATACTCAAACTAGGAATCACAAATCCATGCTGAAATGGACACATATGAATTCAACTCAATCCAAGTTAGATAGAAATTCTTAAGGTGTAACAGAAACTCACCTCAGCAAATCACAACAAGTACCTAATTCAATCACATTAACATTCACAATATGCAGTGGTTATAGTTGACAAGCTTTATTTAATAAAATTAACAATTTAAACATGTGCAATTTTTGAAACAATACTGCATCAGGGATATGAACCCAATCATATTTTATATCTGTTGGTATGAACCCAATCATATTTTAACTACATTTTCATCCATAGAACATTCAGACTACAAACCAATAAAAATTTCACAGGCAATACATGATAACTCGTCTCTTATGCCACCCACAAATATTTGCAAGCAAATTGATACAATGCCCAACCTTAAGACAAACATAAACACTAGTCTTTGCAGTAATATTCTAATAAACCAGGAAGGTAATTCTTAATCCAATGGGCCACTCTCAAATTCAGGAACCTAATCAACACATTAAACAACATAGTTCCATGTACACATTTCAGACATGAAAAACCAACTCCTAGTTCAAAAATGTAGTAAAAAATAGATAACATCTAATAAGTTCATTCACTTTCAGAGACTAATTTAAATTTTAAGATAAATGCAGGGTTCATGGGAGAAATTAACCTCTCAAATTAAAAGGATTCAAGGGCCAAAATATGCTTAATTATAATAAATTCATTCTTTGCTGCACTAGTAAGAACCTTAGATTTAATTAAGAGTTTTCTTTTTAACCTCTGTGTCAATTTGTTTTTCCGATTTTGCAATTTTTGGTGTCCCTAATCAGGCAAAAGAAAGTAAGGTTAATTGAGTTATTAAGAAGGAAAAATAATATGAGATGAAATTAATGATTGGAGCTTTTGATCCTTTGTTACCTTCGAAGCTTTTGTCAATACTACCACTTCTTTTGAAAAGTTGGTCCAAGTATGGCTTGCAATAAAGAACTCCCTCAAAAGAATTGTAGTTGCTAAGCTGCAAAATACATTGATCAGTTAGTAAACTTCCAAACACTGTCGTCTTGAAACTGCTTAGAATTTTAGGAAACAACTAAAACTGATTCCAACGCCATTTGCTCATCATACAGTAATACAACTAAAAAAAAGTAAAAAATTAGGTAAGTTGAGTTTTTATTGTGTAAAATGAAAAACAAAACATCCGCAGGGTGCAAAGAATCAGATGTACCTTAATTTTCCAGAGTTTCGATAAATGCTAAAATTCATCCATTTCAAAAAAATAAGTACATCATTCAAGCCACAAGAACAGGCGAATTTCCCTTTGTTTTGGGTGATAAATAGATAAGGAAAGTGTAATACACTAATACTCTGTGTCAACACCCGTTTCCATTGTGATATGCGCAGGGCAATAATGAACAAGTTCTATATGCAAACAGAAAAGTACAGTTATACTGATAATAAGTATTTATTTACAGAAAGACATTAACAGAGCAGAAATCGATAATAATGACAAATATGTACAGAATGTTCCAAAACTATTTCACATACAGACTATATACAACCACTGTATTCATCTTAAGAAACGTGCCCGTCAGTTTCCCTTCTCTGCATCCTTGGCTTTCGAGCCATTGGCACTCGCTGAGACATTTGGATTAGAAAAAGGGGTGAGATTCCAAGGAATCTCAGTAGAAACATACGATCAACATATAAAATGCGAAAATTAAATATGCAATGCACCGTATCAAGTAAAATGAAAACTCATATCATCCGTGTGTACAAAAAATTCAGGGCCATCTAACCCGTTGAAACCCGTACATATACCTCAGCTGAATCCTTGACTACAGCTAGGTAAGACTAGTATACCTTAGCTAGGTCCAAGACCACAACTAGGTAATGTGCCTCCAGCACGTGTTCAGATCACAAAATACAGTAACACACATCATACAAATAGTCACATAGTATATGAGAGATAGTAGTCCCTACCTTAACCTCTTTCTTGTCTCAAAGGGTCCGTCTCGTAAAACGTGTCAACTAAAGGCGTCCAACTCGGTCATAAAACATCAAATGTACAAGAAATAGGTTATAACCTATCCAAGTATCATTTTAGACACTTCCATAGTGTTTCTTGTGGTTATATTAGCCTATGGTGAAAATTTACCAAAATGCCCCCGGGACCCCGGCCCGGCCCCGCGTACGCGCCCGATGGCACGTTTTCCCAAATTTTTGATTAGGGCTATCCTGACGTATTTTCGTACAAAGAATCCATTTACCGACTAAAAATTACCAAATTCAATGTCAAATTACAAAATTGCCCTTGGCAGCCCTACTTTTAGGGTTTTAGGGGCGTTTCCGTAATTATGCTTTCTCGGCCTTTTCTGAAAAATTGCCCAACTGTAACCCCACCTATTTTTGCCCACTAAATCCAATGGAATCATCAAATCATTGAAAGTCCAAATCTAAGGCCCTCAAACATCCCTGGCTGAAATTATGGTGTTTTCCAGGAAAAATCGGGGTTTTACGATTTCGGCTCCGTAAATGCGTTCCTTTCTACTCCTAACCACTTTATTAACCATCTGATTGAGTTATAACAACCATTTGAACTAAAATTGGGCAGCATAATCCTTAGGCACACACTTTTCCAAAATTTAAAACCAATGGCAATCCGGCGAAATTTCACCGATTAAATTGCCTACAGCAGCCAGAATAGTTAATATACGAAGGTTTGGAAGTTACCTCAAGCTCCCACTAGCTTTTCTTGCTCTTTGCTGAAAACCATAACTTTTAGAACACCAAATTTGAGCTTTCCAAACCTTGAATAACATAGTAGAGTAGCTTAGGAACGGAATTATACGTATTAGGAACCGATTTACCGAAGAAATTACTTACCTTTGCAAGTTTTTCTTCTTTTTCTCTCTCTAGAATTTCACACTTTCTCTCACTAGTTCAGATCTGGTTGGGCACAAAAATGAGCTGAGGAAGATGATGGTAAAGTGTTTTTATTATATTATATGATTTTTTTAATGATTTATGGAATTTCCAAAAATTCCAAAATCAATTTTAAGTACATAAACCCTATATACATGTAACTAAGCTCATTAAGCCTAACCAATATTTCCTTCCTCTTGCAATGTGTAGCAAACACCTAGGGGTCCCTCCCTATGGTCTCAATTTGCTTCACAACTTGTTCCGGTTAAGTATACACGTAAAGTCTCAATTTTGGTCAAAATTGCACTTTTTGCTCAAATTTTCCATAAATTCATATTAAATTGACCAAAATATTCTAAATATATTTTTAACCTTTATTTTCCTTAATTAATTGAAATTAAATTCAATTAATTGGAAAATAATTTATTTTGTGCTATTTTGGCAAAATTACGATTTTGCCATTATCTTTCTAATCCAATTTCTTTTCTTATTTTTCTTTGGCCAATTTCCATCTATTTTTGGATCAAATATTTTCTCTAATATTCCTTCATTTTTGGACCTTAATATTGGGCTTTTTAAATTACCCAAATTAATTCCATAATTATTTTTGCCCAATTTCCCATGAATTGATCATTTATGAAATTCATAAATTCCAAATTCATGAATATTCACCATTTTATTGAATTTCCCAAATAATTACAATATATTTGGTGAATATAAAATTTGGGGTGTTACACTCTGATTTTCCCATATTTGGAAAAAAAGGAAAATATTCTGGGTATGAAACTAGAAGAATTGTTTTCCACATTAAATTCATGGGTTTATCCAGAATTCTTTAACAAAAAAATAATGGTGTGCTTTGGGGATGAAAATCAAAACTAACCAGAAAAACATAGAAGATATGATGAGACAAGAAACCAATGGAAGTCCTGGTATTTTATATGTCCTAGGATGAATATGCCTTATTCTAGAACACCAAAGAATGTTGAATTAAAAGTAGTGCAAACGCAACAGGGACGAAGAAACAGTAAAGACAAGTAACCCTACTCTAAACTTACAGATAGCAAACAAACCTCGCCGGAGAGGACCCACGAACACCGCCGCTCACGATGATAGCTTCCGTTTGCCGATGATGTCACCTATCGGGGATCAGAGCACTGGCCAAATCTCGGGCGAGCCAATGAGGAAAGTAGGTCCGATGTCTCTGCCTTTTTGCCCCATTCTTAAGGGTATTTCAGTCTTTTGCTAATTGGAATATATTACAAAATGTTCTCATGGGACTTGAGAGTAATTTCAGATTTTTTTGGGATCATTTCTTCATATTTTAGTATTCATGGGACTGCTGTGTAATTCTCCCAATATTAAATCAAAATCACTTGTTTAGTGTGTCGAGCCAGCTCTATGTGGCTCTTCTTTGTAGTTATTGTTTATTTAAACAATAACGGCTTGTGTGGGCCTCCTTAGCTTGCTTCCAATTTTTGTGGGTTCCGTGCAGTCTTTCTTTTGTTCACTTTATTTATGAATGCTTGTACTAGCGAGTGCGTTACTTATTTTTCTGCATAGATATAAAAGCTCCAATAATCGAACTCCATCGCTGATATCGCCTCTAATATCGCCTCCGATCTCACCGTTGATGTCTCCAACTCTCTAAGTCCCACTCAACATCTTCCTTCTTTTCTCACGATTTGGTTCTCGATTTGCCTCTGATGAAAACCTTAACCTAAATTTCATTTAATCCCTATTTTATTTATTTATTTTTTCATTTTTGTTATTTATATTTATTTCATATTCAAATCTTATTTCCCTTGCCTATTCCAAGTTGTTTATTATTTCTCCATATTCTTCACCCATTTTAAAAGTTCATAGTCATTTTTATCTTTAAAACAAACATTTGGTGTTCGATACACTTTTAGAAAAAAACTTATATGTAGTTTTGTACCTTAATCAAAAGAATAAAAATGCCAAAGATCTAAAATTTCCTTCATTGCCCCTATCCTTATCTCTCGCTTTCGTGACTCTCTCCCATCCTTCCTCCATCTCTAGATTTTCTTCCCGGATGCCGGCGACGGCAGTGATGGCATCCCCCACTAACGACGACGGCGAATCATAGTGAAGGCTTCGCTTCTTCTCCCTCGTTTTCATTGATTCAGCGAACTAAGAACACCCTGCTCTTGCTTTTGTTGAAACGTTGGACCCAAGGTGATGAGATAACGGGCCAGATTGGGAGGCGGTGAGATCGGTGCCATCTTTCAATAACATGCAAGTCTTCCCCCCACTCCCACGCCTTTCTTTTCTCCGTTTTATTCTTTTCACAGTTCAAGATGCACACACATATATTATCGATTTATTGAACCATTATTGTGCTTCTCAAAATTCAGATGATGGGGTAGTTGATACTCTACAAAGGAAGCTCTAAATGTGGGGCCTATCTACTTGCAGTTCACATCTCCACTGGACATTATTTTAAATTTGTTGCAGTATGATGCTATGTATAATTGTTCAAAAGGTGCTTAGCCTTGATTGTTGTGATTCACCAAAAAATTAAGAAAAATTCAGATGATGGGTTTGGAGAACGATAAGCATAATACGCTTGTTTTTTGTAATTTTGTCTTTTTGTGTGATTTTTTTTTAAAAATAAAAATATTAAATTTAAGAATTAAATATTTAAACATGTTTTGTCTGTATTTAACTATACAGTCATTGCTTAAAACTATTAAGTCAGCATTTTCCGTTAAACAAGACTAATGGTATTAATATTAAAGGATTAAAAGTGCACTTTATAAATATAAAGAACTAAATTGAATTTTGATGCAAACATAAAGGACTCAATATATACTTTAGTCAATTAAAAGTGAAATCTGACTAAACATTTTTAAATTATTAAATTCAATTCCAAACTTATAAAAGAATCAGATGCCCACATATCCCTCAATTTTATGATGTTCAACTAAATTTAAAGACATTTTCATATTCTTTCTACTTTTCGATTTATAAGAATTTTGAAATGTAAAAGCAAAAGTGTTATTGAACCAGTCATCCAAGGTAGGGGTGATGAATTGGATGATAATAAAAGTTCAATCAAAGATGAAAATAAATACCTAAATTATAATAACACAGATAGAACTATAAGAATATCACCGATATTAGTGTCAAGTCAGAGAGTAGAAGGTTAACACATCAAGTTAATATTGGTTCGATCTAAACCATATGACCTATATTCAGTTCCCAGAACACACCTAAATTTGAGAAGGTGCATATTAAACTCCCTATAACCTGTAGATTCTTTGAAATAATGTATACACGCTTGTTCAGCTACTAATATTGTAGTTCCTCAGCAACTTAGAATCCTGATTTGGGCGAAATACTTAATTAACACTGACTGATCAGCCAAGATTCCCAGTGCTGTCCTCAACATGTTTATAACCTGAGAAGACATAGTCTTGGAAGCTCGATCAAAGCGTTTTTTTCCTTCTTCCCAGTATTCTATGGTAAGAGGACAAGCCTTGACGCAGTGATAAAGTAATTACCATTTAACTTGGAGATCACAAGTTCAAATCCTCGAAACAACATCTCCGATTGTAGGATAAGGCTGCATACATCTATCCTTCCTCAAGCTCCACCATATGGAAGTCTTATGTATTAGGCCGCCATTTTTTTCTTTCCACTTTTCTCTTCCCCTATTTTCTCATATAATCCAAACAGGGGAAAATACATTTACCTCTCTATTTTGCCTCCTACTTTTCGCCTCCCCTAATTTTTTTCTCTATCCAAACACACAGTATTAGATAAATTAAACGTTACAATAGTTTATGCAGTTTATTCCATTGATTTACAAAAAGCTTGACGAGTTTATTATAGCAATTGAAGGAGTTATTTTGCTATAAAAGAGTGGTTGGTTTTAAGTGGAATCAAAGGTAACTTTCATATTAAAGGCACTTGCGTTAAGATGTTTCTGCAAGTTCGTTTTCATTAAGAATCTTATCAGATACAAGAACGTTGAATAAATAAAGCAATTGAATAAAAATAAGGTTGGCTGAAAAGTTGAATTTTAGGCCAAAAACACAAAATAAAAAACACTTGAATAATACAGATTATTCCTTTTTTGGTATATATGGCATTAATTAATCGGATGTTGATTTTAATAATCTTTACTGTATCAATCTGTGATAACTTTGAATACTCTCCCCCTTTGCCTCCTTTAATTTTCTCATCTGTTTAAAAAAAATAAAAAATGGAAACATCATGTTACAGATAGAGACCATGATTATTCCATCTGAGGATGTTGGGTGACAGGGGAGGCATATCTGTGGGGGGAAAATAACGGAGACTTGAATAGCAAAGAATATTCGTGTTGGTATGGCCTAAATCAGAAGCGTAGAAGAGTGAAGATGTTGATCCATATAGACAGTAATTATATGATAATTAGATTATTTAACTCAACCAAATGTTAGTTGACGCAGACTATACTTTTATCGTAGTATATTGTCTAAACTAAGTCACCTCCACTCTCCTCCTTGCCAACACACTATCACATTTTATATTTTTGAGTCCTTTTCCTGACACTTGCATTTATTTTGTGGCTGCGTTTTTTTTTCCCTAAAGTGTGACCAAGGCCAAATGTAACACCCAAATTTTATTCACCAAGAGTATATTGTGATTATTTTATATATTCAATAAAATGGTGAATATTTAAGGCCAACTATTCCAAAAATTGGAAAATAAAATGTGTTGGCAATTATGTAAATTGTGAAAAAAAAAAAAGAAATAGGAGGGAGAAATAATTATTTGGCTCATAATTATGCCAAGTGTCAACATCTTAAGGTAAATGATTAAATTAGAATTGTTAAAGATGAGCACATGTGGAAATTGGATTAAAATATGATTTCTTGGCACATGTAGTTTGATTAATGAAATGAAAGCACAAATGGTGTGCATAAAGGGCCTTAGGACATTTTTGGGCTAACCAAATGGAGGAGAATTGGTTCAATTGCAATTGGAGGCTTCTGACACAAGTTGGAAGAGGATAAACTCAAGTATAAGGCTTTTGTCATATTTTATTATCCTATAATTCATTAATTAAGAGGAAAATGGGAGATATTTATGAAGCAAGGCTTCATCTTTCTCTTGCCTTCGTTTTCATCACTTGCAACAAGAAAGAAGAGAGAGAAGCCTTAAGAAATATAGAGGGAAGGAGGAGAGCTCAACTAAGAAAGATCAAAGGTAAGCTTGCATGTTTATGTGATCAAGCTTCCTCTTTTGCATAATCTCCTCTCTAATCTCTTCTTCTCCATGAATCACCATGTTAGCAAGCTAATCTCAAGGTTAAGAAGAGAGAAGGAGAATGATTTTAAAGAGAGAAAGTGAAGAAAACCAAGGTAATTTCAAGAACATCAACTCTTATGGTTTATTGTTGTTGCTATTATTGTTCTTGGCTTGGTTTGGTATTGGTTGGTTGACTTTGTAAATTTGGAAAGTTCTAACCCTAAGGGGAGACACTGTCCAAATTTAGTCTAATCATGTTTAGAATGTGATTAAGTGGTTAAACAAGTGATTAAATGTTATAAGGTGTTTTATGAATTGAAATCATAAAACTCCATTTTCTCCGATTATTAAAGAATTTCGTCCAGATCTGTGTTTGACAGTGTTGGGACTGGATTTTGGTATTTTTGATGATTCCATTGTGTTTAGAATGGAAAATTGTGTAGGGTTCATGTTGGGTGTGAAGTGAGAAAAGCCATAGAAAGTGAAATGATAAAAATAGCCTTAAAACCTGCACATAGGGGCTGTCAGGGGTGAATACGCAATTGGATCTGGATTTTCATAAAATAAATGGTTCCATTGGATTCAGTGGGCAAAAATAGGTGAGGTTACAGTTGGTCACTTTTTCGAAAAAAAGGTCGAAAAAGCATAATTACGAAAATGCCATTAGAACTTGAAATAAGGGCTACCAAGGGTATTTCCGTAATTTGACACTGAATTTGGTGATTTCGAGCCTGGAAATGGATTCCTTGGGCAAAAATAAGTCAGAATAACCTTAGTCAAAATTTTGGGAAAACGTGCCATTGGGTCGGGTACGACGAGGCCGGGCCAGGATCCCGGGGCATTTTGGTAAAATTTCATCATAGACTAACATAACCACCAAAAACACTATGAAAGTGTCTAAACTGTACATTTGACGTTATAGGACCGAGTAGAGAGCCCGAGGGATTGGCACGCAAATCGAGGCGCGTTATTCAAAGACCAGGGAAGGGCAATTAAGGTAGGGAACTTACCTTTCCTGCATGTATATAATATTTGTGCTGGTGTATTAATGCATGTTATTGTTTTGCTTGATTATGTGAAACATATATGAATAATTGAAGCTCTGTTCCTGTTTATGTTATGGCCATACGTATGTTAATTGAAACATTGAGCACGCAGATATGTCATTGTGTGAGCATGAGTTATGTAATGCAAGCATGTCATGCATTAAGCACTTATCTTGCATGTATATTGGTATTGCTTTCCTACTGAGATTCCCCAGAATCTCACCCTCCCCTACCAACAATTTAGACAGGAAAACACAGAAGATATGCTGAGAACAATACAAAGAACCATATGAGGGGATTGCCTTGGTGGAATGAAGAAGAAAAGATGTCTTTGTTTCACTGGGACGGGTTTAGATACCCAAGTAGCCTTGTGTGGCTATATTGATGGTAATGATCATGTACGAACCCCTATGAGGATTTTTCGAAATTGTGCACAGAAAGTCAGTATATTTATGCTATTCCTGTGTTGCCCACTAAATTGCGTATTGTTTTCCGTAAAAACTCTGAAATATATGGAAATAAGATGAGGGTGTGACACCAAATGGTCATTGGTTCTCAATATAAAGTATGTTGTAATGTTGAAACAGTAAAATCTTGTCTCTTAGTTTCCTCTATAATTATAGTTTTAAATGGTTGTTCATAGGTGGATTTCATAAATGAATGTGTCATATGACATACTGCTCAACATGCTATAATTAGATATGTGATTCGAATGAATCTTAACTCTGCTCAAATATAAATGACAGGCCAAAGTTCAGACGAAGGGAAAGAGAAAACGACAGAAGTGTGAGGCATAATAGTAGCTTTTCTGGTGGATGTTGTACGACGTGCTCTGTTTTAATAGCTTTTCTTTAACGAATAATGAATTATTATAAATTTGAGTTGCTTGATTTTGATGAGGAGCATTGAGAACATTTTTATGACAATATATAAAAGGAGTAATTTCATATCTGTGTAGATTGCACAAGTCAGCTTAGCCAAATATTACGAATTATAACAACGTAAAAACTGAACAAGGATGCCATGGATTAGTGGCGAGGACAGAGAGGAGTTCGGAAAGCATGAAAACAATTCAGCTTATTTGGATGAGCGATTAAAAGGTTTATAACTGTTTGTGCACGTAAGTCGAGACAACACTTTTCTTATATTCTTACCTTGTATACCGTAAATCACAATTGAAAAATTGTTTTTGAAGACTTCAATCACTATTCCAAACACCCAATAATGACAGAGTCTTTAAGGTCAGCAGCAATAAGTCATTAACAAAATTCGTCATGGGGAGTAACTAATTTAAATGAAAACAAGAAAGGGAAAACTAATAATGAACAAAGCAATTTTTCCTAATTTCAAATAAAATCCAGATGTCCCAAACTTCACAGCATTTTTACACATAGGATGACTCAGTGGCTTATTCATGGTCATGAATAAAAAGGATATTTTTTGTTAAAATTCATGAAAAGATAAAAGACTGAATTATAAACAAGTCAAATTTAGAGACTCTAAGTGACTTGAAATTAAAGGACTGAGCTAAAATATAAAGGACTGAGCTAAAATATAAAGGACTTAAAAATTTAATTTTCTATTTTTGCATTTGTTTTTTGGTTGCAATCCATCATATTGGCCCAACTCCAAGCAAATCTGAACCTCATCTCTCCGGCCATGGATAGCACGTTTTAGACTTCCACTTTTAGGCCACTCTATGGCCCAATTTCTCTTTTGGAAATAAATTCACTATTTTATCCTTCTCTATTTGTTCTATTTATTATTTCACATTATTTATCATGCTAGTATTACTTATTATATAATGGTTGTTTTATGTGAGCCTATTTTTTTTATTATACTTGACCAAACTTCAATACAGAACGGATGTTATCTTAGAATTACTATATAAATACTAAATAAATCATGGTCCGGAACCGTTAGTTATCTGCAGTGATCATATATAACGCCCGTATATATGATGATCCAGAACCGTGATTTATGATAGAAAATAACCATCATATATCAGTGATTTTGTTGTCTTGACTCTTGAGTGTTCACTTTTTTTTTTTTAATATTAATAAAAGAGTATTAAATATTGATCAAGTTATCACATAAACTTGCCAAGAAATTACAAAGCACCATCGTTAGCAGCTGTTTGTTTTAGGACAAGGCATGGCATTTATGGTCAATCTATTGAAAATGAAATTCTTACTTATAGTTGGATCAAGAAAGGCCTGTACTTAAAATTAGTATGAATACCAGTTAGATCAAGCATGATGTTGGTCAGATTAATATTATTGCTGGCATTTTCTTCTCCCAACCAAAGAAGGGAAGACAAGTGATTGAACAATAATTTTACATAATTTTTCAAGACTAAATTGAGATTTTTAATATGTTTTCTGGGATATTACTGTATGATTAAGCATTATTGTTAATTAGGGTCATTTGTATTGAATTAATTGTAAATAGGAGAAAAATGGTCATAAATTTGTTAATTATTTATACAAATATTTTCTTGGACTTTTGATGATATTTTGTGCTTAATTTTTGCATTGTAGGTGCTCAAGAAGAAAATTTGAGATTTTGGAGATCAAAAATTAATATTTTGTGGATTGGAGAAAGTCACAGAATCAATCCCAGAATTTCATGGAAATTACAAGTGTATGAAGAAAAGGGACAGAAGAAATTACAATAAAGGACCTAAAATATGCGGAAATTTTAGTTAGCCCTACCAAAGTTTCAAAAATGTGCATTGTAGTCCCTCAAAGAAAGGTTTCAAAGTTTTCATTTTGGTCCCTTGGTCAAAACACGTTGTTTTGACCAAGGGATCCGATACCCTGGACCCGACTTGCTTGGCTCTGGTGGATATGGGATTCGGACATGCGATACCCGAGACGGGAGCTGAAGGGAGATATACAGAGTTGCGCCGTGGGAGAGCTTAAAAAAAAAGACCTCCATAACCACTTCTCTCATTGTCTGTCGACGGCGGCCTTCATCCACCTTACCATAGTTGTCGGCAACCATCCAATCCCAACACAGTAGAACACAGATCCAGAACCAGAGCAGAGACCATCGGAGCTTAGTATTGCAAACGCAGTGGGTGGCGCCGCAAGCTTCTTCACTAACAATCGATCTTGGCATCGTCGATCACCACCCATCTCCTTCACCAACTCCTAATGCTCACAACCATAGCATCACCATCACCTTTATCTTCCTTCAGCGTGTCTGCAACTTTCGGCAGAACAGGAAGCTAGAGCTCAGAAGAAACAGAGTCGGAAGCTCAGAATTGGAGGCCGCAGGGGAGACTTGAACCAGCGAGAGAGAGAGAGAGAGAGAGTCGGAGGGAACGAGACGGACTCTTACCACCACCGTCGATGACTTTCCACCATTATGACCATTGTTTAACCTTCATTATAGTGCTGTTCGGCCCTTATCGCAGACCACCACCGACTCTCACTCTCCAACATCGGTTTCCTCTTTCCACTACCACTGTCGTCCCTTATCTTCTCCATTAGATTCATTACAACATCTCTTGCGTTCCTCTGTCACACCATTGACACCACCATCTTCCTATTCACCATCTCTACTTCACAGCTCCAATTTCTCATTTCAGATCTTGCACTGATCTCCACTATCTTTACCACTATCGTCGGTTCTGTTTCAACACTACTATGACTCCATTATGACTGCCAGCTGCCTCCTCTGTCTTCACTTCAATTTCTATGGATTCTACAAGTTTTGAATATGCTATGATTACTATTAGAGACATGAGTAGCTGATTTTGTTTGCTTCTTGGTAATGAGGATATGTGCTTGAGCTTCAAGAACTACATAGGGGACTCTTTGCTATTTCAATTCCTTTTCTCATTTGTATACTTGGATTACCTAAATTGTAGGATTATCTCTTTATACTGTTGAGACTTGATTACCGTTTGGATTATCTTATGGATTGAATTCATGTGATTGGATTGGATTTTTGTGGCTTGTTGGATTTATTTATGTATTTCCTTCTTGATTCAATGATATTATGTTATCTACGTGTTATTGTTAGATAATATGATTAATTTGGATCAATTGAATGTCGTATTATTGCATTCATACTAAGAGGAAGCGAGTTGCATTTATTCATTTCAATTGCACATTAAGTGGTTTTAAACAATATCTCAAGAGTTAGTAGTTAGCTATGTTCATATGAGCTATTATTAATTGGGAATATTGGACTCAAGTGTTATCTTGGGGTTTTTCTTAAGGCTTAATGAGTTTTAACTCCCATAATCTTTTTGAGCAAGGATTATCACTTCTTCATTACCAAAAGCACCCATCATTCATTTCTTCATATCCAACTCATTTTTATAAAAATACCAAAAATATTAATTCATTTAATTAAAGTTTGCATTTATCTTTTATTAATTTGAAAAATCCAAAACCAATTCCCCCTTGCTTTTATTGCATTTTCATGGCATATAGATTACTTAGGAATCAATAAAAGGCTCCTCGAGAAGAGAGAACGATCATTAGTTTGCCTATACATAATTCTTGGTTAATTTTTTATTGTGGACCTCAAGGCATTAAGACGAAAAATTCCGTCAATCACATGGGGTCATCGCCGGGAAGCTAAGTAATTGGCTCCCTAGGTAATCTAATTGTCAAACTCATTTTTTACAAGGGGTCACTCGGGTGAAGCTTGTTAGTTTTGCATTTTTGGTTTTTCATTGCAATAGTTTAGGATTTTTGCATTTAGGCAGTTTGTATAGCATTTATTGCATTCTTGCATTGTTTTGACTTGGTAGCTTCTGTGTGGTGTTATTTGCTTTAAATTTGATATGATTTTGAGCTTATTTGTATGAATTCACCATGTCTCTAAGTCAATTCATAGCATATTTGCATTGTTTGTCAATTTGATACTTTTCTTTTTTTTTCCTCTTGCATTTGTATTCTCTTATATTCTTTTTCTTAGTTTTTAATATCTTATAGTTAGTTAGTCATCTTGTAATTTATTGGGATTGTGTGATTGAATTTCATGGCTTGGTTTAATGGTAATCAAGATTTATCCTTTCAATCACACTCTTTTACAGGAGATTCGACTGAAAGGAAAGAGTCTATCTCTGAAAGCATCCATTCCATTCAACAATCACTGCAGCTTCTTCAAGCCAAGTTAGGATGTCAAGATAATCCAATTGGTCAAGAATGTCATGGTCCATTCCACTCTTCATACCATGAACCCTACCACACCTACCAATAACCTTCATTTCAACTTAATCACCCACCACACCTACTCTATAGATCATACCATAAACCTTCTCTTCTACCATACATCCATATTATGAGCCGCATTCTAATCCTTCTTCATATAACCACATGCCATATCATGAACCTTCTCCTTCATTCCATCCCACTTTCTAACCATACCATCCACCTCATGAGTCTCTCTATCCACCATTTCAACCATCTTATAGACCTCATTCCCCACCATATGTGCCACACCAAGAACCTTTTATTGAGGTCATTGGAGAATTCCAAAGTCCAATGACTCGGACTATAAATGAGAAGTGGTCACACAAAGACAGCTTTACCGATCGCATGGCCTCTATAATGAGATCAATAGATCAACAAGATGAAGTGTGTGCGAGATCAGCCAAGTACTTTGAGTGTCTTACTCAGCCATCACAAGAAGCGGAGTGATAGAAGAAAGACAATGAGCAGTTTGAGAAAGCAATGGAGTGGCTTTTACAAAAGACTTCTAAGTGCAACACTCCACAAGATACTCTTCCTCCATTGCCTCCATGTAATCCACCTATTCAAGTTAAGAAAGTCAAGAAGGTGTGATTCCAACTTCCAGAGGAGTCTTCATCTCCTATGGAGGAGGAACAAGAAGTCCAAGCTCAAGAGCCACATGCCACTTCACAAGTGGAAGATTCCAATCCTTCAGTGTCTATTCCCACACAAGCACATGAAGTGGAGCAAGTTCAAAAGAGCATTGAAGAGTCTTCTTTACCATTTGGTAATGATCCTATCCTTATAGAAGTATACTCTCCTACTACTTTAACTAGTGAAGCAATTCATGATTTGAGTGATGCTGAGGTGGATGAGAAAATCATTATTGAATCCCATCAAATGTTTGAAAATTTAATTGCTTAATCCATTGGTTCATGTTGAAATAATTCAATTGTACTTGTTGATGAGTATACTCCTACTTCTTTGTGTGATGCTTCTATTGTTGAAAATGCTTCTCTTCATAGTACTAGGGATGATTGTGCTCAATTGGATGATAAATTTTCATGTTCTTGTATAAAAGATCAAATATGTGTAGATTGTTATCATGACAAATGCTCCTTATTTGTTGAGTTTCAAAAGAAAGCATCTAGTAAAGTGGTTGATTCTACCATTAATCATAATTCATCCTCTTGTACTATTGATGATTGTAAGCATGACACTTGTGAAAATGTTGAATCTTGTATGAATGCCACTGTGGTTGTTGTGAATGAGAAAGACAATAGCCTAAGAAACGATCTTTCTCTTGATTCCAATGAATTGCATGATAGTTTCATAAGGGAAGATTCAAATGTTTTGATTGATGTTATTGAAAGTGAAAATAAATCTTTTCATATGATTCTTTCTTGTGATCTACCACCTGATATAAAAAAGGAAAATGATTCTTTTGAAAATTCAAAAGTTTTAGGCGGTAATGATTTGAACAATTCTCCTCTTTCTTCCACCCTTTTCTCTTCTATCTCTTGTGATTGCAATGATGATGTGGTGTACTCCAACATTAAGTTGGATTCCACACCTTTCGCTTTGCAAAAACAAGAGAATATTCAAAATGTAATTGTTTCTTTGACTACTACTGATGGGAGTATTGTTGATTTCCTTGGATGTGATAGTTATTTGGATAGTTTGGAACTTAATATGCCTTTACTTCACTTGAAATCTCTCCATGTTTCTATTTTTAGATGGGATACTGTTGTTTGCTTGTCTACTTTGCAGGCACATTCTTGGAAAGGTTGTCGGAGAAGCCAACATTCACC
Source organism: Inga laurina (assembly GCA_963855925.1). Lineage (NCBI taxonomy): Eukaryota > Viridiplantae > Streptophyta > Magnoliopsida > Fabales > Fabaceae > Inga > Inga laurina. The sequence goes on along the minus strand of OY979702.1, from coordinate 62,608,217 downwards.
ATATATCCTAGGACCCCTTCCGATTGATCATGAGCCACCTCCACCAAGGAAATTCAATATGGGAGAAGATGTTTTCAATGATAAAAGCATGATTCTCATCAGGGACGAGAACTTCTCCTTCAAATGACTCAAGATACTCTAACACAGGTTGTCTCTTTCCTCACTTATTTTCTTCTTAATTCCTATTATTCTTTGGGTTTAATTGTTGTATGAGGAAGATAAGTGTGGGGGAGAGAAACAATCCAGTAGAAAAAGGTAGAAGTCATGTAGTTTAGTGAGTACAATAAGAACCCCATTTGTATGCTTTACATTTTTTTACCACTACCACTCTTAATTACCATTATGCCTTTTTATCTTGATATCCTCTATTATTATGAATTGTTTCTCCTACTCTTTCTTTATATGATGTTGACGTGTTGTGTTCCAATTGCAGTTGACTTCACAAATTTCCACTTCACTAAGGAAAAAGTTAGAACAATAGAGTTGCTTCCACATTGAGGACAATGTGTTAATTAAGTGTAGGGGATGGGAATACATTTTGAATCCCATTAGTTGTTTTAAATGAGAAAATGCCTTAAACTAGAAAATTTTTCAAAACTTTTTCAAGAATAACTTGCTTTGACGTATGTCCTAAGTGGTAAAGGCACTAGTGGAAAAAAGACTTTTTAGACTTGTTAAAATTGACTTTTTAGACCGGTTCTGAATTAGGTCTTGATACAGCAGGTCTACAAAGTTTGTTACTTTTTAAATAGGTTGTAGCAACCAGTCTAAAAGTATGACTTTTTAGACCTGTTGTGTCTACAACGGTCTAAAAAGTATTTTTTTCAAATATCTACATTATTTCTTCTAACCCATTATCCAGTACTTGAGAAGAGACCTAACATTTTTAAGAGTATAATTCAATCCTTAATTTCAACATTCTCATTCCTACAACTCAATATTTTCAAATAACAATTTAAAAGTTTCAAAATGAAATTTAATACTAACAATCTTCCCATTCAAATATCTTTTAATATAAATATGTCTCATTTATCTCTTCTAACTCACTATATTGTTCCTCCTTTCTCCTCTGCTGATCTAAAGCTTTCCTTCAGTGAGCTTCTTCAACCTTCCTCCAGTTCTCCTCATGCATCCTTTACCAAGCTCTTCTTTCTCTTTCCGAGCTTGCTCCTGGTAAAAGCAATAGACTTTGTGAATGGACACATTATTTAAAATTGCAGGATTACAGTAATACCTCTATTGAATCATGATCCAAACAAATGAGCATCAAATCTGGTGATCAGCATCACTATGCAAGGCAGCTTCCTAATTTGGAAACATACACTAAAAAGGGAGAGCCTACAATAGTAGTAGAAACACACAAAACTTAAAAATATGAATAGGATCTAATACCATTGTTAGAACATTTTCATGAAATTCAGCCCCCTTTTTTATGGGAAGGCTGCTATGATTAGATCATATAAAAATACCCAACAAAGAACACGACACAATACGTTAAAAAGAGCTGGAATTCTACTTTCTTAGCAAAGGGAAAACACATCCTTGCTCCCACTTCCCTCCCCCCCAAAAAAAAAAACCAAACATGATTCGACCCAACTATGATCTATACACAGGTTTAAAACTCAATGGTATCAACTGTATAATTCCCATATCATCTGTAATTGGAAAGAAAAACATAAAGAAGTGTCTGATTGTTGAACAAAAAGTATTTCAAAAACCAATAGCAAGCACCATGGACTGTAGGAGAAAACTGGTGCATCAATTTTCTTGCACAAGACTACTTAATGGTGGAATGAAGAAAACCTTTGAAGTAACATGATAAACTGATTTATTTGAAACCAAAAGTAACACAAATACATTGCAAAGATATTTAAGAAATGTCCTAGTTGGTGAGATAAGTCCCCTGGATGCAAATGTAAGAAAAGCAAGGTTATACAGGGCCATAAACAATATATAGAGTTGGGATAAAGATAAGTTCCCTGGGTGAAAATGTAAGAAAAGCAAGGTTATACAGCAAGGTTATGCATAGAGTTGGGATGATGAAGAAGAAGAAGAATTGGCAAATTGTGAGGCTAATTTCTAAATCATAAATGATGAACCATATCATGCCATACAATCAGGAGGCAGAGTAAAAAATTTACAATGATCCTAAATATCACCATCTTTGTTATTCACCTTATTATAGGGAATCAAAGCAGTGGTAATAACAAACAAACATGAGTATAAACTTGAAAGTAGAAAGAATTCAAGGAAACAATTCAACAAGAAGTCACATGGCTGGGGTGGAGTGAGTATTTCAATGAGAAAATGACTGGAAAATAGAGAGATTAGTGGAGGCAAGATTGGTGACAAACTTTAAGGAAAAAGTGTCTGTCTCGTAGTAGGTTAAAACTTATACTACAGAAGACAACAATTAAGCATCTTAAGTTGATCTTTCAAAAATTAAAATAACTAAATAAATAAAAGGATTAGATGAGTTCCCTGTCTTTAGCTCCCTAAGTCAAGTTGTTCATGACTTAATGCAACAAAAGTACATGACAGAAACCCAGAGCAGAGGAATCATATATTCAAACGACATTCATGTTCTCCAGAGCAAACTGAACACTTCTGGTGATTTCTCCAGTGGTTCATACAACTAAAGATGTGAATCATAAAATTTAATAACTATGAATATGAATAAGAGTACCGCAATCAATTTTTTTCACTTTCCTAGCATGTTCTCGATGACCATAGAAAGCACCACAATCAAATGGCACACTCATACAGCAGCTTGTCCAGTCCTTCAACTGGAATAGACTTTTAATCAACTTTACATGTTAAACTTAAGTACATGCAGTAACGTTGCCAAGCAAACAAGAATTTTAAATTTTACACACCACATCACAAATTCTTCGAAATATAATCCACATCCAAGTAATATAGTACAATTTGCATACCGAAATTTTTAGAAATTAGGGAAAGTCTACTCTTTATTTCATGGATCAAGGGTCAAGTCAACATACAAGGAAAGAAGGTGCACATAATGATTCTGAAACTATCAATTCCTAGGGACCAAGTTCAAGTATTTAACACTCATTCTATTCAAGAAAAGTAAGGTTTTTGAATTTAGTCTGAATAATTTTCCCAAACAAATGTCCTGAGGTATTCATGCTAGACAACGATGAAAGCATATACTTCCTTTTATTAGGGCCAAAAAGTGCAAAATAAGAAATTCCATAACTATTTATTCACTAAGGGTCATCCATTGAAAGCTGACCGATGAATCCTAGAACTCATATACTTCCATTAAATGGTGGAAAAAAGCCCCGTCACTCAACAAAAGACTAATATCCAAATTAACAACTTGCAAGAACAGAAAGAATTAACAATAACAAGCAATTAAGATCCTCATCAATCAGGAAAAATCGATGAGTAAAAGAAATGGCGGACGGAGCAAAATACCTCTAAATTGATGTTTTCAGTCTCAGCAACGTGACGCATAATGGAGTGAACAAGCTTGCTCTTGGTGGTAGGACCACCGACAATACAAGCGACGACACAAGCATCGACGCCATGGGAGTAAGTATAGCCATCAGTTACGTGACCGAAGCGAGAGAGGTGCAACGCAGACACTCGACGGAGACCAAGGAGCAACGTGCGTCAGAGACTGAGAGCGAGGTGCGATGGTGGAGTAAGGTACAACTGAGAGCTTGAATACCTTCAGATACAGAGCTCTAGGCGCGAAGAAGGGATGAGATTCAAAAGCAAAATTGATTCAGAGTCAAAAGGGCTGAAACGCATTTAAGGCCGGTTATAAAAAATAACCGGTCTTAAATGAATATTTTAGATCGGTTCCCATGGATAACCTATCTAAAAAGTTATATTTTTTAGACCTGTTACATAGAATAGCTGGTATATAAAGTGCTGAATTTTTTTTTTAAAAAATTCAGCACTTTTTAGACCAGTTTCCATTGATAACTGGTCTAAAAGGTGTTGAAATTCTTTTTAAAAAATTACTTTTAATTCTAAAAATTCATTTAGACCGGTTATAAAGAGAACTGGTCTAGAAAATATATCTTTTTAGACCGGTTCTATTTATAACCGGTCTAAATGATATAATTTAGACATTATATTAGTTGAACCGGTCTTAGATGTTCTTTATAATTACAAAATACCACCACACTTACCTTTTAGACCTTATCCCCTTAGAACCGGTCTAAATGTGCCGGTCTAAATCTTCTATTTTGTACTAGTGAGGGTCGCATTTGCCACTTTGAAAATATGATTTGTAGGAAATTTTGAGTTTTCATATGATCTAGTGTTTTGACAACTTTTTAAAACCATGTTTTGCTTTTCAAGTGAATGAGAAGAGAAATGAACCCACAGTTGGATTTTTGCTTACTTCTTGTTTTGAGAAAAGAAAATTTCTATATCATTAATGTTTTTGGGAGTTGAGCATTTTGGTTAATTGATTGCAATGTTTTGATTGATTATTTTTAGTAAAGTTAGCACTTGGAATAGTTAAGTAAATGCGTTGTGGTTAGTTTGCTATACAATTGATTGGATTGGAGTGAGCATTAGGGAAAAACCTTGTGGGAAGATTATTTGAGCCTTAAATTCTTTTCATGTGTGCATGTTCACTTAGTTTTTCACCTTCTAAAACTTGTTTCCACTCTTTTTCAAAACGACATTTGCATTAGTGTGATGGAAATGAAAGAGACATTCAATTTTAAACCCTTTCAACCCAAACACAAACCCTCGTTCATCACTGTTTGCTTACCCTTTGAGCCATTACTATATTGTATGCATGTCATTTTATTCATAGTTTTCATAGTATTCTAAAATCAAAGTGAATTGCCAATAGAAAGATGAACAATATATATATATATACTGAAATGCCATGTATATAGAAAAGATAAAGAAAATAAGTTTCAAAAAAATGATGAAATAAAAACAAAAAAAAAAGGAGAGAGTTTAGTTTTTTTTTAAAAATGAAAAAAAAAATGCATATAGTTTGAAAAAATAAAAAAGAGAAAAAAAAGAGAAAGTATTGCAGAAGAAAAAAAAATAGAAAAGAGATGTGAATAAAGAAAGAAAAGCAAAAAAAATACATAGAAGGCATTTGTTCTTAAACTTAGAAAACAATTGGCAAAAGTTTGTCAAGTATTTAGATGCTATGAACTTGCTCTTTAACTTTGACTTGCATATTAACAATTTCTCATTTTTTTTAAATTAATCAATTTCATCTAGCCTTCATCTATCATTACAAGCCTTTTAAGTCCTCTTAATTCATTGCATTTATTACTATTAGTAGTGAAGATATTAGAGTTGTTACAAGCCTATGGTAAGGTGTTAATTAAGTGAGCTAAAGTGAAATTATTCCAATGAGGTGAGATGAGTGAAACACTAATACCTTGAGAGTCTCTTGTGCTTCATTCTAGTATTTTGGATTGTGTAATTAGCTAATTTCTTTGCATTGCTTGACTATTGTTAGTGTTGGCTTGAGAAATTTGATTAATTGATCTATTACTTTCTAATTATGAAATTGTTCATCTTTCAAATGCATTGATGATTTGAATTTAGAAACTTGTACTTCATTGCCTTTGTTCAGGAGTACAAAGGTCTAAGTGTGGGGGAATTGATTGAACCATAATTTTACATAATTTTTCATGACTAAATTGGGATTTTTAATATGTTTTCTGGGATATTACTGCATGATTAAGCACTATTTTTAATTAGGGACATTTGTATTGAATTAATTGTAAATAAGGGCAAAATGGTCATAAATTTGTTAATTATTCATACAAATGTTTTCTTGGACTTTTGATGCTATTTTGTGCTTAATTTTTACATTGTTGGTGCTCAAGAAGAAATTTTGAGATTTTGAAGGTCAAAAATTAATATTTTGTGGATTGGAGAAAATCACAGAATCATTCCCAAAATTTCATGGAAATTACAAGTGTATGAAGAAAAGGGACAGAAGAAATTACAATAAAGGACCTAAAATATGCAGAAATTTTAGTTAGCCCTACCAAAGTGTAAAAAATGTGCATTTTAGTCCCTCAAAGAAAGGTTTTAAGGTTTTCATTTTGGTCCCTTAGTCAAGACACGTCATTTTGACCAAGGGATCCGATACCGCTAGACCCGACTTGCTTGGCTCTGGTGGATATGGGATTCAGACATGGGATACCCAAGACGGGAACTGAAGGGAGATATACAGAGTTGCACTGCGGGGAGCTAAAAAAAAGGGAAAATGACAGCTAGGTCCCAAGGTACACAAAAAATCCCAAAAAACTCCCTTTGAAAAGTCAAAGGTCAGAAAAGTCCCTAGGGACGTTTCTGACATGAATTCCCTATGAGCAATTACAAAAATAACTATTGAGGAATTTAAAAATTGGAGCCTTTATTTTCAAAAGAAAACGATCGAGGGTTTGAATTTGGTCGCCACTCGCACACTCTACTTCTCGGTCCGTGGTGCTCTGGTTCTGCGTCTCGCATCGCTGCCGTTCTACTCCGCGTCATTGTCGTTTGACTCGACGTCGGTGACTCCTCCGGTCCCCAAGCGTGCATCGCAGTCCACCGGCCAAGCACCCACTGTTCTTGGGCAGCGCCAGCGTCGGCCGGTCTTACAACGGCAAAGAATCCGGCATCCCTCCAAATCCGTAAGCCGCGTCGCTCCTACCAACACCCAGCGTCCCTCCATTGCTTCTACGACTGAAGCCGCACGGTTAGCCGTCCGTAGGGGGTTAGTCGTCCGCATGCCTTTCATTTGTTTTTTTTTATTTTTTTTGTGAAATGGCACCCTTAATCTATTGGGTTGTCACTAGTTTGGGATTGGGGCAGAGCATTGATTCTTGGAATTTACTTGGGGAAATACATTGGTTAAGGAAGGTGGTTGTCGAGTTTACATTTTTTTCTTTGTTTGTGTGTCGCTGCTCTGTGATGGTTGAATCAGTGATGTTGTTTTGGGGGGTATAGATGTTTGTTTATGAGTAACGTTGAAGGCTAGGGAATGTTTTATAATATGGTTTGCTGATAATGTGCTGCTCTAGCATTAGGTTTGAGGTCAGAATCAATGGGTATGAGGCTAATAATGTGCTCCTCTAGAATTGGTGCATTTGGAAGTATGTTAATGTTGATAATTGATGTTCTATTAATGCTTCTGTTTGTGTTGCTTATTACTGTTTTTGAGTGGTTCCAACAGAAGAATGGTTAGTATAGGAAGTAAAGTTGGCGTTAGGTACAATGTACACCAATGTACGAATTGGTACTTGTCAGTATAGAATAGTTAGCAATTATTGATATGAAATATTGTATGTTGTGTGTGATGAGTTGCAGAAGAAAGTTTTCTTCATGACCCTTGTTTTGAAGCATGTGAAGTAAACCCTTATGCTTCATTGTTGATATATATGAATTAGTTATTGATATATCTATATATATATATTGTCTAGATGACTGTGTTCTCTGCATTACTGATATGGAATTGCAATTAACTTCATAAATTACTTGTTCGTTATATACAAATAATTGGTTAATGTCTTATGTTTTTGGTGGTGGGTGATTAAAGTAGTAATTATGCTTAAGGTTAAGTAGAAAATGCTGAAGAATAAAGAAAGGAAAGATGGAGAGGGAGAGAGGGTGACAAAAGTTTCAGGGTAAATATTGTTCACACAAGACTATTTTAAGAACAAGAAGAACAAGAAGGAGGAGTGCAAGCGTTTAAAAGAGGAGACACATTCGATGAAAGAAGCTTGGGACGCATTGAAAGATGAGGAGAAGGAGGCATATAGGGTGAGAGCGAAGAATTTAAGGAGTGAGGCAAAAGGGACAAAATACGTGGTTCCATTCTTGACTCGTTGTACTCCTAATCAGTTTATGAAAGTGTGCAATAGTGTGAAAAATAGAGAAGATAGGATGGATCGGCTAAAGAAAGTTGGATTTGACAAGTTAGTTAACATATACTGCTCACAAATCCCCCGAGATCTATGTGGTCAGTTTATGTCTGTATTTGACCCTCCAACTAACAATGTTTTGATTCGAGGGAGGTCATTGAACATCCGTCGAGAAGATGTACAACAATTGATGGGCTTACTGTGTGAGGGGGGACATTGAGGAAAAAGTCAATAACGAAGAAAAAGGTTTTGAACAATTGAAGACGTTGTACGAGACAATGCCATACAAGATGATCAAAAAATGGCTAATTGAGAGAGACGAGGATCCTGAATTCGAATGCCTCTTTGTTATGTATGCGTTGGGAACTCTCTTATGTCCCGGATCGGGTATTAAAGTGAGTGATAGTGTTGAAGGTGATGGCGGTAACAAAAGGAGCTCTTAGGGAGTACGATTGGTCGAGTTTTGTATTGAATGAACTATCAAATTCTCTTGCATAGTACAAGAAAAAAGTAATGAAAGGGAAAGATGCAAGCAGGATCAATGTAGGCGGATGTATATATTTTCTGATAGTAAGTGCATGTTTTATCTATGTAACCTTTGTTGGCTTTGTTTAATTAGTTGTAAATTGCTGCATTAGATGTTGAATTATGCTGCTGTTAAGTTGTTATTTAATTTCTACACAGGTGTTTTGCTTGCAACATTTTCCCCTGGGCCAACTACACGCCTCTACAAGTGACAACACGATTGCATTTTGGAATGACAACAACGTCAAGAGTATAGTGCAAATAGAGAAGGAAAGGAACCAAGGGTTGCTACATTCAGTCAGTAATGTAGTTGGATCTCCCTCTTCTGAATTGCATCAACAAACTATGCTAACACACCCGGTAAGATGTGAAATTTGATGTCAGCCGCACATTCAGTCGAAAGTATTGAATTAACTTTTTGTCATGTCTAATTTGTAGGAAATCAAGAGAACATATGATCAAATTATGTTAAGGGTGGTGTCAATGGTGCAAGAGGAACTCGTTTCCCTTCAAGTGAGGCTGTTGGGCGGGGGAAACATTGATGAAGGGGATGAAAAAGTGCAAGACGTGAAATCTTCATCAGAAAGTAAAGATGATGAACATGTATTACCAAGTGAAGATGAGGGGGTGGCACAAGAAAAGGAGAAGACGATGAAGTGTAGTCTATAAGTGAAGACGAAGGGTCAGAGGAAGAAGTAGGAGGTGTAGATACTATGGGAGATAACAAGGTCCCCAAACCGGTTTTTTTGTTTTTATAGTTTACCAGTGGATATGCATGTTTTCACAATAGTTGATGTCATTTTAACAACTGTTTGATGTTTTTACGTTTTCACAAAGGTCATTGGATGCGTGCTTGTCTCACCAACTCTCAAAATCTCAAATAGCGTTTACAACATATTCAGTTACTTTTACAACATGTACACATCATGGTATGCTGTCATCGTTTACAACGTGGTATGCTGTATTTACAATACCATAAGTCATATTAATAACGTATTAAGTTACGTTTACAACATGTAAAAGGAATGTGTGCTTGTGCAATGTTTACAACACATGCTGCTACATTTACGACACGTTAAGTTATGTTTACAAGTCTTTAAGCTAGTTTTACATCCATTTTCACCAGTGACACGAGGGCAATAGCTTGTGCAAGAAGCTACAACATACATGTCACTTTTCTGTCACTTCTCTCATCGTTTACAATGTGATATGCTGCATTTACAACATCATAAGTCATATTAACAACGTATTAAGTTACGTTTACAACATGTAAAAGGAATGCGTGCTTGTGCAATGTTTACAACACATGCTGCTACGTTTACAACATGTTAAGTTATGTTTACAAGTTTTTAAGCTAGTTTTACATCCATTTTCACCAGTAACACTAGGGCAGTAGCATGTGCAAGAAGCTACAATATACACACCACTTTTCTGGCACTTCTCTCGTCGTTTACAACATGGTATGCGTTATTTACAACATCATAAGTCATATTAACAACGTATTAAGTTACTTTTACAACATATAAAAGGAATGCGTGCTTGTGCAATGTTTACAACACATGCTGCTACGTTTACAACACTTTAAGTTATGTTTATAAGTCTTTAAGCTAGTTTTACAACAATTTTCACTAGTGACACCAGGGCAGTAGCTTGTGCAAGAAGCTACAACATACACACCACTTTTCTGGCACTTCTCTCATTGTTTACAACGTGGTATGTTGTATTTACAACATCATAAGTCATATTAACAACGTATTAAGTTATGTTTACAACATGTTAAAGGAATGCGTGCTTGTGTAATGTTTACGACACATGCTGCTACGTTTACAACATGTTAAGTTATATTTACACGTCTTTAAGCTAGTTTTACAACCATTTTCACCAATGACACCAGGGCATTAGCTTGTGCAAGAAGCTACAACATACACACCACTTTTCTGGCACTTCTCTCGTCGTTTACAACATGGTATGCGTTATTTACAACATCATAAGTCATATTAACAACGTATTAAGTTACGTTTACAACATATAAAAGGAAAGCGTGCTTGTGCAATGTTTACAACACATGCTACTACGTTTACAACACGTTAAGTTATGTTTACAAGTCTTTAAGCTAGTTTTACAACCATTTTCACCAGTGACACCAGGGCAGTAGCTTGTGCAAGAAGCTACAACATACACACCACTTTTTTGGCACTTCTCTCATCGTTTATAACATGTTATGCTATATGTACAAAATCATAAGTTATATTAACAACGTATTAAGTTACATTTACAACATGTAAGAAAAAGTGCGCTTGTGCAATGTTTACAACATATTCTGCTACGTTTACAACACTTAAAGTCATTTTAACAAGTCTTTAAGCTATATTTACAACTATTTCCAACTGTTGCACTAGGGCAGTAGTTTGTGCAAGAAGCCACAACATACATACTAAGACCCCTGTCACAACAACATAGCATAAATTTAAACAACATAATACCTGTACTGTCACAACTGAATAGATTATCATTTCCATATATACTAAGACAATAAAATATTAAGTATTATGAGTAAGTACCTTTTTTCACTTACTCATTCCACTTCATATGATATGCTAAGTACATAGATACACCAAGTTGGGGACGCATTCAACAAGCAAAAGGGGTCAACCCTTTGCGACTAGTTCATGGTCAATATATACATCACCAAAAAGTTATTATCAAAAGCATCTACATTTATGTACTCCTTGTTTTTAGGATGGATTTGGATTTCTGCAAGTTTTGACTATGTGCCCAACCTCATTGCATCTCCCACAATGATTCATCTTCTTGTTTTGAAATTGAGATTCCCTTCTTTTCCTTTTGGGTCTCCCTAGTGGCCTTGAAGTTATTGGAGGGTCTAAGAATGTCTGTGTAAGCATTTGTCACTGTCAGAGACTCAACCCGTTGACAATCATGAGTTGCGACTGGCCTCATGGAACTTTCATATATTTTTCCCTGTGCTTCCAGTTTGAACTAGTCATCTACAAATGTGTACACATTACCACTAAGTACCTTAATAGCTACACATGCATGGGCGTAAGGTACTCCACTCATTTGCTATGATAGACACGTGCATTTTCTTTCACCAAGATCTACATTCACAAAAATGATGGCATCTCCACATCTACTTCGAACCGAGAACTAATTGTCTCCATAATATGCTGCTTCAATATTTTCAGCATGTTTAACTTGTTGTAGCAATTTTTTTCAACATTGGGTCCCACTGTATTTTTCCAACTATCCATGGCCATCTTGCTTGCAATCAATTTTCGAGCCAATTTCTCTCGATGTTCATGAATTAAAACTGACACAGTGTGCTTCCTTTCTGTCAATATCCATGCATTAAATGACTCTGCAAGATTACTAGTTATGTTACCCCACCTTTTGAAAGGAAACTTGCTTAGAGCCCATTTGTCAACACCCCCATGATTCTCCACCCAATCTCCCAATTGTGGATTGAACAATCTTAATTTACCCATTGCACTAGTGAAGTTTTCATCCAACCTTGCATATGCAATTGCATCAAGAAGAAGGAGTGCATTCTCCTTGCTATTCCTCGATGTTCGTGTTTGATCTCTCTTGATTCGTAGGAACTCGACACTATAATTTTCCTTCAAATGCCGATGCAAAAAACATGTCTCTCGCTACCAAATATTTCTTTTACAGCACCAATAATCATATTATTGTGATCTGAGACAATTGTTATCAACATTGAGCCTGTGATATCTTTCACATTCGATAAAAACCAAGACCATTCATCATATGTCTCACCGCTAACAATGGCATATGCTAGGGGAAACATTTGGTTATCTGCATCGTATGCACTAGCTGACAACATTGTTCCCTTATAAGGGCCACTTAGATGACAATCATCTACATAAAGTATGGGTCGACAACCTCCTAAAAACCCTTTAACCGAACAACCATAAGCAATAAATACCCTCTGAAACCTATTGTTAGATTAGGCTTCCCATTTTACAACTGTGTCCGGATCACTCTCGATTAGTTTGTCACATATCCAAGGAATTATGTAAGAGTCTTCTACTTGACCATATAATTCCCTTAACGCTCTTTCTTTTGCCCTATATGCTTAACGGTAGTTCAACTGTATCCCATACTCTCTGTACATGTCTGATCGAATTATGTTAGCAATCTTGTCAATATTGCACCTCAAACCATCCATTACAATTGATGATGTCAAGCTGACCTGTGTGGAAGCCAAACTATTAGGCTATCTTGTGCTTGGTGAATGTGTTCACTTTTGAGTGTTCTAATGGTTATAAACTCTGTATCTTGATGTTCTCTTGATGAATATGCACCCATGTACCAAGGACAACCATCAACCTTGCTCTTCACAATTATCTTGTGTTGATTGTTCTTGACAAATTGGTATGAAAACTTGTGAGCAATGCTATATTTGTATAACGTTTGACGAAGGCTCACAGCATTCAGAAAAATCTATCCTGCTCCAATAATCAAATCCTTCCATTTTCCATGATTCATTTCTGGTATTGGGCTTGGCACCATTTGCGTAGCACAAGTCAATGATGAGATCACTTGACTTTCATTTAACAAACCATGTGGGGATGTACACATTCCTCCTTTACCTCCAAACAAATGATGAATCCTACAAGAAATTACAAGTTTGAGTGCTCTTGCACATATTAACGTTGGAAAAAATTACTTTTCTTAGGACAAATAAACTTACACTTCTTGCTCTTCTATTTGACCATTCATTACTGGTTCTGTACTGTCATTATCACCATCATCTTCAATATACACATGGACATATTGTTCATTAAATTTGATTAAATGATCCACCCCTTCATCATGTACAAGATCCACAAATGTTGATGTATCAAGGGCAACTTTGAACTTCATTTGTATAACGTTTGAGCAATGCTAGATATGTTCTCTTTCCTTTTTTTTGTTTTTTTGCTTTTGTCTTTTGTTTTGGATCTGGGAATCTTATTATCCACCTTTTAATATGTTTTCTTGTGATAAAAATAAGGTGAAGTGTTGGGGAATCTTATGGTCGACCTTTTTATGGTTAATTGCTTCTTGTATATAATACAAAAAACAATATATTTTATAATATTTCATAAGGCCAAAGAATTTGACAACTTTCCTACGAAATGAATAATTCCCACATTTTCAAAGTTATTCAAGCCAGGCAACAATATTCAAAGCAATACTAGAGTTTTCTAACTAGCATAACTACTTACTGTGTGTTTGGGATAACAATGGGGAAAATGACTTATTTTGATTCTGACTTATAAAAAATGACTTCATAGAAAATTCAATTTTTGTAATATGATTTATGTTTGGATGAGCGATTGAATAAGTGTTTTTTCATAAGTCAAAACTTGTTTGGATTGGCGAATGCATAAGTGATTTTTTAAAAGTTAAAACTTGTTTGGATTGGCGATTACATAAGTGCTTTTGTATTAATTTTAATAAAACAAGATATGTAATATTATAAACAATCGGAAAAATTGCAGTTAGAAAATGTGATGCCAAAATACATCATTTCACAAAAAAAAAATTCTACATAAGTAATTGAATCACATGTCCCATACAAGTTGATCTCTAATCATATCACGAATGTGATTCATACGGGTTGAAGATGTCCCAGCATAATTGGTTGAGGAAGCTACATCGTCTACAATATTATTATCTGCATGAGCTACATTGCTACTTTCTGCTGCATCGAAAGTAACATCACTCTAAGAATTTCTCCTAATAAAGTTATGTATGGCCAATGTTGCATAAACTAAGCGGACTTGCGTTTCATAGCTGTATTTGTGCATTTTTGGTAATAATTTGAATCTATTATTCCCTACTCTAAAAGTCCTATCAATAGTTGACCTCAAACTGGAATGACAGAAGTTGAAGGTCTCCTTAGTATTTGCAAAGCCAGGTTGACGCTGAAATTCTAGTAGGTGATAACACTCACATCTATAAGGACTAAGATGCCCAGCTGGTGTTGAATAGCCAGCGTCGACTAAATAATATTTTCCTAATAAACGTTCAAATCATTTTAAAGGTGTGAGATTAAGCAAGGTGTGAACTAAAGTAATTAAAGTGTATGGGCAGAAAATATACCTCTAGGTGAATGAGGGAAATTCATAGCTAGATTTGAGACAACAGATTGAAACACACGAGTGTCATGTGCAGTATCTTCCCAACCCACCAACATGAACATAAAGCATATATCCCAATCACATACAGCTATTACATTCTGTGTTGGATATCCCTTTCTCTCGATATATTTTTTCCCGGTTGGGACCAATGATCTCACACTTTATGTGCGTTCCATCTATTGCTCCAATGGCATCCTTGAAGTAGGGATAATATTGAGGATCGTTGAGTATTTTTGGGTGGCATCCATTGAATTCGGGATCGCAGGGTTTGATATTTTCCTGCGCTAGGCTAAGGCAAGCCTGTAGTACCGTGTGCAATAGCCGACTGACAGTTTCCCCTGAATCCTGGAACAATTCTTGGAGCACCTTATTGCCGACTCCGTAGCCAACTGTGTGCAAAAACATCGCAACCATTTCTTCGACACCAACATTCTTAGAATTTCGTAACCCATGTTCCACCAATTTATTGCATAAATAGTAGAACACATGTTTTTCAACTCTAAACATGTCATGACAACGTTATGATGCTCTGTCAATACTTCTTGAACCCATAAATGATCGGTGTGTTTACTAGTTTTACGCGATTCTTTGTACATGAAAGGAACCCAATATTAACATAGTAATGCAATCAATGTTCATACTGTGTTAACTCTTGATCGATAAGAGATAGTACTCGAGAGTCATTGTCTTCTTCCTCCATCCAATTTGTCATTTCTTATGTAACATGTGCGTTGGTTTACATGCAGGTGTGAGAAGAACAAAATCCCAATAACAACTGAAAGTCACATGTCAACACAAGCACATATGTCATAAAAGGAACTTCATAAAACATACATAACATAAAGCTAATTCAGTCAAAGTTTTGTTCTTGATCTAGTAATTACATAAACGAACAAACATAAAAATCAACATGCATACAATAATACATAATCACTAAACTATTGTGCCATAAAGTTCAAGGAGAAAAGGGGGTCGTGCAAGGGAGACGATATCGAGAAGGTCATGACCATAAACTGCAGCGACTCAATCAAGGGTCGTAACCATATACCGCAGCCACTCAATCACGTAATCCTTGTTTCGTTTAAGTAGTGAGAAAAATGTGTCCCGATTAGTCTTATCCATAATTAGCCTGATACAGCGGACTCGAAAGTCCTCATCTTGTTGCACTTCGTCTAGATCAAGTAGGTCATTCATAGCAGCATCAATATTCCTTGCTTGAATTTTACTTATGGTTGCAGATCTGTCCTTCAATGCTTGTGCTATGGCACTAACTGCATCCACAATTTGCTTTGATGCTGGCATCTTCTGCCTTTTCTTCTACGCTGACCGATCAACTCTCTTCCTCTTTCCTTGGATTCCAGAATCAGTTGCAACAGAGGGTAGGGTCTGGGTTGACAAACCAATGCCCGCTAGCTCATTTGTCACTCCTGTACTAGCTGCTGGGTTAACTTGTTCTAGGTCCTCATAGCTCACCCTCAATACTTGTTGAATGTCATTATCGAGACTTAATTTATAGGCGTCAACCGCTGATTCCCATTCATTTATAGTCTTTCCACACAAGTTAGAGCCAATTACTTCAAGGGCAAGTGGAAGGCCTTGTGCATAAGTTACTACACGATTCAAAACATCCTTGTAATGTCGATCTACTTGGCGATTTCTAAAAGCATTCCAGCTTAACAATTCAAGAGATTCTTCAGCATTGAAAACCTCCATGTTGTATCTACTTTCAACCCCATGTGCTACAAGTAATTGTTCATCCCTTGTTGTTATAATGATCTTACTCCCAGCACTGAACCAATTGAAACCACCAGCTATTTTTTTCAATTGCTCGTGTTTGTCAATATTATCGAGAATCAAAAGAATTTTCTTTCCTTTGAATCTCTTTTTTATCACTTGAACTCCCTCATCAACATCTTGTATTTTGAATTCCACTCCTAAAATCATCGAAAGTATTGTCTCTTGAATTCTTTCTAGGCCAAGTTTCTTTGATTTTTCTTTGACATCATAGAGAAAACACAAACCTTCAAAATTATCAGCAATTGAATTATACAAAGCACGTGCTATTGTTGTTTTACCCAATCCCCCCATTCCACAAATTCCCATCATGATGACCTTGTCAGTTGACCCAATTTGTAATAGAGAGATTATTTCTTTCACCCGAGGCTTTAATCCAACAAGATATTCAGAAACATGTAAAGGAACCCTATTAATTTTCCAAGAGATTTTTTTCACAATCTTTTCAATAAATTGATATTCATAACCTTGCCTGAAAAGTCGCAAAAAAAGATATATCAATTCTAATTGAATTCGCCCTAGCAAAGAAATTTAAGTTTATTGACTTATAAACAAAGTTGAAGCTAAGAAAGGAGAAATACCAGAGTAAAAAAACAAGATGAAAGTTGCAAATTACCTTTGATTAAAATGGTCTCCAGAAATATTTGCCACTTCACGCAATGCATGCCTCCAATGTTGTATTTTGTCCTCATCAGCCTTTAGGTTTTTTATATGCATAGATAATGATTGTCCATAATTACATGTTTGATGTCGCACTACTGAAGGCTCTACATCATAAAAAATTGGCCAAACCAACTGACCCTTTCGCATAAAGAGCTCATGGAGATGAACAAGTTCATTGAGACAAAATGTGGAGGAAGCATAGTTCTCAGAAAACACAATAATGGCCATTCTAGAATTTTCAATTGCATTGAGAAGTTTTGGTTTAATTTCATCCCCTCTTCTTAATTCCTCATCATCAAAGAAGGTGCAAACTCCCACTTTTTTTAAAGCATTATACAGATTTCCTGTAAAACCATGATGAGTATCTTCGCCTCTAAAATTGATAAAGACATCATACTCCCATTAGTGACTGATGGAAGAAGAGCCCGGTGCTAACCATGTCATGATGACTTCTGGTAGAAATGAAGAAACCAATGTTAATTTAACTTGCAAAAATTATGGAGTGTGATGATATATGTGCGTGTGTGTGTGTGTGTGTGTGGAGATGATGATACGAATGAGCTTATTACATACCAACAAAACTGAAGTTGTCGATGAAGAAGTAGGTGTGGGGCACACACAACAGAGCAATGGGAACTAACGAAAAGAAAGATAAAGGCTTCAATTGCCTTTCTTAAACTCAAATCAAAATGTAAAAATAAGTATTAAATTCGAGCCTCAGAGGAGACACTTGTGTTCAAAGAAGCCATCACAAACCTTAAAAAAAAAAAACAAAGCATTGAGTTTGACACAACGGCTTGACTAATAAACTAGTCTAACAAGAGAGTACTTGATAAATCATAGTGATAGTTATATATTTTATCGCATAATCATCTAAGATTTTAATGATAATTTTGAGTTTAATAGGTATTTTAAATAAAGAGTAATAATGTCACGAAAGTGTAAAATAGAATTGCATAAATAATTACGAGTGAATAATTATAACAATAATATATTCTTATTTTCCGTGCCTTGGATTTTAATAATTAGAAGAAATAATCAACAACGAGTTAGTCAGGAATGGATATAGAAGCTACACTTTGGGGGCCAAAATGCAAAACTACTTGAAAGCAGGGGCCTAAAACTAATTGTAACATTCTTACAAATAAAAATAAACCAATTTTAATACAAATTTTGTAGGAAGGGGAGGCGAGTGATGGCCCCAATCCATTCTGATGTTAGTATATAAATAAATTTTTATAACCAGGCTAAAGATTTCAAGCATGCTTTATTTTAGAATTTGTTTCTTATATACGGTATAAATAGCTTTATATTGTATAAATAACTGTTTCATTTTATTTAAATTATAAAGAAAAATAATTTGTTTTGTTCATATTCAAATTATCTTAGAATATACTAGCTCTTGCATATTAAGAATTAAGAATATATAAACAACTATTTGTTTGATTACGATACATATCACTATTATTTTTAAATTGTTATCTCAATGTAAATTAAAATTTGAAGTAGTTTTAATTTAGAATTTATTATCTTGTGCATAAGTACTCCGTGCCTCTTGCGAAGTACTCCGTGCGAAATGGAATATTTCAAGCAGTGAGAACATGCAAACGATTTTATATATCTAAAGATTTGGTTTTGGAACACCAACACCAACTGTGATAAGACTTTATTGTTGTTAATTGTGAGAATGATTTATCAACTCCAACTCACTAACAATTTCTTTTCCCCAATTCTTTCTTAAAAAATCGAGAAAAAGACCCTATTACTATTCGTCTTCGAAAGCTCAAACAAATCATGGAGAACACAGATGAAATATTCAGATCAAGCACAAATGGAAATCACATATTCGAGCGCACCAGATGTAGACCAAGGAGGGCGACGTTGTCTCTTGATCTACTGAAGACGGAGGGAGACGCCGCCGTAAGTGGCTTCGCACGGCCGAGGGATGATGAAGGAGACAAGGACGACTCTATAGAGAAAGGGGGGTGATAATTGAAGACTTGGGCAGAGATTGAAGCAATGGGGAGACAGCTGACTCATGAAACACATCACGACACAGTCACTATATATAAATAACAAATGTGTGATGGCCCCTTTCTTTTACATTTTTTTTAAATTTTCTTGTGAAATTACATGATAGCGTAACTTCTGAGAAATTTCCAAGAAATGATAAACCAGCAACCACCACCGACAAAAATGAGTCTCTACATCCCATTTAAATACATTTAAAATTATTTAACCCAAAAAAATTTATTAACACTTTAAAATAATATAAAGATGACAGATATCAAATTGAGATTTTA
The DNA here is from genome assembly GCA_963855925.1 of Inga laurina. Lineage (NCBI taxonomy): Eukaryota > Viridiplantae > Streptophyta > Magnoliopsida > Fabales > Fabaceae > Inga > Inga laurina. The sequence continues at coordinate 62,588,894 of OY979702.1, read as the reverse complement.
AAGTGTTGATTTTTTTATCATTTTGTCATTCAACTATTTTTTTAAAAAAAGAATTGTGCCCCCAGGTCGGAGCACCACTACTGGCAGGCCGGCTTGCGCCGGTCACCTCCTAACCTCAGGCTAGCGACGGTAGGAGCTCTAGCCGGGGGCCTTTTTTGGGAGGGTGTATTTTTTTTTTTTTTTTTTTTGAAAAAAAGTGATTGAGGATGGCAAGGGTGGCATCCCACCCCTTTACCAAAAGAGCATGGTGGTCATTGGGTCATCAAAGCTCCTTTGATATATATATATGCATTACTAAATATATATAATATAAATAAAGGCATAACGGCTTTAACAAAATCAGTAATGGTTTTGACAAATTCAGTAATGGAAATAATAGAATCCGTAATGGTACTGACTAAACGAGTAATACATATGTATTACTAAATTTGTCAAAGTCATTACTGATTTTATTAAAGCCGTTATGCCTTTATTTATATTATAAATATGTACATTACTTGTTTAGTTAATACCATTACGGATTCTGTTATTTCCATTACTGATTTTGTTAAAGGCATTATGGCTTCATTTATATTATAAATATGTATATTACTCGTTTAGTCAATGCCATTACGCATTTTTTCATTTCCATTACTGAATTTCTTAAAGACAGTATGCCTTTATACATACATACATACATACATACATACATACATACATACATACATACATACATACATACATACATATTAATGTATATATTACCCGTTTAGTCAATACCATTACGGATTTTTTTATTTTCATTACTAACTTTATTAAAGTTATTACGCCTTTATTTATATTATATATTTTTAGTAATGCATATATATATATATATATATATATATATCTCAAAGGGGCTTTGGTGGTCATCCTCAACCATGTTCCCACCATGCTCCTTTGGTAAAGCGGTGAGATGGGTTTGATCTCACTCCTTGCCATCTTCAACCACTTTTTTCAAAAAAAAAACCCCCAGAAAAAGCCCCCGACAGTTGGAGCTCCGGGCAATAGTGGTGCTCTGGCAGGGGCGCAATTCTTTTTTAAAAAAAAACAAGTTGAAAGGCAAAATGGTAAAAATGTCAACACTTGAAAATCTCAATATGATACCTGTCACCTTTATATCATTTTGAAGTGTTAACAAACTTTTGTGGGTTTTGTAAGTTCATATGGTATTTAAATGACATTTTCCCTTTAAAATAACTATATCATTTTCATTACTCTATTCTTTGCTATTCTTTTTTTGACATATAAAAATATTAGGGAAAATCCCAAAAAAATACAGTCAAAAATACCAAAGGACAAAAAGGTGAGGCGAAATTGTGAAATCCCAATCAGTTCAACTGGAGGAATCTAGGTTATGAAATGTGGACACAATAAGGAAAATGCCCTCTATAAAGTTTGAAAAAAAAAGGAAAAAGGGAAGGGCGAGACTTAAGTGGGTGATAGATTAGGGACAATAAACCTAGGGGACGGGGCGGCGGAGAGCGGCGCGGTGATTGGAAGGGAGGGACGGTCTCTTGATGGTGGTCGGCGGCGTGCTATGGTCTCTTGGAAGGGGGTAACTGGGAAACAAAAAACACATGAAGGGAAGGCGGTGAAGGGCTCGGCGCAAGGGTTTGGTACTTGGACGAAGGTCGATTATGTGAGGTTCGGCGACGTTGCTTTGCCTGTCCAAGGTAAGATGGCCCAACCTCTCTTTCCTTTCACCTCTCATCATATTAACAACATTGGACTATTAATTAACAACATCACCTACTTGATTAACTTCTTCCTGGCAACAAAAGTGGAAATTCACAACTTGGATGCCAAAATCAACACCTCTCCGCATATTAACAACAATATACTCTTAATTAACAACATCACCTGCTTGATTAACATCTTCATGGGAACAAAAGTGGAAACTCACAACTTTGATGTCAATAACAACCTCTCCCTATATTAACAACAATATACTCTTAATTAATGGCATCTCCTCCTTGATTAATATCTTCCTGGGAACAAAAGTGAAAATTCACAACTTGGATGCCAAAAACAACACCTCTCACCATATTAACAATACTGGACTCTTAATAACAACATCAACTGCTTGATTAACATCTTCCTGGGAACAAAAGTGGAAATTCATAAATTGGATGCATTCATAAATTGATTCCAAACACAACAACTCTTCCTTGTTTCACATCTACGTATGCAAAAATTGGCAAAGTTATAAATTGGATGCACAATAACAACACTTGTCTCTATATTAACAATATAGTATTCACCATTAACGACATGGTATCCTAGCTTTCAAATCTTTCTTCCCATCAGATAGACAATTGAAGATAGGCCTAGTGAAAAGTGTCAAAATAACAAGTTGCAGGCCGAATAACAACACCTGGCTCTAAAATAACAACACATTTGTCAACTGTAACAACATGCCTTTCTGCTTTAACAACCTGCTATATTTATCAAATGCTACATCAATGTTTACAATCAGAATACTTACATTCACTAACAACATGTTTTTATACAATGAATTAATTTCAAGTTTGCTAAGTTCCAACATTCACAACTGTCATTGCATGTTATAACAACTGCTTGAGTGATTTTTTACACATTCTTTTTGTGCCTAAACGAAATGACCTTTTCAAAAATTCCAAATATGACAACTGTATATGCCTTGTTTAACAATTGGTTATGATTGTATTTACAACATGTTTAGTATTTTTTACAACATATTTTTTAGGTCACAATGAAACTACTTTTTGATAATTGTTCACAATTGTAAATTGCTTAGTTTACAACTCGTTAAACATGTTTTCATAATATGTTGAGTCATTCTAACAACTTCTTGCTTATGTCTAAATGAAACTTACTTTTTACACATCTCTAAGTTCAGCACTGAAAATTCCTTAGTTTATAATTGGTTAAGTGTGTTTTTATAACATATTTAGTCATTTTTACAACTATTTCTCATATGTGAATAAAATTACTTTTGTTCACATCTCCAAGTTTAACATTGCTAGTTGCTCAGTTTACAACTTCTAACATGTGTTTTTACAACATACTGAGTTATTTTTACAACTTATTTCTCATGTGTGAATGAAATTACCTTTGTTCACATCTCCAAGTTTAACACTGCAAGTTGCTCAGTTTACAAATTCTAATGTGTGTTTTTACAACACCTTGAGTCATTTTTACAACTGTTTTTTCATGCCTGACTAAAATGATAAGTTTCAAAACTCCAACTTTCACAACTACAAATTGTTTTTTTAGCAATTGGTGATGCTTGCTTTTACAACATCATGAGTCATTTTTACAATAATTTCATGCTTGACTAAAATGAAAAGTTGCACAATTCCAACTTCACAATTGCATGAGTTATTCCAGTAAGGTTTGTTACAATAGCTAAATTGGTTTTTAACAACTTCTTCTGCCTTGTTTTACAAGTATATGAGTCATATTTATAACAGTATGAGTTATATTGCATTTTATCTTCTTCACCATTTAAAAACCTCCCCCCACATGAAAGAAACAGAATAGATTCTTCCCTGAACCAGTTCTCATCTTTCATGACAATCTGCAACATGAATTTCGTATTAACAACTGCTACAACAATATTAACAACTACAAATGCACATATTAACAACAATTTAACAATATGTGTTTTAATATCATATCAGCATTTTATAATCAAAGAACCACAATCATATTCAGTCATTCCTCCTTAAAACAAAGCCATCCCTCTGTTACCTTACCCAAAAACAGAGCATTCCTTCTATTATATTGCCCGAAAACAGAGTATAGGTTATGTATTAACAACTACAACTACACGAATTAGCAACACTTTTTTTTCTTTATATAAGCATTTTCATAGCAAACAACCATCATTACATTCAACTATTCCCACTTAAAATTAAAACATAGCACTCATTCTATAACCTTCCCCAAAAACATAGCACTATAACATTCACACAACCCAACCATAGTAAAACCCCAACTTTAATGATCAAGATCATATTTTGAGCAAAATCTTAGTATTACTCATCTACCTCCTACGACTTAGTTTACTATTGAGCCCAAGCTCCAACCTTTGACTAACCCTCAATCTCAATCCAGCCAACGTACACACAGAAAAAAAAAAAATCAGTTCGTTGTTCTACCTTTGCCACATCACAATGGAGGCTTGGGCAGCGGAGGAGCAACAGACGAACGCACCAACGTTGGAACTCGGAGGAAGGAAGACATAGAAGAGTAGAATAAGTGAGAGAGAGAAATAATAGACTAATAGAGCGTTTTAAATTTTTGGGGTCATTTTTGTCATTTGACTTTGAGAAATAATCACAGAAAAATTTCTAAGGACTTTTCTGATATTTGATTTTTCAAAGGGACTTTTTTATTGTTTTGTTTGATTCTTGGGACCTATATGTCATTTTCCCTTTTTTTTCCCTTTCTGTTTACAACGCAACTGTTTAGTTGGCGCAAAACAAATATGTGCTGCCCTCTTTTGGCTTTTGATTTTCAAATTTCCATGTAAAATTACAGACTGCAACTTTTGAGAATTTTCCTAGAAATCACAAACCATCTTCACTACTTTACACATAGTAGCAGGCTTCATGTGGGTGAATCAGATGCACTTTTCCTTTTTATATGTTGAATATTGAACCTTTTATGTTTTCTTTTTAATTTTTGATTATTAATGAGTTTTGATTTTGACCTTAATATTTAATGACATTAACTCTTTAATTAACGTGGATAAGCTTAAACCAAATTCTTATAAAATTATGGTAATTGAATGTCATAATTTAAAATTATAAGAATCAAAATCTAAACTCAATCAAATACAAAAGCGTATAATGGTCTACAAGGCTAAATAACATCACAACCAAAAACACGTATAATGGTCTACATGGAGCCATGGAGGTAACGGTTCACACGGAGGGAGCACACAAAAAGACAATAGAGTACCTCAATACATAAATAATTAAATATTGGTTTCACAAAATTGTGTCAGATATATAAAAGTTTGGATTTGGATTCTCTCCTTTTTCCTTCTGGTTTGCTCCCATCCTTTTCTCTCAAAATACACTGTTTTAATATAAAATACATAAGCTCCTCACTTTTTTTTGAAAAAAGAAAATATTAACTATCCGGAAATATTTTTTAAGTACCAGTCAGTATGCTACAATATTTTTTTCAGTATTATCCAGTATTCTGAACTAATTTTTTAGGATCTTGAAAAAATATTTTAAGGAACTGACTGGTACTGAAAAATACTTCAGGATGGTCAATGTTGTTTTTCAAAAAAAAAAAAAAAAAGTGAGGAGCTTGTATATTTTACACAAAAACAATGCATTTTGAGAGAAAAGGATGGGAGTGAATCAGAAGAGAAAAGGAGAGGATCCAAATCCTACAAATTTGTGATGAATTTAAGTTTCGTATTGAATATCGATATTTTAGGTTTGTACAAATGGATTCTAAAACCAGGCATAATGTATAGGAAACGAAACTATCCAATATATATATATATATATATATATAAGAGAAGTGATTTGATGAGCTTAAAGCCTGAAATTGCCAAAGCATTATGAAGAAGGAACAAGTTGATGAGCTCTGAGATGAACATACGTAAAGGCTTCGTTGAAAGAGAGAATAAAACATATTTAAGAATTAAAGCCATTAATTCAAGCCTGGCCTTTGCTTTTAGAGCAAGACTTGGATGCCATCAAGGCATGGCGTATACCCACAAAGTTTTTTGCGTTTTGATTTAGAATCCCAATTAATTGGCGGCCACGGTAAATTCATGTTGCCTGAATTCTTGCCAATCCATATTCCATAAAAGCATAGCTCTATTTCATCAATTTGGGGTGAGATCAATAAGGTTAAAGTTCACATCTTTGCTCAATGCTATTACAACTCCATATCTTATTTAACATTTTTGTCCCTATAATTTATGCTTAAATGTAAGTTCTTGTATTTTTTTTTCTCTCTCTTCCAAATTGACTCATTTAATATTGGTTAAATTGGAAAAAAATCACTTTAAAATAGATTTAACAATAAAAAACATATTTAATGAGTTACTTGTCACTGAACAATTAGTTGTATATGACTTGTAGGTATATGGGATTCAGGAAAAAAAAAAAAAAAAAGACATCAGTTAAACTGTCAAGTTTTTCTGTAAAAAGATTTTTTTTTTTTTTTGGAAAATTACATTCAGGTCCAGTACAAGAGAAAAAAAAATGAAGAAATGGTCTCATTAATAAATCCAGAGGTGTCATTGACAACTTCAGGGGATATTTTTTTTTTTTTTTCACTTATGCAGGTCCTAAATATAATTCTCCTTTTTTTAATAAATAAGTGCAAATTGAATGTGAACGTGGGACCAGTATTTCAATTTCAATTATTACCATATCACATTACTTTATCAAAGACCCATGAATGAGAAGACTGTGGACCTGTGTGTCCTGTAGTTAGTCTCTTGTTCGGATGGTTCTCAACAAATTTACCATCCATCCATTTATTTATTTGTTAGTACTTGTAACTGTTCCCTCCTCTTGTAAATATATAAAGTGTAGGTAAACATTTTGTTTTGGACCTAAAGACCTCAATCTTTTGTCTTCTTCATTTCATATTTTTCTTACCTTAGTTTCATTTATTAATTTCACAATTTTGTTTACTATATTTAGCTATTACATAATAAATGGCAAGTAATCAACTAAACCGATTTTTTTTTTTAATTTTCACAAATGAATTATGGGAAAATCGCCCAAAAATACCTTTGGGGCAAATTAATTGCTGAATACTACCAAGCGTGCAAGTGATCTTCCATGTGTGCAAACGATCTTCCGTTGTGTGCGAACCATCTTCCGTGTGTGCAAAAATCTTTCATATAAATGTGCAAACAATATTCTGTAGTGTGCAAAATATCTTCCGTTATGTGCAACAGATCTTCCATGGTAGCATTCAGCAATTAATTTTCCAAAAAGGTATTTATTTACAATTCTCCCATGAATTATTAGGTTTTATATCTAGGATTAGAGGGATTATCTAAATAAATTAAACTTTAGAAACCAGGGAAGTTAATACACATGATCAAGTTTTTTAACCACCTAATGAATGAAGACATACAAAAGAATATAATTGATATGGCACGCGCTCTATGCAATTAGTACTTTCAAACTTTCAGTTATTTTTAATTGTTGTGATATTATATAATTAAAATATTTTTGGTGCAAATCCACAGTTATGAAGTATTAGGCACCTGACATTATTAACTTCTTTTTGTCAAAAAAATACATATGATGTTTTCAAAATGATACAAAAAATATTACTCCCTCCGGTCCTAAATATAGGACATAGTTTGTAATGTAATTTGTACTACAAATTATGTCCTATATTTGAAACCGAAGATAGTATAATGGTTAACTCTAATGTTAAACATTTAGCAAACATGCCCATCAATGACCTGTTCCTCTTTGATTTTGATGCATAATAAATGTGTGTTGCTCTCTTTTGCCTTTTCTTTTTCAATTTTCTCTGTGAAATTACAGACGAAACTTCTGAGAATTTTCCAAGAAATAACAAACGAGTAACATATCATCACTGCTTTAAACATAGCAGCAGGCTTCACATGGGAGCCTCGGGAAGCAAAACTCTTGTCCCGTCCCTACATGCATTTTTCCTTTCTATAAGTTGAAAATTGAACTTTTTATGTTTTTCTTTTTTTAAAATTTTAGGCGAATTTAAAATTTAAAAGAATGAGAGGTTAAATTTTGGATTTCTTCCGTCCAAAATTATAATTTACCCTACCCACCCTCACCTCCACCCCCTCCCCTCTTCTCAAACCAAACACACCCTAAAATGAGTATTGGTTTTGACCTCTATATTTAATAGCATTCGCTCTTCAATTATCATTGTTAAACTTAAACTAAATCCTTATAAAATTATATGAACTAAATTCCACATATGAAATTTAAAAAAATCAAAATTCAATTGAATTGTAAATATGGGACAACGTACGGCAGGGGCATGCAGCTTCCATGGCAACAGCAGCAATGAATATTAGCATTAAAGACTAGTCAAAATTCTGTCTTTCATAACAAATGTGTGTTGCTCTCTTCTTCCTTTTCCTTTTTCTAATTTTCGTTTTGTAAAATTACATATATAGTAGCAAAACTTCTGAGCATTTTCTAAGAAATCACAAACCAGTGACCACCGACACAAGCAGAGTGGTGCTAGCTTCTACTTGACTTTGAGAAAAGGAATGGTCCACACGCTGGCAACACAAAAGAAGACAATGTGCAAATAATTAAACATTGGTTTTATTACAAAATAGGTTAAAATAATTGTGTTACCATTAGTTTGCTATTGAATATTGATTAGTTAAGTTTTCACATTATCTCGATTTTTTTCCTGGGAGAAATAACAACGCACCATCGTTAGTAGCTGCCAAGAAGCAACGCGGAATTGGATGCCTAGTTATGCTTAACTGACACTTGTTAAAAGTGTTGTTGCCCAATCATGATTTTTTTTTGGATATTTTTTTATAAGTGCCTTTAAGAATTGTGATTATATTTGGATTTCATTCACTCATGAATGTATAATTATGAAAAATGATATGACTTTTATAAAGTTATATTCAACAAAGGAAATAAATGAAACTGAAAGTAAGAACTTCATGAGAAGGTGCATATATATACAACCAAAAGAAAAATCATACACATTGGAGTATATTTCAAAAAGTATATTATATGATCTATCATTATCACGAGATTTAATATCTAAACAGAACAATAAATTGATAAATATGATAGCTAATTATTTTGTTAGAATTGCATTAGATTATATAATCAAGTTTATTTCTTCAATAAAGTTGTTTACATTTTCATAATTATATTTAATAATTTTTATTAAATATGATTTAATAAATGACATGACATATAATTGTTATTATTAAAAATAATTTAAAAATTCATGTTAAGTAATGGGCAAAACAATATTTAAAATAATATTATGTTAACTACTTTAGTCGAGAAATAATAGGCATGATATGTGTAGAAAATATTCAAGGAGAATTTTGGAGAAGGGATCAAAGCGTAAATGATATTCAAGGAGAATTTTGGAGAAGGGATCAAAGCGTAAATTAGAGAAAATTTTGTTGTGCAAGTTTCATCGGGATTTTCTAATCGCATAAGCAATCCTCTTGTCACTTTTGCTTAACGTGCAATTGGAGGGTGAAATCATCATTCATCAAGGTTGATTGGGATTTTTTAAAAATTACTCAAACAAGACAAATGGGATTTAGAAGCACTTTTTTTGGTTTAATCAGACTTATTTGAACTGTCATCACTTAACTAAACTACTCTTTAAAGAGAGGCTCTCTCTACTTATTAATAAATAATATTTTAATTTAATAATAAGAAACTTGACTAATAAATCTTCCATTATTCCATGTTTCCCTTTTCTTAGCAGGGAGTGCAATAAGGAAATAATAACCAACAACGGCTTTAGCCAAATATTATGAAATTCTGACCTATTGTCTATGATTTCTTCTAGGGAGAATTGGCTAAAGTCCTTGATGGTAAAATTAATTGGCCATTGGTACCTAGAATCTTTAGAAAAGAAATAGATATGTAAAGAAGCTTAGTTACTAGGGGTGCTCAATATTTTTCTGTCTTGATTCCGAGCAAATTGGGACAGGAAAATTCGGGATCGGGAGTAGGATTTCCTGATCCCGTCAATTAAAATTATCTAAATGGTTGAACCAACTAGTGACAATGAACCCTAAGGCCTAAATTGATGGCTCTCTACTCTCTCCATCTCCGTAGCTTAGATTGGCTCATCTCTTCACTACGCGGGTTCTCCTCTGTGCTTTCTAGGTTTGTATTGGTTTGGGTATCAAGGGGAGCATAGCAACGAGACTTTGGTCATCGGAGTGAAGAAGGCAGGTGTAGCGGCAGCAGACGAGTCTCTAAATTTGGTGTAGTATTGCAAGATGGAAGTCGCCGTCACTAGTTACCGGAGTCACCATTGTTCGTTGCTGGAGTTTCCTTGAGGAGGATATGGAGTTTGTGAATGGTGAAGTTGGAACGATGAAGAAGACGAGGGAGTGGATGGTAGTGAGAGAATTGATGGATAGAAAAGATGAAAGGACATATCCTTATTTCATCACAGGTAAAGTGGTCATTTTATATGGTTACTTATTTCTGTCAAAATGCCTCAAAACTGTTACTTTTTTTCTAAGTCTTATTCCCCAATTAATTTCTCATAGGGGATTTATTCCCAATTTACCCTTTCTTCTATTTAATTTGTTTTATTTATTTTAGCTTGAGCAAATTTGTTGATTGTTGCACCCATATGCGTGGCTCGTGAGCGTGTGTATTTGAACGCAGATAACCACGAAGAGCTAATAAAGAAGAGGTTTAAACGTACACGAGGATTCTAAAATCCAAACATAATGCCTAGTAATCAAAACTGCCCAATATAAGAAGTGATTTCATTAGATTAAATGGCGACTGCATTATATCATGGAGGAGCGAGTTAATGAGCTATGAGGAGGATAACATACATTTCAATAATATTGCCCTCGTAATATTCTATATGTTTGCAATCCCATTACTCAAGTTGTTATTCGAGTTCTAACTGTCCCATTACTTAAGTTGTTATTGGAGTTCTGACTGTTGACGCCAGAGCTTCAACCGCCAGCGGCCGAAGTCCCGCCAGTAGGGTGGTGCGTGCTGTAAAGTTCTGACACCTGCAAGGGTTCTTTCTTTTTTTTAAAAAAAAAACTTGAGGGACATTTTAGTAAAAGCACAACATTTCAAAATTTTAGAATAATCCTTTAAAACCGATTTGTCATTTTCATGTATTAACAAACCTTTTAGGGTTTATCAAATTCAAATGATATTTATTTAGAATCTTCCCAATTTTAAAGCAGCTTTTTCCTAGGTAAATCTACTTGGAAAAATACTCGAGGGGTGCCTTGGAAAAATTTCAAACCTAAAACAGAAAACTTGATCTTATCCCTGAGATGAGCTTATATATAACAAGCATACTTACAAAACTAGAGTAAGATTCCTATTGAAATGAATAATAGTGAAGGCTAGAGGATAAACATACCCAAGTTTTTTGCTTAAAACATCACTTATGTACATTTTTTACTTCACAACATCCTGATTACAAAGCATGCTTCATTATCTGTCAAGAGACTTCATGAAGCATTGCTAAATTTTAGCAACTAAATATCTTGCTTTGGCTTACGGCTCAATTCGGAGTAATGGCCACCCACTAGTTGCAGAATCTCACCCCACAAATTTTCTGATGAATCTGTGGAAGCTCCATAAAGCAAACTTGAGCTACAAGCAGCCACATACCAATAATCTGACTCGATCTCCTCTTTTAACTGATCTAGTTGCCATCCAGCATAACCAACAAAGAATCTGAAATCCTGTGGCTTCAGTATTCCCTTCTTCACCAGCACTGCTGCTTCAACCAAACTGTTTCGAGCTCCAAAGCATAGGCTGGGGATCACCTCTTCGAATCCTGGTAGCTTCAACTTCTCCCTTATTCTTAGCAAAAACATGCTTGCCTCAAGAGGTCCCCCAAAATGCAAGGGATAGTCAGAGAAAGTGGTTGCTATATCAAGATTAGTATGATTTATGTTCTTAATCCTTTTGTGAAGCGGGCGATTGATGATAACTCCAAAAGGCCCTTCTTGTGCGTGCCTAGTTCCAGATCTGAGAAGCAGCACAACACTTCTTTCAAATGTGCGAATACCATCAAGCTTTTCTGTGGCAACAAGTACACAACCAGTCTCAGGTACTGGAATAGGGTGAGCCCACTTTGCACCAAGTGGTTTGGAACTGTGCAATGTCCCGCCTTGATTGTGAGTATCAGATTCTGCTACTTCTTTCGGTAAATCAAGTAAGTGATTTAAGATATAATGGAGCACAATCAAAGGTAGCACTTTTTCATTATTTCTTACACATACACTATTTATAAATTGTCCATTTTTCATAAGGAGAGATTAGACATTCAACAAGTCAGTAAGATGAGTGTATAATATAGAAAATTCTAGCTTTTGAGAAGTTTAATAAGAGGACAAGCAAAATCAAGTTGACCTCAACCAACTCATTGCCCCCAAATTGATGGCATTTTGGCAAATCAAACAAAAAGACATCATCTCGCAACTGTCATGCGCGTTTCCATGACATGCACGAAGAATGAGGAAATCACTATAACCTTTGAAGTATGGAGACTAACAACGACATTAACCGAGAGTATATGAATCATGACTCGGAATGCTCTTGTTAGCTCCTAAGCTAGATATCTACTACTCGAGCAAAAAAGGAAAAAAATGCAATCATTTTATATTCTAATTTCTGAGCATGCATTTTTAAAAATCCAAAATCTCCTTAACAACAACAAAAAAAAAATGGGGAGAATGATATTTAGGTATCATTAGAATAAACTTATGGCAGAGTGGTCCCACGAATGCCCTAATACAAGTAAAGTCCCAAGGGACTTAAATGGAATCAAAATCTACCAATATATATATATATATATATAATAGGAAAGAAATGCAATTATGTCATCAAGATGAGGTTCCTCATTGTGTGTATTAAGATCTCAGACCAACTCTCTCCAACGCATGTTTGAGACTAGAGTATAACAAATGATCTCAAATATAAATACATTTTCAGAACTCAAAAATCAAAATATCCGGTTGAAACAAACATGCAAAAGCTACAGAATAAGAGATGACAGCTAGGCATGCTTTCAAGGAACTACTGTAATATATTACCAGCTCATCTCTGAATAGCTTTGCTCGGAATTCTCCCTAGTCCAAATTAGTACGATCAGATTTCCCAGAATTCATGTCTGATTTGTTGCCATCAGAGGAATTGTTATCTCCAACACCATCTCCTTCTGGGAAAGACCGCTCACCATCTCCTGTAATGAATCAAAATCCATAAATGGGGAGAAGATTCTATTCATAAGATCCATTGACATCATATTAGTAATAAAAATCAAAGTAATTAGAAAAGAAAAAATTGACAGTTTACTGGCCAATCTTAGTCAAAACGCATATCAAACTTCCTACAAGCTGCAGTTTCTTTGAAAAGAATGTATACAGACAATATATTTGAGAAGTATTGCATAAAACTAGTTTGATTTTCATTTTTGGGACAATTTACTAGTCAGTTTTAATGCACCAAAATCAGACAACACGCTTGTTCAGTTACTAATCATGTAGTTCCCAATAGTTCAATTGTTAATTCATCTTCCCCAACAACTTAGAATCTTAATTCTATGTGAAATACTTGATGAATACTGACTGATCAGCCAAGACTCCCAGTGCTGACTTCTAGGTGTTCACAACCCAGGGATCTCATTCTAAATCTGAAAAAAAAAAAAGTCTTATCACAATCATGTTTGAAGTTTTAACTGGTTGTTAAATGGTGGAGTTTCAAAAAAAAAAATTTTGAACTATGAATTAACTGTGGTTACCGTCTTTCCCTGACAAAATAATAAAACAAAGCAGCATAAATTATCACGCGTAACAGCTAAACAAGTTGAGAGCAACAATAGAAAGAAAGAAGTCTAAAAGCCACTTTTTTTTTTTTTTGCCCGCGTCTAAAAGCCACATAAATTGTACTAAACTCATATAAAAATTCAAAAGGAAACAAAGGCGCCAAAGGATACGAAGATATTTAAGAGTGTCATATTTGATACGGAAACAGAAAGTTGACACTAAAATAATATAATTGGCATTTTGTGTAAGTTAGGAAAAGTGAACTTTCAGAGATTTGAACCCCCATAAATGTTGAGTGGCAGAAGCACCCAGCAATAGATCTTATTATAACTAATTTGCATTAGTGATAGGTCCTTGTGCTCCACTATCTGCTGTGTAACATAGCTACTTCTGTATAGCTCAGCTGCACTAGCCTGTCTGTACCAATTGCTATAGGTAATGAAGGCTAAAATCAAACGTGCTGGCTGTGACATTGCTTAAAGATAAAGATCTATCTTTGGATAAAATTGTTTCAGTCCTAAGGAGGCATCCACATCTCATCTACCTTTCAGGACTTTTTCTTGTCTACTTTATTTACACATACTCTCACCTTTGTTCCTCATTATCTGGTCATCCGCAGCCCCTAGGAAGAACCGAATTTCAAAAGGAGCATTCGCTAAGAATTCTCAATTTGTATTTATAAGTTTTTTGTAATATGCTACCATGATGTGCGTGTTCTGAATTTTAGGCACCTAAAAAATTTTCAACCTCCCCATAATTCAATCTATGTATTCTAAACCTATATTTTCAACCAAAGATGGCATATTGTATGGACCTTGGAATCTAAGATAGCAAGATGAACATAACAGTGTACCAACCAGAAGGCTTCTAACTGGGAAGAGCATCTAACAAATTTAGGTTGTTCCAACTTAAGTTCATGAAATCTGTTGATTATTAAATGACGGGAAGCATTCTTGAAGTTCATTGTTATCAATGGGGTGTGAAACCCAATAGGGGAAAGCACATCCATGACAGATGGCATAGTAAGACCCATATTGAGAGGTATGGAAGCCTTTTCAAGAAATATCCCAAATGGATAAATATATGTTAATTTACTCAAGTTAATTTGAAGCTTGGAAATGAGAAAAAGCGGAGTATAAAAAAGGTTAATATTTGTGCATTACCTTGGATTAAAATGGAAGCGAGAAATGTAAGACACTTCATGCAATGCAGGCTTCCACCTTTGTATCCTGTTGATGAGGTTTTTGATATGCATAGATAATGCTTGTTCATAGTTGCCCGTTTGATGTCGAACTTTTGAAAACCAACCGACCTTTTCTCTTGAGGCACTCATGGATCTTAACAAGCCCGTTGAGACAGAATGCAGAAGAAGCATAGTTCTTAGAAAATACAGTAAAGAGCATTTTAGAATTTTCTATTGCATTGAAAAGAGCTGGGGTAATTTCATCCCCTCTTTTTAGTTCCTCGTCAAGAAAGGTGCAAACTCCCCGCCCCCCCCCCCCCCAACACTTTAAAGCATTATACAAATTTCTTGTGAAATCATAACAGCTAATAAAAAGACAGATGGAGGCTTCAGCTTATTACATAGCAACAAAACTGAAATTGTCGATGACAAGGTGGGGCACACACTATAACAACCGCATAGTAGCTCTGTGTTCGGAGGGACAATCAAGAATCTTGAATAGGATACGGTTGATGATATCAAAAAAACAAAAAGCATTGAGTTTAACAGGTTGACTAATAAACTTGTACTTGATAAATCACAGTGATAGTTATATATTTTATCGCATAATCATCCACCACTCTGATTCTTATTATAAGTCCCTTTTATCTAAATCGCACATACCAAGAAAAAGTAGTTAACCCAATGATTATAAGGTAAATTTTCAACTATACCCTCATTTATGAATATGTACTTTTCAACTTTTTCTTCTTTATCTCTCTTCAAATTATTTCTTTATGGGTACAATAAATAGGGGCAAAGTTGTCATAAGCTCATTTATGTACTGAAAATGGACTTATAAATAGGACCAAATTTTTTGATCAAAAAGGATTTATAATAAGGACCAGAGTGGTAAGATTTTAATGATGATTTTGAGTTTAATTAGGTATATTAAATAAAGAGTAATAATGTCACGAAAGTGTAAAATTGAATTGTATAAATAATTACGAGTGAATAATTAAAACAATAATATGAACTCTTTTTTGTGCATTTGTTTTTTAAAATTAGAATATAGAAACAATCAATAACGAGTTTGTAATCAATTTAAAACCCTAGGCTGGTCCGTTACCGACCACTCGTTCGATCACCACCGGAACAGATCAGGATCAACAACCAGAAGCTGAAATGAGTCTCCTTTAGCAGCGTCACCGTCGAAATTGCAGAGAATAACAGCTACTGAGTGAACACTGGACAGCTTCGGCGCCTGGGTAACCACCGTCGTCGTACAATCTGGGACGATTGCGGCGACTGTGAAAGCATCGTCGTCGGACAATGACAACAATCAAAACAATTCTGAACTTCTCTCTCTACACGTTTCTCACTAAACAATCCTATTTTTAATCCTTAGTTATCTGAGCTATAAATTTTGTAACGAGAGACTTCTCATCAAATTTCTCAAAAGTTTTTTGACTGTTTTTTTATCACAATTTGGAACTCTAGAGCAAAAATTATTGTCGTACTATGTTTTACAAGAAACTCTTGTTCATTTTCTCAAATTCTTAAGTGTTGAGAGAGCTTTTATTTATGTCTAAAAATATATATACTATTTACTTACGGTCCATAATATAAACCGTTTTTAAAAAGAATTTTTGGATCATGATACAAGTCACTTACTACTTACTGAATAATTAATATATGTTTAACAATTTTGTCCTTATAATTTATGCTGAAATGTGACTTCTTTTATTTTATTTTTTTTTCAAAAAATCACATTGGATATAGGTTAAATTGAAAAAAAAAAAATCAATTTAAAATAGATTTAACAATTAAAAAAACAAAGATTTACGAGCTACCTATCAATTTTTAGTTCTAATCAGTTTGTTGTAAATTACAGGAGTCTCCATTGGGACCAAGGTTTCTCTTTATTCTTTATTTCAGTTGAATGTTAACTTGATACCAAGTATTTCAATTTCAATTATTACTATAGTACATGCTATTAAAGTCTCATGAATGGGAAGGCTGTCAACCTGCGTCTCTCTTGTACGTATGCTTTTAAAAATTTTTACCATGCATTCATTTATTGTTTAAGTTGCATTCATTCAGCAATTTTAAGTATTTTTTAGCTGCATAAATTATTTTATAGTAATTCAATATTTTAGAGTATTTTTTAGATGCGTTTAATATTTTAAAATATTGTTATAACTTGATAATAGATGTATTTTGAAGTGCTGGACGCAATTGAAAAAAAAATTTGGGTGTTGGAGGTTAAAAAAAACAGAGAAAGACAGAGAGAGAGAGAAGTGATTAACAAGCTCAAAGTCAGATTTTCATTTGAAAGACGGTGGAGAAGACTACTGACACGCCAAGGTACTGCAAGGAGGGCTAACGGAATCCGTGGAAAAGTCCAAGTCTCTCATTTCCCATAAGAAAAGAAACGGTCTATCTGTTTAACAACATCCATAGTACTGCAATTCTTATTACTTCTTATGGTTCTAATTATAAAATGAAGTTGATTTTTTTAAAAAAATTAAGGAAATTAATAAAATTTTTTTAGAGTATTTTTATTTTTATTTTTTTCCCAAATTAATTAGTTTGATTAATAAATTAATATATAATATAAGGATACATAACATATGATATGATTAAGTAACTTAATTAGCTTCCTTAATCTCTCCTAAAAAAGTCAACTTTGTCTTATATTTAGAACTGGAGATAGTAATAAATAATATTTTAATTTAATATGAATAGACTTAGCTAAGGCATTGTCCATTATTTAGTGTTCAAGGAATTATCAATTATTTAGTGTTACCTTTTTTTAAACAGGACTGTAATAAGGAAACGATTAAAACAAGAATGGTTTTAGCGTAATATTATGAAATACCGACTTATTGTTGATGATTTCTTTTATTTAATTTGGTTCCTTACCTTGAACAGGTTGTTGCATCCATACGTTTGTTTATAAGTACAAAAGGATACTAGTATAAGAGAGGCGGTTTGATGAGCTTAGATGGCGAGAACATATATGGCATTAAGTCGGGATAAAGGTGATGGAAGTTCATAATTATTAAGTTTGAAAAAAATATTAGAGCTTATTGGCTAAAAACCCATGAAAATTTGTTATATACATTTTTCCCCCTTTTGGGCGGCACCATGTTATTTTTACTCTGATTAAAAAAAAAAAAAAGAAAAAGAAAAACCTGATCTCATATATAGAACAAGCATATTTACAAAACTCTGATAGAGTTAAATTCCTATTGAGAAGAATAACAGTGAAGGTAGAGGGTAAACATATCCAAGTCTTTTGCTTAAAAGATCACTTATGTAGATTTTTTACCTCAACATCCTGATTACAAAGCACGCTTCATTATCTTTCAAGAGACTTCAATTCATGAAGCATTGCTAAATTTTAGCAACTAAATTTCTTGCTCTGGCTTGCAGCCCAATTCGGAGTAATGGCCGCCCATTAGTTGCAGAATCTCACCCTACAATTTTTCAGAAGAATCTGTGGAAGCTCCACAAAGCAAACTTAAGCTACAAGCAGCCACAAACCAATAATTCGACTCAATCTCCTCTCTCAACTGATCCAGCTGCCATCCTGCATGGCCCACTAAGAATATGAAATCCATAATTCTAAAAGGCCCTTCTTGTGGCAATAAGTACACAACCAATCTCAGGTACTGGAATCAAAGGCAGCACTTTCTCATTACTTCTTACATGTGCACCAATTATACATTGTGGATTCTTCAAAAAGAGAGATTAGTAATTCAACATGTCAGCAAGAGAAGCAGATAATAGAAACTTCTAACTTTAGATAAGTTTAATTAGTGGACAGGCAAAAGCAAGTAGTAGCTTCAGCCAATTAATTTCCCCCCTAATTGATGGCATAACGAAAAATCAATAAAAAAAAGGCATCATCTAGCAACTGTGGTGCATGTTTCTATGACAGGCACAAAGAACAAGGAAATCATTGTATCCTTTGAAGCATGGAGACTAACAAGGACATTACCTGATAATGTGGAATGCTCTAGTTAGCTACTGAGCTATCTACTACTCAATCAAGATAAAATGCAATCATTTTATATTCTAATTTCTGACCACGTATTTTTTTTGGAAACCAAAATCTCCTTAACCAAAAGAAAAAGGGGAGAATAACATCTAGGTATAATTAAAATAGGCATATGACAGAATGGCCTCATGAAATGGGATATTCCCCGATAATAGCGCTGTCTTACAGATTTTTACAACTCAGGGATCTCATTCTAAATCTAAGAAGACTTGGTCTTAAAAGCTCAAAGTGTTTCTTTGCCAAGATTCCATGGTGGCTGCTATCATATGGCATAAAAGAGATGATAGATGCACTTCTCTTTGGGTTATTCCTAAACAAAAACACACTAGCTAATACAATTTCATTGAACTCAACCAAGGAAATATTTATATCAAGCATTCAAGTAACAAAATCCAATCCAATCACAGAGTTTCAATCCACAGAGATAATCAAATGAAATCTCAGTCTCAATCAACATAAATAACATCCTAGAACTAGAAATATAAAATATACAATTGAGAAATTGAATTCAACTAGATAACTCTCCTATGTAGTTCATTGAGCTCAAGCACAAATCTCCACTACCAAGAAGCAAGAAAACTAACTACTCATAGCCATTAGAGAACCCACACCATATGCAATTTGTTGAAGCATTACACAAGAGTAACCACTGAATCTGGGAATGGAGAAAGAAGATGATACTTTTACTCTGATTAACAGAACTTAAGGGCTCGTTTGGTTCAACCCCATTTTCACCTACAATACAATATAATAGGGATACAATGCAATTAGGATTACAGGGATAATATTCGGTAAGCTTTTTAGAAAGGGATGCAATGACTTATTTTATGACAATGTTTTAAAATTAATATATATTTAGAAGACCAATTTACCCTTAATTCATAAGCTCATGCCTTGCATCTTTTTTTACAACCCTATCAACACGACCATTTCTCTCACATAGGCGGAGAAGGACGAGCACGGCGGAGGGGACCAGTAAGGCGGAGGGGACGGTGGCGGCGGAGGACGAGCATAGTGGAGTACGAAATTGTTCAATACAAGCAAATGAGAATAGGGAGGCGATTTCTTTCTTCCTCCCTTGTATCTCTACTTTCAACAGAATTTCCTGCTTCTTCTTCGTCTCTTCCTATGATGAATTGGGGATTGTATTTAACTTGCAGAGGAGACGGGGTTTTGCATAATTTATGACAGTCATGGAAGGTATTGTATTCTCTCACCGTGCCTTGGTTGTATTTTATATTTGGGTCATTTAGATCTTGGTTGATTTTGTCCGATGATTGAATTATCATGCATTGAATGGCCTGATTGGATTCACTATTATGAATTGTTTGCACTATCATAGAAGATGTTTTGAAGGTGAATAGAGCACCCAGGAATTCAAGTTTGGTGTTTCATTTAGGGAAGTGAATTAACCTGAAGAAATATTGGGGTTTGAATTGTAGTCATGAATTTTGCAACTATAAGTGAATAAAGTTTAATTATCAACATTTTCATACGTTTTGCCGTCCTGCATTTTTTTCTTCTCTTTTATGCCAATTTGGGCATATTTTCTATTGTCCTTGTTGATGATAATAATTTGTTGCCTGCACTTAGATCTATTTTCTAAGTTGAGCCATGTGCTTTTGCTTCTAAAAAAGAGAGAGAGAAGCACTGGTAATTCTTGTGAAATCAGTTGTCTTAATAAAATTGAATGATGTTCTGTGTTTGTACCTGCAGAAAAGAACTTTTGTTGGTCGATTCAAAGAGCATGCGGTTTACCTGGTCGATTCTATATAATGCATGATTTTTCTACCCAATATATCTCTTCACATCTTCTATCAATTCAAGAAATTCATAACCCTGTGATTTGGATTCAATGTGTATTGACATTATTATAAGCAAGTCTAGCAATATTTTCATATCTTAAGAGTATTTTGAAATGTGTAATAATTGGATGGAAATATATTAGGGAAAATTGGTGCAGAAGGATTTAAATATTGCAGCTGAAGTAGGAGGTGCTGGTAAGGCAGTCATAAAAAATGACACTGTTGAAGTTAATAAAGTTCGATTGATCCTCGAATCGCGCGACATTCGCAACTTCGAGCGCGATATATCTATGGATCCAGAATTCAAAGAGGAATTAAGGCAGCTTATGGGAAGAAAAGGAGTGAAAGTCCAATGGTGTTCGTAAAGGGAAGGTTCATAGGAGGGGTTGGAGAAGTGATAAAGTTAGAAGAAGAGAAATTGGGTGTTCTGTTTGAGGGGATTCCAAGGGCAACAAGTGGGTGTGAAGGGTGCGGTGATGTGAGGTTTGTGATGTGTGTGAAATGCAATGGAAGCTGCAAGGCCCTTGATAAAGAACACCAGAAGACAATGAAATGTGTTCAGTGTAATGAGAATGGATTAATTTAACAGACGTTTACTGTAGAAAACGGTGGTGGCATTTAACCTACGATATTTATACACCCAGAGCATTTTTGCACCCAAAATTTTTTTATGTTGTTAGATGCTCTTTTAGGAAACATAGGCATTTTTGCTCCTTTATCCTATTATAATATAATTTTATAAGATATTTATAATTCAATTTTTAAACTAAAGGTGAAGATAGGATGAGTAGAAAAAGATGAGGAGAGTATCCAAATCTAGATCTAAACCAAGTTTTGAATTTTTTTTTTGTTTGTTTGTGGGATGGGATCCAATTTAGGATTATGCGTTCCCATCTGATCCTTAACATAAGATCTATTTTATGAGTTATTTTTAAACTTCGACGCCATATAATAATTATCTTCTCAACATACTTTTGTTAGTCATGCCACCTAATTAAATTTTATTCTTATTTGCCCAATTCAAAAAGAACAAGTGTGGGAAAACACTTCTCATATAACGCACGAGAAGATATAGCTTGTTGTAATAAAACAATTGTGTTAACATTGAAAATTGGTTAATTACATTGACTGAAAAATGTCGTTTAGACCATTAAGTAATGCATGAATCCGGATATTTAACGCGTTAATAGGGTTAACTAGTTGGATCCTTATCTTCTTGTAATCTTATTAACATATTAACCTCAAAGCCTAACACATTAATTTCCCTCCTTTTTACATAACAGTCATCTGTAGCTTCATTAGTGTGTTAACTAAACCGCATTAACTATATTGTCACAAAAAGAAAACGCACTATGTCCTGGGCACCTTATCTTACATTTTCGCAGTGCTCTTATTGGCGCGTGTTAACAAAATTTTGGATTATTATTTTACTTCTTTGATTTTCCCAACACATTTGTCATCCTCCCTTAACGTATCCACTATGCTTCAGAAGATTCAAGTTTGCTTCAGGAAGAAACTTGACACATCGAGTTCCATAGTGGAAAGGATTAACGTTGTTTTCCGAGACTTCCAATTTCGGCTCTGCACAATACTTAAACTACTTGCCTGAACAGAACTGGTCCAACTTGTTATTAACTTGTTCCAACGTGTGAACTCGTATTGTTTCTTCTAGAGCTCAAATGCACATGTACAAGAATTGATTCAACAACTAAGGGAACTTTTGTATAGTTAATTCAGAACATAATCTATAATCAAGTCTGGAAAGAACATAGAAAGTGACTGTGCTCAAGTTTACTGACCCGAACTTGACATAACTACGTGTAAAACAGAGCATACAACACACTAATTATAGGAATCATATATGTTGCAAAAGCCACAGGACCTCAACCGCAGATTTAGTCTTTGCATCCCTTAGTCTTTACCTTTGCAAGGTTAGTGATTTTGGGCGATTGAGATTATGAAATCCCAGAAGCAAAATTCTTCCATATAAAACCATGGTAACTTGCCTTTAGGGTGCCATTGATAGGCATGCACCACCCACACAACTCTTTTTTTGGCATTATTGATTCAAATTTATCCCCCAATATATGTCAAGCATTTTCTTATATACAGTTTGATGAAATCCAGGCATAGAACTCTTCTGTTGTCTTCAAAACTTTCTGGAACTTGTTCAACATTAGCGGATGTTGAATGTTCCTGCAGCTGAAATTCTGCAATCCAAACATCAACTACAGTTTGATGAAAGGGAAAATCCCTAACAAAGAACTTTAAAAATCCTATAAGACAAAAAGGTATTTTGAATATTCATAATCTCAGAAAAATGTTAGGTTCAATTTGTCTTTTTTAAAATTAAAAGGAAATTACCAAAGGAAATATATTTTTTTAAAATATTACCCCCAACGGTTGCTGCCGTCGGAGCTCTGGCAGCCGGCTACTGCCCCTTGCCAAAGGCTAGCGACCACTCCCTCTCGGCTGTCAAAGCTCCGGTGGGCAGCCGGCCGCCAGAGCTCCAGTCACAATATTCAATATTCCAATAGTAATTAATATTCCCAAAGTGGTGGGGATGGGGCTCGAATCCCTATCACTAGGTTTGCCCAAAAAGTTGGTGGCCAATGGCTTTCAATATATTGTATGCAAACAAATATACGTATGTTAACTTTTGATCTTTAACTCAAACCTTTTCACAAATTTTGTTAAGGGATTCAAGACATTTCATTTGGTTTTAATAACTTTAATTTATCAAATAAAAAATTCACACCATCAGGTTATTCACAAGTTTTGTTAAGGAATTCACGACATGTCATTAGATGTTAACAACTTTCCTTTTGCAAAAAAAAAAAAAAAATGCACACTATCAAGTCATTCACAAGTTTTGTTAACGAATTCATGACATTTCATTAGGTTTTAACAACTTTCATTTTTTAGGAAAAAAAAATTTGAATTATCAATTCATTCATAAATCTTGTTAAAAAATTTACGACATTTCATTATAATTTCACAATAGAGAATTAATGAAAATAAAATTTCCTCACCTATTATAATATGCCTATGTTATTGTTTTAACTGTGATGAGGTACAGACTAAATATTTTTAAAAATGATCTAACCGTAATTATTTGCCTAAGCATATATCTGAGTTTTGTTTTTACATTGGATCTTATGATCGTTTTAAATAATAAAACCGTGCATCAAAGACATCTGACCATACAAAATTCAGCAAAATAATGTTTATATTACTATAACATTATTCAACTAATGAAAACTAATAAATAAATAAAAACTTTGAACTCAAACTTCGAGCCTAAGTCTAACAAAAATACCACTTGGGGATGTGTCTGTGTGCTTCTCGGTATTGACTCTTTTTAAGTTATATAATGCAATTAAATTTGAATTATATCACCTATAATAAGTTTTTAACCAGGAAGTGTTATAATATTCTTCAATGATAAGAAAATTTTGAAATGAGATTTAATAATAAATATGAGAACAATAGGGCAACTTAAAGAAGTTGATCGATTATAAATTAGAGAGAGGAAAGCTAGGAGATTATTACCATTATTTGAATTTGTATCAACAACACCTTCATCTGAGATCTCTGTGATTTCATCATCGTCTTCACCATCTGAGGCCTCTGTGATATATCATAGTATATACTAGTATGTGACAAAGGTTGAGGAAGTGACAACAAACTAATTCATATATATGTAATTTGGAGGATAATGCAGTTTCATAAAAGTCAAATGAGGAAGGGCATAGGCTTACCTTGATGATTAGGATTTGTAAAAGTGATATTTTCCATGTCACAAAGTTCTTGGATTACATACATCCCGATCTCTTTTAGAGCCCCGGCTTCAGAATTTACACAAAACTGTGCATGATACCATCGATCTTCTAGAAGAAGTCGTTCTCTCTCAAAAGTACGTATATAACCCTCTTTTAGATAGTACACACCTAAATGCTCAAAATCCATCCTTAGACCCAGGGTAACTAAACCGAAGTGAGATGCTCGTTTCTTATCGATGTACAACCACGACAGGCACCACCCAGATGGTTTAAGAAGAACACAAAAGCAGAGAGCAGGTGGGAAGGAGTGACGAAACCAAAAAGAAATAGAAGCTCCTTTGCTTCTGTGATCAAACCACTTTGGTATGCTTCTACTCGGTACCCAAAAATAGCACGTTTCTTTACACTTGTATCTGCCAACAGCCCCATGTAATTCCTGTGAATCAAAACAAGTGTTGATCAAAATACACTAACTCAATACATAAATATATGTAGTGAATATAATAAGCACTAAAAATCAAAGAGAGGAATTGATTACCTCACTCAATAGTAAGCTTTTGGACTCTAAACTCAATGACACGCAGTTTTTTGCTTCTAATTGTCTTATGTTTGGTGGAATCCCTTCAACTTCTTTCAGATGCTTGCACTCATTTAACAAAAGTGTCTCCAAAAAATGACATTCTTTTATCCATGCCGGCAAAATTGTGAAATCATTACCCGACAACTCCAAACGCTTCACATTCACAAATCGACTAAGCTCAGTTCTAAGGAGATCATTTGATATGTTACACTTTCGGAGAGTCAACATAACTCTGTTGGGGCATGGCTGGGACCAAATTGCCTCTTCTTGGGCTTTCTTCGAATTACGTGATATCATCACCTTCCCATAACTCCTTACTGAGATGTATTCTATTTTCGGCAATAGAAAAATGATATTCGGGATCTCAATGACTTACTTATACTCATCAATCCCTAACTCCCTAAGCTCAGAAAGATTGCAAATTGACCAAGGCAATTTTTCTATTCTTGTTCCTTCTAAAAATAGCGCTTCTATTTTCCCTTTTCCAAGTATTTCCGGAAAGTACTTCAAACTTGAGCACCCTATAAGATTGAGATCTCTAAGAGAGGGTAACTTGATGGCACGTGGGAAGGTTTTCAGACGGCCACAACAATATACATCCAAGAACTCAAGTTTTGGCAAATAGCCAATTGAATCATGGATTCCAATCAAATTCCAGCACTCCCTAAGGCTTAATTTCTTCAAACTTTTGAGATTCGATAGATCAGGTATCTCTTTAACATATTCACAACCATCAAGATTCAAAATGCCCAAATTGTATGAATTCTGCAATAATAATCAAATCCATCTAAAAAGTTTAATTAAAAAAACAATAAATCATCAAGTACAAGATAGCTGACTAGAAATGCTTATAAGATATATATATAGGGATCTTACCTTCATTATTGTTTTCAACGAACTCAAACAACTATACCCAAGGTCGAGCACAACAAGCTTCTCTGGACTAAAATTAGGAGGCAAACATGAAGAAGGATACCGTCTCCACTTCATCACTTTTAAGCTATGAGGAAGATATTTGGGATCTTTTGAAAATTTCACATTCTCAAAAAGGAGAATTTTTAACTCTTTCATATTCTTGAAGGCTTCTCCATCCCAGTTGACTTCTATGCATTCCCTCCAATTGTTTAGAACTATCATCCTAACTTTATTTGTGCCCTGTCAAGTGAATAATAAAAGAAAGTCGTCATGAAAATATTACAAATTTGAAGCATAACTAATAATAGATAGAAAACTTTTTTCCACAAATTCAAAATAGTGAGATACTTTGGCATATACAATCCCGCAACCAAGTAAATGGACCAAAAATATTTAGTAGGTTCTTCAATTGAGATTTCAACAACAATCTTAATTATTCTAGGTTTTTATTTAATGAATTTAAACATTCATTTATTTTGCATATAATTTGAAGTGAAGGTATTTTTTCAGATTATATCTAGCAAAATCAAATTAAATTTAATTGAAAATACAAACTGTCATCATTTATTACGTAATTGAAAATTGAATTTTACATGTTTTCTTAAAAAATTTGAATTTTTCCTAAAGGATATGCCAACCAACAGATTGTGAAAATAACAATAAAATTACAATGCAGAAAAGTAAAAATAAATAAATAAATCATCCCAATTAGTGTTTCTTACCGTATTGCCTTTCAAAACATCAACAATATCTTGGACGCACCATAATCTGCTCCGTTCACCTGGATTATGTAGTGATTCTTCGCGAACAATTTTTCTCCCCATATCTTGTATCAAATCATGCATTTCAATACACTTATAATCCTTTTCAATCTTTATAAGGCTTTTATCTTCCAACACTTTCATAGAATAACTTAAATTATTAAAGTCATGAACTGCTTCAACCATATACTTGACATATTCCAATTCTTCCCCATTGAAGGCACAAGCAATATCAAGGAATATTTCTTGTTCAACTTCTCCTAGGTCCTCATAGCTTACCCTCAATACTTGTTCAATGCCTTTGTAGAGACTTGATTTATATGTGTTATATCTGTCAAGCGCAGATTCCCATTCATTTATAGTCTTTCCACACAAGTTAGAGCCAATTAATTCAAGGGCAAGTGGAAGGCCTTGTGCATAAGTTACTGCATCATTCAAAACATCCTTGTAATGTGGATCTACTTGGCGATTTCTAAAAGCATTCCAGCTTAACAATTCAAAAGATTCTTGTGCATTGAGAGCCTCCATGTTGTATATACTTTCAACCCCATGTGCTACAAGTAACTGTTCATCTCTTGTTGTTATAATGATCCTACTCCCAGCACTGAACCAATCGCAATCACCAGCTAATTTTTTCAATTGCTCATGTTTGTCAATATCATCAAGAATCAAAAGAATTTTCTTTTGTTTGAGTCTCTTTTTTATTATTTGAACTCCTTCATGAACATCTTGTATTTTGATTTTCCCACCTACAGTATTTGAAAGTATTGTCTTTTGAATTTCTTCTAGGCCAAATTTCTTTGATTGTTCTTTGACATCATAGAGAAAGCACAAACCTTCAAAATTATCAGCAATTGAATTATACACAGCACGTGCTATTGTTGTTTTACCCAGCCCCCCCATTCCACAAATTCCTACCATGATAACCTTGTCATTTGACCCAATTTGTAATAAAGAGGTTATTTCTTTCACCCGAGGCTCTAATCCAACAGGATAGTCAGAAATATGTAAAAGAACCCTATTAATTTTACTAGAGATTTCTTTCACAATCCTTTCAATGAATTGATATTCATAATCTTGCCTGAAAAGTTGCAAAAAAAATATATTAATTCTACTTAAATTCATCCTAGCAAAGAAATTTAATTTTATTTACTTATAAACTAATTTGAAATTAGGAAAGGAGAAAAATCAGAGCAAAAAACCAAGACGAAAGTTGCCAATTACCTTGGCTTAAAATGGTCGCCAGAAATATTTGCCATTTCATGCAATGCGTGCTTCCAACTTTTTATTTTGTCCTCATCAGCCCTTAGGTTTTTGATATGCATAGATAATGATTGTTCATAATTATCTTTTTGATGTCGCACTTCTGAAGGCTCTACATCATAAAAAATTGGCCAAACCAACCGACCCTTTCTCTTAACGTGCTCATGGATATGAACAAGTTCGTTGAGACAAAATGTGGAGGAAGCATAGTCCTTAGAAAACACGGTAATAGCCATTCTAGAATTTTCAATTGCATCGAGAAGTGTTGGTGTAATTTCATCCCCTCTTCTTAATTCCTCATCATCAAGGAAGGTGCGAACTCCCGCTTTTTTTAAAGCATTATACAGATTTCCTATAAAACCACAACGAGTATCTCCGCCTCTAAAATTGATAAAAACATCATACTTCCATTGGTGACTGATGGAAGAAGAGTCTGGTGCTAACCCTGTCATGATGTCTTCTAGTAGAAACGAAGGAACCAATGTTAATTTAACTTACAAAAATTTTGGAGTGTGATGATAGATATGGAGATGATGATATGGATGAGCTTATTACATACCAACAAAACTGAAACTGTCGATGACGAAGTAGCTGTGGGGCACACACAATAAAGCAATGGGAACAAACAAAAGGAAATATGAAGACTTCAATTGCCTTCCTTAAACTCAAATCAAAATATAAATATAAGCATTATGATATATTCGTAAAAGTAATCACAAACCTCAAACCGGATACTAATTGATGATATTGAAAAAAAAAAACAGAGCATTGAGTTTGACTCAATGAGTTGACTGATAAACTAGTCTCTAACAAACTTGATAAATCATAGTGATAATTATATATTTTATCGTATAATCATCCAAGATTTTAATGATAATTTTGAGTTTAATAGGTATTTTAAATAAAGAGTTCTAATGTCACGAAAGTGTAAAATAGAATTGCATAAATAATTACGAGTGAATAATTATAACAATAATATATTCTTATTTTCCATGTATTTGTTTTTAATAATTAGAATATAGAAATAATCAATAACGAGTTTATATAAAAATTATAAACAACAACTAGTATTATTTTACGTAAATATATACCACATTTTATTTTAGTCAGGAATGGATATGGAAGCTACACTTTTGGGGCCAAAATGGAAAACTACTTGAAAGTAGGAGGCTAAAATTAATTGTAACATTCTTACAAATAAAAATAAACCAATTTTAATACAAATTTTGTAGGATGGCGGGGGGGGGGGGGGGAGTGATGGCCCAAATCCCTTCTGATGTTAGTATATAAATAAATTTTTATAACCAAGTTAAAGGTTTCAAGCATTCTTTATTTTAGAGTTTGTTTCTTATATACGGTATAAATAGCTTTTCTTTGATAAAAATATAGTGTATAAATAACTTGTTTTATTTTATTTAAAATATAAAAAAAATAATTTGTTTGTTCATATTCAAATTATTTTAGAATATAATATCTCTTGCATATTAAGAATTAAGAAAATATAAAAAACCACTTGTTTGATTATGATACATATCACTATTATTTTTAAATTGTTATCTAAATGTGAATTTAAATTTAAAGTAGTTTTAATTTAGAATTTATTATCTCGTGCATAAGTACTCCGTGACTGTTGCGAAGTACTCCGTGTGAAGTGAAAAGATTTCAAGTAGTAAGAGCATGCAGAACCATTTTATATGTCTAAAGATTTGATTTTGGATACATAACCTAGCATGACAATACTTTATTATTGTTGTTATTGTTGCTGTATTGAGAATGATTTTCAACTCCTACTGGACTAACAATTTGTTTTCCCCAATTCTTTCTTAAAAAATTGAGAAAATTAAAGATCCTATTATTATTCCCTCCGTCATCCAAAGATCAAACAAATCATGGAGGAGAACACAAATGAAATATAAATTCAGAACAAGCACAGATGAAAATCACAGATTCGAGCTCACCAGATGTGGATCAAGGAGGGCGAACGTTGTCTCTCGATCCACTGAAGACGGAGATGACGGAGGGAGACGCCGCCGTAAGTGGTTTCGCACGGCCGAGGGATGATGAAGGAGACAATGACTCCTTTTGAGAGAGAGAGAGAGAGGAGTGATAATTGAAGACTCAGGCAGAGATTGAAGCAATGGGTAGACAGCTTACTCATGAAACAAGTCACAACACAATCACTATATATAAATAACAAATGTGTGATGCTCCCTTTCTTTTACATTTTTTTTTTAATTTTCCTGTGAAATTACATGATAGCGTAACTTGTGAGAAATTTCCAAGAAATGATAAACCAGTAACCACTAAAGTGATGGATGGATCACTTTTCCGGAATTGGCTCCGGTACGCTGCCGACCCTTTCTCCCATTTTGGAATAAAATGTTGGGGTTTATTTTTTTTAAACAGGTATAATATTTTAAAATATTTTTTTTGGATGTATTTAGTATCTTTAAATATTTTTTAAGTAACATGTAGTATCCTAAAATAATTTTTAATACTTTTAACTTCTTAAAATATTTTTTCAGTTGTGCACAGTCTGTTAGTAGATTGATTGCAATTTAACCCTTAATGTATTTTTTCAGGTTCAAAAATCACTTTAAAATATTAGATTCTACTAAAAAAAAATATTTTAGAGTGGGTGGAAATCAATAGATTAATATCCTAAGTTTTGGATGCTTTTTACTACTAAGAAAAATACATTAACGGTAAAATTGTAGTCAATCTCCTAAAATACTAATACAACTGAAAAAATATTTTAAAGGGTTAAAAACAACAAAAAATATTTTAAAGTAATTTTTGGAGCTGAAAAAATACATTGACGGTTAAATTGCAATCAGTCAGCTAACAAACTGAATACAACTGAAAAAGTATTTAAGGGGTTAAAAAAACTAAAAATTATTTTAGAATACTGTACGTTACTTAAAAAATATTTTAATATACTAGATATGTAAAAAAAAAATACTTCAAAATACTAAACACAATTTAAAAAAAAATAATCAACCCAATATTTTATCCCAAAACCACACCAAAAAGGTATAATTTTAGGAGAAAAGGATAGGCAGCAGATCGTTGGATTGCTGAACAGTGGATCCAAGCCAAATCCCACTTTTCCCGGTGATACAATTTATCTCCTCAGTTCTGTAACAAAGCTTTAAAATTTAAAGGGAAAATCTCAAATAAATACCATTTGAAAATATATAACCCTAAAAAGTCTATTAACATTTTAAAAGGACTTAGAGATATCAAGTACCAAATTGAGTTTTTCAAGTTTTGACACATTTACCATTTTACCCTTTAAAAAGTTTTTAAAATAATAGTAGTGCCACCGCCGGAGCACCACCGCCAGCCGGCCGCCGACGCCCCCATGGCCGGCCGACCGGGACCCCCGACGGCCGGAGCTCCGGGCGTCGGTGATAGGAGCTCCGGCCGGTGGAAGGTTTTTTGGTGGGAAGGGGTTTTTTTTTTTGAAAAAAAATTTGTAGAGAAATTGCAAGGGGTGGGATCGAACTCATCCCACCCCTTTAGAAAAGAAGCATAGTGGCCACTAGGCCACCAAAGCTTCTTTGATATATATATGCATTATAAATATGTATAATATAATTAAACGTGTAGTAGCTTTGACAAAATTAGTAATGGCGTTGATAAATTCAATAATGGAAATAACAAAATTCGTAATAGTATTGACAAAACCGTTTGCTGATAGACCTTGACTTGCATGTTTTCATCAGCATTTTTGCACAAAACGTTTTTGTCAAAACAATTACAATTCTTGTCAAAATCATTACTAAACTTGTTAATCTCATTACTAAATTTACTAAAATCCTTTTATTTATATTTTGAATGTTTTCATAAAGGAATCTCATAATGAGATTGTTAAAACCATTAAAATTCTTGTCAATCTCATTACTCAACTTGTCAATTTTATTACTGGATTTGCTAAAATCCTTTTATTTATATTTTAAATGTTTTCATAATGGAATCTCATAATGAGATTGTTAAAATCATTACAATTCTTGTCAATCTCATTACTCAACTTGTTAATCTCATTATTGAATTTGCTAAAATCCTTTTATTTATATTTTGAATGTTTTCATAATGGAATCTCATAATGAGATTGTTAAAACCATTACAATTCTTGTCAATCTCATTACTGAATTTGCTAAAATCCTTTCATTTATATTTTGAATGTTTTCATAATGGAATCTCATAATGAGATTGTTAAAACCATTACAATTCTTGTCAATCTCATTACTCAACTTGTCAATCTCATTATTGAATTTGTTAAAATCCTTTTATTTATATTATGAATGTTTTCATAATGGAATCTTATAATGGGATTGTCAAAACCATTACAATTTTTGTAATTTCATTACTGAATTTGTTAAAATCCTTTTATTTATATTATGACTGTTTTCATAATGGAATCTCATAATGAGATTGTCAGAATCATTACAATTCTTGTCAATCTCATTACCAAACTTGTTAATCTCATTACTCAACTTGACAATCCTATTTTGAGATTCCATTATGAAAACATTCATAATATAAATAAAATGATTTTAACAAATTCAGTAATGAGATTGACAAGTTTAGTAATGAGATTGACAAGAATTGTAATGGTTTTGACAATCGCATTATGAGATTCCATTATGAAACCATTCATAATATAAATAAAAGGATTTTAGCAAATTCAATAATGCGATTGACAAGTTTAGTAATGAGATTGACAAGAATTATAATGGTTTTAACAATCCCATTATGAGATTCCATTATGAAAATATTCATAATATAAATAAAATGATTTTAACAAATTTAATAATGAGATTGACAAGTTTAGTAATGATTTTGACTAGAATTATAATGGTTTTGATAAAAACGTTTTGTGCAAAAATGCTGATGAAAACATGCAAGTCAAGGTTCATCAGCAAACAGTTTTGTTAATACCATTACGAATTTTGTTATTTCCATTATTGAATTTGTCAACGCCATTACTAACTTTGTCAAAGCTACTATACGTTTAATTATATTTTACATATTTAATAATGCATATATATATATATCAAAGAAGTTTTGGTGGCCCAGTTGCCACCATGCTTCTTTTCTAAAGGGGTGGGTGGGATGGGTTCAATCCCACCCTTTGCCATTTCTCTACAAATTTTTTTCAAAAAAAAAAAAACCCCTCTCTACCAAGAAAGCTTCCATCGGCCAGAGCTCTTATCACCGGCGACTGGAGCTTTGGCCGTTAGGGGTCCCGGTCAACCGCCCACCGGGGCGGCTGCAGCGGCCGGCGATGGTGCTCTGGCAGGGGAACCACTATTATTTTAAAAAAAAAAATTTGAGGGGTAAAATGGTAAATGTGTCAAAACTTGAAAAACCCAATTTGATACTTAGTACCTCTAAGTCTTTTTAAAGTGTTAATAGATTTTTTAGGGTTATACATTTTCAAATGGTATTTATTTGAGATTTTCCTAAATTTAAACCATTTGCATACAATCATCAATATATAATATTAAATCAAAATCAATAGCCAGGAAAAGATAAGCAGCAACAGTGATAAACACAGGCTGAACAGACACAAGCCCAAAATTTAAGTGCTCGTTTAGAATAATTTATTTTTGGATAATAAATGTTTATAAATCGTGATTCACGGTATACATGATAAATATATGAGAGGAGTTTTATCTGGACTTACGTAATAAGAACTTATTCTTTAGAATTAAATGATCCCAAACACACACTAAATCATATTGATAAAAATAATGACAAATATGCGGTCCTCTCTTTTCCCTCTTCTTTTTCAACTTGTGGTCTCGTCTTTGGTGTCATTAGTCGTTACTCTGCACGCATTACTAGAATCAGGCAAGCACTAACGGTTGGTTTGAAATCATTTTGGACATTTAACGGCAAAAAAAAAAAAAAAAAAAAATCATTTTGAACATTAAAA
This sequence comes from Inga laurina, assembly GCA_963855925.1. Classification (NCBI taxonomy): domain Eukaryota; kingdom Viridiplantae; phylum Streptophyta; class Magnoliopsida; order Fabales; family Fabaceae; genus Inga; species Inga laurina. The sequence goes on along the minus strand of OY979702.1, from coordinate 62,555,082 downwards.
GTGTTTATTTATATAAATCGGGATAAATCTCCTTTCATATATTTATCTTATATATTACAAATCATAATTAAAAAACTATTTTTAAATGTTTCATTTGCTATTATAAACAAGCATTAAACTAAGCCGAGAGTGAAGGCAGCAATTGGTTGACTCATAAAAATGAATCTCTCTTTGAAACATTTTGACTTCATTGCGTTTTACTTGTAGTACTATATTTTTGATCGAATTTATATAAAAATGACAAGTAACCAACTTAATCGAATTATTTAATTTTCTCAAATTAATTATTAGGTTATATTTTTAGGACTGTAGGGACTATCAAGTAAATTAAAATTGTGAAACCAGCGTAGTGCATACACATAATCTTTGTCCCAAAAAAAATACCCGTAATCAAGTTTTTAAAAATCACCTAATAAATGAAGACATACAAAAGAATCAAATTGATGTGGTACATAATTAAAAGAGTTAAGATGCAAATCTATTAAAATGGTGGATAAATGTCACAATTGTTTAGCTTTTTTTGTTTTTTTATTTCCTTTCCGTTTACAACGTAATTGTTTAGTGTTTGTTTGGAATAACTTATTTTTGGACAATAAGTACTTAGAAATCATGATTCACGGTATACAAGATAAGTATATGAGAAAAGTTTTATCTCAGCTTAATTAATAAACACTTATATTTAAAAAATAAGTGTTCCTAAACATGCTTTTAGTTGATACAGAACGAATGTGTGTTGCCCTCTTTTGACTTTTCATTTTCAATTTTCTATGTAAAATTACAGACTGCAACTTCTGAAAATTTTCCTAGAAATCACAACCATCTTCACTACTTTACACATGGCAGCACGCTTCTGGCTTCACATGGGAGCATCAGATGCACTTTTCCTTTTTATCTGTTGAAAATTGAACCTTTTATGTCTTCTTTTTCATTTTTGATTATTAATGAGTATTGGTTTTTACCTTAATAGTCAATGGTTAGAGGGAGTTGGGGATAATTTATTTTTAGATAATAAATGATTATTATATAAGTCAAGATTTATAAGCACTTACCTCATATATCGTAAATTATGATTTATAAGCACTTATAAATAAAAAATAATATATCTCAAACGAACACTTAATAGCATTAACTCTTTAATTAACACCATTAAACTTAAACTAAATTCTTATAAAGCTATGGCAATTGAATATCATAATTTAAAATTATAAGAATGTTGATCAATTGCAAAAAGCCAACTATAATACTCCTTCCGGTCCTAATTATAAGATAAAGTTGACTTTTTGGAGAGATTAAGGAAGCTAATTAAATTACTTTAAAGTGTTTATATTTTTAGTATCCTTACATTATATATTAGTTTAGTAGTCAAATTAATTAGTTTGGAGAAAAAAAAATAAAAATATAAAAACTCTAAAGTAGTTTAATTGGTTTCCTTAATTTCTCTAAAAAAATTGATTTTATCTTATAATTAAGACTAGAGGAGTATTATCAAGTTACAACTTACAAGGCTAAATAACATCGCAATCAAAGATGCGTATAATGTGGGGTGAGCTTCTACTTAACCTTGACTTGAGAAAGGAATAATGGTCCACATGGAGTTAACGGCTCACATGGAGGTAGCGCGAAAAAGACCACAGAGTACCTCAATACATAAATAATTAAATGTTGATTTCACTAAATTGTGTCAGATATATAAAAATTTGTGAGGAAATTTAGTTTCATGTTGAATATTGATATTTGAGGTTTATACAAAATGATTCTAAAATCAGGCATAATGTATAGGAATCGAAACTATCTAATGTATATAAGAGAAGTTATTGTTTGTTTGGTATGAGGGATGTAGAGGGAAAGGGAGGGGAGGAAAAAAATTTTATGTGTTGGATTTAAGAAAATTGGAAAAATGGGGTTGCAAAATTTTAATATAGATAATATGTTAGATTAAAAAGTAAGAATACTTAATTAAAAACCTCATACCCCACATTTTTCATTTTTTGAAATCTATCTCAAAAAATTTTTCTCTCCGCCCATTTTTCCTTTCCTCCCCTCATACCAAACAAACCCTAGGTGACGAATGCATTGTGAAGAAGGAGCAAGTTGATGAGCTCTGAGATAAACATACATAAAGGTTTAGATAAAAAAAAAAAAAGAATAAAACATATTTAAGAATTAAGGCCACTAATTCAAACCTGGCCTTTGGCTTGGATGCCATCAAGGCATGGTATATATCCACAAAGTTTTTGCTTTTTGATTCAGAATTCCAATTAATTTCATGTTGCCTGAATTCTTGCCAGTCCATATTCCATAAAAGCATATCTCTATTTCATCAATTTGGGGAGTTGGCAAAAAAAAAAATTTCATCAATTTGGGGTGAGATCAATAAGGTTAAAGCACACATTTTTTCTGAATGCTATTACAACTCCATATCTTATTTAATAATTTTGTCCCTATAATTTATGCTTAAATGTAAGTTCTTGTATTTTTTTTTCCTCTTCCAAATTAACCCATTTAATATTGGTTAAATTGGAAAAAATCAATTTAAAACAGATTTAACAATAAAAAAACATATCTAATGAGTTACTTGTCACTGATCAATTAGTTGTATATGACTTATATGTATATGAGATTTTTTTTTTTAAAAAAAAATCAGTTAAACTGTCAAGTTTTTCTGTAAAAAGTTTTTTCTTTTTTTTGAGACTTACATTCAAGTTACGTACAAGAGAAAAAATGAAGAAATTGTCCTATTGACAAGTTCAAGGGCTTTAATTGACAAATCTAGAGATGTCATTGATAACTTCATGGGATCATTTTTTTCATTTTTTCTCTTATGCAGAACTTGAATGCAGTTCTCCTTTTTTTTTTTTTGAATAAATAAGTGCAAATTGAATGTGAACGCGTGAGACCAGTATTTCAACTTCAATTATTACCATATTACGTTACTTTATCAAAGTCCCATGAATGGGCCAGGTCAAAAAAAAAAAAAAAAAAGTCCCATGAATGGGAAGTTTGTCAACCGGTGTGTCCTATGGTGAGTCTCTTGTCCGGATGCTTCTCAACAAATTTACCATCCATTCATTTATTTATGTGTTAGTACTTTTAATTTTTCCCTCCGCTTGTAAATATATAAAGTGTAGGTAAACATTTTGTTTTGGACCTGAAGGCCTCAATCTTTTGTCTTCGTCATTTCATATTTTTCTTACCTTAGTTTCATTTATTAATTTCACAATTTTGTTTACTCTATAATCTATTTAGCTATTACATACTAAATGTCAAGGAATCAACTAAACCGATTTTTTTTTTTAATTTTCACAAATGAATTATTATGTTTTATATTTAGGATTAGAGGGACTATCTAAGTAAATCAAACTTTAGAAACCAGGGGAGTTAATACAAATGATCAAGTTTTTTAACCACCTAATGAATGAAGACATACAAAAGAATATAATTGATATGGCATGCGCTAATATTTTTGGTACAAATCCACAGTTATGAAGTATTAGGCACCTAACATTATAAATTTCTTTTTGTGAAAAATACATATGAAGTTTTCAAAATGATACAAAAAATGTTATAATGGTTAAATCTAATGTTGAATATTTAGCAAACACGCCCATCAATAACCGGTCCCTCTTTGATTTTGATACATAATAAATGTGCATTGATCTCTTTTGCCTTTTCGTTTTCAATTTTCTCTGTAAAATTATAGATGAAACTTCAGAGAATTTTCCAAGAAATCACAAACGAGTAACATTTTAGCATCACTGTTTTACTATTTTTTTAATAATATATCTTTGTACTTTTAATAAGTATTGGTTTTGACATCTTTATTTAACAGCATTAACTCTTTAATTACCATTATTAAACTTAAATTAAATCCTTATAAAATTGTATGAACTAAATTCCACTTATTAAATTATAAAAAAATCAAAATTCAATTAAATTGTAAATACGGAAGAATGTACGGTAGGGGCATGCAGCTTCCACGGCAACAATAGTAGTGAATATGAGAATCAAAGACACGCCAAATCTAGTATGTCTTTCATAACAAATGTGTGTTGCTCTCTTCTTCCTTTTCCTTTTTCTAATTTTCTTTTTGCAAAATTACATATATAACAGCATAACTTCTGAGAATTTTCTAAGAAATCACAAACCAGTGACCACCGACAAAAGCAAAGTGGTGCCAGCTTCTACTTGACTTTGAGAAAAGGAATACGAAACACACAAAAAGACAATGTGCAAATAATTAAACATTGGTTTTATTACAAAAGAGGATAAAACAATTGTGTCAACATTAGTTTGCCATTGAATGTTGATTGGTTAAGGGTGTGTTTGGTTCAGATTATTGCTAGTTTGGAATAGCTTATTTTTAGGTAATAAGTGTTTATAAATCGTGATTCACGGTATACGAGGTAAGTATGTGAGAGGAGTTTTATCTCAACTTGCTTAATAAGGACTTATTGTCCAAAAATAAGCCCAGCCAAACACACACAATGGGCAGAAATAAGCCCCTTTTTCGGCAATAAGCCCAAATAAAAACGTGTTGCGCTTTTGCAGTGTTTGTTTTATCTTATTTTAATTGCATCACGGGTAAAATAAGCTACTTTACTCCTCACTATAGCTTTTCTATTAAGTCACTTATTACGTAAGTTGAGATAAAACTCCTCTCATATACTTACCTCATATACCGTAAATCACGATTTATAAGCACTTATTATCCAAAAATCAATCGCTCATCCAAACATAAATCACATTATAAAAACTAACTTTTCTATTAAGTCATTTTCAATAAGTCAAAATCATAATAAGTCATTTTTCCTATCACTATCCCAAACACACACTAAGTTTTCACATCATCATGATTTTTTTCCTTGGAGAAATAACAACGCACCATCGTTAGTAGCTGCGAAGAAGCAGCGCGGAATTGGATGACAACTCTTCACACACAGGTTCTTTCTGCTTATTAATAAATAACTAGCATTTACTCCCCCGCGCAATGCGCGGGATGCAAAGACTTTGAGCTTAACAAAGATAAAAATGTTCATCAGAATATGCTAACATTGAAAAAGGTACATAATGTGCAATTGGGGTTCTGCTACTATTTGGTTAAAAAAGAAATTAACTTCTACCTTAATATTGAATGCGTAAAAATTAGCTGAGGTTTCTCAAATTCCTAAACACTTCCTTGTAAACAACATTTGTGGTTGCATTTTCAGAGGTCCTGCCATCACCATGCAATAAAATCTTCAAACCCCCACGGTTCTAACCCTTGAAAGTGCCACATATAGTTGGTCGTGTGTGAACACAGGCTTCGGTAAATATATACCCACACATCATAATGACTTCCCCTGGCTTTTGTTGATTGTCATGGCAAATGAAATCGATATAGGGAATTGCCTCCTTCTCATTCTAATAGGCAAACGACTGTCTGAAGGGTTCATATCCATCCTATTAATCAAGACCTTTTCATTAGGTTTTGACCCATTCAAAGTTACTGCCTCTAACACCGATTGGCCTATTTGTGTCACGCGTAAACGAGTACCATTGCATAATCCTGCAGCCTGGTCAATGTTCCTTAGCAACATTATTGGTGTCCCAACCTTTAAAGATATCTTATGCATCGGTAACCCTGAGCAATTAATGTTATTCAACAGCTCAGGCGTATACAGATCTTCAACTCCTTCATGGTCTTCGCATGTTTTACAAACAGAATCACAACTAAGAAAGTCAACAGATAAACCAAGCAACAACGAACACATGTACTCATTTACCTGATTAACAACCTCAATTGTGGGAGCTAATATGGCCCTATCATTGAAATAATCAGTGTTGCCTATATTATCCAACAAATCTGGATAAGTCGCCAATGCAATGGCGTGAATTGGATCTGAGTAATCATGAATCAACAATTCCTCAGGTATCTTAATTTCCGCAACACTATCATTTGGCAAACCCAAATTCCTATCACCAACATCTAACAACCATTGGGAAAACCTTCTCAATTCATCAGGATGCTCTACATTTGACAATGAAGACAAACACATATTTGTTGACAACTGGAATATTTTACAATGCTCCCATAGTAATGAAGAACTAATACATGCATTGACAATGTCTGCACGTGTACCTGTGGGTATAACTGGTAGGATTTGACGGAAATCACCACCAAACAAAATACACTTTCCACCAAATGGAAAGTTGCATTGCATAACATCCCTCAAGCTTCTATCAACTGCCTCAATACAATGCCGTTGGACCATAGGTGCTTCATCCCAAATGATAAGTTTGGTTTGTTGTAATAAGTTTGCCAACGGTGAATTTTGCTTGATGTTGCAAATAGATTCCTCAGTTACCTGAATAGGGATTGCAAACCTCGAGTGAGCTGTTCGACCAGAAGGTAATAATGTAGCAGCAATCCCACTGGACGCCACAGGAAGGACTATGTCCCCTCTAGCACGAATAGTTGATATTAATGCATTCCACAAGAATGTCTTGCCTGTACCTCCATAACCATAAACAAAGAAAAAAGCTCCAGATGCAGATGACAATGAATCTAGAACTGATTCAAAAATCCGCTTTTGCTCTACATTAAGTGCAGACACAAGCCTCCTTGACTCTTCTAACAAATAACATCGATCATAACTTAACTCTTGTAGAATTAGATTGTTTGATACATCAAATGAAGAATGTGAAGATGGACACGGAAGTGACGAATAGTCTTTCAAACTCTTCCCATTTTCTTCAAGCAATAGTTGTATCTCCCTCAAGGCAACATGTTCCCTCTCCGTATCAGTTATTAAGACACCTATAAATCATGTACAAATCAACATTTAAAAGTATTCATTATTCTCAAAATTGGGAAAATTATCGGCACAACACATCTAAATTTAAAACAACAAAACATATGACATACTTACTTTCTGATAAAGGATTGTTTCGGTGAATGTACAATAGGTCTTCAGACAAAATTTTTGATGTTTCTTCTTAATCGTTCTCATTAAAGATTTAAGTTTCATATGAAACACCCTAGACAAAACCTCCGGCCTATTAGCCACATAAGAAGTATCTGCTTCACACTCACGAACAATTTCAGGCCATGCAGGATTGCATGTGAATGTAACGAATATACTAGGATATCCAAAATGGCCACAAATCGCCATGGCATCCATGTAATTTTGCATCATATAACGTGCACCACCCGTAAATGAAGATGGCAACACAATACGCTTCCCAACTGAAGACGCATTCCTTTCCCTACTCATGAAAGCATCAATCAACCCTTGATATAAATCAGCCCTCAATTCCTTCTGGTGTGTCCTAACCCATAAGAGCCGTTAAGATTCAATCATTGTATACCCATCAACTATGAATTGTTGAAACAATTTACCTGCCCTTATAATGGTTGATACCTCATTGTCTCTTGACATTAGTCTATACGCAAAATATTCCCTTAAACTAAGACTTTTCTTCTTCTTTGTGGAACTCAATGTCTCCTTACGATGCTGAATATCATCCCTATATCCATCCTCACCTCTAGGGAACAAAATTGGATACTGCAGTGGTAAATATGATGGATGCAGTTCATCAATACGCTGTGGTGACCCCGACAATTCATGAACAATGACATCTCATCTTCTGAAATTCATGTCAATATCACTAACAATAAGTGCTGCAACCTCCGAAACAGTTGGCAAGTTATACACGTGACCATCCTACTGCCTACTACTAATAAGGCAAATCTTAACATCAGGATGTTGAGCCTCTCGTATCATAGATGAGTCAACCCGAAACTATTTGACAAAAGGGTTGACCTCGTCAAGAACATTTTTAATCTGGGCAACTATCTCTTTATCAATACTTGAGCCCTTCAAATGCTTGTTGTTTACCAAGAACAAAAAAATTGGACAAAATTTAGTAATTAAATAAAATGATGATGCAAGCACATCAAACTAAATAAAAAGTACGAAAACACAAGACACCCTTATGAACATCCCCATACCTCACTGCATCTATACGGTTCGGGACCTCATTGTCCGGGTCATATATACAGAGTTGAGAATAAACTGGCCTATGTCCTTCAGGAGGTAGCATACTACCAATCTTGTGGTAATTCATCCCTGAAAGGACAAAAGTGTACGGACCACCACCTCTATTCTTAGAGTAATCGATATTCCCACCCATAGAAGTAAATGAGAACATATTGTTATATGACCTTATGTTCGCATATAATTTTTTTGATGAACTTGTTCCTTTGTCGAAGAATAAGCTATGTAGTTCACTTGGCGAAGCTGTCATTAGTGGCAACTGTACTTTGCCTTTAAGGCAACATATTGAGAATAATGGAGTATTCAACAAACTTGAATTTCCAACTTTTTCATTGAACCACAACCTAGCACCACATGATGGGCAACGATGGATTGCGTCTCCTTCGTCAATGTATTCTACAAAATAAAAAATAATAATTTGAAACAACAACACAACATCATAACAAAAGACATGTTGTTACCCTGTCACTCACCGTCTAACTTTTGAGCGTTTATAGACATTGCTTCCAATCTATCATTTGATGAGTCCAAGCTACCAATACCCACATCTGTTCGTATATCCATGTCACACACTGAAGTCTACATACTATATAAATAACTAAATGTTGAAAACAGACCTTCTAGATGTTCATCCTCTTCATCACTATCTTCATTCTCAATATTTGGATTGGCGTTATATTCAAAATATTTTGCTTTGTAACGAACCTCTACTGGTACTACAATCATAAACAATAATAAGAGTCATATACTACAAATCGTTAACACATGAAATAAATACACACACACACACATTTTAATGATTAATACACTGTATATGACATCATGTCCTTTACTAAGACAACTAAATATTCATTTTGTTGAAACAAATACACAACAATTTACCCTCATAAAAAAAACAAAATAAATTACTGTCACTCTGGTCCTATATATAAGTCATTTATCATCAAAAAATTGGGCCCTATATAAAATGATTCAAAGGCACCGGCTGTAAATGCATTATGTATATTTTTACCCATATTAATTACATTAGAATAAATAAAAGAAATGCACCAATCTAGTGTTAGTAACAAAGGACTTTTTTGGTGGGCTTTAAATTTTTTGGGAGTGTTGAACAAATCTAACCCGATAGGACGACAAAAGAGGGTGACAAACGGAAAAGGCTGGCTTCTAGTATGGTAAAAAAGCAGTTCATTAAGCATAACTCATTAAGCATGACCAAATCCCTAGCTATCCCATTGTCAGCATGACCAAATCCCTACCTATCCGACTGTCAACATGGCCAAATCCCTAGCTATCCCACTGTTATCCCGTCGTCAAAGCTTTAAATTGGGTAACAGTCTGTGGAGCGAAACCAAAAATGCGGGATTTTGAAGAGTAACGAACAGGAGGATTTAACCCATCGCGTCGATTGTGGCTTGATATCAAATACCACTTAAAGCTGACTAAGGTCTGATTCTATCTATATTTTGCAATTATTATCAGTTTTTATACCTACAGATTTCATCTGACGCAAATGGGTATTGCTATCTGGTTCTTTGATAGCAATACCATATATGATAGCAAATAGATGTTCATAACTGATAGTATTCCCGATTAAACTGACTGCTTATAGGAGACACATGTATTTCTCAGATAATAAATATTAAACATACTACCTGTCAAGTATGCAAACTGTCAAGTAAGTACCACATTCTTCACTTGACGAAATAAAAAAAAAAATCTAGCTCAATATCATCATTTACTCTTGGCAGGAACAAAATCAAGCATCTTTCCCTTCAAATAAATAGCTTAGCTTGATATCTTAGGCTATAAGACTTAGGCAGGAACAAAATCAAGCATATGCAATTCTTGTCCATTCATAAGAATATTATGCATGCATAACGACCAAGTTTAATATCATTGGACAACTCAACCAAATAAATGCCTGGTGCCCAATAAATTGAGTATTTGTCAGTACAGGTCAACTAAAATTGTACCAACCAAACTCTGAAAAAAAATTTACATAATGACCAAATTAAAAAACATTACCATCATAATATTCTTGTGATGACAATGGTTGTGTCTCAGTCAGTTCACCATTCCAATTTCCATCTCCATATAGGTAATGCCTTCCTTTCCTTGGGTTCACACTAGAACTTTGTAATGGTCCATACCCTGAATTTTGACCAACCCATGCTATAATGTCAGGGGTCAACAGATAAACAACTTAATTATAATAAGAATCACAGCTGACATAAATCACATGTGTAATGGAAGCAATTACATCTTATAATATGCTAATTGGATAAAAAATATTTGTTCCAACCTTTTGAATAATCAGAAAGGACACTGCTAGATTCCATATCAATACCCACAGAACCAACTGCCCTCTTATCATGTGTTTGCATAGAACCCTGTACATTAACACAGTTATGTTTTGTAACACATTGAGGATGACTTGACATAGGTACCATGTTTTCTTCATTATTCTCAAATGCACAATAACGGGCGCTACGCCGTTTAATAACACTATTTCTAAACTCCATCTCACCTGCATGAATTAAATACTGTCTTTAGCTCAAAACTTTCCTTCACCACAGTAATAATTCCAAAAAGCTTTCAAACATCAATATATTGTATTATTTCTGTAAGTTACCAGATGAAATGTATGAAGAAAACTTTGATTCCAGATTCGTGGCAAGGTTACTTATATCCTTTAACACACAACGTCTCCCTTTCTTCTTATGGTTTGAAACAACATCAGACAGAACTGAAGATGTTGCACCAGAATGCATTGTGCATTTGTGCACATCGCTAGCTGAGGCAGGTCCACTGCTTCTTACTTCATTCCTCCCTTGAGTTTGACGACTTGGTTGAACTTATAAGTCAAACAAAACATATAAAGAGAAATTTGTCACACATTAACCATGATGCTTCTTCATTAAGTTGAAAAAAAGAGCATCTAACATGTGGTTCTTCAATTTCATGAGCCTACTATATTAAAACACTTAAAAAACTCACCTTCCACACCACAAGAAGACAACGGTCCTTCATTAAAAAATGCAGGACATGACTGACTAGCTTGAGACACTGAATGGGAATAATTCGATTTCCTCTTCATCTCATTAATGGTAGCACTAAAGCAATAACTCCAAACACCACTACTCTACACAGCCTTTTCATATGAAACTAAAAGCCTTACGGTCCATCAAAACCTCAACCTGTATAATTGTTCAGGTTGACCTGTAAATCCTGTGGATAATGAGTAATCCCGAGGCCAGTTAAAAAACATAATTACACAGCAGATATTTCACATATACAGAATGGAAAAAATGATGTCAGACATTATGATTGCAAGGTTGTCAAATCACAAAACCTAGGTGACTTCAAACTAATGTGTGAAATATCTGCTGTGTAATTATAAATCCCTAATTTTCTCTCCACAAACCAAGCTACTTGTAATTATGAATCCCTACTTTTCTCTCCCAAATCCTAGAGTACTTATGAATATAATGAGTTATCCCGAAGCAAAGACATACACATCATTACACAACAGCTAATTGACATATTGGGAATGGAAAAAACGCTGTCATACATAGTTGGTCCAATGCTGTCAACTCAAATAAGCTAACTTACTTCAAAATGAGCAGAGCTTCTAAGTGCCTTCAGTTTGTATTTTAACCAAAAAAAAAGGGACCAACAGTTGTCAGTTAGGCATAGCACTTGAACTACCTCACCATTTGAGTAACAAATTTAATATAATACCCACTTGGAACTAAAGGCACTTAGGCGTCGCATTTCAAGTCCAAACTATATTGCCTTCATGTTCTACTATAATTAACTTTTAACTCTCATGTGCAATGTCTTATTCTTATTATGATGATTATTTTATTTAAATAATTCACAATGCATTGGTTCAGCATTTAACATAAAAAGGGCTATGCAATGTGTTAACTGTAGGAAGATTAAGAAAAGCCAGTATATCCAGAATCTAGCATTGATGATTCGGCGGATGATGAGGACCTTTATGATCTTAGCTACTCTGGAATGGTAATGTTTATGTTTGAATGGTTATTTTTGCTTGCAATAGAAAATTTCTGTGGCTATATCATCATTTTTGTCATTTTTGATCCTTTAGTTTGCCAAAGGCATGCTACAGCTTTGTGTTGTTAGCCAAACATGAGGATCTGAATACTTATTCTTTTAAGCCTATTTGTATTTTGGACGATGCAATATTTTCCTTCTTGAGTAAATCACCTCTACTGCCTTGAGAGACGAGCAATGATCAAACTTCAGTCCTCCCACATACTTCGAAAATACACACTTAATCCCTGAACCAAAATATATGCCAATGTTAATAAAAAATGCCTAAAAACTCATTCATTTTATTTTTTGAGTGGCTCTCAACCAAAAATATAGTAATAGAAAAAATTTCATTGAATTTATGACAATACTTGTATACGTCACAACGAAGATAATTCAAGGTTTGTTCTCGAAATTAAATTATTATCTATTAAGTAGTCATGTTTTTTAATTTTATAATTTTATAAATTTTTAAAATTGGCAATTCAATATTCCAAAAAATCACGTCTTCCCTGAATTGGACTTGATAAGTTGTTACCTCACTCTTCTTAAAATATCCGAATACACCTTTGTGCTACTTTGTGCATGTGTGTCAAAGACCGGTCTAAGATATTTATACCTTCCTTCCCTTAAGAACTATATTGCTTTTTCTGTACGCATTCAATTGTATGATACTTTGAAACTATATCTTCTACTGCTTTTGTTTAATCCATGTGAGTACCAGAAAGACATAACATTATCACATTACTAAATCATACATTACACTACAGCCAACTGATCTACATGAAACCACCCCTCAAAGGCAGCTAACACAAAACGGTACACAACACGTAGACCCATCAACTAACAGGTAGTCCATAAAATACATAAAACTAAACAACAACACTCAAGTGGCAACTAAGTAGTACCCACACAATCGATAGAACTAAGTCATACAGAATGACCACAAAAGCTACCAAGACCTTAAAGCATTCCCACTGACAGACACACCTTAATTCTTATGACAGACCTTAAAGCTCCCTTAATTCTTCTCCTGCTTTACAACCTTCAGGGTCTTCACAGAACTCTTGATAGCTGGGTTGCTAACACTAGTCGCTAATTTGTCCTTTGCACCAGCAGGCTTCTTGCCACAAACCTTCCTTTTCCCTTTAGCAAGACCAGTGCTCATCAGGCTAGATATAGGCAAATCTTCTAAACCACTGCTGTCCACCTGATTGTCCTCTGACATTATAGCAGATGAATCAATTTGGGTAGTGTCCTCAACATGGCCAGCAGGAAGCATTAGGACTGATTGGGACTGCTATATAATGGACAACATGGAACTCATTAAGTTAACCAATATTATATTAAAGTTTTAAATATTGAATCATTTTAACATTTTGTTTAGAAAAAATTACCTCCTCTATAACATGATCTTCCGGTGCAGCAGCCTTCACTTATATTAAGACAAGTTAGTTATCACGAAAGAAGGAAAAATTGCATACCCCAGTTAAATCAAACTCAAAATTTGCGTGGTAAATTAAATACCCAAGAAATTTTAGAGATTGTGGTGTTTACCTCATCAAAGTCATTCATCAGGTTAGCAATCTCAGTGTATGAGGCCACTGTGATGCTTGAATTAGGGTGGTCCTTATTGTACTTGTTAAGCTTTAACTTCAGTATCAGCCTCTTACCAACCAATATGTCAAGCTCATCAGGAAAATCATAACCACAACCCTCCTAATACACTTAACTCAAAGGTTAGATGTCAATACAACAGACAGAAAAGATGCATAGATAACAACAATCATGTACCAACCTGGTCAAGCTTCAGTTTCAGTTCTGCACCCTTATTCCCCAGGAACTGAACAACCAGTTTATCAAAAAAACACAACAGTAGCTCTACCGGTACCATCCTCAACTATGTAGTGCACTTTCATCCTATATGGAATACAATAGGTAGGTTATAATTATCATACACATATTAAAAAACATGGTAATTCAACAAAAAATATGGTAAACACACTTGGTGTCCACAACAATCGTCTTCCCCTTGCACATATTGCTACCGCAAGAGACCTTCCCTCCAACAACTTTTGCCTTGCTACCACACCTATCACACCCATCGTAGTACCATCCATGCCTAGTGTCAACTTTGATGACTAGACATTCAATTAGAAAGTAGTCCTCCTGAAAATTACAAAGCAACCAATAAGGAAATATTTGAACAGCTTATATATACTGTATAACTCAAGAATACCTACCACTTCTTGGTCAGCTATCTCAGAAATGTTGATCACAGGGTGGGTACGAATTAGGCTGCCTGCTGAAACATTCGAATATTGGCTTGGACCACTTCCTGATATGGTACTAATAGTGGGTGATGGCAGCGTTCTAGCACTAACAGAAACATGGGAACAGATACACATCAAGAAACACAAGCAGACTAACTAAACAAAATCATCATAGAATTAAAAAAAACCTCTCAATGAAGCTCTTCACTTCGGGGAACTTCATGTTAAACGCCACTTTAGTGGCATTGAATGAACTACAAACCTCAGTTGTCCCTGAACAAAAAAACAACCACATTGAATACAAAATTAATCGGATTTAAACATTTTTTTAAATCACTCATATTCTCTTACTCTATCATACGAAATATAAACCAAATCCTTACCATCTTCAGCAAAACCAACCCTACATAGTTGTATGAGAATCACGACAGGTGCCTCCATCCTCATAAAGTCATGCATGCATGCATTAACAACACATTCATCATATAAAACACAAGCCACACTGATCCCACTGTAATACCAGAAGAAAAACACATAAAGTGTTAGTAAAATGCATGAAAACAAATATATCAGGTATCAAGGGTCCTTTTGGAATAAGCAAGTATATATGACACACATCTCATCAGTTATAATCAGCCACATCTTGTTCTTAATTTCATTGTAGACACGATATTCCTCAAGCGGACCAACTGATGTCACAAAGCCAATGACATCTGCAAAACAACAATAATAAATTAGGTGGTCATTTTCTGTACACTTTGTGTTTTTAAAGCACAAGTGTACTATTAACTACATCTAAAATTTTATAAAGTACTACCAATTAGGTAATCAACAGTATTCTTCTGATCAATCTCAACAATATCAGCAATTGGAAAAAACATATAGGAGTACTCAGGAATTGGTGCATTTGAACCAACTACGTATGTCTGCCCACCCACAGTAATTTTGAATGGGTGGTTAGTAGCCCTATACTCCTTATTATTCTCAGCCACCACAAAGTTTGCCATAAAGTACACACTTTCTTCACAAAGCTTGTCATCAAATTGCGCAAACAAACCCTTGTTGTGTATGGAAGCCTGGATTCTTGAACCTTTTGCATCTACTAGCAGCATTGAGATGCAGAAAGGATCATTGGGATGGTCCCTCTGGTACACATTCCATCTCCTAATTACTCTAACCACAACCTTCCACCTATCTGTTGAGTCATCAATATCCTTGAGCATTGACATCTTGCATAGGGCCATTACTCTCTATAACAGAAGTATGGAAGTGGGTATAATAAGAAGAGTTAGCTGTAATACGTAATACTCAACCACATCTGCTTTAGTATTTATAACCTTATTTCCTTCCTATATCTGAAAACATAAAAGCTTCGCACCTTAGACCGACAGGATATGCATTTATCCGTAAAATTATCCCTAAAAATGCCTCAATAAACTAAAATGGTAGTGCATGCATCCCCTAATATAAAATATTCAGCATAGCCGTTGAAAACCCAACGGTTATCAACGTGAACCACCTTGAAAAGATCAGTTAAAATCTTCATTGAGTACCGTGACATAGTCAGCCTCTAAATATTTACACCCATTTTAAATGACTACCCTGACATGGTCAGCCTCCAAATAATTACACCTGACACAGAGACACAACACTGTTACTCAATCCAAAGGGCTACTATTCCATTTTTGGAATAAAAAGTAACTGTTTATTCAGTATGAGGTGTTACGTGTGTAAATGATCAATTAAATAGTGCAAGTGTACACTGTCGTAATCAAGTAATATAGAAGTGAGTAGAGTATCGTTCCCACGAGGATTGATCACTAAGTACCAAAATTGGTAATTTTAATTCTATTTGGTTGATCGATAAATTGGTGATTGAGATTATAAATAAA
Organism: Inga laurina; assembly: GCA_963855925.1. Taxonomy (NCBI): domain Eukaryota; kingdom Viridiplantae; phylum Streptophyta; class Magnoliopsida; order Fabales; family Fabaceae; genus Inga; species Inga laurina. The sequence continues at coordinate 62,538,819 of OY979702.1, read as the reverse complement.
AGAAAAATAATTAAATATGCGTGCAGATGATACGAAGACAAATATGAGAAAAAGTCCTAGGGATTAGATTTCACTTAACAAATTTCGGATTGAATCACTTATCTATTCTAGCCCAATTTATTTCACATGATTGATAGTCGAGTTTCCCTAATTTAATTACAAGCCTCTTCCAAGGTCAAGCAATTCTATAATTAATTGCTAATCCAATATATTCCTATATGAATTTAAGCAATTAATTATGCATTAAGATTTATGGAACTCAATAAGACTACACAACTCATATGAATATATTCCTATTTCACATGCAAGTCATGGTTTTAATTATAGGATCTACATACATGCATCTCCTTCCGGTCTCAACATGCATATTGTAATCATTCAAAAGGTGGCCAATCAAATGAAAGCATTAAGAACAATAATTAAAACTCAATCATGAAGGAGAAATTAAAACTAGATTTAATAAGTTAAGATTCAATCCGTCATTAGTAAGCTACGTCATTACCCCAGGAAAATGAAAATTTAGCACATGATAAAATTAAAAACAAAACCAAAATAAATTGACATTATATAAAGCTAGAATGAAAGCCTCAGAAATACTGCATAAACTTGAATATTAAATTCTTAAACATAAATATACAACCAAAAGATGCATAAAAAATGTAAAAATCTAGCCGTCCCTTTAGGAGGTAAAACCTTCCATGTAGGTGGCATACAAAGAATAATACAATCCTAAGCCTTCCAAGATGGAGGCATGCAAGAAAATAATACAATACCTAAAATTAATTCCAAGATGATGTAGTAAGTGGAGAAGATATGGAGTAATGAAATGGTGTGTAAGTAGATAAGAGAGAAGAGTAATGGAAATGAAATGGTATGTGTGGAGAAGAGTTGAGAGTAATGGATATCAATTGTTGTCTCTAATGTGAAGGAGAGGGTGGCTATATATAGGGAAAAATGGAGTAAGGTAGATGAAGTGGTAGATGAAATGTGATATGTGGATTAGTAGATAGAATGTGGTAGATGAAGTAGTAAGTGAAAAGGAAGATGAAGTGGTAGATGAAATGTGATAGATGAAGTAGTAGGTAGAATGTGGTAGATGAAGTAGTTGGTGAAAAGAAAGATGAATTGGTAGATGAAATGTGGTAGATGAAGTAGTAGGTGAAAAGGAAGATGAAGAGGTAGATGAAATGGTTGGTGGAATGGTAGATGATTCCTTCTTCCAACTTTCAAGCAAACTTCGAAACTCTTGGAGATAGAACTGGAATTTCGTCTCAACATAAAAGTTGTAGAGCTCTTTCTTAGCTTTTTATCCATATAAAGAATGTCCCGATCCGACATCTAGAGCTCCAGATATTGCCTGAAAACTGAAAGAGGGTCTAATTTAGTATTTTCCAAGAAATTCTATTTTATGCCAAAATCATTATTTATTTATTAATAACACCCAAATTTATTAAATTGAGCTTAAATATCATCCATAAAATCATCATATAAGGGAGAATAAATATGCAAATATTTTACTTATCATGAGGTTTTGTTTTTTCCTATAAACGGGACCTCAGGATTAGAAGCTCTTATGACTTACAGAACAATCAGAGTGACACCACAAACAAATCAAATCTTAATGTCCCCATTAGCTTTTCAGACTGCCTACTTGTGAGGCATATTATGTGATTGGTAGGGGAACTTTCCATTAGCTTTTCAGACTGAATACTTATGAGGCTCGAGACCAAATCGGTATTCTGAATGAATCTAGCATTCCATAGAGCCCTACAACGTTTCCATATATCAGAATTGGACTACCTGTCCTCTTATCACAGACATTAATATGGAATTGAAAGAATAAACCAGTATTCTTTCAACGAATTTCTTTCTTTTCACTTTTTGTAATGGTATGAGTCATAGTGCTGTAATATATATATATATATATATTACAGTCGCCTTTCCCCCCTCCTTTTCATATCAGTTAATTAAAAATTGAAAGAATAAACCAGTCTTAGATGCATACATCTTATTATTGTCTATAAACTCTCTCTTAGTAACTAGAAAGATAAAAAAAACTCCATGGATTCAACACATTTGTACATTGATGAAACTCAAAAACCTCAATATAAAAATATAAGGTGGAAGGATAGGCACACACATCGAGTTGTAAATAATCACAATCTTCACATATGCAACTAAAGTTATCTAGAGAAACAGGTAACTTCATATCTTTCCCCACACAATACACCACCCTGACACACTAAGCCACCAAATCTTAACAACTGACGCATTGACAGAATACTTTTTACCTTGTGTCTTTCACAGTACAACCTTGCAAACCGACCCTTTCACAGTACAGTACCTTGTGTCTTCCATAGTCCTCTTCAACACATTTGTCCATTGATGAAACTCAAAAACCACAAGGTAAAAATATAAGGTGGAAGGATCAGCACACACCTCGATTTGTAAATCATCACAACCTTCACAAATAAAACTAAAGGTTTGTAAAGATACATATAACTTAAGATCTGCACAATACTTTTACTCAAGCCTAGGGGCTAATACTCCTTTTTTGGTTGGAAAGTTAAACATTATACTGTACGTGAGGCTTGATATGTGATTGGTAGGGGACCTTTCCCATAGCTTTTCAGACTGCATACTTGTGAGGCTCGAGACCTTATTGGTATTCTGAATGAATCTAGCGTTCCATAAAGCCATAGTGTTATCATATATATAAATATATATGTCATAGTGTTTTCATATATATATATATATATATATTATAGCAGCCTTTCCCCCCTCCTTTTCATATCAGTTAATATGAAATTGAAAGAATAAACCAGTCTTGGATGCTTACATCTCATTATTGTCTATAAACTCTCTCTTAGTAAATAGAAAGATTAAAAAAACAATTTATCTTCAACACATTTGTACATTGACGAAACTCAAAAACCACAATATAACAATATAAGGTGGAAGGATAGGCACACACATCGAGTTGTAAATAATCACAATTTTCACAAATGCAACTAAAGTGATCTAGAGAAACAGGTAACTTCAGATCTATCCCCACACCATACACCACCATGACACACTAAGCCAGCAAATCTTCACCACTGACGCATTGACAGAATACTTTTTACCTTGTGTCTTTCACAGTACAACCCTGCAAACCGACCCTGCAAAGATACATGTAACTTAAGATCTGCACAATACTTTTACTCAAGCCTAGGGGCTAATACTCCTTTTTTGGTTGGAAAGTTAAACATTTAGTCATAATGAGGTTCTGCTTTTTACTATAAACGGGGGCAATCTACTACAGGATCTTATGGCCGTAAAAATCGTCTGAGTGACAAAATCACACAATGCTTTCACTTTATGTCTGACATGTGGCAGAAGATAAAGCAGTATACTGTATATGAGTGAATAAATCACAGTATACACTTTGAAACAGTCATCAATAGCCGCATAACCTTTCCACATCATCCTTAAACGTCCATGTGATGGGTATCACTGATGAATGCTTAGGATTGCAACTTATTAAGTCCACGCCCAAAACGCCCATCAACTTTCCCATTGCTTTTCACTTTGTTTACAACTTCGCATGAAGAACACAATTCATTAATGACTATCAAGTCTTAATAACAATTTACTTATGATATACAATAAAATTTTTCTTGCAAGCTGTTTTTTTACATCTACCTCGAATCCTAATTAAATATAAGAGTTAGTTAAAAGGTCCAACGTACTATTACATTAAATAAGTCAATCCACTGAGACACTTCCAACATATGTGCTTTGTTCAGGTCACATCTTTTTTAATAAATGTATTGGTCCTGATTGTTGATCAAATTCAAGATTTATCTAAATAACTTGTGGTTATCTTGAATTCGTTTGGATACAAACATTGGCCGGACGTGAGGCTTCAAGTTCACAATGGTCTTAATACATTGTCATTAATAATCACCCTGTTGCTTTTGAACATCTAACAAAAACGATCTCCATTACATGCTGATACACCACATAAGCATACCATTTCCTTAAACTACAAAAAATAGGAACCAGATTTGCTACTACCAAAAAACAGGAAAATACTGCACCATACATGGAGTTACACAGTACATAACCAACCACTACACTGTGTATATTTGGAACCTTATGGATTTTTAAAACCACTCCATTTTATCAAAATGACCACACACCCTACATGGAATGATCTTCAAATCATACTTGCTTTTGCAAGCAACTCCCTCCTCAGAGGAATGATTTCATCAAAGGTAGGGTCCCAAAAAATCCTTGTTGCATAGTTGTAGCTTACAATCGAAAACTCATCTGCACAAGGGGTTAAAAGTATAAGCCATTAGTTCCTTACTACACTCATTATTGCAACAACAAAATTACTGTGTGCATTATACATACCTCCTTCATTCTTGACAAGACCATATTGGACAACCAACACCAGTTGCTGCATTGTATTAAAACGCTGATATTCTAACCATGAGTAAACCGCACTGTCACCTTGCAACCACACATTGAACCTATTTGATCTGAGCAGAATGAAATGCTATTAGTACTAATACTATTTAACTTCCATGCATGTATGAACAATTAAGTATTGAACAACTCAACTGCTTGTCCTCTATCTGGAAAACTAACTCCTGCGTAATGAGACCATGAACTCAGACCCAACCAAAATAAACAGTAGAAGACAGAATCCCACAAAGGTCTGGAATGACAGCAACCAAATATATAAGTACACACTACTTATGCAAACGAAAACCCCACAAACACTGTCACCCACGTTAATATAAAAAAAAAATATTCATCACCAGTTGCACACGATGAATACATCAAACCCCTTCGGATGTCAGCAACGTCGACCATCTTGAACCCATGCTCAGGGGTTTCAACAATGTACTCATCAACTTCTGTGTTTGCGAGGGCCACAATATGGTATTTGTGGTGAAGCCCTTGACCACCCTCTGCCACCTGAAGTCCTTGAAGTAAAAAAATTTGCCTGGCTTCAAAACGTTGGCTAAACGATCAATAACATCATCAGTACCCAAGCGAACTATCATCCTTGTTCCCTGTATTTTTCCAAACAATTCAAATATTATAAAACCGAAAAAATAAAAAGCCACTAGAACACATTAATTAAGAACACACCTTCTCATCAAACACAACAATATCAACTGATAAAACCATCTTTGGGTAGCAAAATTCCAAGTCATACAAGTCATAATCAGTACGCAGGAATGAATGATCTACTTTAACAAATATTCTCCAAGCAGTTGAACCAGATGAGATGCTGTCAAGATGACTGTATGGTCCGGCCATGGCGTCAACGTTAGGAGAACAGATATTGGGGGAGAGTGTCTGAGAATGATAACCCATGTATTTATAATGAACCGCCTTTAATGAACCCCAACAACATGTTGCTATATCAGTTTCTCTTAGTATATTTTAATGAACCGCCTTTACTACATTTAGTATATTAGTATATTTATCTTCTTCATTTCGTTTGCACTGTTTGAGTTGATAAATCATGACTTTATCCATAGGATCTCCAACCTTGCAGATAAATATGGACTGGGTAAAGCTACAACACCATGAATAAATGAAGAGTAACCACCTGGACGGAGCCACATTGCTAATAGTCTGAAAAGCAACTAAATAAAGCACTGATGGGGCCCCACTGCCATTCAACTGCATGACACGAAGCCAGAGGCAAGCTGGCACTGTTCATATGAACAGTGAAATGAGAGAGAAGCCACCAAAAACACTGGCTTGGCTCAGCTACTTGTCATGCAGATTTAATATATTAAAGGGATATTTCAATTTAATAATAAAAACCATGACCGAGAAATCTTCCATTATTCAGTGTTCACCTTTTCTTAGCAGGGACTACAATAAGGAAATAATGAGACAACAATGGCTTTAGCCAAATATTATGAAATTCCGACCTATTGTCTATGATTTCTTCTTGGGAGAATTGGCTAAAAGTCCCTCATAGAAAAATTAATTAGCCATTGGTACATGGAATCTGTAGAAAAGAAATCGATAAGTAGAGAATATTAGCCATTGGTATATAGTTGTCATTTCATATAGTTACTTATTTCTACCACAAGACCTCAAAACTTTTACTTTTTTCTAGGTCATATTCTTCAATTAATTTCTCATATGGGGCTTTATCCCCAATTTACCCTTTCTTCTATTTAATTTGTTTTATTTATCTTAGCTTGAGCAAATTTGTTGATTGTTGCACCCATACGCGTGGAGCAAGAGCGTGCGTATTTGAATGCAGATAACCACGAAGAGCTAAAGAACAGGTTTAAACGTACACAAGGATTCTAAAATCCAAACATAATGCCTCAAATCAAAACTGCCCAATATAAAAAGTTATTTCATTAGCTTAAATGGCGACTGTATTACACAAAGAAAGGGCGAGTTGATGAGCTCTGAGGAGGAGAATATACATTGCATTAATATGGCATTACTTCGTAATATTCTATATGTTTGCTTAAATTGAGCTAGTAAAGGACAATTATATCCAATTTTAAAGCAGTTTTAAAGCTTTTTCCCAGGTAAATCTACTTGGCAAAATACCCCAGGGGTGCCTCGGAAAAATTCGAAACCTAAAACAGAAAACTTGATCTTACCCCTGAGATGAGGTTATATATAACAAGCATACTCACAGAACTTCTATAGAGTAAGATTCCTATTTAAATGAATAATAGTGAAGGCTAGAGGATAAACATATCCAAGTCTTTTGCTTAAAATACTTATGTACATTTTTTACTTTACAACATCCTAATTACAAAGCATGCTTCATTATCTGTCAAGAGACAAATATCTTGCTTTGGCTTTGGCGTTAATTCATGAAGCATTGCTAAATTTTAGCAACTAAATATCTTGCTTTGGCTTACGGCTCAATTCAGAGTAATGGCCACCCATTAGTTGTAGAAACTCACCCCACAAATTTTCTGACGAATCTGTGGAAGCTCCACAAAGCAAACTTGAGCTACAAGCAGCCACATACCAATAATCTGACTCAATATTCCCTTCTTCACCAGCCACATACACGTTTCCATGACATGCACGAAGAATGAGGAAATCACTATAACCTTTGAAGCATGGAGACTAACAAGGACATTACCTGAGAATGTATGAATCATGACTTGGAATGCTCTTGTTAGCTCCTAAGCTAGCTACCCACTACTCAAGCAAAAATGCAATCATTTTATATTCTAATTCCTGAGCATACATTTTTAAAAATCCAAAATCTCCTTAACAACAAAAAAAACGGGGGTGGGGGGGAATGACCTTTAGGTATCATTAAAATAGGCTTATGACAGAGTGGTCCCACGAAATGCCCTGACACAAGTAAAGTCCCAAGGGACTTTAATGGAATTAAAATTTACCCAAAAATATATATATATATATATTAGGAAAGAAATGTAATTATGTCATCAAGATGAGGTTCCTCATTGTGTGCATTCAGATTTCAGGCCAGCTAGCTCCAACGCATGTATGAGACTAGAGTATAACAAATGATCAAAAATATAAATACATTTTCAAAACTTAAAAATCAAATATCCAGTTGAAACAAACATGCCAAAGCTACAAAACAAGAGATGACAGCTAGACATTCTTTCAAGGAACTAATATATTACCAGCTCATCTCTGAATAGCTTTGCTCGGAATTCTCTCCAGTCCAATTTAGTACGATCAGATTTCCCAGAATTCACGTCTGATTTGTTGCCATCAGAGGAATTGTTATCTCCAACACCATCTCCTGTAATGAATCATTATATCCATAAATGGAGGGAAGATTCTACTCATTAGATCCAGATATTAGTAATAAAAATCAAAGTAATCATTAGAAAAGAAAAAATTGACAGTTTACTTGCCAATCTTAGTCAAAGCGCATATCAAACTTCCTACAAGCTGCAGATTCTTTGAAAAGAATATATACAGATAATATATTTGAGAAGTACAGCATAAAACTAGTTTGATTTTCATTTTTGGGACAATTTACTGGTCAATCTTAATGCACCAAAATCAACCAACACACTTGTTCAGTTACTAGTCATGTAGTTCCCAATAGTTCCATTGTTAATTCATCTTCCTCAACAACGTAGAATATTAATTATGTGTGAAACACTTAATGAGTACTGACTGATCAGCCAAGACTCCAAGTGCTGACTTCTAGATGTTCACAACCCAGGGATCTCATTCTAAATCTGAGAAAACAGTCTTAGAAGCGCAGAGTTTTTTTGTTTGCTAAGATTCCATGGTGGCTGCTATCATATGGCATAAAAGAGCTGATCAATGACCTCTCTTTGGGTTATTCGTATTTTTATAATGAACACATAACATGCAACAATTGCATAGGGAAACAGTTAGCGTGCTATTCTTACCGATGAATGCTTGCACAAGATCAAGGAAATAAGGTATCATTAAGAGCTAACAAAGAAAACTCACCACAAAAGTGAATGGAAGAAGGGTAGATGGAGAAAAGAAGGGATTCAACAGATGCCATCACATCCGACTCCTATGAAGATGATATGTGAACGTAACTAAGAGTTATAAGTTAGTTAGAGTTAGTTACAATGAGCCAACGGTAAATAGCCATTAGAATTAGTTAGAGTTCCGTTCGCATTAATTAGAGCTGGAGTTATAAGCCTATAAATAGAGATAATTAGTGTAATTCCAGCGTGTGATGTCTGTTATGATTAGCCTAATGGATTGAATCCTATTTTCTTCCTCTCATCTCTCTCCCCTGTCTCTCTTCTCAATCTTCTTCAAACCCTCTGTTTCGTCTTCTCTATTCTCTCTTTCCTTTTCTTCTATTTTTACACAGAATTATGATTCTGTAACAGAAGATGATAGAAAAGTTTTTGTTGCTAACAAAATAAGTTTTCTATCCAAGACCAACTCATATAGACAAATATTTGAATTTCCTTCTTTTGCAAAGTGAAATGTATTTTTTCAAATTTTTTTATAAAATAAAATATTTAGAGCAATATGATGAGCCCAATAGTCCATTGGGCCGTTTATAAGAGAAGGGGGCTCAAGGACACTAGAGAAGACAGGTCCGGCAAGGAGAATCAAAGCAAGGGAAACAAGGAGAGGGCTGCCAGAACAGTAACCCCATCATTTAGGATTACATGGAACAAACAAGGCAAGCAATTGGCATGATTGGCTAAGGGACTTGACCTCTCGAAAGTCATGGAAGTGGTTACCAACTTTGCTATTTTTCTTACAGTTTCTGCCCACTTTAGCTACTGTTAATACAGTAAGAGGGATTAGAATTTCGCTGTCATTTTCCGCTTCCACCATTCACCAAAGGGGATTGTAACTAATTTCCTATTATTTCCAGCAATAATGCAAGTCTCCATCATAATAAAATAAATCAGAACATGCTTAAAAAATGCCATTCCCCAATGAACCTTCAAAATTGTTTTCAAATTTGGAGCCTCAAACATTGAATTGGAGAGATTCGAGCATGATACACACAATAAACTGCAACCTAAAGGTCATGAAAAATGAAATTTAGGCATAGAATTTAGATGGGTGAGGGAGAGAGGGAGAGGAAACAGATATAGAGACGCCATTGTGCTCTATCAATAAACTACATGATACCATACCATTGTGCTCTATCAAGAACTAAATCTAAATAAACACAATTGCATATAATTTTTTGTTATTTTATATTTTTATTCTTACGATCTATTAATTATTAATAATAATTTTCAAAATAATTTCATATGATAGAAGAGTCATTTGATAGAAAATTATCAATAATAATACAAAACTAAAAAATAAAAATATATAACCAAGTTGTTAGTTTTACCAAAACTAATAGTAAAACAATTACATAAAAAAATACATAAAGATCAGATTTTTAATAATTTTCAATATAGAACATTCCTATATTTGTTCTCTCAATCATGTTTGAAGTTTTAACTGCTTGTTCAATTATGGAGTTTCAATTTTTTTTTTTGAACTATGAATTAATTGTATTTAGCATCTTTCCCAAACAAAATAATAAAACAGAGCTGCATAAATTATAATGCATAACAGCTAAAAGTTGGGAGCAACAATAGAAAGAAAGAAGTCTAAAAGCCACTTAAATTGTACTAAAATCATATTTAAATTCAAAAGGAAACAAAGGCGCCAAAGGATACAATAATATTTAAGAGTCTCATATTAGATACGGAAAATAGAAAGTTTACACTAAAATAATATAATTGGCAGTTTGTATAAGTTAGGAAAGGTGAACTTTCAGAGATTTTAACCCCCATAAATGTTGAGTGGTAGAAGCATCCACCAATAGATCTTATTATAACTAATTTGCATTAGTGATAGGTCCTTGTGTTCCACTATCTGCTGTGTAACATAGCTACTTCTGTATAGCTCAGCTGCACTAGCCTGTCTGTCTCAATTGCTATAGGTAGTGAAGGCCAAAATCAAATGAGCTGGCTGTGACATTGCTTAAAGATAAAGACCTATCTTTGGATAAAATTGTTTCAGTCCTAAGGAGGCATCCACATCCCATCTACCTTCCAGGACCTTTTCTTTTCTATTTTATTTAAACACTCTCACCTTTCTTCCTCATTATCTGGTCATACACAGGCCCTAGGCAGAACCGAATTTCAAAAGTAGCATTTGCTAAGAATTCTGAATTTGTATTTATAAGTTTTTTGTAATATGCTACCATGATGTGCATGTTTTGAATTGTATGCACCTACACTACTACAGAATTGAGATTTAACCACCCCCAAGGACGTCCCAAATTGAAAATTGGGTGGTTAAAAAGGGAGGCGGTGGCATTTTCGTAATTATATACATGCAGGGGAACCTTTAGGCGTCCCAAATTTGAATTTGGGACGTCTAAAGTGCTTATAGGCGCGAATTATAAATTTAGTAAATTTTTTTTGGCGCCTGGAGATGGGATTAGGCGTCCCAAAATAATTTTGGGACGCCTCAACCCAGACTTTAGGCGTCCCAACTTTAGGCGTCCCAAATGGCATTTGGGACGCCTAAAGTCACCTTTAGGCGTCCCAAATGCCATTTGGGACGCCTAAAGGTGGCGTCCCTGCATGTCAGACAATTGTCTGACATGCGTCTTCTCATCCTCTCCTCACATGTCTTCTCATTTTTACTTTACTCTTCTTCAACCTCACCCATCGTCGGCTCACTCTCTCTTTGTTTTCTTCTTCACTTCAACTCCTCCCTCCTCCCTTCTTCAACCTCCCCCACCCACCGTCGGCACTTGCTCTCTTTGTTTATTCACCTCAACTTCTCCCTCCTCCTCCCTTCTTCAACCTCCCCCACCCACCGTCGGCACTAATTGCTCTCTTTGTTTCTTCACTGCAACTCCTCCCTCCTCCTCCCTCCTCCGTCCTCCTCCGTCCAATGGGAAGATCTCCAAAGCATGAAAGGTCACTTGAAGACAAGAGTTGATGCAGTTGAGAACACAGAAGGGATGCAAACATTCAAAAGGTATTGTGCATCTAAGCTATTCTTTCTTTAAATTTTCGTATTAGTTAAATTTTGAAGTGTTTTTTACATGAATTTAATTTGATATGGTAATAGGTTATTAACTCACTGCAATGCAATAATGCTCTTTTACGATTGTAGATTGACTATCATTTTACTTCTTTAATGAAAATTGTTACTTATCAATAAAAATAAAAGAAAAACTAACTTTTGGTTGGATAGATGAAAATTGAACATCAAATATATGAGGAAGGTTTGCTTAACATATATATTTTAATTTCAATTAAGATTTATATAGTACATTTTTAAAATAGAGGGAAGGTTATTATAATTTATGTAAAACGGAAGGTGGTAATTAACGTATTTTATTCAATTTTTTAATGTTTAAACTCATATACAAAGAAACTAATGAGTTAGGAATTTAATAAAAAAAGGGATAAATTGAACAATATAATTTGTTAATTTTTATTCTATATTTTTATTTTGTTTTAAAGTTAAGGTGTACGTAATTTTAGCAAGAAAGTTTTCACTATGACATCTGATATAACTAAGTTTTGAATGGTGTAAAAGTAAAAACAATCTTTTAAAAATAAAGAAATTTTAGCAATTCCATTAAAATGATTCAAACGTCCGTTATAAAGTTTAAGGGAGAACAAGTGGGTCCCACATAAAAAAAGAGACATAATTGCTAAAATTGCTCCTTTTTTAAAATATTGTGTTTACTTTCACACCTTCAAAACTTAATTGTACCATAAGCTCATAACAAAAAAATTTATTACTAAAATTGCACCTTAACCCTATATTTTTAATATGATACTTGTAAACATATTTTTTAAATATTTTTATATCTATTTTTAAACAGTGTGTAGATTTTTGCTCTCCTCCACCTCCTTCCTTCCATTGTCGTGCACACCACCGTGGTTGATTGCTTTCTCCACCTCCCCACAGTGCATACACCTATGATCTCCAACGTCTTCTGTACCTCTCCAACATACTAGTGGGCGCCCCCTGATAAGGTTAGTTTATTTTCTTCTTATATATTGCTTATATATTGCTTATATTGAGATGGTTGAGATTATAGCCTGGTGTGTTTGGTGTGTTTATATTGCTTAAATTGCATGTATTCGGGAACTCCAGTGCAATGGTCTATTTTCTTGTTTAAATATAAATTTACTTGTGTATATTACCATTAATTAGTATATATAATAAAATAAAATATGATTTGTTTAAAGTAAAGAAATTCTTGTATTCCAAACGAATTATGAATGTTATTGGGTTGATAACTTAATTAGGCAATCCCATCATATGTCGTTGACAATTGTACTAAACGTGTGAATGTTATTGGGAATGCCTTAGGTGGTAACAAAATGGATCATAGTTGGATGAATACTTTGAGAACTAGTGAAGAATATGAGAAAGGGGTGGAAGAATTTATTGAATTCGCTAAAAAGAATGCTCCTGTAAAAAATGGGAAGTATTTTTGTCCTTGTGTCAATTGTTTGAATGAGAGTCGACGGGATATTAATGTCATAAAGGATCACCTACTTTGTGATGGAATAAATCTGCGATACACAAGGTGGATATGGCATGGTGAGGAAGTAACGGATTGTCCGTCGCACAAGAAGGAAGATGTGGATATCGTAGGTGAAGATAGAATGGAGAAAATGATTAACGATGTTGAGGCAGAATCCTTTGTGCAGTCACAGGAGTATGACAGCCTACGGAGTGATGCGGAGACACCATTGTACAGTGGGAGTAAGTACACGCGGCTGACGGGAACATTACATTTGGTTAACTTAAAGGCAACTTGTGGGTGGACCGATAGTAGTTTCACATTGCTGCTTGAACTATTGTGTGATATGTTTCCAGAGGATAATGTACTTCTAAATCGTATGTATGAGGCCAAGAAAATCCTGTCTACGATGGGTATGGAGTATAAAAAGATACATGCTTGCCCTAATGACTGCGTACTGTACAGAAATGAGTACGGAGGTCTTAGTGAGTGTCCTAAGTGTAAAACTGCACAATACAAAGTGAAAAAGGATGGTGGTTGTGGTGATGTGACAAGTAAAAGGCAACCTTTAAAGGTTATGTGGTATCTTCCAATAATACCACGTTTTAAACGTTTGTTTGCGAGTGCAACAAAAGCGAAGAAGTTGAGATGGCACTCTGATGAGAGAATATCTGATGGGAAATATCTTCGGCACCCAGCTGACTCTCCACAATGGCAAAAAATAGATGAAATGTTCCCTCAATTTGGCAGCGAGCCAAGAAACCTACGGCTTGGGCTTTGTACAGACGGCATCAATCCGTATAGAACTCTTACTAGCACACATAGTGCGTGGCCGGTTCTCCTTGTAATATACAACTTGTCTCCCTGGCTATGTATGAAACGTAAGTATATGATGCTATCTATGATGATTTCTGGACCAAAACAGCCGGTGAACGATATTGATGTCTATTTGGCGCCTTTGATTGAGGACTTGAAGAAGTTGTGGGAGGAAGGCGTAGATGTGTTTGATGCTTATAAGAAGGAGTCTTTCAAGCTACGTGCAATGATTTTCACAACGATAAACGACTTTCCTGCGTACGGAAACTTGTCAGGGTACAACGTGAAGGGTCACAAAGCATGCCCAATATGTGAAGCAGACACACACTTCCAACAACTAAAGCATGGAAGAAAAACTGTCTACCTTGGCCACAGGAGGTTTCTTCATCGGTTCCACCCGTATCGTAGGCTAAGAAAGCAGTTTAACGGCTTACCGGAGCATGGAATGGCTCCAAAGTCACTAACCGGAGAAGGAAGTCTACAGTCGAGTGGAACGTATCCATGTCACTTTTGGTAAGAATCAGAGGGTTGCGGGTGAGAAGAACATATGGAAGAAGAGATCCATTTTCTTTGATCTTCCATATTGGCGTTCGCTTGACGTGAGACACAGTATTGATGTGATGCATGTGGAGAAGAATGTTTGTGATAGCCTTATCAGTACGCTTTTGCACATACCAGGGAAGACTAAGGATGGGATTAATGCGAGATTAGACCTTGTCGATATGGGAATAAGAGAACGGTTACATCCACAACTAAGAGATGATGGTAGGAGGGCATACATGGAGCCAGCAGCGCATACACTATCAAAAGCAGAGAAAAGAAGTTTGTGTGGGTGTTTGCATGAAATGAAGGTGCCGCAAGGGTATTCCTCGAATGTGAGAAGATGTGTCTCAATGGACGATTTGAAGTTAGTGGGAATGAAGTCCCATGATTATCATGTGTTGATGCAACAACTATTACCAGTAGCTATTAGAGGCATAATGAAAGATGAAGTACGAAACACAGTGACAAGATTGTGCGTTTTCTTCAATGCTATCTGTAACAAAGTCATTGACACTGAAAAGTTGGATGAACTAGAAAATGAGGGTTACACTATTTTGTCACAACTAGAGATGCACTTTCCACCTTCATTTTTTGATATAATGGTGCATTTGGTAGTTCATTTGGTGAGGGAGGTAAGGCTATGCGGTCTAGTTTATCTGAGGTAGATGTACCCTTTCGAGCGATACATGAAGATTTTAAAAGGGTATTCTAAAAATCCTTATCGACCAGAAGCCTCAATAGTAGAAAGATATGTAGTTGAGGAGGCTATGGAGTTTTGCAAAGATTATATGTCAGGGAAGAAGGAACAATCTCGGCATGAAGAAGGGAGAAGCAAGGGAACACGAGGACTGAAAGTGAAGAATGTTCCTCGTGAAGAGGTGTTGCAAGCCCACTTGTATATCCTGAATAATACGGAAGAAGTTCAACCTTACATAAATGAACACAGAAACACTTTGAAGAACAAGAATCCAAGGAAGAATGACATGCAGATTGCTATTGAGCAAAACAAGACATTCATGCAGTGGTTCGAGGAAAAGGTTTTGCACGAGATCGGTGTGTCTGAGACAATCGAGTGGCTAGCTTGGGGGCCTTCGTTTCAGGTCATTACTTGGACCGGTTATGATATAAATGGCTATTCTTTCTATACCAAAGAGCAAGATGACAAAAGTACCATGCAAAATAGTGGGGTCATGGTAGAAGCTGAATCTATGCACTTTTCCAGTTCGAGAGACAAAAACCCCATATTAGCGTCTATGACCTATTATGGAGTTATAGAAGAAATATGGGAGATGACGTACAACAAATTCAAAGTTGCTTTATTTAAATGTAAGTGGGTTAGCAACAATGCCGTGGTAATAGATAAACAATTTGGATTTGTCTCAGTCGATCTTCGAAGAGTTGGCTATAGAGACGAGCCCTTCATTTTAGCAAGCCAGGCGAAACAAGTGTTTTATGTCACCGATCCTGCCAGCAAAAACATGTCCATTGTCCTTAAAAGTAAAAAACAGAAGTATGGTGATCCGACCTTCAACCTTGATGACACACCACCTTTCACAACAACTACACCTCGAACAAATGAAGTAGAATTGGTAGATGATGACGAGTATGCTGTAAGAAATGACCATGGTGAAGGACTATGGGAAACAATATAGAGTAAGACCTTAATTTATAAACGAGAACTGTGTTTTTTCTGTTTTACTTCCCGCTTAGTATATTTCATTTTCATTGCAATTTATTTACGTTTCTGATGTCACTTTTTGTGTGTCAATAGGAATATGGACAACTCTAGTGATGACGAGAGGACTAGAGATGACGAAAGCCCTAGCAATGACGAAGGGCCTAGAGTTGAACCCCCTGCAAGAAGGAGGGTTAGAGGTTGTACAAAGATGGGAGCATTGGTTGCACGTCATGAACACCAATAGGAGAGGCTGCATATAGACTTTGATGACAATCTGAATCCAGTTGGTCCTGAGGAAGACCACTTCATTAGCTACATAGGACTTTTGGCTCGAAGCAAAGTGCGCATTACCTACGATAATTGGAGATTGGTTCCCCCAAAAACGAAAAACATGATTTGGCAGCAACTTTTGGTCTGTAAGCTAAGTTTTGATGCATTGTAGCTTTGTTCTTATTGTTTGAAATATAATAATCTTATGTTTTACCTTGCAGCAAACATACGATGTCCCAGACACCATGGAGATGCATAGGCACTGGATGGATGAGGTTCGTGTACGATGGAAAGGTTTCAAGAACAAGCTAACAAAACATTACATTCGAAGGGTCCATAGGGGTAAGGATCCATGTGCGGAGTATACATATTTATCTCCAGAGGACTGGAGGTTGTTTGCGGCATCACGAGCAGATCCTGAGTTTTTGGTAAGATTTCTGTCATCATGATATAGAACTTGTAATTTTCATATACTTTATATCGTTGATTCATTTTTTGTTGTTTTTCATTCATAGAAATTAAGTGCAGCAAATGCCCAGAGGCAAGCAGAAAATAAATATCAATATTTCATGTCTCGCGGTGGATATCGGAAGCTTGAGCGGCAAATGATGGCAGAAGAGTTACAGAAAATGAAGGAAGCAGCGGAATCTGATCCTAGCGTTGTTATCCAGCCACCAGCACCTCCTCCACGTCACAAAAAATGGAAAGCAGGGAGGATTAAGGCTGGGAAGTACATAAATCCGACTGTTGCTGAGGTTGCTGCGAGGATTGTAAGTAGTTATACCATAAGTACCTAATTTTTTACATGTTGCGAGTGGTTTCGATACATTTACGATAAACTGCATGCTACAGGATGACCTGGACGAGCAGAGTAGCCAAGGTTCATTCAATCCAAGTAGACGGATGGACATCTTGTCAACAGCTATTGGGAAGGCAGATGACCTTGGTCGTGTTCGAGGAGAGACACGGGGAATTAGTGCCGCGAGGTATTTTGGACGAGAGCCACGTTATTCGTCACAAGCTGGACCTAGTAAGGACGTTGTGGCCAAGATTCAAGAGGAGCTCGAACGAGAGATCGAGGCCAACCTTCGCGACAAGCTTCAACAAAAGCTGTTGCCAGAGCTTCAACTTGAAATGGCAAAGATGTTTGAAGCACAAAGGGCAAGGGACGAGCATAGAACTCAGGAATCCCCGGCCTTCAATAGCACCAGAGGAAGTTACAACCCTCTGGAGCAACCACTTGGCGCCCCTTCTCCCACTCCAGTGTCAAGACCACTTGGCGACCCTTCTCCCACTCCAGTGTCGGGAGACCCTTGCACCCTTTATTTGGATGATCCACTGTTACGTGTTGTTGCTGATGCTCTCGTTCACACATATGCTACCACCCACCATAATCAGCAAATTCCGGAGGATTTTCGTAGGGTGAATGTGACGAGTGTTAGAAATGGGGAAGAAGGTACAGACATCCCTGTTCCTGATCCAGAGGTTGGCACGTTAGGTCAAGCGATAGGATCTTTCATCATTTGGCCTCACAATCTTATTGGTTCAGACGCAACACCTCCAATGGTAGGAATTACCTTACTGTTACTGAAAATCTGTTGGCATTCTAATAACAATTTGTTTTTTGATGTTCTAAAAGGATGACGAAGCTGCGAGCAAATGGCCCTTCTTAGCACGGCTGCAACAGATCTACAAGCGCATTAAACAGATTGACTTGAAGATGCCTCTAGGGATTGTGGGCCAAGAGGAGTATCCCTACACGATTGACAATAAAGTTCTCAAGCAGTTTATCAGGTTGGAGGAGATAGATGCAGGCTGGGTCAAATTTGCAGTTCGGTAAATTTTTTTTTTTCAATTTTCCCACAGAATTCATTTAGTGGTTTTTTGTTTTCATACATTCAAGAATTGATTCCTTATTTTAATTCTATTATAGCACCTTCCACGATCTCTGCACAAACATGGAAAGAAGTAATTGGTATGGATTCTTATGTCTTGCGAATACGACAGGGGATACTTGTACTGTGGCGCATAGGACTCACTATGTCGGCTACCAAATGGCAAATACCAAACTTCGTTGTTATCTAGCACCCATTGTCCAACGGTTCGTATTTACATTTTGTCAATTTAAGAAGTTTAATAAATAATTGTCTTCTCACTCATCTAACTTCATTTTAATGTGTACATGTTGTTAAAGTTTCCACTGGACTTTGTGTGTTATATGTCCCCGCCGCAACGTAGTCTATTGGTTTGATCCCTTGAGTAAAAAGCCAGACAGAGATACAAAATCCGTCTTCGACACGTAAGTTATTCTGTTTGTATTTCATTGACAACAAAAATAAATGAATGGTTCTAATTTCTGTTCATTTTGCTTTTCATGATAGTGCTTGTCAAACATATAATCCTAGGTGGGTCACGCGAGGGTGCAGTTGTTAAAAAGCCAAAGTGGTTTTATCCCAGAGTAAGTACATTCGATCCTACATAATTGTTTCATTGACGGTCCTTTTAGACATACCTTTATTGATTTTAACAACCAATTGCATCCCTTTGATTAAAAGTGCCCTCGGCAACCTGGTAACACTGAATGCGGATATTATGTTATACTTTATATGTATAACATAATTCAAAGTGGAATTACTAGCGATTTTGAAAAGGTAATCGCTTTTTTCATTCTCAAATGATAATATTTTTGGTGTTCTAATCGAAATGCTAATTAATTCATTTGCTTGAGATTCATTTCATCAAAGCTTATTACTTTCTAATTTTCAGATTTTTGATAATGAAGATGCCTACCTACGTGAAGACCTTGATTTGATCAGAGATCTTTTGGCTGGACATCTTCTTCAACATATAGAGCAGTAAACTTGTTATTTTATATCAGTTTGTACTTCTGTGATGACAGCGTTTTGACACTTTCTGGTTGTTTTTTGTTGATATATATAGTAGTAGGTTGCATGAAAGGTTATTGTATGTATATATAGTAAAGATTGTAGTGCTGGATGTCCTTACCAGTTTGTAACGGATAGTGTGGTTTATGAATCCATCTTCTATTCTGTTTCTGCAGTTTCAATTCGTTGGGTAATACAGAATGTAAATTATGGTATAAAAAAAACCTAACTTTTAGACGTCCCAAATTAAGAATTGGGAGGTCTAAAGTCCCCACAGGGTGGGACTTTAGGCGTCCCAAACAATTTGGGACGCTTAAAGTCCCACCCTGTGGGGACTTTAGGCGTCCCAGGCGTCCCAAATTTTAATTTGGGACGCCTAAAGTCAGACTTTGGGCGTCCCTATCATTTGGGACGTCTTTTGTTTCAACTTACTACGCCCCCAGCATATACGTCCCCCCGTTTTGGGACGTTAAAAGTGCCAAATTTGGGAGGTTAAAACCCCTTTTTGTAGTAGTGCTAACAAATTTTCAACTTCCCCATAATTCAATCTAAGTATTCTAAACCCATATTTTCAACCAAAGATGGCATATTGTATGGAACTCGGAATCTAAGATAGCAGGATGAACATAACAGTGTACCAGAAGGCTTCTAACTTGGAAGAGCTTCTAACAAATTGACGTTGTTCTAACTTAAGTTCATGAAATCTGTTGATTATTAAATGACGGGAAGCATTCTTGAAGTTCATTGTTATCAATGGAGTGTGAAACCTAATAGGGGAAAGCACATCCATGACAGATGGCATAGTAAGACCCATATTGAGGTATGGAAGCCTTTTCAAGCCTTTTAATTCCTCGTCAAGAAAGGTGCGAACTCCCCCACAATTTAAAGCATTCACTAGTAGAAAAATGACTTTTTAGACCGGTTCTGTATTAGGTCTTGATACAGCAGGTCTAAAAAGTCTGTTATTTTTTAGACCGGTTGTTATAACCGGTCTTAAAAGTCACACTTTTAAGACTGGTTGTGCCAACAACCAGTCTAAAAAATCCACATTTAAGACCGGTTGTGGGAACAACCGGTCTTAAAGTACTTTTTAAGACCGGTTGTGACTACAACCGGTCTTAAAGCTTCAATTTTTTTTAAAAACGTCCCTTTTATTATATGTACACGCACAGAATGCTCCAATTTTAAACAGCAGTACATAACAATCACTGATTTCAATATCAAAATTCAAAAGCACCAGTCTATAGCAGCAACAAATTAATGTTCATACAAGCCAGTACAGTCATACATTGATGATTCATTTGCAATTAGACAGTAAGGATGACCAAATGACAGCAGTAAAACAAAAGCAATGAACATGCAAAGAAATGAACATGCCCTTTGGTCCATTGTTTTTGTCATTAGAACCATATTGCATTGCATAACCTGCTTGATCTGCCAAGCCATTCTTCTTTCCCTTTGCCGAATATGAAGAATCCATAATCCCTGCATATATCACCAATTCACTCACTTCATTACTCATTAAAATTAGAACATGTTAATTTCTCCCTGCTAGAAAATAATATTTGGAAATGAGTGCTTTGTGAAGGAAAGAAATCACTTATATCATCAATACAGCTATTGAAGCATTGTGATGCACACAGAATGCAATTTTGTGGAACAGAGGGTGAGAGAGAGAGAGATAATACATAAGGAATGAAACAGTCCGTGAGAAGAAACAAACATTTTCACATTATAGAAGACAAGATCATATAACAAAAATTGCGTCAAATAAATGAAACCAAGCAATCACAAAAATAAAATAAAACATACAAATCAGAGCCAAATACATGCAGAATGAAAGTGGGGGGGATTATGTGAACACATAATCTGAGAGAATGGAAATGGAAGATGCAAGTCCCGCAAACAAACATGCCAAATATTAAAGATTTGAGATATCATTCTATGAAGAATTTCAGGAGCCTAAGGTTATTCTATCTTCTCTTTGTCAGAAAAACAGGTTTCATGTGCTTGCTTCTTCTATGCTTCATTTGAAGGCAAAAACACCAGGACACAACCATCACAATTCAACAAGAGTAAACTAAGGATATAATTGTTCTACAAGTCCCTACTGATTCACCTGATGTTAGCAATAATATGAGAACAATAATGTACAATGTAACATTGGATTCAAAAACTCACTATTTTTGTAATAGCTCATGGATGAATTCAGCACAACATGTGCGAATGAAATCAATATCTTCTTGAGGAAAGGGATCAGCAAGATCAAACATTTGTAACACCAAAACCAGACGAAACATTGACTTAGTAACTTAAAAACAATAAAGTAAAACAAAAGTTCTGAAATATAAATTTACCTCTTCAGTAAAATCAGTCGTGCCTAGAGTGATAATATTGTAAATGTGTCTCAAAACATAAAAACCATATAAGTTGGACCCCTTTGGTTGCCGACGGCTCTGAGAAAAAACATGATATCATTAAAACAAATATAAAGGCATGTCTTATTACATTCTTTAAACAAATATTAATCCATATGTACTAAACTTTGGCATGATCCATGTAGGGCCCTTTAAATCACGAACATGCTTACCACAAGCACTGTGTAGGAATGTCCGCATAGACCTATGATCATCACAATGACAAAGGTTATTGGTTTTACACAAATTCCATAAACTTTGCATACAAAAGGTAAGAATGCAAGAAAACTAACGAATTCAAGGTCTTTTTCAAATCATTCCCTGGTTTGAAGTGGAGGGAACATAAGAGGATGACAGTGTAACTACTCTTGCATAGAAGAAGCAACTGCCAATGATCACTGAAAAAAATAGAAGAATATTAAGCAAACATAAAACATTATATAAATTATAAAATATCAATTTGTTTCTTACCTATGCACATATGGAGCGAAGAAACACTCAGTTCCAGTTTCACTAAGCCTCTATGACAAGTATCTATGTTTAGTAGCAGCAGTGGTCCCTTTCTCTTGGATGTGATGGGGGCATAAGAATCCAAATTTTTCGCTTTTGCCAGAGGAGACCAACCTACGATGCATGTACCTATAATAACGCAAGCACATAAATAAAAGGTAAATGGTGAAACTTTTAAAATATTTACTTTGAAATGCAGAAGCTACTTACATTAAGAATAGTTGGACAATCCCAATCATAAGATTTTGTCCAGGAGCTACCAGGGACATCAAATCATCCCTCTCAAGATAGCATGTCACTCCTGACTGTCCAACAACTGAATCCGTAGGCCACTCTCTTGTTTTGAAGGATGTATCATATGCCATCATAATCACTTACTGCATGATATTCAATGGAGGCATTGAAACTTCTTGCTGAGTGAAGGGAGCTGGACTTGGTGGGGCTTTGATCGGACTGGTGGGGCTTTGATCAGACTATCCTCGGCTCGACCAGAAACAAGGTTCGTTGGCCACAAGATGAATGTGCCCAAGACATCGCTAACGATCTTGAATTCATCAGAAGGGATAGGGACAGGTGCATCTGCAATAATCACCTTGTCAACTAACACTCGGACTTGATCACCTTCCATTTTTTGGTGGTGGACAGTTGATCCCAGGTTATGCACACTACCCCGTGCAACTAACCGTCTCAGAGGATCCTTGACAAAAAGATCACAAAGCTCAGTAATTTCTGGGTTAGGACCCTCTGATGACTGCCCGATGTTGCAACAACTACCTTTAGTGCTCTGCTTATTAGGATCAATCGATTGTGGCTGGGGAGCACTGGTATCTTGTCTTGAGCTCATAAACACTATCATTTCCTCTTTCATCTTGCTCAACCGGGTCTCTAATAGTGCATCAAATGATGCTTCAGCCTCGGCCTTTGCTTCTGCTCTTGCAATGGCCAACATAGTCTCCAATTCCTCCCTAGTTACGATGTTTGAGGAATGGCGTACGGGGGCTCCAAAGTAATCCCGTATCCCTACCCCTCCTCCAACTCCCCTGACACGGCCTGGATGCTCATGTTTGCCAGTAGCAACTGTTAGAATATCATTCCTGCCCTCCGACTTAAAAGAGCCCTCGGCTTGTTGTTTTCTAAGTTCATCCTGTAAGATAATACAAAATAACAAACATAAGTAATAATGTACGTTTCTTATGTAATTAATTACAATAACGATATATACTTACAATTCTTTCACCAACTAAACGAGATTGTTCACTCGTATAATTCCCACTCCTCTTTTGGTGGGCAAATTGCCATTTTTCTTCTCGACGAATCGGAGATGGCGGAGAAAGAAGAACAGAAGGATCGGATTGAGATGCTTCTTCCAATCTCTTCCATTTGGCCGCCAACAAGTCTCTTTCAGCCTTTGCATAACCCCCATGAGACATTGTATGAGGGCAATCATTCTTTCTACCACTCTCTTGTGCTTTTTGCCTGCGAATAAGAAATGATACAAAAGGAAAGTGTTATAATCAATTAAGATAATTGCTAAGTAAATAAAATGAAAAATAAGTCAACTAACCAAAGATTCAGGAGTAGTCCGAAGCCTAACAAATTCTTGCCAAGTCGCTTGATCAAGAAATGTATACTGGTTGCACAGATTAGGACGAGGCTGACCATCTTTCACCTCAATATGAATGTAATTGTTGGTCAGATTTGTCTTAAACTTACTCCAGCGCTCATAACAATATGTCATCGTCTTGTTGTACAAGATCTCACTCTGAGGAACGTCGTAGGTGAGCTGAAATGCATGCATTGAAGGAGTAAGTGACAAATTTATGACATTTGATAATAATTAATTACATACAGAAGAGAATTGTATACCTGAATAGTGTCCCAAATATGCTGCTTCACCTTTGCATCGACATTTCTCCACTCCTCTATCAAGATGCTCGGCTTGTTACGTGCAAGGAGGCCGACGAAACTCCTATATCGTTGTGCATTAGGCTCGATTGGTTTCCAATGTCTATCAAACTCAATCGGTATCTTTTGGCCTGCACTCCGACTGAGGGAAACATCTGTCAACCATGTGCCACGTCTACCCCTCCGTACAGACTGGCTACTGCACTCACTATGACCCTGGCTCGGAGCATTGCTAGGCTCGCCCTAGTTAACACTAGCTGGCTGACTCTGCTGAGCACTAGGTGGCTGACTCTCCTGAGCACTAGGTGGCTGACTCAGAGGTGGAGGAGGTGGCTGATCCTCTGTACTAGGACGCTGGGGATCCGTCATTTGCCTGTAACGACAACAAAGAAAGATAAATCCTAAGCTATGACATGTGAAGACTATATCGATAAAATAACTAAACATATTCTTCGGATAATAATCATAATCATAATTACTTTAGTTAGTTAAGGTCAAAGTAGTATCATAAAGAGATATCCTCCCATATTCCCTCGTGATGATCATTTCTTGTGCCGTGCGCATTATCTGCTTCATCTTCTTCATTCAGTTCTGGTAGACCCCTGGAAAAAGAAGGAGTCTCAAGAAGATCATAATTTGATTGACTTTTCTCGTCAATATCAACGACTCTTTTTCCTTGGAGAGCTACAGACCACATTTTATTTGCCTGATCAGTGATATAGAATACTTGTCGCGCCTGATCTGCCATAATTAAAGGTTCATCTCCAAAACTTCTACTATTCAGATCTACTAATGTAAATCCTAACCTATCGATCTTTACACCATTATTGACATCAACCCACTTGCATTTGAAAATGGGAAATCTAATTTTAACATAGTCAACCACCCAAATCTCTTCAATCACCCCATAATAAGGTATAGCAGCCAATGTAGGGTTCTTATCTTTCGAACTAGAGAAGTGCATAGATTCAGCCACTAATACAATACCACTGTTCTAGACGGTGCTCTTATCATCTAGGGACTTCGTGTAAAAGGTATAACCATTGATCACAAATGAAGTCCAACTTATGACATCAACTTCAGGACCATGTGCTAACCAATTTATTGTATCAGAAACACATTCTTCTCCGTCAACCTTTTGTTTGAACCAATGTGTGAAAGTTCTGTTATGCTCCCCGATTAACCTTTGTTCAGTCATTCGACTATTTTGTTTCCGTACAATTTCTTTATGGGCATTCATGTAATATTGAACTTCATCAACATTGTTCAAGATGTACAAGTGGACTTGTTGCAATTCATTAGCATCTATGCTCTTTACTGTTGCCCCGCGTCTACCCCCTTCTTGATCATGACGTTTAGGAAGGCCAATATGTCGTACATTTGACAAATAATATTGACAAAATTCCATAGCTTCTTCAAAAACATATTTTTGAACAATAGATGCTTCAGGCCGATCATACCCTTTTAGTATTTTCATAGTTCTTTCGATTGGGTACATCCACCGGAAATAGATTGGGCCATACAACTTTATCTCCCTCACTAGATGAACAACCAAGTGTACCATGATATCAAAAAAGGACGGAAGAAAAAGCTTCTCAAGCTGGCATAAGATCATATATCCTTCATTTTCCAATTCCTCCAATCTTTCCGTGTCAATGACTTTACAACAAATGGCATTGAAGAAGAAACAAAGTCTAGTCAATATGTGTTGAAGATCATATTCGGCAATGCCTCGAATAGCTACTGGGAGTAGTTGTTGCATTAAGACATGACAATCACGAGACTTTAGCCCTATTAACTTCAAGTCTTTCATCGATACAAGCTTTTTAAAATTTGAACAATACCCTGAGGGAACTTTAGCGCCATGTAAACACTCACAAAAGCTTCTTTTCTCAACCTTAGACAAAGTATGAGCAGCTGGAGGACAAAAAGTTCTATTACCGTATGGCCTTGGATGTAAATCTTCTCGTATTCCCATTTCTTGCAAGTCTAATCTTGCCTTCACGCCATCCTTAGAACTTCCTTGTATGTTGAGCAGTGTCCCAACAATATTATCACATACGTTTTTCTCCACATGCATGAAATCAATACAGTGTCTGACGTCAAGATTGCACCAATATGGAAGATTGAAGAAGACGGACCTTTTTTTTCCATATATTTTTCTCATTTATACTCTTTGATGACTTACCAAACATAGTATTGATATTTTTCACCTTTTCATAAATTTTCTCGCCAGTCAATGCCTCTGGAGCATCTTTAAACTCTTAGCCACCGAAAAAAGCTTTTTTTAATCTACGATAAGGGTGGCTTCGTCTTAGAAATCGCCTATGGCCAAGGTAAACCGTCTTTCTTCTATGTTGAAGTTGATGGTAGCATGTGCCTTCTTCACATATCGGACAAGCTTTGTGGCCTTTAACGCTATATCCTGACAAGTTCCCATATGCAGGGAAGTCATTTATAGTACAGAACAGAACAGGCCATGAACTATGTATACTGCTTAGGCTACCATAAGGATTCATACCATCTGTGCTAAGCCCAAGCCTGAGATTCCTAGGTTCTTCACCGAAGCTAGGAAATAATTGATCAATTTTCTGCCATTGAGAAGAATCAGCTGGATGTCGAAGCTTTCCATCACAAATCCGCTCATCTGCATGCCATCTCAAATTTTTGGCATCAATTTCATTAGCAAACAGGCGCTTGAACCTTGGAATGATTGGAAGATACCACAACACTTTTGCAGGGCCCTTATTTGATTTAGACCTCAGAGTTTCACATATCGGACATTGGTCCTTCTCTTCATGATCTTTTCTATACAATATGCAATCATTAGGGCAAGCATGGATCTTTTTATACTTCATCCTTAGTGGACACAGTATTTTCTTAGCATCATAGTATCGACAAGGCAACACATTATCATCAGGAAGCATATCTTTAAAGGCCTCAAGCATTTCTGAAAAACTCTTGTCGCTCCATCCATGCCGTGCTTTCAAGCTTACCAATTTCAATACAACATTCAGCAATTGGTATTTTTTACACCCCGGGTACAGCGGCTTCTCAGCATCACTGCACATATTACCATATGCATGTGATTGTTCAAAAGCCTCTTCTCCTACATCACGAATAATATCCTCTATCCGATCATCCATATCCGTGTCATTATCATCACAAGTCACTTCCCCCTGTTGATGAGATGCGCTTGGCATTTCTAATTGTTCACCATGCCATACCCATACTACATACGTCTTACAAAACCCTTCACAAATTAAATGTGTATATATATCTGCAGCACTTAATCGTTTCTCATTCAAACATTTTACACAAGGGCAATAAAACATCCCACTATAATCATCGGCATTTCTTTTTGCAAAGTCTAAAAAACCCCTCACCCCAACATCATATTCAACACTAGTCTCGAAGTGGAGGAACGCTGGACGACTCTAGGCGCCAGACACCACAGACGGAGAGGCAGCCGTAGCCGACTGCAAGATGAGCACCGACACACGGCCACACGGCGCCAACCAGCAACAGACACGCACGGCAAACAAAGGGAGCACCGACGGTGAGGCAGGGCAAACGGCCGGACCACCAGCGATGGACAGGCTCAGCGAATGATGGCACCAACGACGGACACGCACCGCACGGCACCGGACGACAACGGAGACGCAGAAGTTCGTTTTTAAAAAGCCTCTCTGGAACGTGATTTGGGGCTCTGCTCTCTTTCGAATGAAGAAGAAGAGTTTAAATTTCTATTAGGGCATATATGTCATTTTACATTAGAAAATAATATCAGAAAAGTCCCTAGGGATTTTTCAGATATTTCAGTTTTTTCAAGGACTTTTTTGACAATATTTTGCTTCCTTGGGACCTGAGAGTGATTTTCCCTTGAGTTTTTCCAACTAGTTGAAGGAAAAGCCTTAAGAAGTGAGAGAATAGCTCTGTCAAACACCATCGACAGAAATAGAGAGAAGAGAGTTTTGTTTGAGCTTGTGAGAAGAGAGGTTTGAACTTAAAAAAAATAAAAAGAAGAAATTGGTACTGAGGAGTTGTGCAGGGTGTAGGTATGACTGCATAGCTCTGAACCTCTTAGAGCATAGGTCTGATAGCGTGTGCTATCACTACCGTGTGATACTTGCCTTATTGTCATTTTTATAATTAAAAAATTAATAGGTGCCTTGGAAGTTGGAATTATGTGATACAAATATGTTGTGTATAGTTTCCCAACACCAATCAATTATGCTTATTTATCAATTATTACTATTTTTTGCCATAACCAATTATTAGTACTAATTATATATTTTTGTTTTAGTTAAATATTTTAAGTATATAAAATTATAGATAACAAGATTTAAAATTTCTTTATATCAAATTTTTAGTTAAAACATCATATATATTTATTTATTATGCATTTATCAAGTTTATACATATATATTACTATATATGCAAATATTTTCTTATTAAATTTTTGTTTAATTATTATGTCATTGGTCCGACCAAACAACTTAACTAATATAACCGTTTGAATCATGACCCGCTAATCACTCCTGCTTGATGCCCGATCTGGCTTGTAAAACATTGGTTATTACATCACCTTGAATGTTTAGGACATCCAACCCTTCTCTTTCAACTTGATCATCTGTTTGCTTTCTAATGAGTGAGTTATTAAGCCTGAACCGTATGCAATTTTCTGGAACGTCGAGGCCAAAACTCTTAGTTGAAGATTGGCATTTACATATTTATTTATTGTTGAATCGAACTACAATTTGGGTAGAAGGCTCATGACATTCAATGCATTAAATTCAATGGTTGGACCAATGATTTGACACCTATAACCCATAAAATTGAGGTTTGAGTATGAGATAGCATATTTGGTCTCATTTTGGTAACAACTTTGTGAGTATTTGCGAACTATATTTTCATTATAATTGGTTTTAATTTATATTGTAAATTATATTATGGGTTATTTTGCTAAAACTTGTCTTGTGAGACTCATATTAAGAACAATGATTATATTTTTAGATAAATTATGGGTGATGTGATGGCGTATGTTTTTGTAATATTATGTGGTTAATTTGACATGTACTATCATGTTTGTCTCGAGAACACATTGTAATATACCAAGAGTTGTATTATGAATTGCTATATTGTAAAGCCTTGGTTCTATGAATTGTGGATTGCGAAGGTGTTGGGATATAATCAAGAGGTGTGTTATTTGTATACCGAGGTGATGCCACCATTCGAAGCTCTTTAGCCAGTTGAGTCATGCCCACTTGTTCTATGAGGACTACGGTGTCCCACTTGTTCTATGAGGGGATACTCTGTCCCACCAGTTCTATGAGGGACCACACTCCACTTGTTCTATAAGGAGCTTTGACACCCCACAAGTTCTATGAGGGGGAACCAAAGGTTTGAATGTGCGCAATGTGGTCTTTGGCTAGTCCACACCACACAATCAGTATGCTTGTTAAACAACCAGTGATATGGGTATAATTTAGGTTGAGGGTTTTGTTGGCGAAAATAAGGCGATTCGGTTGGATTGATGGGCGAGTTCTGAGTACTATGATTATATGTTTGTGTGATATACCATTTGTTTTTCATAATTATAATTGTAAATATTTGTGTATTCTTTGTTACATAATTGTCCCCACCTAACACTTTGCAAGCAGGTGCTGGTGTGTATAGTCAGTAGGACAATTCGTTACTAAGATAGTGATCTCATTCCGTTACGTTAACATATTTTTTAGGCAAGAACTCTAGAAACGGGATTTCAGGGAAGGCTCCAGAGGAGTGAAGCTACATCTGCAATGCATGGTACCTCCACCTTTACGAGTTACATGTTGATTTTTGCATATTGCCACTTTTAAAACATTTTGTGCATTTATTTTTATGATTTAATTATTGCAAGTTTATGGGCTATTGGGGAGAATTAGGTAGGGTTAAAGTGCAAATATGTCCCAAAAGCATTTGCAAAATCTTAACGTTGCCCAAGAAGGTTTTTTGGTTTCAATGTCGCAAATGTAGCAATATTGCCCCTAAGTAACAGCCCAAGTAGTCAAACGTTAGTTGACTCCATTATCCTTATATGACATGCCCATGTGGCATCCACCTCCCTTTTTTTTAAACCCAATTTTCCAAGATAGATTTGTATTCCCATCTTCTCCCTTCCCCAACTTCGTTGCCCTTGATAATCATAGCAACATCTAAAAAAATCTGCCATTCAAAAATCACAAAGCAACTTCCAAATATGGGGATAGAACAAAGCAATATTCAAAAATCACGGCAACATCCATAATTTTAAAACACCAATCTATGAGATCTATCAAAATATGGGAATAGAACAATGAGAAATCCAACAAAAAATACCCATAAGCTACCCACTAAAAAGAGCAACATCCAACCTAGAAGTTATAAATTACAACAGAAACATGAATGGCGGCAATACATTCAATGGTACTATTTAAGTTCAAGCAAAATTTGTACCTGTTTCTCCTTCAACAAGGTTCTCCAACTTGGCATTGACCAAACACCGCTCATAAACTCTGCCAACTTTTAGCTCAAATATCACCTAAAGAGGAGGATTTATTTTGGTGAACGACCTAAGGAGGAGGATTTGGTGAAACATAAACAAGCCAAAAAACAAGGGTTGTTGCACAGATAAGGGGTGAGACTGAACAATATATTACATAACTTTGTACCTGGCGATGTTCCCAATTCCCAATAGAGGCCCGATCTGATGCATCTGCTACGACTATCCATGGATGGCACTAACATCTAAGGAAAAGAAAACTAAGAAAATAAACCAAAAAGAAATTAAAGAAATTAGAAGTGATTCTCCCATGGCGAGTTCTTTTTGTGGGCCTTTGGGGCTAGGTAATTGGATTGGGGATTGGGTTATGTGATGCCTGGCTCTTACCGAAGTGATTCTCCCTCCACGCTTGTCAATGCCATCATCATCGGTGGTCACTGGATCAGGATATGGAAAATGTTGTTTCCTTTTGGGGTGGAGGTATGGGGTCGGGGGTGAAGAGGGAGGAGGATGGTGGTGTCACGCTCTTATCTCAATTTCAACATTTTTCAGAGTATTTGCGGACCATGATATGCGGTTTGGTGGGCAACACAGAAATAACATAACTATACTAATAATATGTACATGTTACAGAAATTCCCCTCAGGGATTCGTACTTGATAATTACAATTAGTGTACCCGCACAGGGCTACTTGGATATCTAAATTCATCCCAGTGAAATGGAGACTTCTTCCCGTCTTCGTTCCAGTACTGTAATCCCCTCGTACGGTACTCTGCATTGTTGTTTGCATATCTTCTGTCGTCTCCTGTCTAAATTGTTGGTAGGGGATGGTGAGATTCGAGAGAATCTCAGTAGGAAATAGATACCATAATGCATGCATGATTGATGCTATGTGTATGACATGTTAGCTTTATCTAGATGTATACCCCATAATGACATTTCTGCATGCTCAATGTTTTCATACAACAAGACTATGGCCACAGCGAAAACAGAAATAGAGCTTCATTTATTCAAATATGTTCTACACAATCAAGTAAAGCAATCACATAGATCATTACACAAGCAAAGATATCAAATACATGCAAGTAAGGTAAGTCCCCTACCTCCAATATTTCTCCTCGATTTGCCTGCCAATAGCTCGGGGCTCCATATTCGATCCTAAAATGTCAAATATACCATTTAGACACTTCCATAGTATTTCTGGGGGTTATATAAGTGTATCTTGAAAAATTACTAAAATACCCCGGGGAACCCAGCCCCATCGTACCTGGTCCGGCTGTACTTTTCTCGAAATTTTGACATGGGCTATTCTTATATATTTTCACCCAAGGAATCCATTTCCGGACTCAGAATTATCAAATTCAATGTCAAATTATGAAATTGCCCTTGGCAGCCCTACTTTTAGGGTTTTAAGGGCGTTTCCGTAATTATGCTTTCTCGGCCTTTTACGAAAAAGTGTCCAACTGTAACCCCACCTAATTTTTACTCCTGAACTCAATGGAACCATCAAATTATTGAAAATCTAACTCTAAGGCCTATTTATAGCCATGGCCAAAATATATGAGTTTTCCAGGGAAAATCAGTAAATGAAGGAGCAAAGGGTTCAGAACAGGTAGGAGTGAAGGGAAGGATGGTGATGCCAACATGTCATATAAGCAATTTATCTTTTGTGGCAGAGCCACCTCAGCATGCTGAGGTCAACTAACATTTGACCGTTTGGCCTGTTAACTTAGGGACAACATTATTATGTTTTGAAACTTTCACAGCGATATTGAGACAAAAAAAACTTTCAAAGCACCATTGAGATTTCGTGAATACTTCCAAAGCGGATTTACACCTTAATCCAATTGGGGATTATGATTTCAAGTTCTTTAACATTAATGTCTTGATTACTATGAAGTATTAGTTATGAACAACTAAACTTTATAGTGATTTATTTTAATTAAATAATATTGTGATTAATTGATTAATAGTGTAAGGTCATTTTTATAATCATGGTAGCACATTGCATGATTAGTTGAGTTCTTTATCTACCATTGTTAGTTTTTAAAAGATATTCTTTAAAATAAGTTTAAAAATGGTTAAATTATCAATAGTTTTAGAAAGAACGTTATATAAACATTAATTACATTGGAAAATTGATAAATAAGCATTAACTGCTCTCCAAATGACTTATATTATGGATTAAGTCATTCTTCTAAAAGTAACTTATATTGTGAATTGGAGGGATCGAGTATACTCCTTCGTATCCACAATATAAGTCATTTCTAGGATTTTTAAATCAACAATATAAGTCACTTACAAAATACTAATTAATGCTTATTTGACAATTTGGTCTATGTAATTAATATGTATATGTGACTAATGTATTTTTTCTCTCCTTCTAAAATCTCATTTAATTAATATGGATAAAGCTAAAAAATTTCAATTTAAAGTAATTAAGATAAATTTAATAAGTTAACTATTATTTCTCAGTTCTTGAATTAGTTGGAAGTAACTTATATTATACATCGGATGAAATATATATGTATATGGGATTTGAAAAAAAAAAAATTCATTGTCGAAATTTTCAAGTTTGTCTACAAATTTTTTTTTTTTTTTGTTTGATAAATCAGTGCAAATTACATCAGTTCAAGGGATCATGTTCAATGTGAACGTGAGGCCGGTGTTCAATTATAAGAGAAGTGATTTGATGATCTTAAATGGCGACTAGAACATATATGGCATTAGTGGGGATAAGGAAACAGACATAAAGGTGGTGCAAGTTCATAATTATTAAGTCTGAAAAATATTAGAGCTCTGTTACCTAAAACCAACGAAAAATTGTTATATATTCCTTTTTTTCTTTTTTTGGGAGAATTACAGCCAAGTCCCAAGTAAGAAGGGAAATGAAAAAATGGTCCCTTGAAATCTCAAAATGAAAAAAAATAGTCCCATTAACAACTCCAGGTACAGGTCGTTGATTACTCCAGGAGCGCCCATTGACAACTTGAAACCATTTTTTCATTTTGAGATTCCAAGAGATTATTTTCTTCATTTTCCTTCTTGTTTGGGACCTAGCTGTAATTCTCCTTAGGGATGATACTTTTACTCTGATTAACAGAACTTTATCTTACATATATAGAACAAGCGCACTTGCAAACTCCTATAGAGTAAACTTCCCATCCAAATGAAGGACATATTGAAGGATTGATGATGAAAAAATTAAACTTAGGCCGATTTGCTTATATCTATTAATTAGGTCGAGTTATCTGGTTACACTTCTCATTTAACTATTATGAATAAACTCTATTCTTGAAAATTTATAATACCCAGTTTCATAAGAAACAGGCCGGATCCATCCATTATTAAATGTCTGTCTTAATCATTATTTCATAATACTTCCTAATTGTATTTATTTATGCTTTCCATATTTTATTGGTTAATGAATTATATTTGGAAATGATTTGATAATTTTTATATTCCCTAATTTTCTTTATTTATAAATTCCTTCATTTGAACAAAACAAAAACTTCCTAAAAACGGCAATATAAGTGCGGAAATTATATTTCCATTAATGACATTACATCCCCATAAACCACGATGATTGTATCTTTTCCATCCCCATACCTTTTTGTCCAAATTACAATGATTTGATTTAGAAATATAGTAGCTTATATTTCAGCTCTTGATAATCTTCAAATATTTTCTAACAACAATGATTCGTAATACATAATTATAGCATTCCAAATTTCTAGACAAAAACTTAGGAGATTATTAAAGACAATTATCAAACTTTTAATGATATTTAATGGATTGCTAAAAATTTGTAGAGACATTTTAGAAATTCATCAAACTTTTAATAATAATTAATGGATTGATAGAAATCTGAAGAGATTTTTTAATACCATATTTAATGATATTTAATTGATTTTTTAAATATGCAGAAATTGTATTTCCAAAGTGTTTCCAATGTCATTAAATATCATTAGTCTCTTATTTCCTTTATTTATATGCCACAATAATGAATAATCCCCTTTTATGTCAATAGTGATAGCGATAGTAAGTTCCCTTCTATTTTTTTTTTCAAGAGTTATTTTGTTGAAGTCCGACAACATATATCCTTATACCAAGCTCAATGTGGTTCATGGTGTGTTCTTGATCGTTCACTCATTTCCTTATTAAATCCTTTAGGCATTGAGTGACAAAAAATAGTGGGGAAAAAGATCATTATGTGAAGATTTCAAGCTCGATTGAAATGGAGAAAGTAAAACCTGTTGATGGAAAAGTGCCGGGGAAGAAGAGGAAGTGAACAAATAGTGGTTTCAGGTAATTTTCTTCGAAACTTGGATTGGTATAGTACTCAATAGTGTTTCAACCTAAAGATGAAGAATATTTCTGTTCAGGTGGCATTAGTTATATGACATTTATCTATTTATCTCTTTTCATGTGTGTGTATATGAATAAAAACTTTAGTTAATTTAATTAAACAGTATAGAGAAATCACTATATAGCCAAAAATGAGTTGGTTGCACTAGCAGATAGCAGAAGCATGCAGGCATGTGGTGAAGAGCATTGGAATGTGGTTGTTGGTGGGAGCACTAGCAAGAGGGTATACTTATCTAAAGGGGTAGGATATATTTACACCAGTTGCAATATTCGCTTAGTTCCCATTTGTGTTAGAATTCCCAACCAGGCTTTTATACAACTAAGCATTCAATAAAGAGGGTTTCAGATACAACAAATTCTTTCACACAGCAAGAATAAGTATTACGAAATTGAATTAGCAGGATTGAAGATTAGAGTAGGACGTTATGCAAGATCAGTTTAGAAATATGGAAAGGTTATAGTTGCAAAATATTCCTTTATTTTTAAATTTTATGTAATATTATAATATAATTTTGTAAGATATTCATAGTTCAATTTTTAAATTAAAGGTGAAGATAGGATGAGGATCGAGAAAAAGATGAGGAGAGTATCCAAATCTAGATCTAAACCAAGTTTTGAAGCTTTTTTTTTTTTTTTTTTTTGTGTGGGGTGGGGTCCAATTTGATATTTAAGTTGTCCAAGTTGGGATTATGCGTTCCCATTTGATCTTTAGTATAAGATCAATTTTATAAGTTATTTTTAAACTTCAACACCATATGATGATTATCTTCTTAACATACTTTCATTAGTCATGCCACCTAATTAAATTTTGTTCTTATTTGCCCAATTCAAATAGAACAAGTGTGGGAAAACACTTCATATAACGCACGTGGAGATATAAGTTGTTGTAATAATAAAATTGTGTTAACATTGAAAATTGGTTAATTACATTGACTAATTAAAAATGTCATTTAGACCATTAAGTAATGCATGAATACGGATATTTAACGCGTTAATAGGGTTAACTAGTTGGATCCTTATCTACTTGTAATGTTATTAACATATTAACCTCAAAGCCTAACATTAATTTCCCTCCTTTTTACGTAACAGTCATCTGCAGCTTCATTGGCGTGTTAACTAGAACGCATTAACTATATTGTCACAAAAAGAAAACGCACTATCTATGTCCTAGGCACCTTATCTTACATTTTCTCATGCTCTTATTGACGCGTGTTAACAAAAATTTGGATTATTATTTTACTTCTTTGATTTTCCCAACACATTAGTCATCCTCCCTTAACGTATCCACTATGCTTCAGAAGATTCAATTTTGCTTCAGAAAGAAACTTAACACAGCGAGTTCCATAGTCGAAAGGATTAACGTTGTTTTCCGAGACTTCAAGTTCGGCTCTGCATAATACTTGAACAACTTGCCTGAACAGAACGGGTTCAACTTGTTATTAACTTGTTCCAACGTGTGAACTCGTATTGTTTCTTCCAGAACTCAAATGCACAGGTACAAGAATTGATTTAACAACTAAGGGAACTTTTGGATAGTTAATTCAGAACATAATCTATAATCAAGTCTGGAAAGAACATAAACAAGTGACTGTGCTTAAGTGTACTGACTCGAACTTGACATAACTACTTGTAAAACAGAGCATACAACACACACACTAATTATAGGAATCATATATGTTGCAAAAGTCACAGGACCTCAACCGCAGATTTAGACTTTGCATCCCTTGTTCTTTACCTTTGCAAAATCCCAGAAGCAACATTCTTCCATATAAAACCGTGGTAACTTGCCTTTAGGGTGCCATTGGTAGGCACGCACCATCCACACAATTCTTTTTTTCGCATATTGATTCAAATTTATCCCCTAATATATGTCAAGCATTTTCTTATATGCAGTCTGATGAAATCCAGGCATAGAACTCTTCTGTTGTCTTCAAAACTTTCTGGAACTTGTTCAAAATTAGCGGAAGTTGCACTTTCTTGCAGCTGAAATTCTGCAATCCAAACATGAACTAACATTTTAATTTTGTTTAAAATCTTAAATGCAGTTCGATGAAAGGGAAAATCCCTAATAAAGAATTTTAAAAATCCTAAAAGACAAAAAGATATTTTAAATATTCATAATCTCATAAAAGATATTACCCCCATCAGCTGCCACCATAGGAGCTCCGGTAGCTGGCAACCACCCCTTGCCTGAGGCTAGCGATCACTCCCTATTGGTTGCCAAAGCCCCGATGGGCGGGCAGCTGCCAGAGCTCCAATCTCAATATTCAATATTCCGACAGGAATTAATATTCCCAAAGTGGTGGGGATGGGGCTCGAATCCCTATCACCTGGTTTGCCCAAAAAGTTGGTGGCCTAATGGCCACCAATGGCTTTCACTATATTGTATGCAAATAAATATATGTATGTTAACTTTTGATCTTTAACCCAAGCCTTTTCACAAGTTTTGTTAAGAAATTCACATTTCATTTGGTTTTAAAAACTTTCATTAACAAATAAAAAATTCACACTATCTGGTCATTCACAAGTTTTGTTAATGAATTCACGACATTTTATTAGGTTTTACCAACTTTCGTTTTCCCAAAAAAAAAAAATCACACTCTCAAATCATTCTCAAATTTTGTTAAGGAATTCATGACATTTCATTAGGTTTTAATAACTTTCGTTTTCCAAAAAAAAAAATCATATTATCATATCATTCACAAATTTTGTTAAGGAATTCATGACATTTCATTAGGTTTTAACAACTTTCGTTTTTCAGATAAAAAAATTCGAATTATCAATTCATTCATAAATTTTGTTAAAAAATTTACGACATTTCATTATAATTTCACAATAGAGAATTAATGAAAATAAAATTTCCTAACCTTTATAACATGCCTATATTATTGTTTTAACTGTGATGAGGAACAGACTAAATATTTCTAAAAATGATCTATCCGTAACTATTTACCTAATCATATATCTGAGTTTTGTTTTTACATTGCCAATTGGATCTTATGATCGTTTTAAAAAATAAAATCATGCATCAAAGACATCTGACCATACAAAATTCAGCAAAATAATGTTTATATTACTATAACATTATTCAACTGATGAAAACTAACAAATAAATAAAAACTTTGAACTCAAACTTCGAGCCTAAGTCTAACAAAAATACTACTTGGGGCTATATTTGTGTGCTTCTCACTACTGACTCTTTTTAAGTTATCTAATGCAATTAAATATGAATTATATCACCTATCATAAAGTTTTTAACAAGGATGTGTTACCATATTCTTCAGTGATAAGAAAATTTTGAAATGAGACTTAATAATAAATATGAGAAGAATAGAGCAACTTAAAGAAGTTGATCGATTATAAATTAGAGAGAGGAAAGCTAGGAGATTATTACCATTATTATCATTATTTGAATTTGTATCAACAACACCATCATCTTCATCATCTGAGGTCTCTGTGATTTCATCATCATCTGAGGCGTCTGTGATATATCATAGTACATACTAGTATGTTACAAAGGTTGAGGAAGCGACAACAAACTAATTCATATATATGTAATTTGGAGGAGAATGCAGCTTCGTAAAAGTCAAATGAGGAAGGGCATAGGCTTACCTTGATGATAAGGATTTGTAAAAGTGATATTTTCCATGTCACAAAGTTCTTTGATTACATACACCCCGATCTCTTTTACACCCCTGGCTACAGAATGTACACAAAACTGTGCATGATTCCACAGATCTTCTAGAAGAAGTCGTTTTGTCGCAAAAGTACGTATAACATCCTCTTTTAAATAGAACACACCTAAATGGTCATCATCCAACATTAGAGGCCCCTTATGTAAAGCCATGTAAGAAGATGCTGGTTTCTTATTGATGTACACTGTCGCATTAGCAAATGTTGATCTATCCGGCGGTGGTTTAAGAAGAACACAAAGGCAGAGAGCAGATGGGAAGGAGTGACGAAACCAAAAAGAAATGGAAGCTCCCTTGCTTCTGTGATGAAACCAATTTGGTATGCTTTCACGCGGCACCCAAAAATAGCAATATTCTTTATTATTGTATCTGCCAGGAGCCCCATGTAATTCCTGTGAATCAAAACAAGTATTGATCAAAATACACTAACTCAATACATAAATATATGTAGTGAATACAATAAGCACTAAAAATCAAAGAGAGGAATTGATTACCTCACTCAATAGTAAGCTTTCTGACTCTAAACTCAATGACACGCAGTTTTGTGCTTCTAATCGTCTTATGTTTGGTGGAATCCCTTCAACTTTTGTCAGATGCTTGCACTCATTTAACAAAAGTGTCTCCAAAAACTGACATTCTTTTATCCATGCCGGCAAAATTGTGAAATCATTACCCGACAACTCCAAATGCTCCACATTCACATATCGACTAAGCTCAGTTCTAAGGAGATCATTTGATATGTTGCATCTTGGGAGATTAAACAGAACTCTGTTGGGACATTGCTGGGACCAAATTGCCTTTTCTTGGGCTTCCTTCGAGTTACATGATATCATCACCTTCCCATAATTCATTATTAAGATATTTTCTATGTTCGGCAATAGAAAAATTATATTCAGGATCTCAATGACTGAATAAAAATCCACTTGAATGGTTAAACCCGTAAGCTCAGGAAGATTGCAAATCGACCAAGGCAATTTTTTTATTCCTGTCCCAGTTAAAGATAGATGTCTTATTTTCACTTTTTCAAGTATTTCCGGAAAGTGCTTCAGACTTGAACACCCAATAAGAATGAGTTCTCCAAGAGAGGGTAGATTGATGGCACGTGGGAAGGTCTTCAACCAGCCACAACCATATACATTCAAGATCTCAAGTTTTGGCAAATAGCCAATTGAATCATGGATTCCAATCAAATTCCGGCACTCCCTAAGGCTTAATTCCTTCAAACTTTTGAGATTCGATAGATCAGGTATCTCTTTAACATATGCACAACCGTTAAGATTCAAAATGCCTAAATTGTGCGAATTCTGCAATAATCAAATCCATCTAAAAAGTTTAATTAAAAAAACAAGAAATGATCAAGTACAAGATAGCTAACTAGAAATGCTTATAAGATATATAGAGATCTTGCCTTCATTATTGTTTTCAACGAACTCAAACGACTATACCCAAGGTCGAGCACAAGAAGCTTCTCTGGACGAAAATTATGAGGCAAATATGAAGAAGGATACCGTCTCCACTTCATCACTTTTAATCTCTGAGGAAGATATTTGGGATCTTTTGAAAATTTCACATTCTCAAAAATGAGAATTTTTAACTGTTTCATACTCTTGAAGGCTTCTCCATCCCAGTTGACTTCTATGCATTCCCTCCAATTGTTTAAAACTATCATCCTAACTTTATTTGAGCCCTTTCAAGTGAATAATAAAAGAAAGTCATCATGAAAATATTACAAATTTGAAACGTATGTAATAATAGATAGAAAACTTTTTTCCACAAATTCAAAATAGTGAGATACTTTGGCATATACAATCCCGCAACCCAGTAAATGGACCAAAAATATTTAGCAGGTTCTTCAATTGAGATTTCAACAACAATCTTAATTATTCTAGGTTTTTATATAATGAATTTAAACATTCATTTATTTTGCATAAAATTTGAAGTGAAGGTATTTTTTCAGATTATATCTAGCAAAATAAAATTAAATCCAATTGAAAATACAAACTGTCATCATTTATTACGTAATTGAAAATTGAATTTTACATGTTTTCTTAAAAAATTTGAATTTTTCCTAAAGGATATGCCAACCAAGGGATTGTGAAAATAACAATAAAATTACAATGCAAAAAAGGTAAAATAAATAAATAAATCATCCCAATTAGTGTTACTTACTGTATTGCATTCCAAAACATCAACAATATCTTGATGCAACCATAATCTACTCCTTTCTCCTGGATTGTTTGGTGATTCTTCAAAAACAATTTTTCTCCCCATATCTCGTATCAAATCATGCATTTCAATACAATCAGAATACTTTTCAATCTTTATAAGGCTTTTATCTTCCAACACTCTAATAGAATAACTTAAATTATTAGAGTCATGAACTGCTTCAACCATATATTTGACATATTCCAATTTTTCCCCGTTGAAGGCACAAGCAATATCAAGGAATATTTCTCTTTCAACTTTTCCTAGGTCCTCATAGCTCACCCTCAATACTTGTTCAATGCCTTCATAGAGACTTGATTTATATGGGTCAAGCGCAGATTCCCATTCACTTATATTCTTTCCACGCAATTTAGAGCCAATTACTTCAAGGGCAAGTGGAAGGCCTTGTGCATAGGTTATTGCACGATTCAAAACATACTTGTAACGCGGATCTACTTGGTGATTTCTAAAAGCATTCCAGCTTAACAATTCAAGAGATTCTTCAGCATTGAAAACCCCCATTTTGTATCTACTTTCAACCCCGTGTGCTACAAGTAACTGCTCATTCCTTGTTGTTATGATGATCCTACTCCCAGCACTGAACCAATTGCAACCACCAGCTAATATTTTCAATTGCTCATGATTGTCAACGTTATCGAGAATCAAAAGAATTTTCTTTTGTTTGAGTCTCATTTTTATTACTTCAACTCCTTCATTAACATCTTGAATTTTGATGTCCACTCCTACAATCGTTGAAAGTAATGCATGTCTCTTGAATTTTTTCAAAGCCAAGTTTCATTGATTTTTCTTTGACATCATGGAGAAAGCACAAACCTTCAAAATTATCAGCAATTGAATTATACAGAGCACATGTTATTGTTGATTTACCCAGCCCCCCCATTCCACAAATTCCTACCATGATGACCTTGTCATTTGACCCAATTTGTAATAGAGAGGTTATTCCTTTCACCCGAGGCTCTAATCCAACAAGATATTCAGAAACATGTAAAAGAACCCTCTTAATTTTACTAGAGATTTCTTTCACAATCTTGTCAATAAATTTATATTCGTAACCATTTTGCCTGAAAAGTTGCAATATATATATATATATATCAATTCAAATTACATTTATCCTAGAAAAGAAATTAAAGTTCATTTACTTATAAACTAATTTGAAGTCAGGAAAGGAGAAAAACCAAAGTAAAAAAACAATATGAAAGTTGCGAATTACCTTGGATTAAAATGGTCTCCAGAAATATTTGCCACTTCGTGCAATGCATGCTTCCACCTCTGTATCTTGTCCTCATCAGCCCTACATTTTTCCATATGCCTAGATAATTCTTTTTTATAATCACCTGTTTGATGTCGCACTTCTGAAGGCTCCACATCATAAAAAATTGGTAATACCAACCGACCCTTTCCCTTAACACGCTCATGGATATGAACAAGTTCGTTGAGACAAAATGTGGAGGAAGCATAGTTCTTAGAAAACACAGTAATGGCCATTCTAGAATTGTCAACTGCTTTGAGGAGTGCTGGTGTAATTTCATCCCCTCTTCTTAATTCCTCATCATCAAGGAAGGTGCGAACTCCTGCGTTTTTTAAAGCATTATACAAATATCCTGTAAAACCATGACGAGTATCTTTGCCTCTAAAATTGATGAAGACATCATAAGTCCATTGGTAACTGATGGAAGAAGAGTCCGGTGCTAACCCTGTCATGATGACTTCTGGTAGAAACAAAGGAACAAATGTTAATTTAACTTGCAAAAATTGTGGAGTGTGATGATATATATGGAGATGATGATACGAATGAGCTTATTACATACCAACAAAACTGAAATTGTCGATGACGAAGTAGCTGTGGGGCACACACAATAAAACAATGGGAACTAATAAAAAGAAAGATGAAGGCTTCATTTGCCTTTATTAAACTCAAATCAAAATGGAAAACTACTTAAAATTGAAAGTAGGGGGCTAAAATTAATGTAACATTCTTCCAAATAAAAATAATAAAAATTTTAATACAAATTTTGTAGGATGGGGAGGCGAGTGATGGCCCCGATCCTTTCTGATATTAGTATATAAATAAATTTTTATAAATAGCTTTTCTTTGATAAAAATATATTGTATAAATAACTTGTTTTATTTTATTAAAAATATAAAAAAATAATTTGTTTTGTTCATATTCAAATTATTTTAGAATATACTATGTGTTCGTTTGGGATAGTTTATTTTTGGGCAATAAGTGTTTATAAATCGTGATTCACGGTATACGAGGTAAATATGTGAGATGTGTTTTGTCTCGACTTACGTAATAAAGACTTATTATCCCAAAATAAGTGATGTCAAACACTCACTATCTCTTGCAAACTAAGAATTTAGAATATATAAACAACTACTTGTTTGATTAGGGTACATATCACCATTATTTTTAAATTGAGAAAATTAAAGATCCTATTATTATGCCCTCCGTCATCCAAAAATCAAACAAATCATAGAGGAGAACACAAATGAAATATAAATTCAGAACAAGAACAAATGAAAATCACAGGTTCGACCTCACCACTGAAGACGGAGACGACGGAGGGAGACGCCGCCGTAAGTGGCGTCGCACGGCTGAGGAATGATGAAGGAGACAATGACTACTTGAGACAGAGGGGGGTGATGAAAAGACTCAGGCAGAGATTGAAGCAATGCGTAGACCGCTGACACATGAAAACACAATCACTGTATATAAATAACAAATGTGTGATGCCCCCTTTCTTTTACTTTTTTTTTTTTTTTTTTTTAATTTTCTGGTAAAATTACATGATCGCGTAGCTTGTGAGAAATTTCCAAGAAATGATAAACTAGTAACCACTACCGACAAAGTTAGTGTGGGGAAAGGAAACATTATGAGTTCCCTGCTATACGCGTCAGTACTGACGTAGGCAGGCGCCACAAATCACATGGGAACCGGCTCGGTAAAAGTGATGAATGGACCACTTTTCCCGGTGATACAATTAATCTCCTCGTCTAATTTTTCTTCTTTTTCTGGAAAAAACATCTCTTCGGTTCTGTAACAAATCTTTAAAGCATTTGCATACAATCATCAATATATAATATTAAATCAAAATCAATAATAACCGGGAAAAGATAAGCAGCAAGAGTGATAAGCAGCAAATAGACACAAGCCCAAAATTTAAGTCAGATTGACGCAATGGGCCACTTATCAAAATTAGTTTGTGTGGAACAACATGAGAAAAAGTGGTTTTTTTTTAAAGGAGAATTGTCTAAAAATATTTTTAGGGTAAATTAATTGTTGATTGTTATCAAGTATGCAAGCGATCTTCCGTGTATGTAAGTGATCTT
This sequence comes from Inga laurina, assembly GCA_963855925.1. Classification (NCBI taxonomy): domain Eukaryota; kingdom Viridiplantae; phylum Streptophyta; class Magnoliopsida; order Fabales; family Fabaceae; genus Inga; species Inga laurina. The sequence goes on along the minus strand of OY979702.1, from coordinate 62,494,652 downwards.
TTGTTTTGTGCAAACCATCTTTGGTGTGTGCAAAAATCTTCCATATAAATGTGCAAACAATCTTCCGTTGTGTGCAAAATGTCTTTTGTTATGTGCAACCGATTTTCTATGGTAGCATTCAGCAATTAATTTGCCAAAAAGGTATTTATCAGCAATTCTCCCTTTTTTCAATCTGACTTTGTATAATTTTAATTTTGGGTAAAAGTCAGATTATGTAATATGATTTATGTTTGGATTGAAGGTTATATAAATGACTTTTGTAAAAATAGAACTTGTTTAAATTTATTTTAGCATAAGTGACTTTTGTGATAATGGTGAGAGAGAGAGTGGGTGGAAAAATATTTTAAAAATCAAGTAAAAATTTAAAAATTACTTTAAAATATTAGGTGCTACTGAAAAAATATTTTGGAGTGGATGAAAATTAATAAATCAGTACTCTGAGTTTTGGATGCCCGTTACTACTAAAAAAAGACATTAACGGTAAAATTGTAGTCAGTCTCCTAACACTTGGAACAACTGAAAAATTATTTTAAAGGATTAAAAGCATCAAAAAATATTTTAAAGTAATTTTTTGAGCTGATACATTAAGGGTAAAATTACAATCAATCTGATAACATACTAGGCACAACTGGAAAAATATTTTTAAGGGTTAAAAGCACTAAAAATTATTTTGTGATACTGTATACTACTTAAAAAACATTTTAAGATACTACATAAGTCCAGAAAAATACTTCATAATATTATACACCATTTTCTTAACCAAAAAAAAAAAGTGTGATAAGCTAGCAAAAAAGCTACTCCTTCCGGTCCTATTTGTAAGCAACTTTATCTTTTATGGGGTTGATCCCTTTTATAAGCAACTTTTACTTTTTATCTGAAAATGTAAGCTTCTTTTTCCTATTTTATCCTTATAAAATACTCATTATTTCACATATCTTATGCTCATTATCTTTCATACTTTTATCTATTCTATTTTCTATACTCTTTTCAAAAATAGGGGCATATATGAAAAAAAAAACATGACATTTTTGACACACTTATTACTTTTACCTACCAGTTCATTTTGTACAATCAAGAAAAAAAAATTACTTATAAATAGGACCGAAGGAAATACTTTTACAGCTTAATAAACTCCTTTTTTTGGTTTATGGGAAAAGCTACTTTTCCCCATAAGCCCAATTAGATTTTTATTGGGAGAATTACACAGGGGTCCCATGGAAGCTAAAATACAAAGAAATGGTCCCGAGAAAATCTGAAATTACCCTCAAGTCCCAAGGGACCATTTTGTAATAAAATCCAGGTGAGAAAAGTCTCAAACACCCTTAAGGAAGGGGGCAAAAACAGAACAGCGTGGGCTTTACTCATTCAAAATCATATTCTTCTTTTTTCCTCTTTCCTCATTCGAAATCCATCAGAACAGAAGGCATTCGGCCAAATCTTTGAAAGTCGAGACTCGATGGAGTGCGACGGAAGGGAGCAGCGTGTGCGATGGTATTGGTGAGATCCGGAGAGAGAATGAGCTTCTTTTCTTCTTTCGAAATCAGAAGGCATTCCCAAATCTGTGAAACCATAGACTCGACGGTATGCGACGAAAGGCAGCATCGTGTACAACGATGTTGGTGGGATCTCGCCAGTGTAGGTCAGGCGCCAGCGGCCTGGTAAAGGAACTTCGATCTTCCCTCTTCAGTGGTTAGGGTCCGACGAGTGGCATTCTCAAAATCGGTAAGCTTCTACAATTTCTAGATTCATTTGGTTGAAAAATGCAATTCATATAATGGTTATGAGATGTAATGAAACTGATGTTGTTGTATATGTTGATGATTTTTAGTAATTACCCAACAGCTCATTTGCAATGAACCTAACCGAACCAACTAGTGCATTCAATTCTCAGTTATCATGCATTATGCGAGTAAGGGACCATTTCATTCTTAAGCTTAGCCAGATAGAAGAAACAAATGAATGACTTTATTAACCTATCTAACACACACCTCACAGACCACCAAAAGGGAAAAAAAAACAAAATCAAAAGAACTCACCTAAGGATTCTCGCTTGGACATCTTAGTCTCATAAATGTGCCTATCAAGGAACTAGGGAAGTGGATTTAGTAGACCAGGTACTGTCACATATTACACATTGCCTCCTCTTCTCGAGCAGTTTAACAGGAAAATGATTCTAGTAAAATCTATATTTTTTCCTTCCCCTTGTAGTTTTATTTTCATCCCCAACATTCCTTCCATAACTTACTAACAAGTGACTACCTTGAGAACTAAAGCTAGTTACAAATTGTACCACATCACAGAACTCAAATTGAAGTAGTATGAGAATATATCAACAACTCAAATTTTCTTCTTTTGTTTTTCCAACTATATATATATATATATATATAAGTGACCCAACTATATATATGTATCTAAGTCATATCAGTCACTTTGTCTACCAAAATACTAGACTCCATCAGTGTTGAAAATAATGTAGCAGTTCTTTTGTGAAGTATAATAATAGGGACAGGCCCAAACTATAAATTAAAGAAAGCCTATAACAGTAGGGCTTGTTTTGCATTATTATTATTATATATATAGATACACACACTATTTTTCTTGTCAAACTTCAATAATGATAAATATCTTGGAATTATGAGGTGTCCTGAGTTCTTAACACAGATATGGAATGGGCATATTTGTCTCAAAATTAAATTATTCCCTTCGTTTAACTCTCTAGTAACTTCATTTTGAAAAAGTAAGTACATTTCTAGTGGGAAAAAGCTACTCATTTGATGATCAGTTAATTTGGTGGCACTCTTAAAAGACAAACATGTAACCTGTCCTTATCCCATGTCAGTAAATGTTAAGAAAGCTATTATTAATTAATTAATTAATCAATCAATAAACAAAGTCAAGTAACTAGCCAGGTTCTCTTAATCTCTTCCACGACCTGATTATATGTATTTTCCCCCCTAAGCTCTACTCTGATTTTCTATATCATTCTATTCACCAAATTTTTTCCTTGGCGTCTGCTATATTGTTCTGCAGTAGGTTCATGTTTTCTGGATTATTGATAAAAAAAATCAGTTACAGAGGCATAGGAATATTGTATTCAATTATCTACAGTTTAAGATGTTTTTGACATTATTTGCACCAATGTTCTTCTTTTGTCTGCATTTTTTAATCATTAGTAATCAGCAATTATGAGGCATGGTTTGTCTTTCCAACTAGTTCATTCCTCTACTGTACTTGCTGTTTTTGGAATATGTTTGTTTATAATAATTACTCTATTCCTTGTGTTATATTTGAAAGTTTGAGTGGTCGTTGTTTTCGGACATGGATTGATTCAATTCTGCATTTAAATATTTTGGTTTTCCATGTTTGGTCTTGTAAATAAAGTTTTGCTTATATGATAAGATTTGGGGAAAATCCCAAAATTTTCTTTGGCTATGTCTGTGGTTTATGAAAAATTCTAAATCTGATAGGTCTCTTTTTGCTGCATATGTTAAATTTCTTAGTAGTTCCATGTTAACTTTTTAGTAGCATATAATTTTGCAGTGAAGTGTAGTAGGTCTTTGTATAAAAACTATCACATATTTTTCATTAACCATGTCCAGGAAAGGAAGATGGAAAAAGTTGTTGTATAATGCTTCTCTCTCTAGCTCTCTTGACAATTTTTACATAGTGGCTACAGGAAAATTATTTTAGGTCTGAAGTTTTCATTCCCTTTGTATGTTTTATTTTTCATGTTGAGGTGTTATTCACTAGGTGAATTATTTTGGTGAGATTTTTTGGATGTTGCATTGCCAATTCAAATAAGCAGCAATTATAATGTGTATGAAAATTGTATTATCAATGCATGCATTTGCATCTACTTGCAGCTTAACATCTATTGAAAGTCTTGGCGAGTCTCTGCTTGATGTTGCAAATAGAGGAATTCCTATATTTTTACATATCTGATTGTATGTATCAAATTTAATTTCAGAAGCCACAAATGCATTTGACTCCAGTTCTGGATGACTAATTCTTGTCCTCTCACTGTGAAAGATATAGCAAAGAAAGCTCCATTTGAAGAGCTAAGTCTGGCCCGGTCCATTGTAGATACCCTGTAAATTTGAAGCAAAAAAAGCTGGAATATGTGACTTTTAAACAAGACACCCCTTGTGGAGAAGTTAGTAGTCACCTCTCTCAAGAACATGCCTTGTTATCTGGAGCTACAATCCTTAACATTAAACTTTGTAGTCTTATTGATTTTGCAATTTATGCACTGAAGAAGCTACTTGTTTATTCAGTGAAAGGAAAAAGAAGCTTTGTAATGTTTTTCTCTGTAATGGTCGCGTCCTAGTATGTTGTTGAAACTTTGTAGCCTTGTTGAATTTCTAATTTATGCAATGAAGAAGAAGGTGCTTGATACGAGTTCAGATGATCAATTAAATAGTGCAAGTGTACACTGTCATAATCAAGTAACATAAAAGTAAGTAGAATATTGTTCCACGAGGATTGTTCACTAAGTACCAAAATGAGCAATTTTAACTCTATTTAGTCGATCGATTAGTTGGTGATTGAGAGTACAAAATAAAAGAAAGACAATTAAATATGAATGCAGATGATATGAAAGCAAATATGAGAAAAAGCCCTTGGGATTAGATTTCACTTAACAAATTCCGGATTGAATCACTTATCTATTCTAGCCCAATTTATTCCACATGATTGATAATCGAGTTTCCCTAATTTAATTACTATCCTCTTCCAAGGTCAAGCAATTGTATAATCAATTGCTAATCCAATATATTCGTATATGAATTTAAGCAATTAATTATGCATTAAGATTTATGGAACTCAATAAGACTACACAACTCATATGAATATATTCCTATTTCATATGCAAGTCATGGTTTTAATTATAGGGTCTACACACATGTATCTCCTTCCGGTCTCAACATGCATATTGAAATCATTCAAAAGATGGCCAGTCAATCAAAAGCATTAAGAATAATAATTAAAACTCAATCATGAAGGAGAAATTCAAACTAGATTTAATAAGTTAAGATTCAATCCGTCATTAGTAAGCTACATCATCACCCTAGGAAAATGAAAGTTTAGCACATGATAAAATTAAAAACAAAACCAAAATAAATTATATAAAGCTAGAATGAAATCCTTAGAAATATTGCATAAACTTGAATATTACATTATCAAACATAAATATACAACCAAAAGATGCATGAAAAATGAAGAAATCTAGCCGTCCATTTAGGAGGTAAAATCTTCCATGTAAGCGGCATGCAAAGTGTAATACAATCCTAAGCCTTCAAAGATGGAGGCATGCAATAAATAATACAATCCTAAGCCTTCCAATATGGACGCATGCAATGTATGAAATTAAATCTAAAAAACAACACAAAGAACTCAGAAATGTTAGAGAAAGATCTCTCCCGGTCAGAGAAGGAAACCTCTGCTTCTCTTCCTGTCCTTCTCACTTTGAGCTTGGCATTGATCTCTATTTATAGGGGAAAAAACGTGTGCTACAGTACTGCTACAGTGATCTGGTGGGTGCTACAGTGTCGTTGACCTGCTACAGTGCCCGATGGCTGCTACAGTGCCGATGGCTGATACAGTACTTTTATTTTTATTTTTAAATGCTATTTATCCCAAAAACAATATTCATTTATCAATCATGCCCAAATTTATTATATTAAACGCAAATATCGTCCATAAAATCATCATATAAGGGAAAATAAATATGCAAATATTTTACTTATCAAATTCCCCCACACCTGACTCTTGGACATCCTCGGACAAGAAGTAAATAATAAGTGCTTCCAACAAAATTAGAAGTGTCAGGTCAAAGTAAGAACACAATTGAAAAATAAAGAGATCATAATATTAATAAATCAATGAAAATATAAACTGGTAACTTTAATTGAAAATGAATAAACTGAGTTTGTACTTGTAGCTCATTCTCTCAATCTCTCAAGTGTTCAAGGGTAAGTGTTTCGCTCAAATTCAACCGAAAAAATTGCACTACCATAGGCTTGCTAAAAATCTCAATCTCCACTACCTAATTCACATGCATAATTCAAATCAAAAGGACTTATTAAGGGTTGTAATGGGGTTAAGGTAAAGGAATGTAAAACATGATATGAAAGGCTAAAGAAATAGAGCAATTGAAAAATGGGCTACTTGTAAATTTATTTTATCACAACAACCCACAATTCAAACACTTAACATTTTTTTTCTTTTTTTTTTTTATAAATTTTTTCTTCTTCTTTTTTTTATTTTATTTTTTTTTCTTATTGAATTGCAACTGTAAAGTTGATGATAGATACACCCCCACACTTTGTCAAAAGCCCATTTCACAAAAATTTCAAATGCTCCACTAATCTTCCGAATAAGGTAAAAGCACTTGATATATCATTAAAACACATGTTAATGGGTTGAAAACAAAGAAACAATCAATTAGGCTCAAAGGGGCTTATCAATGGTATAATTGCAAGGTTGGCTATTTTACTCTGGCTAAAGAAAATGAATGCCTTTTTCATTTTTGAATGTGCATGTGAGATGTAATTTCAACCAGATTTAAAGCAAGTTCTAGAGTGACAACATAATAGGTGAATATCACACACAAGAGAAATAATCATTATAGGCTCAGAAGCTCACGGCTAGGAATTTTTAAACTCAGTTCATTCAATCTCAAAATTCATCACCAATTGCAACAATCAGTTGTTCATTCATGCTATAAAATCTCTAAATTCAATTGATCCATACTTAAAACTTATATACTTCTTAAGATCATTACAAAGCACTTGAAAAAGATGTTTTTTTTTTAAAAAGATAAAAAAAAATCATGTAACTAATAAAACGCAACTAATGAAATGCGTCTCAAGAGTTAAGAATAACTCCTTACTCTGCCATCTTTTTCCACACCCCATGCATCTAATGGTTTTACTAACTAACAAAAAAAATAATTTTTTTTTTCTCCTCCCCCAACCTAAATCAGACATTGTCCCCAATGTCTTCTAGAACTTAGAGAAGATTTTTTTTTAACATAAACACACAATAAAGTAAAACCAAGAGATTAAGAAAAGTTACAACCTAAGAGTGGTATCTGGGTTCTGCTTCTGACTGCTATCTGAAGATGGCCCACCTATTTGCTTGATGAGTAGATCTGGTTTAGGTTCATAGGTTTGCATTTGATCGAGCAGCTGATCAGCAGTTGGTGCAGCAATTATGGAGTGGCGAGTCGTTTGGGGTATAAATCCTGTTTCCACAGCATGATCAAGAAAAGACAACAAATTATCATAAAAACCATTAACATTTAACAATCCTAATGGTTTTTTGTGATAGTTTAATTTAGCCCAATATGCAACACTAGAAATGCCATCCAATGCCTCCAAACCACCGGGTAGAGCAATAAAAGCTTGAGCATGGTGGAACATTACTCCCATCTGTTCAGGCAAGCTCGAAACCTGTAACTCTTGTCCTAAGGAAAAAGCATGATCTTGCAACTCCTTCACTCTTACACTTAAACCCTTGCTTCCATTCATGGATGCAGAAATGACCACACTTCCCTTTAGGCCCTGGATGCCTCCCCCGTACACAACGTTGATTTTTCTAGCAGCTAATGCAATTCTAAGTTCATTTGCTGCTATTATAAACTCTCCTTTCTTGCCCAAATCAGTTTCACCAAAAATACAAATAGATGTAAATCTACATTTTTGTGAAATATCCTTTTTCTCTTTGTTTCTCTCGGACCATGTACGCTTACAAGAGGAAGAATTCATATTTACAAATGGAAGTGTGCATATTTACAAATGAAAGAGTACATATATGTAATACTAAAACAACGATAACAAAATCACACAAATCACACATTTTTCAAAAAAGTTTGAAAAAAATTTCCAACATAAATGACCGGTGGGCCACTGCGTGAAGAATTTAAACAAAAAGAGGAAAGAAAGTCAAAAGATACAGCGGAGTAGACAAAAGCTGCCGAAAAGATAAGAAAGATTAGACAAAAGCTACGAAAAAGGCAAAAACAAATTAAACACAAGCATGATTATGTACAGTAGTTGTGATTTTGGCTCACATCTTCCTCTGGTTTTACGTCCAGAAATGGCTTAAACGCTTTCTATGAATTGAGGATTTGCTTCCCATCCAGTTTTCTTATAAACTGGCAAACAGGGTCTTTTAACGTCAGATTCCCAAGACAATAGTACTCTTTTTCTCTGTTGAATATGTCTGCTAAATCGAGAAGAATACGATGAACATCACCACTCAGATGCGTCTCAAGAGTTTGAATGATATCATCTAGTGACTCCTTACTCAGTCCATCCTTTATAAATTTAATTTTATCTTCTCGATTTACAGAAACCATACCTTTACTCCTACAGCGCTGATCACAATTCCACCTTGCACATTTATGGCAGACCTTCATTCTTTTAACTCTTCTCTTTTTGGAGTAAGAACTTCTTCCCATTCCTGGCAAAGGTTTAACAAATGAATTATGAATCTCACCTGCTAAACGTACCTTAGCTTCAATGATCCAACGTACATCCATAGGAAGGCCCAAACGATTGAATATCATCATCCTTTCAAGTCGATTGTTATAGATCTTCCTGAGCACATCTTTAGGAAGAGTGGGGAACCCATTCTTAAGCTTTGCAAGAGATTCCTCCATGGCAACTTAAAATGAAAATGATGAAAACTAAAATGCTCAATGCAGTGTAGTGTGTTTCGGTGAGTAGGAAAGAAAAATGAGAGTAGGAAAGAAATGAGTGAGTAGGAAAGAAAATTGAGAGAGTGGGAAAGAAGTTTTGAGAGAGTAGGAAAGAAATAAGTGAGTAGGAAAGAAAATTGAGAGTAGGAAAGAAGTTTTAGGTTGCCTCCCAAAAAGCTGCCCTTCTTTAACGTCTTTAGCTAGACAAAAAAACATCATTTTTTCTTTTTTTTTTTCTTTTTCATTTTAAAAAAAAACTATCAAAGTAGAATACATCATCAGGAGCTACCAGAAGTCCTGCAAAATCACAACAAAACATCAAACCAAACCTTGGGTTGCCTCCCAAGCAGCGCTAAATTTATAGTCTTCAGCCAGACTTCTCAAACACAAACTACTAATCAAAAGTATCAAACACCAGGATCACCTTGTCTTCATTTCTTTTCAAGCAACAATATTTTAGAAACCAACAATGATCATTCAAAGTAATTAATTGTACTTCTTCAATCATAGACAATTTTAGAGTACAATTATTTACTGAATTCAAATAAAGCACAACATGCATGTATTTGCAAACATATTTAGGAATTTCCAAAATTTTAGAACATCCCATAAAATCCACTTGACTCTCATCAGTAATAGTCAATACTTCAACAGGAGAGACATGAACAACATCTTTTGGAATATCCACATTAGTTTCAATATCAAAATCACAAAGATTAGGCTCCACAAGCGGAACCTCAATTGGACATCCATTATTCTCTCCAAAAGTGATTTCAAGTTCCTTATCACATGCCACAAGAGGCAAAGTTTCATTTAATTTCACATCCTTAACTTCCTCACAAAAATCATCATCAACACAAGGAGTGGGAATCGTGCTCAAAGAATTATCTTGCCTCATAGTTTCAAGTGATGCAATAATTTGACTTGCATATATTCCAATATTTTGGACACTTGACTTGACTCTAGTGTCATTTTCCTTTTACTTTCTACAAAATCTCTCTGTTGATTCAGCAAACTCCTCAATTAATCCTTCTAAATCAGATTTTTCCTTATACTCAAGAGTTTGTTCTTCAATATATGGATAAGAGTAGAAATGAGGATTAGGACAATACTTGATATATGGATCCAAAGATTCTTGTTGCTCCGAAATTCCACCAGGATAAAAGGAATGATCAAAACAAGTTTGGTTCATATTGAAATCATCTCTCACATAATGACTGGTATTGCTATATGGACAATGCTCATAAGAATGACACTCTCCACAATAAGAACAAGAAAAACAATTATAAGGAGAAGAATTTTCAATCCAACCAGCATTTATATTTTCATGTCTCATTCCATTCACATGCATTCCAGAAAACGAACCAGGATATGAGAAGTTTTCACTGATTAAACCAAATGAATGCTGTGAATAATCCTTTTTTTTTTTTGAAATTTTTATATGAAGACTAAATTAGTATTAAAATTACTTGGTATTGATATTAATGACAACAATCCCTGGTAACGGCGCCAAAAACTTGATATGAGTTCAGATGATCAATTAAATAGTGCAATTGTACACTGTCGTAATCAAGTAATATAAAAGTAAGTAGAGTATCGTTCCCACGAGGATTATTCACTAAGTACCAAAATGAGCAATTTTAACTCTATTTAGTCGATCGATTAGTTGGTGATTGAGAGTACAAAATAAAAGAAAGACAATTAAATATGAATGCAGATGATATGAAAGAAAATATGAGAAAAAGCCCTCAGGATTAGATTTCACTTAACAAATTCCGGATTGAATCACTTATCTATTCTAGCCCAATTTATTCCACATGATTGATAATCGAGTTTCCCTAATTTAATTACTAGCCTCTTCCAAGGTCAAGCAATTCTATAATCAATTGCTAATCCAATATATTCCTATATGAATTTAAGCAATTAATTATGCATTAAGATTTATGGAACTCACTAAGACTACACAACTCATATGAATATATTCCTATTTCATATGCAAGTCATGGTTTTAATTATAGGGTCTACACACATGTATCTCCTTCCGGTCTCAACATGCATATTGAAATCATTCAAAAGATGGCCAGTCAATCAAAAGCATTAAGAATAATAATTAAAACCCAATCATGAAGGAGAAATTCAAACTAGATTTAATAAGTTAAGATTCAATCCGTCATTAGTAAGCTACGTCATCACCCTAGGAAAATGAAAGTTTAGCACATGATAAAATTAAAAACAAAACCAAAATAAATTATATAAAGCTAGAATGAAATCCTTATAAATACTGCATAAACTTGAATATTACATTATCAAACATAAATATACAACCAAAAGATGCATGAAAAATGAAGAAATCTAGCCATCCATTTAGGAGGTAAAACCTTCCATGTAGGCGGCATGCAAAGTGTAATACAATCCTAAGCCTTCCAATATGGAGGCATGCAATGTATGAAATTAAATCTAAAAAACAACACAAATAACTCAGAAATGTTAGAGAAAGATCTCTCCCGGTCAGAGAAGGAAACCTCTGCTTCTCTTCCTCTCCTCCTCCCTTTGAGCTCGGCATTGATCTCTATTTATAGGGGAAAAAACGTGTGCTACAGTACTGCTACAGTGATCTGCGCGGGTGCTACAGTGCCCGTTGACCTGCTACAGTGCCGTTGGCCCTACTACAGGGCCCGATGGCTGCTACAGTGCCATTGACTGCTACAGTACTTTTATTTTTATTTTAAAATGCTATTTTTTCCAAAAACAATATTTATTTATCAATCACACCCAAATTTATTATATTAAATGCAAATATCGTCCATAAAATCATCATATAAGGGAAAATAAGTATGCAAATATTTTACTTATCAGTGCTTCTTTATTCGTTCAAAGAAAAGAGATGCTTCTAGTTTATTCATATAAGCATGCCCTGGTGCTATAGCGAACCCACAACGTACGTGGTCAGAAAGGCTTATTTTTGATGTGTTTTCGCTTTTTCTTCGCTATAGCGAACCCATAGAGTACGCAGTCAGAAGAGCCTATTTTTTGTGTTTTCGCTTTTGCTTTGCTATAGCGAACCCGTAGCGTACACGGTCAGAAGGGCCTATTTTTTATGTGATTTCGCTTTTGCTTTGCTATAGCGAACCCATAGCGTACGCGGTCAGAAGGGCCTATTTTTTATGTGTTTTGGCTTTTGCTTTGTTATAGCGAACCCACAACATACGCGGTCAGAAGGGCCTATTTTTGATGTGTTTTCGCTTTTGCTTCGCTATAGCAAACCCACATCGTACGCGGTCAGAAGGGCCTATTTTTTATGTGTTTTCGCTTTTGCTTCACTGTGGCGTAGCAAAAGCAACCGAGGGCACCTTCAAGTTACTTTGATCTTCCTTTTTGGCTTTTGTTCTTCTTTTCTCCACCTCCAAGGATCCATGTAAGCTTCCATTTCTTGTCATCATCCTTCTACAAAGAGAAAGATTTTATGAGCTTCCCAACTTTCTTCAATTTAATCTAAAACCCTATACATCTAGCTCAAAATTTGCACTTTTTCAAGTATTTTCAACACATCACATTTTCCTTCATATGTATAAAGTTTATGCACAATTTTAGTTTAAAACCACAAATATATAATAAAAAAGTAATGGAATACAAGATTTTCTAGAGAATAACAGCCTCCACTGACAACTGAAGGGGCCTTCAATGACAACTCAAGGGGTGTTCATTAACAACTCAAGGGGCCTTCACTGAAAACTCTAGGGGCCTTCACTGATAACTCAAGGGGCGTTCATTAACAACTCTATGGGCCTGCACTGACAACTGAAGGGGCCTTCAATGACAACTCAAGGGGCCTCCACTAACAACTCTAAGGGCCTTCACTGACAACTATAGGGGCCTCCACCGACAACTCTAGGGGCCTCCACCGACAACTCTAGGGGCCTTCACTGATAACTCAAGGGGCATTCATTAACAATTCAAGGGGCCTCCACTGATAACTCTAGGGGCCTCCACTGACAACTCAAGGGGCGTTCACTAACAACTCAAGGGGCCTCCACTGACAACTCAAGGGGCGTTCACTAACAACTGAAAGGGCCTCCACTAACAACTCAAGGGGCCTTCAATGACAACTAAAGGGGCGTTGATTAACAACTCAAGGGGCCTTCACTGACAACTCTAGGGGCTTTCACTGATAACTCAAGGGTCGTTCATTAACAACTCTATGGGCATACACTGACAACTCAAGGGGCCTCCATTGACAACTCAAGGGGCCTCCACTGACAACTCTAGGGGCCTTCACTGATAACTCAAGGGGCGTTCAATAACAACTCAAAGGGCCTCCACTGACAACTCTAGGGGCTTCCGCTGACAACTCAAGGGGCGCTCATTAACAACTCAAGGGGCCTACACTGACAACTCAAAAGGCGTTTAAGTAACAACTCAAGGGGCGTCCACTGACAACTGAAGGGGCCTTCAATGACAACTAAAGGGGCGTTCATTAACAACTCAAGGGACCTTCACTGACAAACACTAAGAGCCTTCACTGATAACTCAAGGGGCATTCATTAACAACTCTATGGGTGTTCACTGACAACTCCATGGGCCTACAATGACAACTTGACGTCCCTTCGTTGACAACAAAATTTACATCAACTTGAAATATTGAAAACATGGCAGTGGTTTACACAAATGTTAACATTACTACATAAATATATATTAACAACTCCATGGGCGTTCACTGACAACTCCATGGGCCTACAATGACAACTTGAAGTCCCTTCGTTGACAACAAAATTTACATTAGCTTGAAACATTGAAAACATGACAGTGATTTACATAAATGTCAACATTACTGCATAAATATATATTAAGAACTCCATGGGTTAGTCATAATTACAATAAAAGTTTCAAGTACAACTTGTTTGAGTTAGTCATAAAAAAAAACATTGCATCTATACAATGTCACTACACTTGATTATTACAAAAAAGTAACCATATTTATAATGAGTGTGCACATGGTCATTACAATCCTCTAATATACTGTCCATACAATCATATTTACAATGAGTGATTCCCCTTCCCCTTCCCCTTCTATTTCTCCTTCTTCTTTTCCTTCTGCTTCTCCTCCTCATTGTGGAGGAAAAATTTTTCAGTAAATAAAGTATACATAGAAAAACTTGGTGCCCTTGGTCGTGTTGGGCTTTTCTTTCTTGTTTGTCTTTAACAAATTTCCTTTGTCCATATTACTTCCCTGGAAAAAAGAATTTTCACCACTTTAGCATTGCATCCCACTCAAAGTAAGCCAAACATTCTTAACGTGTAACAGAAAATGACCTCAGCAAATGAGAATCATAGCCCCATTCATTCACAATAACATTGACACTTATTATGAATTAAAGTACATGGGAAGAGGCATTAGTAAATAAAGGAAAAAGTCATTGCAATTAACGAGAGTCAAAAGCTATGCAGGCCAAGCATATTGTAATAATTTCATAAAGGAAGAGGCATTAGTAAATAAAGGAAAAAGTCATTGCCATTTTTGAAATTGCATCATCAGATCACAAGTATCATAATTCTTAAAACATTGATCCCTTCTAACTCTAATAATTTCATAACTTAGCATGGATAAATCTCATACAACCATTCCTTTTTCTAAGAGAAACCAAAATTGTTTATATACACATTATACATCTATAACTCTAATCATTAAAATTGAGTATTCAGTTTGACATGGATGATCATCAGTGCATCATATTCGAAGCATGATAATTAATTGAGGCTAATCAGAATCGATATTGAGACTTGGACAAGTAACCATTATCAAACACAATAACTAAATGTCTTTGCCATAATAAACACATCGAAGTGCACTGAGTCGACAATAACTCTAACCAGAACTGCATGATCATAATACTCCCTCCAGTCCTAAATATAGGACAAAGTTTATAGTGTAATTTGCACTATAAACTTTGTCCTATATTTAGGACCAGAGGTAGTAATTTTTAATGTTTGTCTAATTGCATAGAGCATGGGGAACAGAATTTCCAGAGAGCAATGTTCAAATCAGGAAGCCACATATAAAACACATTCATACTTACCAGATCGAACATCGTCACTAAGTTTGCCTCTATCTTGGATTTGTTTAACAAGCATCCAGTATATCAGCACCCACCAATATATATGCAGTACAAGCAAGCAGTACAGAAGACTATTGAACACATAATAGTATATTGGACCATCGACTGGGTGCTTTTCCTTATCCAAGGTAAGTACAACCTCATAGCTGCCACAGAGAAAAGAAAAACAATTTGAAGAGGTGAGGGCTGATATAATATCACACTTTAATTGAATAATTAAATTTTCTGCATAAACAGAAATAATATTTGTATTATTTTGTTGTTGTACGTAAGAAGTTTGCAGAAAGATTTAGTCACAACCTCTCATGTATAAGTTTTATTCTTCTAATTCAATTCATACTAAGTTTCAACTTTAAACTTTCTCTTAATTAAACTACAAAATGATCAATAATACATTTGATGCCAACGAAATTAAAACATGGAAAACAAATAACTGATTTAACACTTGGCTGCATTTATTATTGATATCCAAATGCATGTGGAATCAAGTAGGAAAGATAATGAACTAAAAGTATGAAATCACACGGCACAAAATAGATGACATATTCCAGGTAAGTCTATAAACCCATTACTCAATAATGGTTCCCAAAGAAAACTCCCGCATAATACTAAATATCCCCCTTTTAGACTATAAGAGGAACTAAATAAACCAATTGAACTGGCCTACTGGTCTAAAAATAAGCCCTCAAACCATTTCAAATAAAATATCAGGATTCATCAAATTTCTGACACAGTACAAGATAGATCCCAATTCAGAAAATATTTTAATGGGATAAGGCAAGGAACTAAGTCAAGACTTAACATAGCATAAAGAAAATCATCACACAATGACTTTAGAATCTTCCTAAACTAGTATAAAAATCACTTGCGTTTGTTTCCAGAAATCATTGAAATATTTTCATTTGATAATGAATTGAACTAACATGAATGCATGACTAGCAAACTATGACATGAATGGATTACCCAACCAGAAATCTGTATCTGTTCTGCAAAAGGACAATGCTATGAACTGTCATTATTCCTTAATATATAATATATAATAAGCCACCAAAAAGCTCCTCCAATGTTAAGCATTTCATTTGTAAAAGCAGAAAAAAGCAACACAATACCCAAAACAAACGGCAAAACTTACTTACTGACCATAGGTTTATTGCATCGACCTCAATTGAAGACTATAAGTTTTATTAACAGTCAACAAGAAGGAAGAATAACTAATTTTGAGCTGCACAGAACTTGAACCAGTATATTTTCAATGCTCAAAAGAAAACAAAAGAAAAAGAACTAGTACATATTCCCCTTTGTTGAGAATGCAAGAGGAAGACGTAAATTACCCCTAGAATACAACAAAACTTAAACGCCAATCTTAACAGGTAAAGACTAAAAACAAACAAGTGAAATGAGAACATAACTTATACAAACCTTGTACTCTAAAGGATCCAGAATGGATAATAAATGAGGCGCAATATGATCCAAGACAGAACAAAAACAATAAATGCAATGCTAGCCATCATTTCAGCACCAATATACTTGGACATTTTCCCTATCTCTAGGAACACATCACTAGCATCATGAAGCACTAAAACAACTTATCCAACCTTAGCAAACTTGGAAAGAGTGGAGACAAGAAAACACAATATTGTTTGATTGCCTTATTAAATAGAAGTTTGTGTATAAACATATAATATTGACATTGGAGCTACTGGAGCTATAATTACCACAGAAACAAAACACTAAAGTCAAAGGATTTCACATAAGCTCTAGGCTCTTATTCTCTCTCCCATTTAGATACACACGATCCATGCAAGCCAGAATTTTTTTTATTTAATTATAAAGCCAACTATTTCATGGTTCACCCCTTCTGTTTTCTACTGAGAGATAACAGTTAATAAAAATTCATAATATATTATAACTTGTTATTGATGATGTCAAGGTGTTAAGTAAAATGAGTCAAATTACAGACAACAGATCTGTGACAACAGTGAAGCAAACAAGGATGAGAGGGAATTGTTACTGTCAAATGTAGGTAGGAAAGAGAGGGATGTACAGTAGCGCAAACGCACCAGCGACGACCTACTTTGAACTTACCAATGCCAAATGAAGCTCGTCGGAGCCTACCCACTAATGAGGGAAGATCAGGGTTGCTTTCCTCGGCCGGCTGCCCCTGAACCACACTGGAAAGATTCCACCAACACCGTCGCGCATGATGCTACCTTCTGTTTCTGAAGATGTTGCCTCTTGAGTTCACAAATTTGGCCGAATGTCAGGTGTTATCGAATGAGGAAAGATGCTGCCTTTTGTTTGCCTTTTTGCCCCTTTCTTAAGGGTATTTTAGTCATTTCTCACCTGCAATTTATTACAAAATGGTCCCATGGGACTTGACAGTAATTTCAAAATTTCTCGGGACCATTTCTTCGTATTTTACCTTCCATGGGACTACAGTATAATTCTCCCATTTTTATTCCACCAAACATAGCATTTAAGCTAAAAGCTTCCATAAGCCCAATTGGGGCTTCCAATCATGTGTTTGGGAAGAGGAAAAGCTTTCCTCTCCCAAACACATACTTAGTGCTTGTTTGGAATAGCTTATTTTTTATTTATTAGTATTTATAAATCGCGATTTACGATATACGAGGTAAGTATGTGGAGGAGTTTTATACCGACTTAGGTAATAAAGACTTATTGCCTAAAAATAAGTAATGCCAAACATGCTCTTAGGGTGTGTTTGGTTTGAGGGGAGGGGAGGAAAATTACAATTTTAGACAAAATAAATCCAAAATTTACCCTCTTATTTTTTTAAATTTTGGGTTGCTGTCCAAAATTTACTTTCTCATTCCTTTTAAATTTTGGATTCCCACCCAAAATTTAAATACCTTTAATCCAAAAAGATAATTTAACCACCCTCCCTCTTCCCCTTCCCTCAAACCAAACACACCCTTAGTCTCTCTTGTAAACAATAGTAACAAGAGTTAAGATGCAAATCTTTTAAAATGGTGGATAAATGTCACAACTGTTTACCCTTCCTGTTTACAACGTTATTATTTAGTGCTTGTTTGAAATAGTTTATTTTTTATTTATAAATGCTTATAAATCGTGATTTACAATATATGAGGTAAACATGTAAAAAAATTTTTATCTCAACTTATATAATAAAGACTTATTATCCAAAAATAAATGATATCAAACATGCTTTTAGTTAATACAAAACAAATGTGTGTTGCCCTCTTTTGACTTTTGATTTTCGAATTTCTATGTAAAATTACATACTGCAACTTCTGAAAAGTTTCCTACAAATCACAAACCATCTTCACAACTTTACACATAGCAGCAGGCTTCACATGGGAGCGTCAGATGCCCTTTTCCTTTTTATATGTTGAAAATTGAACTTGTTATGTTTTCTTTTTAATTTTTGACTATTAATGAGTTTTGGTCTTAACTTCAATGTTTCATGACATTAACTCTGTAATTAACGTCATTAAACTTAAATCAAATTCTTATAAAATTATGGCAATTAAATTTCATAATTTAAAATTATCAAAATCAAAATCAAAACTTGATCAATCATAAAAGCAAACTATGATATTAACAAGTTATAAGACTAGGCAACATTTTGTCCAAAAAAAAAAAAAAGACTAGGCAACATTGCAATCAAAGATGCGTATAATGTAGGCCGAGCTTATAATGTGGCCGAGCTTCTACTTGACCTTGATTTGAGAAAGGAATAATAGTCCACATGGAGGTAACATACCATTCACACGAAGGTAACACCAAAAAGACAATGTGCGTATTTGGAAACCACTCAAACCGTGGTTTTAAAAATTATTTTTTCGTAAATCGAGATAAAACTCCTCTCACATGTTTATCTCGTAAATCCTGAAAATTATTATTTAAAAGCTAATCCAAACACACACACTAAAGTACCTCAATACGTAAATAATTAAATATTGATTTCACAAAATTGTGTCAGGTATATAAAAATTTGTGAGGAATTTTAGTTTCATATTGAATATTGATATTTTAGGTTTATACAAAAGGATTCCAAAATCAGGCATAATGTATAGGAATCGAAACTATCCAATATATATATATATATATATATATATATATATATATATATATATATATATATATATATATATATATATATATATATATATATATATATATATATATATATATATATATATATATATATATATATAAGAGAAGTGATTTGATGAGCTTAAATAGCGAAAGCATTATGAAGAAGGATTTAAGTTGATGAGCTCTGAGATAAACATCCATAAAGACTTAGGTTAAAAAAAAAAAAAGGAATAAAACATATTTAAGAATTAAGGCCACTAATTCAAACCTAGCCTTTGGCTTGGATGCCATCAAGGCATGGTATATATCCACAAAGTTTTTTGCATTTTGATTCAGAATCCCACTTAATTGGCGGCCACGGTAATTTCATGTTGCCTGAATTCTTGCCAATCCATATTCATCAATTTGAGGTGAGATCAATAAGGTTAAAGTTCACATCTTTGCTCAATGCTATTACTCCATATCTTATTTTAACAATTTTGTCCCTATAATTTATGCTTAATTGTAGGTTCTTGTATTTTTTTTCCTCTTCCAAATTAACTCACTTAATATTGGTTAAATTGAAAAAAAAAAAATCAATTTAAAAAAGATTTAACAATTAAAAAACATATCCAATGATTTACTTGTCACAGATCAATTAGTTGTATATGACTTGTATGTATATGGGATTTGGACAAAAAAAAAAGAAGAAGAAGAAGAAATTAGTTAAACCATCAAGTTTTTCTGCAAAAAGTTTTTTTTTTTTTTTTGGAGAATTACATTCTGGTCTAGCACAAGAGAAAAAAAAAATAAAGAAATTGTCCCGTTGACAAGTCAAGAGGCTTCAATTGATAAGTTCAGGGGTGTCATTAACAACTTCGGGGGACCTTTTTTTAATTTTTTTTCACTTCTGAGGGATCTAAATGTAATTATCCCCTTTTTTTTTAATAAATAAGTGCAATTGAATGTGAACGTGAGACGGTATTTCAATTTCAATCATTACCATATCAGTCATCTGTAGCTTCATTGGCGTGTTAACTAGAACGCATTAACTATATTGTCACAAAAAGAAAACGCACTATCTATGTCCTAGGCACCTTATCTTACATTTTCTCATGCTCTTATTGACGCGTGTTAACAAAAATTTGGATTATTATTTTACTTCTTTGATTTTCCCAACACATTAGTCATCCTCCCTTAACGTATCCACTATGCTTCAGAAGATTCAATTTTGCTTCAGAAAGAAACTTAACACAGCGAGTTCCATAGTCGAAAGGATTAACGTTGTTTTCCGAGACTTCAAGTTCGGCTCTGCATAATACTTGAACAACTTGCCTGAACAGAACGGGTTCAACTTGTTATTAACTTGTTCCAACGTGTGAACTCGTATTGTTTCTTCCAGAACTCAAATGCACAGGTACAAGAATTGATTTAACAACTAAGGGAACTTTTGGATTTAACATAATCTTAGGCTGATTTGCTTATATCTATTAATTAGGTCGAGTTATCTGGTTACACTTCTCATTTAACTATTATGAATAAACTCTATTCTTGAAAATTTATAATACCCAGTTTCATAAGAAACAGGCCGGATCCGTCCATTATTAAATGTCTGTCTTAATCATTATTTCATAATACTTACTAATTGTATTTATTTATGATTTTCATATTTTATTGGTTAATGAAGTATATTTGGAAATGATTTGATAATTTTTATATTCCCTAATTTTCTTTATTTATAAATTCCTTCATTTGAAAAAAATAAAAACTTCCTAAAAACGGCAATATAAGTGCGGAAATTATATTTCCATTAATGACATTACATTCCCATATACCACGATGATTGTATCTTTTCCATCCCCATAACTTTTTGTCCAAATTACAATGATTTGATTTAGAAATATAGTAGCTTATATTTCAGCTCTTGATAATCTTCAAATATTTTCTAACAACAATGATTCGTAATACATAATTATAGCATTCCAAATTTCTAGACAAAAACTTAGGAGATTATTAAGGACAATTATCAAACTTTTAATGATATTTAATGGATTGCTAAAAATTTGTAGAGACATTTTAGAAATTCATCAAATTTTTAATAATAATTAATGGATTGATAGAAATCTGAAGAGATTTTTTAATACCATATTTAATGATATTTAATTGATTTTTTAAATATGCAGAAATTGTATTTCCAAAGTGTTTCCAATGTCATTAAATATCATTAGTCTCTTATTTCCTTTATTTATATGCCACAATAATGAATAATCCCCTTTTATGTCAATAGTGATAGCGATAGTAAGTTCCCTTCTATTTTTTTTTTTTCAAGAGTTATTTTGTTGAAGTCCGACAACATATATCCTTATACCAAGCTCAATGTGGTTCATGGTGTGTTCTTGATCGTTCACTCATTTCCTTATTAAATCCTTCGGGCATTGAGTGACAAAAAATAGTGGGCAAAAAGATCATTCTGTGAAGATTTCAAGCTCGATTGAAATGGAGAAAGTAAAACCTGTTGATGGAAAAGTGCCGGGGAAGAAGAGGAAGTGAACAAGTAGTGGTTTCAGGTAATTTTCTTCCAAACTTGGATTGGTATAGTACTCAAGAGTGTTTCAACCTAAAGATGAAGAATATTTCTGTTCAGGTGGCATTAGTTATATGACATTTATCTATTTATCTCTTTTCATGTGTGTGTATATGAATAAAAACTTTAGTTAATTTAATTAAACAGTATAGAGAAATCACTATATAGCCAAAAATGAGTTGGTTGCACTAGCAGATAGCAGAAGCATGAAGGCATGTGGTGAAGAGCATTGGAATGTGGTTGTTGGTGGGAGCGCTAGCAAGAGGGTATACTTATCTAATAGGGTAGGATATATTTACACCAGTTGCAATATTCGCTTAGTTCCCATTTGTGTTAGAATTCCCAACCAGGCTTTTATACAACTGAGCATTCAATAAAGAGGGTTTCAGATACAACAAATTCTTTCACACGGCAAGAATAAGTAATACGAAATTGAATTAGCAGGATTGAAGATTAGAGTAGGACATTATGCAAGATGAGTTTAGAAATATGGAAAGGTTATAGTTGCAAAATATTCCTTTATTTTTAAATTTTATGTAATATTATAATATAATTTTGTAAGATATTCATAGTTCAATTTTTAAATTAAAGGTGAAGATAGGATGAGGAGAAAAAGATGAGGAGAGTATCCAAATCTAGATCTAAACCAAGTTTTGAAGCTTTTTTTTTTTTTTTTTTCTGGGGTGGGGTCCAATTTGATATTTAAGTTGTCCAAGTTGGGATTATGCGTTCCCATTTGATCTTTAGTATAAGATCTATTTTATAAGTTATTTTTAAACTTCAACACCATATGATGATTATCTTCTTAACATACTTTCATTAGTCATGCACGTGGAGATATAAGTTGTTGTAATAATAAAATTGTGTAAACATTGAAAATTGGTTAATTACATTGACTAAAAAATGTCATTTAGACCATTAAGTAATGCATGAATCCGGATATTTAACGCGTTAATAGGGTTAACTAGTTGGATCCTTATCTACTTGTAATGTTATTAACATATTAACCTCAAAGCCTAACATTAATTTCCCTCCTTTTTACGTAACAGTCATCTGTAGCTTCATTGGCGTGTTAACTTGAACGCATTAACTATATTGTCACAAAAAGAAAACGCACTATCTATGTCCTAGGCACCTTATCTTACATTTTCTCATGCTCTTATTGACGCGTGTTAACAAAAATTTGGATTATTATTTTACTTCTTTGATTTTCCCAACACATTAGTCATCCTCCCTTAACGTATCCACTATGCTTCAGAAGATTCAATTTTGCTTCAGAAAGAAACTTAACACAGCGAGTTCCATAGTCGAAAGGATTAACGTTGTTTTCCGAGACTTCAAGTTCGGCTCTGCATAATCCTTGAACAACTTGCCTGAACAGAACGGGTTCAACTTGTTATTAACTTGTTCCAACGTGTGAACTCGTATTGTTTCTTCCAGAACTCAAATGCACATGTACAAGAATTGATTTAACAATTAAGGGAACTTTTGGATAGTTAATTCAGAACATAATCTATAATCAAGTCTGGAAAGAACATAAACAAGTGACTGTGCTTAAGTGTACTGACTCGAACTTGACATAACTACTTGTAAAACAGAGCATACAACACACACACTAATTATAGGAATCATATATGTTGCAAAAGTCACAGGACCTCAACCGCAGATTTAGACTTTGCATCCCTTGTTCTTTACCTTTGCAAAATCCCAGAAGCAATATTCTTCCATATAAAACCGTGGTAACTTGCCTTTAGGGTGCCATTGGTAGGCACGCACCATCCACACAATTCTTTTTTTCGCATATTGATTCAAATTTATCCCCTAATATATGTCAAGCATTTTCTTATATGCAGTCTGATGAAATCCAGGCATAGAACTCTTCTGTTGTCTTCAAAACTTTCTGGAACTTGTTCAAAATTAGCGGAAGTTGCACTTTCTTGCAGCTGAAATTCTGCAATCCAAACATGAACTAACATTTTAATTTTGTTTAAAATCTTAAATGCAGTTCGATGAAAGGGAAAATCCCTAATAAAGAACTTTAAAAATCCTAAAAGACAAAAAGATATTTTAAATATTCATAATCTCATAAAGATGTTAGGCTCAATCTATCTTTTTTAAAACTGAAAGGAAATGACCAAAGGAAATATATTTTTTTAAAATATTACCCCCATCAGCTGCCACCATCGGAGCTCCGGTAGCTGGCAACCACCCCTTGCCTGAGGCTAGCGATCACTCCCTATTGGTTGCCAAAGCTCCGATGGGCGGGCAGCTGCCAGAGCTCCAATCGCAATATTCAATATTCCGACAGGAATTAATATTCCCAAAGTGGTGGGGATGGGGCTCGAATCCCTATCACCTAGTTTGCCCAAAAAGTTGGTGGCCTAATGGCTACCAATGGCTTTCACTATATTGTATGCAAACAAATATATGTATGTTAACTTTTGATCTTTAACCCAAGCCTTTTCACAAGTTTTGTTAAGAAATTCACATTTCATTTGGTTTTAACAACTTTCATTAACAAATAAAAAACTCACACTATCTGGTCATTCACAAGTTTTGTTAATGAATTCACGACATTTTATTAGGTTTTACCAACTTTCGTTTTTCCAAAAAAAAAAAATCACACTCTCAAATCATTCTCAAATTTTGTTAAGGAATTCATGACATTTCATTAGGTTTTAATAACTTTCGTTTTCCAAAAGAAAAAATTCATATTATCAGATCATTCACAAATTTTGTTAAGGAATTCATGACATTTCATTAGGTTTTAACAACTTTCGTTTTTCAGATAAAAAAATTCGAATTATCAATTCATTCATAAATTTTGTTAAGAAATTTACGACATTTCATTATAATTTCACAATAGAGAATTAATGAAAATAAAATTTCCTAACCTTTATAACATGCCTATATTATTGTTTTAACTGTGATGAGGAACAGACTAAATATTTCTAAAAATGATCTATCCGTAACTATTTGCCTAATCATATATCTGAGTTTTGTTTTTACATTGCCAATTGGATCTTATGATCGTTTTAAAAAATAAAATCATGCATCAAAGACATCTGACCATACAAAATTCAGCAAAATAATGTTTATATTACTATAACATTATTCAACTGATGAAAACTAACAAATAAATAAAAACTTTGAACTCAAACTTCGAGCCTAAGTCTAACAAAAATACTACTTGGGGCTATATTTGTGTGCTTCTCACTACTGACTCTTTTTAAGTTATCTAATGCAATTAAATATGAATTATATCACCTATCATAAAGTTTTTAACAAGGATGTGTTACCATATTCTTCAGTGATAAGAAAATTTTGAAATGAGACTTAATAATAAATATGAGAAGAATAGAGCAACTTAAAGAAGTTGATCGATTATAAATTAGAGAGGAAAGCTAGGAGATGATTACCATTATTATCATTATTTGAATTTGCATCAACAACACCATCATCTTCATCATCTGAGGTCTCTGTGATTTCATCATCATCTGAGGCGTCTGTGATATATCATAGTACATACTAGTATGTTACAAAGGTTGAGGAAGCGACAACAAACTAATTCATATATATGTAATTTGGAGGAGAATGCAGCTTCGTAAAAGTCAAATGAGGAAGGGCATAGGCTTACCTTGATGATAAGGATTTGTAAAAGTGATATTTTCCATGTCACAAAGTTCTTTGATTACATACATCCCGATCTCTTTTACACCCCTGGCTACAGAATGTACACAAAACTGCGCATGATTCCACCGATCTTCTAGAAGAAGTCGTTCTGTCGCAAAAGTACGTATAACATCCTCTTTTAAATAGAACACACCTAAATGGTCATCATCCAACATTAGAGGCCCCTTATGTAAAGCCATGTAAGAAGATGCTGGTTTCTTATTGATGTACACTGTCGCATTAGCAAATGTTGATCTATCCGGCGGTGGTTTAAGAAGAACACAAAGGCAGAGAGCAGATGGGAAGGAGTGACGAAACCAAAAAGAAATGGAAGCTCCCCTGCTTCTGTGATGAAACCAATTTGGTATGCTTTCACGCGGCACCCAAAAATAGCAATATTCTTTATTATTGTATCTGCCAGGAGCCCCATGTAATTCCTGTGAATCAAAACAAGTGTTGATCAAAATACACTAACTCAATACATAAATATATGTAGTGAATATAATAAGCACTAAAAATCAACGAGAGGAATTGATTACCTCACTCAATAGTAAGCTTTCTGACTCTAAACTCAATGACACGCAGTTTTGTGCTTCTAATCGTCTTATGTTTGGTGGAATCCCTTCAACTTCTGTCAGATGCTTGCACTCATTTAACAAAAGTGTCTCCAAAAACTGACTGGTATAGGAACCAAACTCAAATATGTTTACTCAAATCTTAGATATCTTTTTACAATGAAAAATGGCACCTATTTATACTAATACATCTCTTATTAAAATAAGGAAAGGAAATGCTCTGTTTCAATGTTGGTGTGCTCAACAGCTCCCTCAGTCACCAACCCCCAGCCGTCGTTCACTGTTGTTTCTGTCTCACGTCACTCCTTGCGTCATTCCCTGTTTCTTCTCTGTTTCATTCTCCTGGGGTTGGACAGGACTCGTCCTCGAGTCAAAAACAACATCATCATCAATGAATGGAGATTGATCTGAAACTTTATGCTTCAGTAAAAATGACTTGGGCTTATTTTTTATTTTGACGTGTTTATCTGGTGGCAAAGGTTCAAGCTGAATCTTCACATCATCTTTCTGGAAGGAATATGTGTTTGCAAACCCGTCGTATAGAGCGTGTTGATCATATTGCCAAGGTTTTCCCAAAAGAAGATGACAAGCGTCCATCGGAACAACATTACACCAAACTTCATCGTGATACCTTTTTCCAATAGAAAAGGTAACAAGGCACCTTTTTGACACTTTGATCGCGCTTCCTTTATTGAACCATTGGAGCTTGTATGGGTACAGATGGTTGTGAGTTGGTAGTTGCAACTTTTCTACCATGTAGTTAGATACTACATTTTCACAGCTTCCGTTGTCAATAATGACGTCACAAACTTTACCTTGAGCGGTGCAACGAGTATGAAAAATGTTGTGACGTAGCCAAGGCTCTTCTTTCAATGTGGCTGTATGCAAGCTTCGTCTAATCACAAGTGTTTCACCTTGATCAGAAGGAATGACTTCTTCATCAAAAATTGGCTCTTCATCAAAGACAGGTTCTTTGTCAGGTATGAGCTCCTCTTCTTCTTCAAAAACTGCAGAACTTTCCCCTTCAATAATAGTAACAACTCTGCGGATAGGACATTCTGAAGCGATATGACCGAACCCTTGGCATTTGAAGCACTTAGGTGCTTTGGAGCTAAATTCTTTGATAGCCTTTAGTGGAGGCTTGCTTGAAAAGTTAGACTGATATACTTGTGTAGGCTGTTGCATGTGTGTTTCATGTTCATCAAAAGGATTTTCGGTGGAGGAAGACGATTGAAACGGAAACCTTTTGGGCAACTGTTTCTCAATACGGATGGCTAGACGAATGACGTCGTCCAGAGTCCAGTATTGTTGGAGCTGTACTGGATGAGCAATGTTGGTATTTAATCCTCCGATATAACGGGCTATTATTTGCTCCTCCCTCTCTTGGATATCACACTTCATCATGAGTTTTTCAAATTCCCTCGTATATTCTTCCACAGTCATAGCCTTTTGGTGGAGATTATGTAATTAAAGAAAATTATCTTGATAATAATTATCTGGAAGAAACTTACGTGAGAGCTCACGTCGCATCTTGTCCCACATTCGTATCTTGCTCTTTCCCTATCTTTCACGCCTTCTTTTGAGATTCTCCCACCATATGGAGGCATGTTTCTTCAATTTAATGGCAACAATTTTAACTTTCTGCTCATCTAGAATCTCTTTGTACTCAAAGACTCGTTCAACTGTTTGTAGCCAGTCAATGAATTCGTCCGGTTGGAGTCTTCCTTCGAATTCAGGAATGTCTACCTTAATGTCATTGAAGCGGAATGGTTGTTGGCGAAGATGATGACGGTAGTCAGAGGATGACGAACTGTGGCTATTCAAATCATCTTCTGAGTGGCCTCTACGAGTTTCGAGCAAGGCTTGCTGTTCTGCTATAGTGGCTTCTAGTTCTTGAATCTGGCGTCTCATTTCCTCCATCTCAATTTCATGTCTATTTCTGTGTCTTGGAGGCATTTTGCAGTTTGTCTCACAGGTTATGACTTTGAGTACGCAGTTATTAGGTACAAGGTAGAAGGGTAGGGGAAAGATTTGTGTCTATGGAAAAGTCAAGGGTAAAATAGGAAATTTTGGGTAATTAGGGGCAATAATGTAATTTCGGGTAAAATTTGGGGGCCAAATGCAATTTTAGAAATTTGGGGGGTCTGAAATGTAATTTTGGCAGAATCTGGGGGTCCAAATGTAATTTCAGAAAGTTTCAGGGGGTCTGAAATGTAATTTTGGCAGAATCTGGGGTCCATGTAATTTCAGAAAGTTTAGGGGTCTGCAATGTAATTTTGTCAAATTCTAGGGGTCAAAATGTAATTTTTGAAAGTTCAGGGACATAAATGTAATTTTGGCAATTTTCTAGGGGTCAAAATGTAAATATCGCAAAATTTAGGGCACAAAATGGTAATTTTAACAAAATTCTAGCTGACCGTTGTGCTGACGTGGCCTGAGTGACACGTGGCAGTCCTTGATTGGTCCACGTTGCATTGACCGATGACGTGGATGATGATTTGGACTGAGGGTGACGTGGCAATGCTGCCGGTGATGCTAGCGTGGCGATATTGACACGTGGCGCAATATGATTGGACAGCGTGGCGATGACTGGTCAATAGGGATGACGTGGCAGCTGACTGGGTCGTCTTCAACCTCTGGACTCCGGCGGCCGTCTGAAATTCCGGCGAGTTTTCCGGCGACGTCCGTGGAGGCGCATGGAGGTGTTTCACGGCGGTGACCGAGGCTATTTCTAGGTTTTTCTGCCTTTTGAACACGATGGTGAGGTCGGTTTCTTCAAAAAATGCTCCGAGAGTGAAAATCCGACACCCCCTTTTTCTCACATTTTTTTTCTCACCTACTCCTCACTCTTTCACTCTCTGGCTCTCTAGAACTCAGCTCTGGTACCAAAATGGTATAGGAACCAAACTCAAATATGTTTACTCAAATCTCAGATATCTTTTTACAATGAAAAATGGCACCTATTTATACTAATACATCTCTTATTAAAATAAGGAAAGGAAATGCTTTGTTTCAATGTTGGTGTGCTCAACAGCTCCCTCAGTCACCAACCCCCAGCTGTCGTTCACTGTTGTTTCTGTCTCACGTCACTCCTTGCGTCATTCCCTGTTTCTTCTCTGTTTCACTGACATTCTTTTATCCATGCCGGCAAAATTGTGAAATCATTACCCGACAACTCCAAATGCTCCATATTCACATATCGACTAAGCTCAGTTCTAAGGAGATCATTTGATATGTTGCATCTTGGGAGATTAAACAGAACTCTGTTGGGACATTGCTGGGACCAAATTGCCTCTTCTTGGGCTTCCTTCGAGTTACATGATATCATCACCTTCCCATAATTCATTATTAAGATATTTTCTATGTTCGGCATTAGAAAAATTATATTCAGGATCTCAATGACTGAATAAAAATCCACTTGAATGGTTAAACCCGTAAGCTCAGGAAGATTGCAAATCGACCAAGGCAATTTTTTTATTCATGTCCCAGTTAAAGATAGATGTCTTATTTTCACTTTTTCAAGTATTTCCAGAAAGTACTTCAGACTTGAACACCCAATAAGAATGAGTTCTCCAAGAGAGGGTAGATTGATGGCACGTGGGAAGGTCTTCAGCTGGCCACAACCATATACATTCAAGATCTCAAGTTTTGGCAAATAGCCAATTGAATCATGGATTCCAATCAAATTCCGGCACTCCCTAAGGCTTAATTCCTTCAAACTTTTGAGATTCGATAGATCAGGTATCCCTTCAACATATGCACAACCGTTAAGATTCAAAATGCCCAAATTATACGAATTCTGCAATAATCAAATCCATCTAAAAATTTTAATTAAACAAACAAGAAAATATCAACTACAAGATAGCTGTCTAGAAATGCTTATAAGATATATAGGGATCTTGCCTTTATTATTGTTTTCAACGAACTCAAACAACCATACCCAAGGTCGAGCACAACAAGCTTCTTTGGACTAAAACTAGGAGGCAAACATGAAGAAGGATACGGTCTCCACTTCATCACTTTTAAGCTCTCAGGAAAATTACAATTTGGGATCTGTTGAAAATTTCACATTCTCAAAAATGAGAATTTTTAACTCTTTCATACTCTTGAAGGCTTCTCCATCCTAGTTGACTTCTATGCATTCCCTCCAATTGTTTAGAACTATCATCCTAACTTTATTTGTGCCCTGTCAAGTGAATAATAAAAGAAAGTCATCATGAAAATATTACAAATTTGAAGCATATGTAATAATAGATAGAAAACTTTTTTCCACAAATTCAAAATAGTGAGATACTTTGGCATTTACAATCCCGCATGTAACACCCCAAAATTTATATTCACCAAAAGTATTGTAAATATTTGAGAAATTCAATAAAATGGTGAATATTCATGAATTTGGAATTTTTGAATTTATAAATGTTCAATTTCATGAGAAATTGGGAAAAAATAATTAAGGAATTAATTTGGGTAATTTAAAAAGACCAATATTAAGGTCCAAAAATGAAGAAATGTTAGAGAAAATATTTGGTCCAAAAATAGATGAAAATTGGACAAATAAAAATAAGAGAAGAAATTGGATTAGAAAGGTAATGGCAAAATTACGGCAAAATCGTAATTTTGCCAAATTATCGCAAAATTAATTATTTTTTGATTAATTGAAGTTAATTTCAATTAATTAATAAAAATAAAGGGAAAAAATATATTTAAAATATTTTGGTAAATTTAATATGAATTTATCGAAAATTTGAGCAAAAATGCAATTTTGACCAAAATTGAGACTTTACGTGTATACGTAACCTGGACAAGTTGTGAAGTCAATTGAGACCATAGGGAGGGACCCCTAGGTGTCTCCTATATGTGGCATAAATAAGGAAATATTGATTGGGCTTAATGAGCATGGTTATATGTACATAAGGATTTATGTACATAAGTTCATTTTTGAAATTTTGGAAAATAAAACAAATAAATAAAATATTGCAAAATATATGATAAATAAATATATCATCATCCTCTTCGGCCCATTTTCGTGCTGCAACATACCTGAAATAAGAGAGAGAAATTTGAGAGAGTTTAGAGAGAGAAAGAGAAGAAAAATCACAAGGTAAGCCGATTTCTCCGACGATTTCGCTCCTAACGCGTATAACTCCAACTCTAAGCTACTCCTCTTTGTTGTTTAGGGTTTGAAGGTTAGGGTTTCAGCCATATTTGGAGAAAATCTTGTGGGAGCTCGAGGTAACTTCCAAACCTTCGTATATTAACTATTCTGGCTGCTGTGGGCAATTTAATCGGTGAAATTTCGCCGGATTGCCATTGGTTTTAAATTTTGGAAAAGTGTGTGCCTAAGGGTTATGCTGCCCAATTTTAGTTCAAATGGTTTTTATAACTCAATTAGATGGTTAATAAAGTGGTTAGGAGTAGAAAGGAACGCGTTTACGGAGCCAAAATCGCAAAACCCCGATTTTTCCCGGAGAACACCATAATTTCGGCCAGGGATTTTTGAGGGCCTTAGAGTTGGATTTTCAATGATTTGATGATTCCATTGGCTTCAATGGGTAAAAATAGGTGGGGTTACAGTTGGGCACATTTTCGAAAATGGCCGAGAAAGCATAATTACGGAAACGCCCCTAAAACCCTAAAAGTAGGGCTGCCAAGGGTAATTTCGTAATTGAACATTGAATTTGGTAATTTTGAGTCTGGAAATGGATTCCTTGGACGAAAATACGTTAGGATAGCCCTAGTCAAAAAATTGGGAAAACGTGCCATCGGGCCAGGTACGGCGGGGCCGGGCCGGGGTCCCGGGGGCATTTTGGTAAATTTTCATCATAGGCTAATATAACCACAAGAAACACTATGGAAGTTTCTAAAATGATACTTAGATATGTTATAACCTATTTCTTGTACATTTGATGTTTTAGTACCGAGTTGGACGCCTATAGTTGACACGTTTTACGAGGCGGACCCTTTGAGACAAGAAAGAGGTTAAGGTAGGGACTACTATCTCTCATATACTATGTGACTATTTGTATGATGCGTGTTACTGTATTTTGTGATCTGAACACGTGCTGGAGGCACATTACCTAGCTGTGGTCTACGACCTAGCTGAGGTACACTAGTCTTACCTAGTTGTGGTCAAGGACTCAGCTGAGTTACATGTAAGGGTTTCAACGGGTTAGTTGGCCCTGAATTTTGTGTACACACACGGATGATATGAGTTTTCATTTTACTTGATATGCTGCATTGTATATTTAATTTTCGCATTTAATGTGTTGATCGTATGTTTCTACTGAGATTCCTTGGAATCTCACCCCTTTTTCTAACCCAAATGTCTCAGCGGGTGCCAATGGCTCAAAAGCCAAGGATGCAGAAAAGGGAAACTGACGGGCATGTTTCTTAAGATGAATACAGTGGTTGTATATAGTCTGTATGTGAAATAGTTTTGGAACATTTTGTACATATTTGTCATTATTATCGATTTCTGCTATGTTAATGACTGTCTGTAAACAAATACTTATTATCAGTATAATTGTACTTTTCTGTTTGCCTATGGAACTTATTCATTATTGCCCTACGCATATCAAAATGGAAACGGGTGTTGACACCGCAACCCAGTAAATGGAGCAAAAATATTTAGTAGGTTCTTCAATTGAGATTTCAACACAATCTTAATTATTCTAGGTTTTTATATAATGAATTTAAACATTCATTTATTTTGCATAAAATTTGAAGTGAAGGTATTTTTTCAGATTATATCTAGCAAAATCAAATTAAATCTAATTGAAAATACAAACTATCATAATTTATTACGTAATTGAAAATTAAATTTTACACGTTTTCTTAAAAAATTTGAATTTTTCCTAAAGGATATGCCAACCAAGAGATTGTGAAAATAACAATAAAATTACAATGCATAAAAGGAAAAATAAATAAATAAATAATCTCAATTAGTGTTATTTACTGTATTGTGTTCCAAAATATCAACAATATCTTGATGGAACCATAATCTGCTCCTTTCTCTTGGATTGCTTGGTGATTCTTCAAGAACAATTTTTCTTCCCATATCTCGTACCAAATCATGCATTTCAATCCACTCAGAATGCTTTTCAATCTTTATAAGGCTTTTATCTTCCAACACTCTAATAGAATAACCTAAATTAGGAGCATCATGAACTGCTTCAACCATATATTTGACATATTCCAATTTTTCCCTGTTGAAGGCACAAGCAATAACAAGGAATATTTCTTTTTCAACTTTTCCTAGGTCCTCATAGCTCACCCTCAATACTTGTTCAATGCCTTCGTAGAGACTTGATTTATATGGGTCAAGCGCAGATTCCCAATCACTTGTATTCTTTCCACACAATTTAGAGCCAATTACTTCAAGGGCAAGTGGAAGGCCTTGTGCATAAGCTATTGAACAATTCAAAACATCCTTGTAACGCGGATCTACTAGGTGATTTCTAAAAGCATTCCAGCTTAACAATTCAAGAGATTCTTCAGCATTGAAAACCTCCATGTTGTCACGCCCTTATTTTAATTTCACATTTACCAGAGTATTTGCGGAAAACGATATGCTGTTCGGTAGGCAACACAGGAATAGCATAACTATACTGATAAAAAATACTCGATTACAGAAATTTCCCATAGGGGTTTGTATATGATACTTACGATTAAGGTAGCCACACAAGGCTACTAGGGTTTCTAAACTCGTCCCAGTGAAACGGAGACTTCCTCCCGTCTTCGTTCTACTACTATAATCCCCTCGTACAGTACTCTGCATTGTTGTTTGCATAACTTTTGTCGTCTCCTGTCTAAATTGTTGGTAGGGGAGGGTGAGATTCGAGAGAATCTCAGTAGGAAACAGATACCATAATGCATGCATGATTGATGCTATGTGTATGACATGTTAGCTTTATCTAGATGTATGCCCCATAATGACATTTCTGCATGCTCAATGTTTCATACAACAAGACTATGGCCACAACGAAAATAGAAACAGAGCTTCATTTATTCAAATATGCTCTACACAATCAAGTAAAGCAATCACATACATCATTACACAAGCAAAGATATCAAATACATGCAAGTAAGGTAAGTCCCCTACCTCCAGGCGTTCTCCTCGATACGCGTGCCTCGATCTACGTGCAAACAGCTCGGGGCTCCATATTCGATCCTACAATGTCAAATATACTATTTAGACGCTTCCATAGTGTTTCTGGGGGTTATATGAGTCTATCTTGAAAAATTACTAAAATACCCCCGGGGACCCGGCCACATCGTACCCGGTCCGGCTGTACTTTTCTCGAAATTCTAACCTGGGCTATCTTGACATATTTTCGCCCAAGGAATCCATTTCCAGACTCGGAATTATCAAATTCAATGTCAAATTATGAAATTACCCTTGGCAGCCCTTATTTCAATGTTTTAGGGGCATTTTCGTAATTATGCTTTCTCGGCCTTTTCCGAAAAAGTGCCCAACTGTAACCCCACCTATTTTCACCCACTGAATCCAATGGAATCATCAAATCATTGAAAATCCAACTCTAAGACCCATTTATAGCCCAGACCGAAATATATGGGTTTTCCAGGGAAAATCGGGGTTTTTCGATTTCGGCTCCGTAAACACGTTCCTTTCTACTCCTAACCACTTTATTAACCATTACATTAGGTTACAACTAACATTAAGACCCAATTTGGGCAGCATAACCCCTAGGCAACTCAATTTCCAAACTTTAAAACCAATGGCAATCCGGCGAAATTTCACCGATTAAATTGCCCACAATAGCCAGAATAAGCAATATACGAAAGTTTGGAAGTTACCTCAAGCTCCCACTGGCTTTTCCTCTTCTTGGCTGAAAACCCTAGATGCCAAACATCCAAATTTGAGCCTCCAAACCTTAAATCATATGCAAAGGAAGCTTAGGAACGGAGTTATACGCATTAGGAACCGATTTACCGAAGAAATCACTTACCTTTGTAAGTTTTTCCTCCTCCTTTTCTCTCTCTACAATTTTTCTCTTCCTCTCTCTATGTTCAGAAAAACTGACGAAAATGGTAGGAGGAAGATGATAAAATATGATTTTATAATATATTATAATTATCCAATAATTATTTTTCCATTTTCGGATTTTACAAAATTCTTGCAGATTTCTGCCCAAACTTTGAAAAATCATAACTAATTCTAGAAAAATCGAATTGAAGTGATTCCAAAGCCTATAGAACCCTTATTGAGTCTAGTTTCAAGGAAAAATATAGACTTTTGCTTAATGGAATCACAAAATTCCCAGAATTTCAATCTTTGCATATTGTTCCAGAAACTTTCCAGTTTTTCTGGGCTAACTTCAAAAATTCATATCTTTTTGTGTATAGCTCTAATTGATTCATATGACCTATCAAATTAAAGCTTAGGATGTCTAATTTAATCCTATAAAATATCATAATTTTTGATCATCATTTGATCATTCAAATAAATATGACAAGCTTACTACCTCATAGGCGATTTCACCAAAAACATAATTACTTTCTCCAAAATTCATCATTTAACTTTCTTAATAATCCAAAGATATAAGAAACATTAGAGAATATATTTGGGACACCTGTTAAATCGGGGCTTAGCAGTCCACTTAATTTAGGCTTATTCTCAAGCCTCCAATCTCAAAATTCGTTCAAAAATTCATATCTTTTTGTGTATAGCTCTAATTGATTCATATGACCTATCAAATTAAAGCTTAGGATGTCTAATTTCATCCTATAAAATATCATAATTTTTTATCATCATTTGATCATTCAAATAAATATGACAAGCTTACTACCTCATAGGCGATTTCACCAAAAACATAATTACTTTCTCCAAAATTCATCATTTTACTTTCTTAATAATCCAAAGATATAAGAAACATTAGAGAATATATTTGGGACACCTGCTAAATCGGGGCTTAGCAGTCCACTTAATTTAGGCTTATTCTCAAGCCTCCAATCTCAAAATTCGGGGTATTACATTTCTCCCCCCGTTCAATAAATTTCGTCCTCGAAATTTGAACGTCTACAATGTAGGGATTAATTCTATCTCATTCTATTATCACATGCAGGCTCAAAAGCCATGTAACACCGTAGTCATACTTCCATCACTAATCTCAGATAGTATTCAACATTCATCATCCATTCTGTACACAGTAGGTAGCGTGCAATCAAACACAGGTTCCCACAGCGCTTGGTTCCATAGGCCTTATAGCCTCTTCGAGACTTCACCCAGATTCACACAATCACTTTTTATTTGTAATGGCCCAATCCTCACCCGAGTCCATGGTCTTTTGGATGTCCCATGCCTCAAGTCAACGAGGTTAGGCTAGTGAGCCAGCCATGGTTCACTTCGTTAGGTTCCTCCCATGGTAGAATATCGCACCTCATATAAGACTGGTACTATTGGACACCAAAAGGTTTGGTCACACTGGTCTTACTGCCTTCGCTATAACCTGGTACAGTTTGAATGTTCTGCCAACCTCAAAACATTACCTTGGACCTATTGGTCCAATGTTATCGCACTAGGCATCAACCACAGTACTAAACACACAGGTCTTACAGCCTAGGGACACCGCCCTATGCAACCTTGCACATCAGGTCTTATTGGCCGTACTGTGTGCACTATTCACTAGCCATACGATGTACACTATTCACTTGTCGTACCATGTGTACTGGTCACTATGTGCACTATTCACTGTGTGCACCATTCACTGTGTGCACCATCCACTATTTGCACTATATCACAAGTGGATGATTCATTCTGTGAGGCTATAGCCATAGAGATGCTCATGCCTCTACTCAACCTTGTTGCATCAGAACACATCCCAATCTATACCTACTTGCATCTGTGTAGACCGTAAAGGTCGACTGTTGATCTGGGTTGTTATCACTGCTGCTGTTGAGAGGTATTCGCCACCATTCTACCCTACTACACTAGGGTTTATCCCAATTCCAGTTCACATATGTCACCACAAACTACAAAGATTGTGTGACTGTTGACCATACAAGTCATCATACTATACACCACGCAGGGTTTAATACTGTACACCACACATGATGTAATATTGTTCATCACATATATTGTAACACTATGACCATCAAGGCCATATTATGTTTTGGGATGATCAACAATGGTGCGAACATCAACCCCTCTTGTAAGTTTTGAAATTGCACATAGATTCGTCATATTTCCGCTACCCACTCTGAGGTCTATCTCCTCATATGAGCTTTAATATTATCAGGATAATTTAATAGGAGTCCTACAGGAACCTCCTATGACACCTGACAGCACCCACAATCTATATTCCTTTGTGCCCACTCTTACCCGTTTGAACTGGAATCATTCTAATCCATATAAACTCTTATCTCAAGAAAACCCATTCAATGTAAGATTCACTACAATGCACCATCGTTAAGGGCCAATGTTTCCGTAGCCCTACTCTACGATTCAACTTCATGGCAGCTGTACTCTAGGATTAGTCATCACGGTGGCTGCACTTGCGGGTTCATCATCACGGTGGCTGCACTCTAGGGTTCATCGTCATGGTGGCTGCACTCTAGGGTTCGTCGTCACGGTGGCTGCACTCTAAGGTTCTGTACTCGGTGCTTCACACAGGCGCCCATACACCTGGTTAGCCCCCTTCCGATAAGAACTTTCCTTAGGTAGCCCTCTCCGATCAGATTTCACCGTAGGTAGCCCTCTCCGATCAGATTTAACCGTAGGTAGCCCTTTCCGATCAGATTTCACCGTAGGTAGCCCTCTCCGATCAGAACTTTCAATCTTTGTGGTTGCAGTACAACTCCACAATTATGCCATAAAGACAACGTTTCCAGATTCAAAGCAAACATTATTACCATCTACTCAAGATTATGGATGGGATAGTTCAATTCCCGAAGCTTCAGCTGACGAGATGTGTATGCCCTCACTCGGCTCAATTCTCATCTCGATCTATGCCTGCTCGCATCTGGGGATTCAATTCCCTTCCCAATCCATGCCATTTGGCATCAGTGAAGACAACAAAAGCCCACTATGGATCTGGGATTATCAGTGTTGGTACTTTAATAAATTTTCATCATCAGCTCTCAGAAGCTCCTCTCACAATCATCATCCCATGCATAATGTTGAGTTCTGGGAAATTTCGATATAAACATCTCATCCCTTTTTTTATTACTGTCACACCCGTATACCTTCTTGGCCTTGTACCTGAGTCCCTTAGGATGTGGCTAGCAGCCTCGTCGGGTAGGGTGCACACCATATGGCCCTCCATAGTAACCCATAATCATCCATAGAAAATGTGATAGATAAATGTGTCATGCACCATATAGTGTAAAATGAAAATCACATCAATCCGTGTGTGTACACAAAGTTTAGGGCCAAACACCCAGTTAAAACAACAATCCATGTGTGTACACAAAATTCAGGGCCAACCATCCAATTGAAACCCTTACGTGTACCTCAGCTGAGTCACCGACCACAGCTAGGTAAATCATGTATCATAGCTGGGTCCTTACTAGGCCGAATGGTACATATACACTTCCCATCTGATGGTACATATACACTTCCCGCACCACAGCTAGATGATATTCGTGTACCTCGGCTGGGCACCAACCACAACCAGGTAATATTCGTGTACCTCAACTGAGTCCCAGACTACAGCTAGGTAATGTGCCCTAGGCACGAGTTCATATCACAGAATACAGAACATACAACATATTAACTATCACATAGTGTATGAGAGATTATAGTTACTACATTGGCCTTTCTTGGATAACCTTCTTGATGATCGTTGATCATTGTTTGCTATTCTATTCTCTTGCCCTGTGTTTGTTGTATTAGGCTAGGTCTAACTTCCTGACCTTGCCCAACATCTAAACCTCTTAGTCTTACCACCTTTATGTTTTACTATATGAAGCAAGAAAGAGGTAAATTACACATAAACACATCCAAAAACAACATATCACAGGTGTTTACAGTAGTCAAGGAAAGCCTGCAACAACATACAACCTTTGAATTATTGTACAACATGTCTTACTCTTTTTTTCATAATATGACATAACATGTGCAACAACTTCCCAGGGGGTCACCCATCATGGCATTTCCCTGGGTTGAGCACGCTTAACTCTTTTGTACCAATACCCAAATGTGGATACCGGCTTCTACTATTTCCTTGAGGCATGTCTGTACCTTTCAGGGGCGTGTGAACAAGCTGAAGTAATTTACTTCGCTGTTCCTACCACTGTGTAATCAAGTATATCAGTATACTATCCTATTGCCAGAACCACCGCACTTACTCTGAGCAGAAAATTCTGTGGCCAGAATCCTTGCTCTGATACCAAAATGTCACGCCCTTATTTTAATTTCACATTTAACAGAGTATTTGCGGAAAACGATATGCTGTTCGGTAGGCAACACAGGAATAGCATAACTATACTGATAAAAAATACTCGATTACAGAAATTTCCCATAGGGGTTTGTATATGATACTTACGATTAAGGTAGCCACACAAGGCTACTAGGGTTTCTAAACTCGTCCCAGTGAAACGGAGACTTCCTCCCGTCTTCGTTCTACTACTATAATCCCCTCGTACAGTACTCTGCATTGTTGTTTGCATAACTTTTGTCGTCTCCTGTCTAAATTGTTGGTAGGGGAGGGTGAGATTCGAGAGAATCTCAGTAGGAAACAGATACCATAATGCATGCATGATTGATGCTATGTGTATGACATGTTAGCTTTATCTAGATGTATGCCCCATAATGACATTTCTGCATGCTCAATGTTTCATACAACAAGACTATGGCCACAACGAAAATAGAAACAGAGCTTCATTTATTCAAATATGCTCTACACAATCAAGTAAAGCAATCACATACATCATTACACAAGCAAAGATATCAAATACATGCAAGTAAGGTAAGTCCCCTACCTCCAGGCGTTCTCCTCGATACGCGTGCCTCGATCTACGTGCAAACAGCTCGGGGCTCCATATTCGATCCTACAATGTCAAATATACTATTTAGACGCTTCCATAGTGTTTCTGGGGGTTATATGAGTCTATCTTGAAAAATTACTAAAATACCCCCGGGGACCCGGCCACATCGTACCCGGTCCGGCTGTACTTTTCTCGAAATTCTAACCTGGGCTATCTTGACATATTTTCGCCCAAGGAATCCATTTCCAGACTCGGAATTATCAAATTCAATGTCAAATTATGAAATTACCCTTGGCAGCCCTTATTTCAATGTTTTAGGGGCATTTTCGTAATTATGCTTTCTCGGCCTTTTCCGAAAAAGTGCCCAACTGTAACCCCACCTATTTTCACCCACTGAATCCAATGGAATCATCAAATCATTGAAAATCCAACTCTAAGACCCATTTATAGCCCAGACCGAAATATATGGGTTTTCCAGGGAAAATCGGGGTTTTTCGATTTCGGCTCCGTAAACACGTTCCTTTCTACTCCTAACCACTTTATTAACCATTACATTAGGTTACAACTAACATTAAGACCCAATTTGGGCAGCATAACCCCTAGGCAACTCAATTTCCAAACTTTAAAACCAATGGCAATCCGGCGAAATTTCACCGATTAAATTGCCCACAATAGCCAGAATAAGCAATATACGAAAGTTTGGAAGTTACCTCAAGCTCCCACTGGCTTTTCCTCTTCTTGGCTGAAAACCCTAGATGCCAAACATCCAAATTTGAGCCTCCAAACCTTAAATCATATGCAAAGGAAGCTTAGGAACGGAGTTATACGCATTAGGAACCGATTTACCGAAGAAATCACTTACCTTTGTAAGTTTTTCCTCCTCCTTTTCTCTCTCTACAATTTTTCTCTTCCTCTCTCTATGTTCAGAAAAACTGACGAAAATGGTAGGAGGAAGATGATAAAATATGATTTTATAATATATTATAATTATCCAATAATTATTTTTCCATTTTCGGATTTTACAAAATTCTTGCAGATTTCTGCCCAAACTTTGAAAAATCATAACTAATTCTAGAAAAATCGAATTGAAGTGATTCCAAAGCCTATAGAACCCTTATTGAGTCTAGTTTCAAGGACAAATATAGACTTTTGCTTAATGGAATCACAAAATTCCCAGAATTTCAATCTTTGCATATTGTTCCAGAAACTTTCCAGTTTTTCTGGGCTAACTTCAAAAATTCATATCTTTTTGTGTATAGCTCTAATTGATTCATATGACCTATCAAATTAAAGCTTAGGATGTCTAATTTAATCCTATAAAATATCATAATTTTTGATCATCATTTGATCATTCAAATAAATATGACAAGCTTACTACCTCATAGGCGATTTCACCAAAAACATAATTACTTTCTCCAAAATTCATCATTTAACTTTCTTAATAATCCAAAGATATAAGAAACATTAGAGAATATATTTGGGACACCTGTTAAATCGGGGCTTAGCAGTCCACTTAATTTAGGCTTATTCTCAAGCCTCCAATCTCAAAATTCGTTCAAAAATTCATATCTTTTTGTGTATAGCTCTAATTGATTCATATGACCTATCAAATTAAAGCTTAGGATGTCTAATTTCATCCTATAAAATATCATAATTTTTTATCATCATTTGATCATTCAAATAAATATGACAAGCTTACTACCTCATAGGCGATTTCACCAAAAACATAATTACTTTCTCCAAAATTCATCATTTTACTTTCTTAATAATCCAAAGATATAAGAAACATTAGAGAATATATTTGGGACACCTGCTAAATCGGGGCTTAGCAGTCCACTTAATTTAGGCTTATTCTCAAGCCTCCAATCTCAAAATTCGGGGTATTACACATGTTGTATCTACTTTCAACCCCGTGTGCTACAAGTAACTGTCCCTTGTTGTTATAATGATCCTACTCCTGGCACTAAACCAATTGCAACCACCAGCTAATTTTTTCAATTGCTCATGTTTGTCAATATCATCAAGAATCAAAAGAATTTTCTGTTGGTTGACTCTTTGTTTATTATTTGAACTCCTTCATTAACATCTTGTATTTTGATTTTCCCACCTACAATATTTGAA
This sequence comes from Inga laurina, assembly GCA_963855925.1. NCBI lineage: Eukaryota > Viridiplantae > Streptophyta > Magnoliopsida > Fabales > Fabaceae > Inga > Inga laurina. Next base: position 62,452,880 of record OY979702.1, on the reverse strand, counting down.
AGTATTGTCTTTTGAATTTCTTCTAGACCAAATTTCTTTGATTTTTCTTTGACATCATGGAGAAAGCACACACCTTCAAAATTATCAGCAATTGAATTATACACGGCACGTGCTATTGTTGTTTTACCCAATCCCCCCATTCCACAAATTCCAACCATGATGACCTTGTCGTTTGACCCAATTTGTAATAGAGAGGTTATTTTTTTCACTCGAGACTCTAGCCCAATAGGATATTCAGAAACATGTAAAGGAACCCTATTAATTTTACAAGAGATTTTTTTCACAATCTTGTCAATAAATTGATATTCATAACCTTGCCTGAAATTTTGCAAAAAAAAAAAAAAATATATATATATATATATATATCAATTCTAATTGAATTCACCCTAGCAAAGAAATTTAAGTTTATTGACTTATAAACTAAGTTGAAGCTAAGAAAGGAGAAATACCAGAGTCAAAAAACAAGATGAAAGTTGCAAATTACCTTGAATTAAAATGGTCTCCAAAAATATTCGCCACTTCATGCAATGCATGCTTCCAACTTTGTATTTTGTCCTCATTAGCCTTTAGGTTTTTGATATGCATAGATAATGATTGTCCATAATTATCTGTTTGATGTCGCACTACTGAAGGCTCTACATCATAAAAAATTGGCCAAACCAACCGACCCTTTCTCTTAATGCACTCATGGATATGAACAAGTTCATTGAGACAAAATGTGGAGGAAGCATAGTCCTTAGAAAACACGGTAATGGCCATTCTAGAATTTTCAATTGCATTGAGAAGTGTTGGTGTAATTTCATCCCCTCTTCTTAATTCCTCGTCATCAAGGAAGGTGCGAACTCCCGCTTTTTTTAAAGCATTATACAAATTTCCTGTAAAACCATGATGAGTATCTTCGCCTCTAAAATTGATGAAAACATCATAAGTCCATTGGTAACTAATGGAAGAAGAGTCCGGTGCTAACCTTGTCATGATGACTTCTAGTAGAAACAAAGGAACCAATGTTAATTTAACTTGCAAAATTTACGGAGTGTGATGATATATATGGAGATGATGATACGAATGAGCTTATTACATACCAACAAAAATGAAATTGTCGATGAGGAAGTAGTTGTGGGGCGCACACAATAAAGCAATGGGCACTAACAAAAAGAAAGATGTAGGTTCCAATTGTAACACCCCAAAATTTATATTCACCAAAAGTATTTTAAATATTTGAGAAATTCAATAAAATGGTGAATATTCATGAATTTAGAATTTATGAATTTATAAATGTTCAATTTCATGAGAAATTGAGAAAAAATAATTAAGGAATTAACTTGGGTAATTTAAAAATCCCAATATTAAGGTCCAAAAATGAAGGAATATTAGAGAAAATATTTGGTCCAAAAATATATGGGAATTGGCCAAATAAAAATAAGAAAAGAAATTGGATTAAAAAGGTAATGGCAAAATCGTAATTTTTCCAAAATAGCACAAAATAAATTATTTTTCAATTAATTGAATTTAATTTTAATTAATTAAGGAAAATAAAGGTTGAAAATATATTTAGAATATTTTGGTCAATTTAATATGAATTTATGAAAATTTTGAGCAAAAAGTGCAATTTTGACCAAAATTGAGACTTGACGTGTATACGTAACCTGGACAAGTTGTGAAGCCAATTGAGACTATAGGGAGGGACCCCTAGGTGTCTCCTACATGTGGCATAAAGAAGGAAATATTTGTTGGACATGATGGCATGGTTACATGAATGTAGGAAGTTATCTAATAAAAAAATTAGTTTTGGAATTTTTGGAAAATTCCATAAATCATTAAAATGATACATGGTATTAGAATATATCATGCTCATCTCCTTCCTTCAGATCATTCACGCACAGAACAGACCTGAAGTTGAGAGAGAAAGTTGAGAGAGTTTAGAGAGAGAAAGAGAAGAAAAATCACAAGGTAGACCTATTTCTCTGATGATTTCGCTCCTAACACGTATAACTCCGACTCTAAGCTACTCCTCTTTGTTCTTTAAGGTTTGGAAAGCTCAAATTTGGTGTTCTAAAAGTTAGGGTTTTCATCCGTTTTTGGGAAAAGCTTGTGGGAGCTTGAGGTAACTTCCAAACCTTCGTATATTAACTATTCTGGCTGATGTGGGCAATTTAATCGGTGAAATTTCGCCGGATTGCCATTGGTTTTAAAATTTGGAAAAGTGTGCGTCTAAGGGTTATGCTGCCCAATTTTAGTTCAAATGGTTGTTATAACTCAATTAGATTGTTAATAAAGTGGTTAGGAGTATAAAGGAACGTGTTTACGGAGCCGAAATCGTAAAACCCCAATTTTTCCTAGAGAACACCATTATTTCGGCCAGGGATGTTTGAGGGCCTTAGAGTTGGATTTTCAATAATTTGATGGTTTCGTTCGGTTCAGGAGGGAAAATTAGGTGGGGTTACAGTTGGGCACTTTTTCAGAAAAGGCTGAGAAAGCATAATTACGGAAACACCCCTAAAACCCTAAAAGTAGGGCTGCCAAGGGCAATTTCATAATTTGACATTGAATTTGGTAATTTTGAGTCCGGAAATGGATTCTTTGGACAAAAATACGTTAGGATAGCTCTATTCAAAAATTTGGGAAAACGTGCCATCGGGTTGGGTACGGCGGGGCCAGGCCCAGGTCCCGGTGGCATTTTGGTAAATTTTCACCATAGGCTAATATAACCACATGAAACACTATGGAAGTGTCTAAAATGATACTTGGATAGGTTATGACCTATTTCTTGTACATTTAATATTTTAGGACTGAATCGGGAGTCGAACATCGACACGTTTCACGAGGCACACAAAAAGGGGTCGATAGAACTTCAAGGTAGGGACTACTATCTCTCATATACTATTTGATTATTTGTATGATGCATGTTACTGTATTTTGTGATATGAACACGTGCTGGAGGCACATTACCTATCTAGGACCTAGTTGAGGTACACTAGTCTTACCTAGCTGTAGTCAAGGACTCAGCTGAGGTACATGTAGGGGTTTCAACGAGTTAGTTGGCCCTGAATTTTGTGTACACACACAGATGATATGAGTTTTCATTTTACTAAATACGGTACATTGCATATTTAATTTTCGTATTTTATGTGTTGATCGTATGTTTCTACTGAGATTCCTTGGAATCTCACCCCTTTTTCTAAACCAAACATCTCAGCGGGTGCTAGCGGATCAAAAGGTAAGGATGTGGATAAAGGAAAGTGACTGGCACGTGTCTTGAGGTGAAGTTAAAGTTTGTGGTTATAGATAGCTTATGTTGTAAATATTGTCACCTTTTGGTATCTTAACTTTGGACTGTAAACCAAACATCTCAGCGGGTGCTAACGGATCAAAAGACAAGGACATGGATAAAGGAAAGTGACTGGCACGTATCTTGAGGCGAAGTTAAAGTCTGTGGTTATAGATAGCTTATGTTGTAAATATTGTCACCTTTTGTATCTTAACTTTGGACTGTAAACAAATATTTTTATCAGTATATATGTATTTTTCTGTATGCCTATGGAACTTGGTCTCTATTACTCTGTGAATATCGAAATGGAAACGGGTGTTGACACCAATTGCCTTTCTTAAACTCAAATCAAAATGGAAAACTACTTGAAAGTAGGGAGCTAAAATTAATTGTAACATTTTTAAAAATAAAAATAAACCAATTTTAATACAAATTTTGTAGGATGGGGAGGCGAGTGATGGCCCCAATCCTTTCTGATGTTAGTATATAAATAAATTTTTATACCCAAGTTAAAGGTTTCAAGCATGCTTTATTTTAGAATTTGTTTCTTATATACTGTATAAATAGCTTTTCTTTGATAAAATATATTGTATAAATAACTTGTTTTATTTTATTAAAAATATGAAAAAATAATTTGTTTTGTTCATATTCAAATTATCTTAGAATATACTATCTCTTGCATATTAAGAATTAAGAAAATATAAACAACTACTTGTTTGATTATGATACATATCACTATTATTTTTAAATTGTTATCTCAATGTAAATTAAAATTTAAAGTAGTTTTAATTTAGAATTTATTATCTTGTGCATAAGTACTCCGTGCCTATTGCGAAGTACTCCGTGCGAAGTGGACAGATTTCAAGTAGTGAGAGCACGCAGATCGATTTTATATGTCTAAAGATTTGGTTTTGAATATATCACCTAATGCAATAAGACTTTAATGTTGTTATGGTTGTTGTTGTGAGAATGATTTGTCAACTCCTACTCACTAACAATAATCTCTTTTCCCCAATGCTTTCTTGAAAAATTGAGAAAATTAAAGATCCTATTATTATTCCCTCCGTCATCCAAAGATCAAACAAATCATGGAGAACACAAATGAAATATAAATTCAGAACAAGAACAAATGAAAATCACATATTAGAGCTCATCAGATGTGGAAAAAGGAGGACCAACGTTCTCTCTCGATCTACTGAAGACGGAGATGACGGAGGGAGACTCCGCCGTAAGTGGCTTCGCATGGCCGAGGAATGATGAAGGGGACAATGACGACTTGAGAGAGAGAGAGAGAGAGAGAGAGAGAGAGAGGAGTGATAGACTGGCTCATAAAAATGAGTCTCTTTTATATAAAAAAAAAAAATAACAAATGTGTGTGATGCCCCCTTTCTTTTACATTTTTTTTAAATTTTCTTGTGAAATTGCATGATAGCGTAGCTTGTGAGAAATTTCCATGAAATGATGAACCAGTAACACATGGGAGCCAGCTCGGTAAACGTGATGGATGGATCATGGATGCAAAGTCTTTTCCCGGTTAAATTTTTCTTCAAAGTCTCCTCTTCAAATTTTTCTTCTTTCTTTGAAAAAACTTTTCTTCAGTTCTGTAACAAATCTTTAAAACATTTACATATAATTAAATCTATATTGACTAAGGACGTGAATCCTTAGTTAACTGAGCTATATAAATTTTGTAATGAGAGACTTCTCATCAAATTTCTCAAAAGTTTATTGACCCTTTTTTTATCACAATTTGGAACTCTAGGGGAAAACTTCTTGTGTACTACTTTTTACAAGAAACTCTTGTTCATTTTCTCAAATTCTTAAGTGTTGAGAGATTTTTTTTTTTTTTTTATGTCTAAAAGGACTTATGTATATGGGATTTGAAAAAAGAAAAGAAAAAATCATTATTTTATACATAAAAAGAAAGAAATCAGTTAAATTGTCAAGTTTTTCTGAAAAGGTTTTTTTATGATAAATAAGTGCAAATTACAAGAGTCCATTGAGACCAAGGTGTCTCTTTAGTCTTTATCTCAATTGAATGTGAATGTGAGACAAGTATTTCAATTTTTTTTTTGAATAGAATTGTGATCCCAAATCAATTGAATGCATGCATTGTCTCCTTTTTAGGTATACATAATCCTTTTCTCACACTCTCCTTCCTTTTTTTTTTTTTTTTGAATGAAAAACTGGATTACAATACCCTATGACTGGGTATCAATATTACACGTTCCACAAAGGAAATCCAAAAAGCAACACAATCATCCATGATCAACTACTACCCCCTGGAGAGAAGGTGGTGGGTGATCAAGGATAGCAAAGTTAACGTACATACTATGAGCTAACCCAGCTAAATAATCCGCAATGATGTTCTCCTCCCTAGGAACAAAAGAGAGACACACTTGCCAATCGTTCGACAACCACCGCCTTCCCTCCTCAATCACATCCCAGAAGGGGTGGTCCCTGACTGAGCCACGAGTGAGAAGATTGATAGCCTCCAGGCAGTCTGTGTAAATCATAATCTTTTTGAGATTCCTGTTCCAGCAAATTTGAAGCCCCTGAATAATTGCAATTATCTCAGCTATCACCGGTGGCACATGGATAATCCGACTAACATAACCAGAAATCCATCTTCCCTCTTCGTCTTTGATCGCTCCCCCGCATCCTGCCATGCCTGAATCCAGAACAGAAGCGTCTGTTTCCAAAGTAGCAAAGCCCCTTCTTCCCCTCAAATCAACTTCCATCTCTGCAGTGCCATGTTTGTAGAAGCGACAGCAACTGATTAAGTCACGATCCCAACTAGCTCGATATAGACTTGAAAGGCCACCTTGATTTCCCCGCTCAGGATCCTCTCCAAACAGTTTCGAACAACGAGCGACCCATATATCCCAGCACACATACCCAAATAGAGTAGGCCAGCTAACTTTAGTAGTGAAATTCCTTCCTGCTTCATTCTTAATGTTCCATTGAATCCACTCCAGCCCGTGCAGATTAGAAAACATAGCCCACTGTGTTGGTCTTATCAGCGAAATCCACCGCTCCTTAGCATTAGTACAGTCCCTCAACAGATGCATCAAATCTTCATCCTCATTGCAACCGAACGGACAACTTGCATTTTCCAACAGACCTCTTTGCTGTCTGAGCTTAGCTGTGTGGACCCTTTCATGAGCCACTAACCAAGTATTTCAATTTCAATTATTACTATAGTACATTACTTTATTGAAGTCTCATGAATGGGAAAACTGTCGACCAGAGTCTCTATTATCCGAATGCTTTTAAAATATTTTACCATACATTCATTTATGCTTTAAGCTGCATTCATTCAGCAATTTTAAGTTTTTTAGGTGCATAAATTGTTTTGTGGCGCATCCAATACCCTAAAATATTTTTCAGGTGCGTCCAGCACTCTAAAATATTTTTCTACCTTAGTAATAGATGCACCAAGAACTATTTTGAAGTGCTAGACACAATTGAAAAAACAAATTTGGGCGTTGGAGACACACAAAAAAATACTTTAAGATACTAGACGTACATGAAAAAACTACTTTTAGGAGCTAGATGCACCACAAAATACTTTTGGATGCTTATATAGGATAATACTTAATTGCGACTCAATCTCTCAAATTTAACTTGTTATGACTTCATCTTTATACTTTTAACCAATGTTATTAAATCCAGACTGGGCACTGAACCAGTCGGGGTACTGGGTCAAGGGTCAGTAGGTCAGGTCACAATCAAACTAGAGCTAACACAGGGCCAAACCGATGATGAATTGAAGATTTCAAGGTTATTAATATGAGATTATGAAGAAAAATTTTAAAAATTGATTTTTTTTAAAGTGACCAAGGTTGATGGCCAGACCGGATCAGTTAGGTGCTCAGTTCACCAGTTTCTAGTTTGGGTTTAATAACCCTGCTTTTAACTTATTATGACTTAGTCCTCAGAAATTGTTGATACAGAGTCACTGGAAACTTATCCTTGTTGCCAAAAAGAGAAGTGATTTGGCTGAAATGGCGTCTTAACAAGCTCAAAGTCAGATTTTCATTTGAAAGAGGGTGGAGAAGACTACTGAAATGCCAAGGTACTGCAAAGAGGGCTATGGAGTCCGTGGGAAAGTCCAAGTCTCCCATTCCCCATAAGACAAGAAACGGTCTATCTGTTTAACAACACGCATAGTACTGCAATACTTACTAATAAATAATATTTTGATTTAATATGAATAGACTTAGCTAAGGGATTATCCATCATTTAGTGTTCAAGGGATTTAGTGTCAACCTTTTTTAAATTGGACTGTAATAAGGAAACAATTAAAACAAGAATGGTTTTAGCCAAATATTATGAAATACCGACATATTGTTAATGATTTCTTTTATTTAATTTGGTGCATTACCTTGGACAGATTGTTACACCCATATGCTTGTTAAAAAATACAGGTTTATAAGTACAAAAGGATTCTAAAAGCCAGACATAATGCCTAGGAATCGAAACTGTCCAATATAATAGGTGGTTTGATGAGCTTAGATGGTGAGAACAAACATGGCATTAAGTCGGGATAAAGGTGATGGAAGTTCATAATTATTGAGTTTGAAAAAAAAAAAAAAATAGAGCTAAGTTGGCTAAAAACCCATGAAAAATTGTTATATATATATATATTATTTTGGGTAGCACCATGTTATTTTTACTTTGATTAAAAAAACCTGATCTCATATATATTATATAGAACAAGCATACTTACAAAACTCTGATAGAGTTAAATTCCTATTGAGATGAATAATAGTGAAGGCTGGAGGGTAAACATATCCAAGTCTTTCGCTTAAAAGATCACTTATGTACATTTTTACCTCACAACATCCTGATTACAAGGCATGCTTCATTATTTGTCAAGAGACTTCAATTCACGAAGCATTGCTAAATTTTAGCAACTAAGTATCTTGCTTTGCCTTGTGGCTCAATTCAGAGTAATGGCTGCCCATTAGTCGCAGAATCTCACCCCACAAATTTGCATAAACTCCACAAAGCAAACTTGCTACAAGTAGTCACATACCAATAATCTGACTCAATCTCCTCTCTCTACTGATTCAACTGCTATCTTGCATGGCCGACGAAGAATCTGAAATCTCATGGTTTCAGTATGTTGACGATAACTCCAAAAGGCCCTTCCTGTGGCAACAAAAACACAGCCAGTCTCAGGTACCGGAATCAAAGGTAGCACTTTCTCATTACTTCTTACATGCGCACCATGTCAGCAAAAGAAGCAGATAATAGAAACTTCTGGCTTTAGACAAGTTTAATCAGAGGACAGGCAAAAGCAAGTTGTAGCTTCATCCAATTAATTTACTCCCAAATTGATGGCATTACGGAAAATCAATAAAAAAGGCATCATCTTGCAACTATGGTGAATGTTTCTATGACAGGCACCAAGAACAAGGAAATCACTATATCCTTTGAAGCATGGAGACTAACAAGGACACTACCTGATAATGTGGAATGCTCTAGTTAGCTACTGAGCTATCTACTACTCAATCAAAAAATGCAATCATTTTATATTCTAATTTCTGAGCACGTATTTTCTTAGAAGCCAAAATCTAATTAACCAAAAAGAAAAGGGGAGAATAACGCCTAGGTACATTAAAATAGGCAAATGACAGAATGGCCTCATGAAATGGGATTAATCTGAGAAAACTTGGTCTTAGAAGCTTAGAGTGTTTTTTTCTTTTTGCCAAGATTCCATGGTGGCTGCTATCATATGGCATAAAGGAGATGATCGATGCACTTCTCTTTGGGTTATTCCTATTTGTATAATAAACACATAACATGCAACAACCGAAAAGGGCAAAAGTTAGCTTGCTATCGCCAGTCAATGAATGCTTCCACAAGATCACCAAAAGCGCCGAGAATGCGAGTGGAAAAAGGGTAGATAGAGAAAAGGACCCTATCATACATCCAATTCTTATGAAAATGTAAGAAAATCCTTTGTTGACAAACACGGACAGACACACACTCACAAAAATAAGTTTTCTATCTAAGTTCAATCAAAAATCCCAATTGGCAGCCATGGTTCATGTTGCTTGAACTCTTGTCATCCATCCTTTCCATAAACCACATCTCTGTCTCCATTAATTAAATATATCTCTGTTTCAATTTTGGGTGACATCAATAAGATTATAGTTCACATCCTTGCTCAATGATATTACCACTTCATATTTTATTTTCAGTATTACAGTCCACAGAGTTATTGACTATCAAGCCCCATTTTTATTTTACTTCATTGTATATATATTTGGTTAAGGCTAGCCATGCATCTGTTCTGCCCCAAAAAATCAAATCTTTTTAAAAAAAAAAAAAAAACTTTTAACTTCATCTATAGCCTTAGTTCATCTCCAAAAATATTCCTACGGTATTATAATATATCATTAACCCTAAAAATGATATTAACCAAGCCCAAATTTGGAGCAATGGCCAGCCATTAGTTGCACATGTGCCTGAATTGATTTAAGCGTACTGGCTTGAACTTCACATATCTACTTGAAAAACAGAGCAAACAACATAATAGCATGTAATTCAATCTGTTCCATCATTACATCACTACAGATACTTGTGAGAATACAACTGTGGAAAAGTCTTCAGTACATCATCGACCACATATTTAAACTCATCACCATGAATTGCCTACCCACTACTTTCCTCTTTTTCCTTTCAATAACTAATGGAAAGAATCATTAGGAAATTTAAAGCTTCAACCAAGGCTAAGGCAGTGATATGGGTTCATACAAAGTTACAGAGAAACGACAACAATGATGAGTCCAGCTAGATGAATCCTGAACTAAACAACCCGTACCTTAATTATTTACACTGCACAGACACCATCACCATATCTATAGTTTTGAATGGTGTCTGTATTACTACTACTGAGTTCATATGAATCTTTCTCGGAAATGTGAAACACGCAAGTCATTATTATAGCATGTATTTAGAGTATTGAATAGACGGAATATATGTATATATATTGGACGTGCTCTGTTTTAATAGCTTTCTGTAATAATGAATTGTTACAAATTTGAGGTGTTTGACTTCTGAGGGCTGTTTGGGAACATTCTTGTGACCAGATATAAAGGAGTAAGTTTAAATCTGTGTGGATGGCAATACCTTCGTACATAAAAGGAAACTGAAAAACAGAGCATTATTATGTCTTCTCTGTTCAGACCAATTTTTAATGGCCATCATAAGAAATAATATATAAAATTTAATATTTCTAATCATGTTTTCCGTGAAGCATAATAATTTTCAGACTTTGGATATAAAAGTCTCGCTATAAGAGGGCAAAAATGGAATAGTGAAATCGATTATATATGGTACATCAGTTACATTTCATTTTATTTTAAGTCTACAGAAAACAAAGACAACATATCTAATCAAATTGGTGTAGAAAGGCAGGGAATCGATTCCAGGAGATGATAACATGGTTTTGCAAAACACAACTTTAATTTGGAGTTAGAAATGAAGAGTGAGAAATAGTTTAATTTGGTAATTGGTAGAGTGAGAAATAGTTTAATATACACAGATATATTTTTCACACAAACTGCTATTTAAAGTCATAATTAATTAACTAATGAAACATTCATAAATTAAAGAGAAATACAACAATATTCTTTTTCTAATAATAAAAATACCTGCCGCAAATTGCCATGGAGTTACTCATTTATGTTATCATTGTAGATTTCAATCTCATTTTCTTTAGCTTTATTGTTGTCTTCAAATATGTCTTGAACTTGCTCAACATTGACGGAAGTTACATCTTGCTGCTGAAATTCTGGTAATCCAAACACAAATTAAGATTTTTAATTTGTTTAAAATCTTATATAAAGTTTCATGAAATCCACATATCTATTATCACCTTGATTGGCAGACTCATGATAAATGGATGTTTCCCAACAGGGATGCAAGGAGAGCGACTTTTTCATCTTCAGTACTATGAGCTGTTAATCACATTTAATTTTTTGTTTCAGTTTAGATAGAAATTTGCATATTGTTGCGTGTAAATTGATTGATTATTACTATTTTATGAACATACCTTGGTTTGTGAAGGTGTCACAAGCCTGCTCCGTCCCTGGCAACATTGGCAGTGAAGTAGTATTCAAATCCACCAAGGATGCTTCTAAACAGGGATATCAATAAAACCACTTTACTCATTAATATTATTTACAATTACATATATCAATTAAATAGAGCTTTGAAACCTGTTTGGGTTGTTATTAACCTAATTATTATTCTGTCACTTACCACTCTTGTCTTTATTACAAGTCTAGTTCGTAAAAAATATTTTGTTCCCAAATACAAATCCACCCTAAGAGTCATTAATTTGTTTTCCAATTTTAACCCTATTAAAAATGTAGGTGAGAGAGAGTGTATAACATCTCATTTATTTTCAATACTCATTCACACACACAGAGACATATATATATATATATATATATATGTGTGTGTGTGTATTAAATATCTTAACTTTCATTTCTTATTAAGTGAGATTTGATTAAACCCAACATATAATAAAGACTAGAGTGGCATCTTGTTGCCATTATATATACCCAAGAAGTGAAGCTAGCCCAATTCTCTTTAAAACTTGAGCTATTTCATTTTCTTCTATTAGTTTGATAAAAGGAATAGTTCATTTGTTGTAAAGTGTTTTTTCACTAATATTTTACATAAATTGTCTCCAATGATGTACATTAATTGAAGGAAAATAGTTATGGCACACTGAAATATGTGATTAATAAAAAGTTGTATGCATATAAAAATTGGTAAAAATTGCAGTATATTGAAGGTATTGGGTTGAATATAGTGTACCTTGATTATTATTAATTATGTCACAAGCTTTGACAAATGGGATTTGAGGTGTTATGTCATTGTCATCCTGATTGATTGGGCATATAAAGGCAGTTGAGCTGTGCAAGTTAATTGCTGTAATAAATTAAATATGATTAACAAGAAAGGCCACCAACACTATGCATATCAAGTATTTTACAGAACGTAAAAAAATATGGACTTACTAAGACAAAATTGTCATCCCCCATCAACCTTCTTTTTTTTTTAACTGCTGCTACTTTCTCCTCCATCCTTGTACCCACTTGTTCTGCTGAAGGATGACGAATAGTTATTTTGTTCCAAATCGTATCTATTAGGGCTTCACTTTAGAAAATTAATGAAAATAAAATTTTCTTACCTGTTATAACACATGCCTATGTTATTGTTTTAATTGTACATGTGATGACATACAGACTGAAATATATATAGAAATGATTCTAACGGTAATTTAATTATATGCCTAACAAATGTACGAGTTTTGTTTTTACATTGGCTATTGGATCTTATGATCATTTTAAATGATAAAATCACGCATCAAAGAGATATAATAAGGACTAGAGTGATATCTTGGTGTCATTATATTTACTCTGAAAGTGAAGCTAGGTCAATTCTCTTTAAAACTTTAGCCCTTTCAGTTTCTTTTATTATTCTGATAAAAGGACTATTTTATTTGTTTGAGTGTTTTTTCACTAATATTTTACATAATTTGTCTCCAATTATGTACATTAATTGAAGAAAAAAAGAAGTTATGGCACATTGAAATATGTGATATATCAAAAGTTATATGCATATAAAAATTGGTGAAAATTGCAGTCTATTGTAGGTATTGGGTTGAATATAGTGTACCTTGATTATTATTAATTCTTTCACAAGCTTTGACAAATGGGACTTGAGGTGTTGGGTCATTGTCATCCTAATTGATTGGGCATATAAAGGTAGTTGAGCTCTGCAAGTTAATTGTTGTAATGAATTAAACATGATTAACATGAAAGGCGACCAACACCATATATGGACTTACTGAGGCAAAATTGTCATTCTCCATCAACCTTCTTTTTTTATTAAGTGCTGTTACTTTCTCCTCCATCCTTGTATATCCACTTGTTCTGCTGAAGGATGATGAATAGTTATTTTGTTCCAAATCGTATCTATTAGGGGTTCACTTTAAAAAATTAATGAAAATAAAATTTCCTTACCTGTGATAACACATGTCTATGTTATTGTTTTAACTGTACATGTGTTGACATACAGACTGAAATATATCTAGAAATTATTCTAACTGTTATTTAATTTATACCTAAATATATGCATGAGTTTTGTTTTTACATTGCCAAATGGATCTTATGATCATTTTAAGTGATAAAAGCATGCATCAAAGACATCCGACCATACAAAATTCAGCAAACTAATCTTTTTATTACTATAACAATCAACTGATGAAAACTAATAAATCAATAAAAACTTTGAACTCAAATTTCAAGCCGAAGTCTAACAAACATACTGCTTGGGGGTATATTTGTGTGCTTCTCAGTACTGACTCTTTTTAAGTTATATAATGCAATTAAATATGAATTATATCACCTACAATAAAGTTTTTAACAAGGAAATGTTATCATATTCTTCAATGATAAGAAAAATTTGAAATGAGATTTAATAATAAATATGAGAAGAATAAAGCAACTTAAAGAAGTTCATTGATTATAAAATTAGAGAGAGGAAAGCTAGGAGATTATTACCATTATTATCATTATTTGAATTTGTATCAACAACGCCATCATCTTCATCATCTGAGATCTCTGTGATTTCATCATCATTTTCATCATCTGAGATCTCTGTGATTTCATCATCATCTTCATCATCTGAGGCGTCTGTGATATATCATAGGATATACCAGTATGTTCAAAGGTTGAGGAAGTGACAACAAACTAATTCATATATATGTAATTTGAAGGATAATGCAGTTTCGTAAAAGTCAAATGAGGAAGGACATAGGCTTACCTTGATGATTAGGATTTGTAAAAGTGATATTTTTCATGTCACAAAGTTCTTCGATTACATACATCCCGATCTCTTTTAGAGTCCCGGCTCCAGAACGTACACAAAACTGTGCATGATTCCACTGATCTTCTAGAAGAAGTCGTTCTGTCTCAAAAGTACGTATAACATCCTCTTTCAGATAGTACACACCTAAATGGTCATCATCCAACATTAGACCCACGCTATGTAAATGCATGTAATTATAAGATGCTCGTTTCTTATTGACGTACACTGTCGCATTAGGACATGTTGATCTATCCGGCCGTGGTTTAAGAAGAAAACACAAGCAGAGAGCAGATGGGAAGGAGTGACGAAACCAAAAAGAAATGGAAGCTCCTTTGCTTCTGTGATGAAACCAATTTGGTATGCTTTCACGCGGCACCCAAAAAGAGCACATTTCTTTACAATTGTATCTGCCAGGAGCCCCATGTAATTCCTGTGAATCAAAACAAGTGTTGATCAAAATACACTAAACTCTGTAGTGAATATAATAAGGACTAAAAATCAAAGAGAGGAATTGATTACCTTACTCAATAGTAAGCTTTTGGACTCTAAACTCAATGACACACAGTTTTGTGCTTCTGATTGTCTTATGTTTGGTGGAATCCCTTCAACTTCTCTCAGATGCTTGCACTCATTTAACAAAAGTGTCTCCAAAAACTGACATTCTTTTATCCATGCCGGCAAAATTGTGAAATCATTACCTGACAACTCCAAAAGCGTCACATTCACAAATCCACTAAGCTCAGTTCTAAGGAGATCATTTGATATGTTACATCTTGGGAGAGTCAACAGAACTCTGTTGGGGCGTTGCTGGGACCAAATTGCCTCTTCTTGGGCTTCATTCGAATTACATGATATCATCACCTTCCCATAACTCCTTAGTGAGATGCGTTCTATTTTCGGCAATAGAAAAATGATATTCGGGATCTCAATGACTGACCTATACTCATCAATCCCTAACACCCTAAGCTCAGAAAGATTGCAAATTGACCGAGGCAATTTTTCTATTCCTGTTCCACTTAAAATTAGATATTCGATTTTCACTTTTTCAAGTATTTCCGGAAAGTGCTTCAGACTTGAGCACCGATTAAGATTGAGTTCTCCAAGAGAGGGTAACTTGATGGCACATGGGAAGGTCTTCAGCCAGACACAACCTCTTGCTTTCAAGATCTCAAGTTTTGGCAAATAGCCAATTGAATCATGGATTCCAATCAAATTCCGGCACTCCGCAAGACCTAATTCCTTCAAACTTTTGACATTCGATAGATCAAGTATCTCTTTAACATATTTACAGCCGCTAAGATTCAAAATGCCCAAATTGTACAAATTCTACAATAATCAAATCCATCTAAAAAGTTTAATTAAAAAAACAAGAAATTATCAAGTACAAGATAGCTTAATAGAAATGCTTATAAGATATATAGGGATCTTACCTTCATTATTGTTTTCAATGAACTCAAACAACCATACCCAAGGTCAAGCACAACAAGCTTTTGTGGACTAAAATTAGGAGGCAAACATGAAGAAAGATACCATCTCCACTTCAGCGCTTTTAAGCTCTCATGAAGATATTTGGGATCTTCTGAAAATTTTACATTCTCAAAAATGAGAATTTTTAACTCTTTCATACTCTTGAAGGCTTCTCCGTCCCAGTTGACTTCTACGCATTCCCACCAATTGTTTAGAACTATCATCCTAACTTTATTTGTGCCCTTACAAGTGAATCATAAATGAAAGTCATCATGAAAACATTACAAATTTGAAGCATCTGCAATAATGATAGAAAACGTTTTTCCACAAATTCGAGATAGTGACATACTTTGGGATATACAATCCCGCATCCCCGTGACCAAAAATATTTAGTAGGTTCTTCAATTGAGATTTCAACAACAATCTTGATTATTCTAGGTTTTTATATAATGAATTTAAACATTCAGTTATTTTGTATAAAATTTGAAGTGACTGCATTTTTTCAGATTAAATCTAGCAAAATCAAATTAAATCTAATTGAAAATACAAACTGTCATCGTTTATTACGTAATTGAAAATTGAATTTTATATGTTTTATTAAAAAATTTGAATTTTTCCTGACAATTAATATACTGAATATACATTTACTTTTGAATGATGTGAAATCTTTTCATATAAATTTATATGATTTTTTCTTTTGAAATATAAAACTCTTCATTTTTAAAAAAATCTATAAAAATAAAAGTTGAACACTTAAAATAATATATATATATATATATATATTGAACGGGAAAAAATTTCGCCCTAAATCTATAAAATCAGTTCTAAAAATCCAACAGTTCATGCACCATTAAAAAGTTTTTTAACCTTATCAAAAACTAATTTAACCCATTCATTCATTAAATAAATTCCATACATTGAATTTATGAGTGAGACAAAAGGACTTAACAACTATGCATAAAAAACAAGTTAATAACTTCATATAACAAGGAAAATAAACATAAATCACAAAGATAAGGATGTGCCAACCAAGAGATTGTGAAAATAACAATAAATTTACACCACGAAAAAAGTAAAAAATAAATAAATCATCCCAATTAGTGTTACTTACTGTATTGCGTTCCAAAACATCAACAATATCTCGATGAAACCATAATCTGCTCCTTTCTCCTGGATTGTTTGGTGATTCTCCACAAATTTTCTCCCCATATCTCGTACCAAATCATGCATTTCAATACGCTTATAATAATCCTTTTCAATCTTTATAAGGCTTTTATCTTCCAACACTCTAATAGAATAACTTAAATTATTAGAGTCATGAACTGCTTCAATCATACATTTGACATATTCCAATTCTTCCCCGTTGAAGGCACAAGCAATATCAAGGAATATTTCTTGTTCAACTTCTTCTAGGTCCTCATAGCTCACCCTCAATACTTGTTCAATGCCTTTGTAGGGTCTTGATTTATATGTGTCAAGCGCAGATTCCCATTCATTTATAGGCTTTCCACACAAGTTAGAGCCAATTACTTCAAGGGCAATTGGAAGGCCTTGTGCATAAGTTACTGCATCATTCAAAACATCCTTGTAATGTGGATCTACTGGGCGATTGCTAAAAGCATTCCAGCTTAACAATTCAAAAGCTTATTTTGCATTAAGAGCCTCCATGTTGTATATACTTTCAAGTTTCAACCCCATGCCTTACAAGTAAATGTTTGTCCCTTGTGGTTACAATGATCCTACTCCCAGCACTGAACCAATCGCAATCACCAGCTAATTTTTTCAATTGCTCATGTTTGTCAATATTATCGAGAATCAAAAGAATTTTCTTTTCTTTGAATCTCTTTTTTATCACTTGAACTCCTTCATGAACATCTTGTATTTTGATGTCTACTCCTACAATCGTTGAAAGAATTGTCTCTTGGATTCTTTCTAGGCCAAGTTTCTTTGATTTTTCTGACATCATGGAGAAAGCACAAACCTTCAAATTTATCAGCAATTGAATTATACAGAGCACGTGCTATTGTTGTTTTACCCACCCCCCCATTCCACAAATTCCTACCATGATGACCTTGTCATTTGACCCAATTTGTAATAGAGAGGTTATTGCTTTCACCCAAGGCTCTAATCCAACAAGATAGTCAGAAATATGTAAAAGAACCCTATTAATTTTACTAGAGATTTCTTTCACAATCCTTTCAATAAATTTATATTCATAACCATTTTGCCTGAAAAGTTGCAAAAAAAATATATCAATTCAAATTACATTTATCCTAGAAAAAAAATTTAAGTTTATTTACTTATAGACTAATCTGAAGATAGGAAAGGAGAAAAACCAGAGTAAAAAAAAAAAAACAAGATGAAAGTTGCGAATTACCTTGGATTAAAATGGTCTCCAGAAATATTTGCCACTTCATGCAATGCATGCTTCCAACTTTGTATTTTGTCCTCATTAGCCTTTAGGCTTTTGATATGCATAGATAATGATTGTTCATAATTACCTTTTTGATGTCTCACTACTGAAGGCTCTACATCATAAAAAATTGGCCAGACCAACCGACCCTTTCTCTTAAGGCGCTCATGGATATGAACAAGTTCATTGAGACAAAATGTGGAGGAAGCATAGTTCTCAGAAAACACAGTAATGGCCATTCTAGAATTTTCAATTGCATTGAGAAGTGTTGGTGTAATTTCATCCCCTCTTCTTAATTCCTCATCATCAAGGAAGGTGTGAACTCCCGCCTTTTTAAAAGCATTATACATATTTCCTGTAAAACCATGACAAGTATCTTCGCCTTTAAAATTGATAAAAACATCATACTTCCATTGGTGACTGATGGAAGAACAGTCCTGTGCTAATCCTGTCATGATGACTTCTGGTAGAAACGAAAGAACCAGTGTTAATTTAACTTACAAAAATTATGGAGTGTGATGATATATATGGAGATGATGATACGAATGAGCTTATTACATACCAACAAAACTGAAGTTGTTGATGACGAAGTAGTTGTGGGGCACACACAATAAAGAAAGGGAAAATCCCTATAAACTACCCTCGAAATCGCTAAATTCCGTTTCAGTACAACGAATTCCAAAAACCCGAATCAGTCATGTGTCAGTACGGAATGAACAGTGCAGGGGTGCCAAAAGACGATTTTGCCCTTCAGCCCTCATTCTCACCACTTTCAGAATAACAACACGAGCCTCTTAATTAACAACTTCGGATTCTTGATTAACAACTCTATTTTATTCTTTCACATATTCGCATCTTCAAAATATAGTGTTGTTAATGTAAAATATGGTGTTGTTATTGACCCTGAAACTTAAATTACGAAGTTGTGAAATAAGAAATAAGAGTTGTTAATGTAGAATATGATGTTGTTAATAACAAGACCGATATTGTTATTGTGAAAGTAAAAAGATGAAACTGGAGTTGTTAATCAAGAAGACGAAGTTGTTAATTAAGAGGCTCGTGTTGTTATTCTGAAAGTGGCGAGAATGAGGGCTGAAGGGCAAAATCGTCTTTTGGCACCCCTGCACTGTTCATTCCGTACTGACACATGACTGATTCGGGTTTTTGGAATTCGTTGTACTGAAACGGAATTTAGTAATTTCGAAGGTAGTTTATAGGGATTTTCCCATAAAGAAATGGGAACTAACAAAAAGAAAGATGAAGGCTTCAATTGCCTTTCTTAAACTCAAATCAAAATGGAAAACTGCTTGAAAGTAGGGGGCTAAAATTAATTGTAACATTCTTACAAATAAAAATAAACCAATTTTAATACAAATTTTGTAGGATGGGAAGGCAAGTGATGGCCCCAATCCTTTCTGATGTTAGTATATAAATAGATTTTTATACCCAAGTTAAAGGTTTCAAGCATGTTTTATTTTAGAATTTGTTTCTTATATACTGTATAAATAGCTTTTCTTTGATAAAAATATATTGTATAAATAACTTGTTTTGTTTTATTAAAAATAAAAAAAAAATTTTGTTCATGTTCAAATTATTTTAGAATATACTACCTCTTGCATACTAAGAATTTAGAATATATAAACAACTACATGTTTGATTATGGTACATATCACTATTATTTTTAAATTGAGAAAATTAAAGATCCTATTACTATGCCCTCCGTCATCCAAAGATCAAATAAATCATGGAGGAGAACACAAATGAAATATAGATTCAGAACAAGAACAAATGAAAATCACAAATTCGAGCTCACCAGATGTGGACCAAGGAGGGGAAACGTTGTCTCTCGATCTACTGAAGACGGAGACGACGGAGGGAGACGCCGCCGTAAGTGGCATCGCACGGCCGAGGGATGATGAAGGTGACAATGACGACTTGAGACAGAGAGAGAGGGGGGGGGAGTGATGAAAAGACTCAGGCAGAGATTGAAGCAATGCGTAGACAGCTGACTAAAGTCACGACACAATCACTATATATAAATCAAGGAACAAAAAACCGGACCGGTCAATGAACCGGTCACGGAACAGGTTCAAAGGTTAATGATTCAACCGGGGTCGAACCGGTGATCAAACCGGTAGTCGAACCGGTCATATTAAAATATTACAATTTATTAGTAACAATATATATATTAATATATTCTTAAATTTCTATAGATAAAATCAATTGATTATATTATATTTGATTACTTTTATCATATAAAATTACTTGACTAAAATATTATATATTATATGTAATCATGTATATAATATATAATATTTTTTCTTTTATTCTTTTTATTTTTTAAATTTTTGTAGCCTTGAAATTAAAATTTGTTCTTATAATTTAGTAAAATATTATAGATTGTATGTATATCGGTCTAAATCTATGATTTTATTTCTTTTTTAGGTTTTTTTTTTGAACCAAATATCTCATTTTTCAAAAAAAGAAAAAGAAAAAAGAGCAAACCGGTTGAACCAGTGACCCACCGGTTTTGACCGGTTTGACCGGTTTTAGACCGGTTCGACCGGTTTCCACCGGTTCGACCTCCCCCCTCTCTAAAACAGCAAACCGGACCGGACTGAGGACCGGTTCACCGGTTTTCCGATCGGACCGGCCGGTCCGATCCGGTTTTTCACTCCATGATATAAAAAACAAATGTGTGATGCCCCCTTTCTTTTACTTTTTTTTTTTAAAAATTTTCTTGTAAAATTACATGATCGCGTAGCTTGTGAGAAATTTCCAAGAAAAGATAAACCAGTAACCACTACCGACAAAAGTGAGTGTGGGGGAAACATTATGAGTTCCCTGCTATACGCGTTAGTACTGACAAATTGATCTCCTCGTGATACAATTTATTAATCACTTTTCCCGGTGATACAATTTATCTCCTCGTCTAATTTTTCTTCTTTTTCTGGAAAAAACTTCTCTTCAATTCTGTAACAAATCTTTAAAACATTTGTATACAATCATCAATACATAATATTAAATCAAAATCAATAGCCGGGAAAAGATAAGCAGCAAGAGTGATAATCAAAGGCTGAACAGACAAAAGCCCAAAATTTAAGTCAAATTGACGAAATGGGGCCACTTATAAAAATTAGCTTGTGTTTGGAATAATAATAATAATTGAAAAAGTGATTTTTTTCTATATGGATTTTTATAATAAAAGTTGGATTATGTAATACTTTCTCCAGTCCTAATTATAAGATAAAGTTGATTTTTTTGGAGAAATTAAGGAAGCTAATTAAATTACTTTAGAGTGTTTATATTTTTAGTATCCTTAGATTATATATTAGTTTATTAGTCAAATTAATTAGTTTGGAGAAAAAAATAAAAATAAAAATACTCTAAAGTAATATAATTGGCTTCCTTAATTTCTCCAAAAAAGTCAACTTTGTCTTATAGTGTGGACCGGAGGGAGTATGATCTATGTTTGGATTAAAGGTTATATAAATGACTTTACAAAAATAGAACTTGTTTGAATTAATTTTAGCACAAATGACTTTTGTGATAATGACAAGAGAGAGTAGGTGGAAAAATATTTAAAAAATCAAGTAAATATTTAAAAATTACTTTAAAATATTAGGTGCTACTGAAAAAATATTTTGAAGTGGGTGAAAATTAATAAAGGGTAAATTTGCAATTTTAACAACAATGTTTTGTATCAGGAGCAACTAACACCATAAAGTTTTCATAGGGGCTAAAACACACACAAACATTGAAAAGTGGGGCAATTTTACCACAACCGTTAAATTTGAGATAACGTCCGTTAGTTTAGCAAAGTGGGTCCCACCTGTTGCATAGCTGTCATTTTTGTTGTCTCATTTGACCATTTCAAAACAACACGTCTGAAAACTTGAAGACACCATTTTCCTTGAGGCATCCGATGCATCTCCCTCCCTGAGCCCTCAATCAAAGACGCTAGAAGACCTTTGCTCGCTTTAATCCGTTTAGACTCGGTAGGTAGGAGTGAGTTAACTCCAGCTGACTCCTCCATTGAAGAATTGATCAGTAAGAAGGAGGGAGCAGTGGAACTCATAAATATTTGTCGGCAAGGAGGAGGAGGATTCGAAATTGTCGAAAGTGGTAGGTGGGAGCCGTGTATATACGTCGAACTCATAACCCCGAACCCTCTTCTGCTTCTATAAATATCTGTCGAACTCAGAATTGAAGGAGTCAAAAGTGTCGCCGAAATGCAAGAACCCAGTCGCAAAGATGGCGTCATCGTCATCTTCTACGGTTGGAAGATGCAGAAGGAGAGTGTCTTTGTTGAGACAACCCAATCGCAAGGATGAATATGAAGGTCCAAGGAGGTATTGCCATCATAGGTCATTGGCACCAAGATGGATGGCATAGATGGAAGGCAATCCGGGGAGGAGGTTTTATGGATGTCGAAACTACTACAAGGTAAGGAGTGGATTTCAAAGAGTCGATTGGGTGTGGGTCTTAAATTGTAAATTATAATGTATGCTCATAAACAATGACAGAATGAGGGGTGTGGCTACTTTGCATGGCATGATGGTGAGTTTGGTGAAAGGACAAATACTATGATTAAGGAGCTACTTGATGACATAGATAGACTTTACGATGAGAATAGCATGTCTCGAAGAGGAAACAATGGTCATAGATTATTTGAAGAGCTCAACGCAATACGAGGTAAAGTAAGGATTCTTAAACACAGAGATGAGATTAATGATAAGAAACTTAGAATGGCAAAATTGAAGTTCAAGGTAGCCTTAACTTTATTGTTAATTACATGGGTGTGGTTGTTTATTATGTAGTGTGATTGTGAAAAAGAAGAACAATGGAAGGTGAAGAACAAGTAAATGCATTTATATGGTGAGGCATTGTTATATATACGTGTTGTATGATGTTGTTATGTCTGACACTTCAAATTGAGTCAAGTTATATGTGTTCACAATGAAAAGCCATCACAAAATTCCCAACTGAATTTTTCTTTATTTGCCAACAATTCCCAGGTGATACATACAACATATTATATATACATATATATATATATATATATATTAAGCCTCACACTTAGTGAAACTATTCCTGTAATGATACACTGAAGGCGTAAATAGTTGAACAAATTGTGAATTTAATTGTTATAATGTAGTTGTCACAAATTTTCCCAAAAGATGAGCATGACATTTCCAAAAGATAAGACATTCCAAAGTATGGTTGCAGGCAACATATGGTTGTACCTAATTCACAGAATATTTCCAAAATAATTGGCAGTCAATATGCCATGTACAAAATACTATGATATAAGTTCACAAAATATATTGTAATCACCACCTAGTTACTCAACCCCCTATTTATGAGAGTTGGTGTCAGTGGGTTTTCTCTTTTTAATGATGCTTTGTGTCTGTGATTGAAGTTGGGAGGTAGTAACACACGGTTGCCCCTTCCACATGAGTCCTGGCACTTTAAATGGCAGTGTGAGTGGATGCATATTCTGTCCAATCCTCCTCAAACCATCTGGTGCACTCGAACTTGCAACTGTTAATAGTCTGGTTTGCTTCTCATTTGGTATGGGAAATGTCCTTGGAGTGTCAGCAATAGGAATCATATTGTGCTATGTAGTCCCTTCACTAATTAGAACTTCAGAATGCAGTCCAGGCTACAAAGAGAAGGGTAAAAAGTAAGCTGGAAACAAGTGTCATGAATAATATTCAAAGGAAAAAGAATGCATACTGACATTGTATATGGTTTTGCCAGTTTCTTCATCAACTATTATACCCATTCCACATTAAACTCTATTTTTGTAAACATTTCATTTTTGTGGCTGTTTGGACGGTTTTGAGGGAATGAGTGGTGGATAGGTGACTTGTGATTGTTGTGATGGTTGAGTTTCTTGTGGTTGCTGTGAAAGTTGTCTCACTTATTGCTAGGAAGCTTCACTTGCTTCTTGCTGCTGTGAAGGTTGGGTGGGTTGTGTTCTTTTCCTTTTTTAGGTTCGAAGTCGCTGGAAGAAGGTGCCTAATTTAGTCACAACAATTGCCATAGTAAGCATTGTCAAACCAGTTGAAATAGAAATTGGAATCTAATTGATAACAACTCGAACAAGTACCTGTTTACATGTTGTTTTGTTGTGGCCTTCCTGTCTACAAATGGTACATCTGTTTGTAGAGCCTCTTTTGCTTAACTTCTCAGGACCATTTTGTGTTTGTTCAGCAGAGGCAACTTTCTTTCTTCTTTGTGCCTCTTCAGTCCTAACTCTTCTCTTTCTTGGTCATCCAGGCAAGGAACAAGCTGGTGGTGATTGCATAGGAAGAAATTTCTCTCCTCCCCAAAATTGCTTACCCCTAACAGGTTGAAATTTGGTTCTATAGCTAGCAATATAGGTGTCCTTATGGTAATACAGGGAGATTTGGGTTATAGGATCTAATTTGGCATGGTACATAGCGCATATACTATGCTGGCAAAGGATTCAGGTTAAATCCCAAGCCCTACATGTGCACTTCTTCTGACTGAGGTCTACCGTGTGCCTATCTTGTCCTTCAACTACTTCATATCCATCATCTCCATTGAAGTATACTCTACATTTCATTGCTAAGTACTTATTAGTCTCAAACAACTCCAAGCACTTGGGGTTATAATTTCTCTTCCAACTCCTAACAATGTTCTCACTTTGTGCCCATTTCTCCATCATTTTAACCCTAATGCCATCAAACATTCTAATCACAGGGAGAAATCTATATTCATCAATCCATGCATTTAGGCTTTCACTCATATTGTTGTCAACTACCCAAGATTGACATCTACTTGTAAAGTACGATCTTACCCACGATTCAGGATTATAACCAACTGCATCCTCGGCTGCTTGCTTCTTCAAACGTCCAAGTGCTATTAGATTATCATTGAATTGTTCCCTAAAAGTACTCCATGCACAAGCAAAGAACCGCTTCTTCAGCTCATTGCCTCGCCATTGTTTGCTTCAATTCGCATAAATGTGCCTTGCATAGAGCCTATGCTCAGCTAGAGGAAGCACCTCTTTAACAGCATGTGATAATCCCTGTCATTTAACTATAATTAGCATCAATTGTAGTCAAAATATTAAAAATTAAATAGCATCTTTGCATATCTAACATAAAGGTCACCTTAACTCCATTACCCAGTTCAAGTGAGGACCAAACATTTTCAATAAACCAGCTCCAATTATCATTATTCTCTTTTTGGCAAAGACCAAATGCTAAAGGGAATAATGAGTCATTAGCATAAACACCAACTGCAATAACCAAAATACCTCTAGCTTTTCCTTTTAAAAAGGTCCCATCAAGCCCAATTAAAGGTCTACAACCTACTTTCCACCTAACCTGTACAGTAGTCCATACAATTACACAAATAGAAATGTTTTTAAAATTGCAAAAAGGAATGAAAATTAACAATTACACATAATTTTCAATTTCATGCAGTTAAACCACATAGTATTAACTATTAAACCATCAATGAAAAATAGTGGACGAATAACAATAACCTTTCAAGACCATAACACGTACCTTTGAAGCATTGAAACATATGTACATCTTATTAAAAACTCTCCGTCCTAGCTGCAATGCCTCTTTATTTATCTCCATATTGACATCTGACCCTGGATTCAATATTCTTAGCTCATTGCAATATGCTTTCAACCTACCAAACTCATCTTTGAAGCTCCCATCCATGTCATGTATTATCCTCCTCTTTGCCCTCTTACACTTGTGAATACTGACATGACCATGAACTCATGCTCAACATCCCTCTTCATGTCATTGACACTATACTCCGGCTTCTCTTAGATTTTTTCCTTAAAGTGTTCAGCCAGCCACCTCACAGTAGCCCTTTGGTTCTTATAGACCCTAGCACAACTATGCTCATACCACAACGTCTTCACCTTGTACCCTACATTTAACCCATCTTTAGATGCATATAATATGAATGGGCAACCCTCTTCACAAACAGTTGTTACTAACATCTTCTCACTTCTCACTATTTTCACATTAACCCCCTTTTCAATGGCATACCTATCGATAGCCCTCCTAAGCTCTGTTTTGTCCGCAAATGTCATACCCACCATGAAAAAGGGCCTACTACCAGACTCATCATCATCAACAGGCCCATCACTTTGGAGGCCCAAATCTTCCTCATCATCCTCACTTGCATCCAACTGTTCAATCAATTCAAGTTCATCCTGTACACTGTTTTCAGTATCCGACCTTCCATTTTCTACAATATAGCTCTCATCCTCACTATCATCAAGAGCACTATCATCCTCAAAAACTGGTGCTTTCCCCATCTCTCAACCAAGAACACCAATATTTTCTGAGTTACCTAGTTCAATTATTTCATCAAGTCTATCAGCATCAACTATGTCCTCTACCCCATCTATTACATCAATTACTTCTTTTACAACTCTCTCCTTCCTTTCATTATCAACTACAACTACTTCACCAACATTCCCGAAAACCCCTCCATCATTTACAGGTATAATACTTTTAGCATCATTTCCCTCAATTTTATCCCAACTATTGCTATGCATGAAGCAGATAGAATTTACCTTCTTCAATAACTTTTCGTACATCTGTTCCACTATCTCCTCGGTATGTTCCTCTGTATTTAGACATGTATTTTGACAAGTATTGGCCTCTTTTTTCCCCTCCTTATCTCGACCCATTTTAGCCGTATCTCTCCCTTCAATACCATAAATATTGGCCATCTGATCTACATAAGTCCAGAAAAATACTTCATAATATTAGACATTGTTTTCTTAAAAAAAAATGTGATAAGCTAGCAATAAAAAGCTACTGCCTCCAGTCCTATTTATAAGCAACTTTATCTTTCATAGGGCTGGTCCGTTTTATAAGCAACTTTTACTTTTTATCTGAAAATGTAAGCTTCTTTTCTCCTATTTTATCCTTATTAAATACTTATTCTTTCTCAAATTTTATACTCATTATCTCTCATATTTTTTATCTATTCTCTTTACTATACTCTTTTAAAAAATAAGAGCATATATGGAAAAACATGACATTTTTAACACACTTATTATTTTTATTTACCAGTTCATTTTGCGCAATCAAGGAAAAAATTACTTATAAATAAAAACGAAGGGAGTACTTTTACAGCTTGATAAGCTCCTTTTTTTGGCTTATGGGAAAAGCTACTTTTCCCACGTAAGCCCAATTAGCTTTTTATTCCACAAAACATAACATTTAAGCTAAAAGCTTCCATAAGCCCAATTGGGGCTTCCAATCATGCGTTTGGGGAGAGGAAAAGCTGTCTCAAACACACACTTATGTGTTTGGTTTAAGGGGAGGAGAAGGGAGGAAATTTATAATTTTGGGCAAAAGAAATCCAAAATTAACCCTCTTTTTTCTTTTTCTTTTTTTAATTTTGGGTTCCCATGCAAAATTTACTCTCTCGTTCCTTTTAAATTTTAAGTTCCAGCCCAAAATTTAAATACCTTCAACCTAAAAAGGTAATTTACCCACCCTCTTATTTCCCCCCTCTCCTCCCCTCACCCCAAACCAAACACACCCTTAATCTCTCCTATAAGCAATAGGAACAAGAGTTAAGATGCAAATCTTTTAAAATGGTGGATAAATGTCACAACTGTTTACCTCTTTGTTTTTTTTGTTTTTTTTTTTATTTTTCCCTTCCCGTTTACAACGCAACTGTTTAGCTGAACAAAAGAAATGTGTGTTGCCCTCTTTTGACTTTTGATTTTCGAATTTCTATGTAAAATTACAGACTGCAACTTCTGAGAATTTTCCTACAAATCACAAACCATCTTCACTACTTTACACATAGCAGCAGGCTTCACATGGGAGAGTCAGATGCACTTTTCCTTTTTATATGTTGAAAATTGAACTTTTTATGTTTTCTTTTTTATTTTTGACTATTAGCGAGTTTTGATTTTAACTTCAATGCTTCGTGACATTAACTCTTTAATTAACGTCATTAAATTTAAATCAAATCTTTATAAAGCTAGGGCAATTGAATGTTATAATTTAAAATTATAAGAATCAAAATCAAAACTCGATCAATTATAAAAACGAACTATGATATTAACAAGTTACAAGTCTAAGCAACATTGCAACCAAAGATGCCTATAATGTGGGGTGAGCTTCTACTTGACCTTAACTTGAGAAAGGAATAATAGTTCACATGGAAGTAACATACGGTTCACACGGAGGTAACGCAAAAAAAAATGTAAATAATTAAATATTGGTTTCACAAAATTGTGTCAAATATATAAAAATTTGTGAGGAATTTTAGTTTCATATTGAATATTGATATTTTAGGTTTATACAAAAGGATTCCAAAATCAGGCATAATGTATAGGAATCGAAACTATCCAATATATATAAGAGAATTGATTTGATGAGCTTAAGTGGCGAATGCATTATGAAGAAGGAGCAAGTTGATGAACTCTGAGATAAACATACATAAAGGCTTAGATAAAAAAAAAAAAAAACAGAGAATAAAACATATTTAAGAATTAAGGCCACTAATTCAAACCTGGCGTTTGGCTTGGATGCCATCAAGGCATGGTATATATCCACAAAGTTTTTTTGCATTTTGATTCAGAATCCCAATTAATTGGCGGCCACGGTAACTTCATGTTGCCTTATTTATTGCCAATCCATATTCAATAAAAGCATATCTTTATTTCCTTGGCAAAAAAAAAAAAAAAAAAAAAAGCATATCTCTATTTCTTCAATTTGAGGTGAGATCAATAAGGTTAAAGTTCACATCTTTGCTCAATGTTATTACAACTCCATATCTTATTTAACAATTTTGTCCCTATAATTTATGCTTAAATGTAAGTTCTTATATTTTTTCACTCTTACAAAGTAACTCATTTAATATTTGTTAAATTGGAAAGAAATCAATTTAAAACAGATTTAACAATAAAAAACATATCTAATGAGTTACTTGTTATTGATCAATTAGTTGTATATGACTTATATGTATATATATTAGTTGTTTATGTGGACCTGTGTGTCCTATGGTTAGTCTCTTGTCCGGATCTCAAGAAATTTAACATCCATTCATTTATTTGTTAGCACTTTTAATTTTTCCCTCCGCTTGTAAATATATGAAGTCTAGGTAAACGTTTTGTTTTGAACCTAAAGGCCTGCATCTTTTGTCGTCTTCATTTCATATTCTTCTTGCCTTAGTTTCATTTATTAATTTGAATTATTAGGTTTTATATTTAGGATTAGAGAGACTATCTAAGTAAATTAAACTTTAGAAACCAAGGGAGTTAATACACATGATCAAGTTTTTTTAACCACAAAATTAATTTTTTTTCCCAATTAACCACCTAATTAATGAAGACATACAAAGAATATAATTGATATGGCATGTGCTCTATGCAATTAGTAATTTCAGACCTTCAGTTATTTTTAATTGTTGTGATATTATATAATTAAAAGAGTTTTGGTGCAAATCTACAATTATGAAGTATTAAGCACATGACATTATAAACTTCTTTTTGTGAAAAAATACATATGAAGTTTTCAAACTGATACAAAAAATGTTATAACGGTTAAGTCTAATGTTGAAGAGTTAACAACCATACCCATCAATAACCGGTCCCTCTTTGGTTTTGATACATAATAAATGTGTGTTGCTCTCTTTTGCCTTTTCTTTTTCAATATTCTTTTTTTTAATAAAATACTGGAATTCATTAATCTATCAGAAGATTAATACAAAGGACAACTCAAAAGAGAGATATCTAAGGATCATTCATCAACCACCCCTGCTAAAAGAACATGTGGTGGTTGATCATAGATGACAAAATGCTCAGTACTACAATGAGCTAACTTAGCTAATGCATCCGCTTGGGCGTTCTGCTCTCTAGAGAAATGGTTAATAAGGACACACCAGTATTTAGCTAACCACAATCTAGCCTCATCAATGACCTCCTTAAAAGGGTACCTTTCATCACAACCCCTAGTAAGTAAATCCATCGCTTCAATACAATCTGTAAAGAGATTAATATTCTTTAAATTCCTGTGCCAGTAAATTTGAAGACCCTATATGATTGCTATAATTTCTGCTATGACCGGTGGAACTTGCGTGAGTTTACACATATATCCACATAACCAGGCACCATCTTCTCCTCGAATAACCCTGGCACTTCTACTTTGACCCAAGGCAAGAATTGATCCATCTGCTTCGAGCGTCACAAAACCCTATCTCCTAATTAGTTGACCTTCATTCCCACTGACAGACTGAGTGTAGAATTTGCAGTGAGCGCTTAAATCCCTATCTCCTAAAGGCCCCTTTAGACGTCCCCAGACCAGCTGGGGACGTCTAATATAATATTTAGACGTCCCCAGCTGGTCTGGGGACGTCTAATGTTTAACCTTTAGACGTCCCCAGACCAGCTGGGGACGTCTAATATAATCTTTAGACGTCCCCAGCTGGTCTGGGGACGTCTAATGTTTTAGCTTTAGACGTCCCCAGGCCATCTGGGGACGTCTAAAGTGTGTTTTTTTTTTTCCCCGAAGTTCATCTGCTTTTCTGGAGTGTTTAGATGTCCCCATGTTTGTTGGGGACGTCTAAAACAGTCTTTAGACGTCCCTAATGAACATGGGGACGTCTAAAACTAATTCAGGCGCGAGATTCAATTTGTTTTTACGAGCCAACCTTTTCAACTTTGATCTATAATTACCCATATGCCACCGCCCCATATTTTGGGCGTCCCTTTTTGAAAAAGGGACGTCCTTTAGGGACTTTATATGTATATTCTGTAGTAGTGATTGATGCATACATGACATATATCATATTTATTTTTCGCATTTTCTATGAACGATAGCATGTTTCTACTGAGGTTTTTCAGAATCTCACCATATTTTTAATAAACACCTCAGCGGGGGCCAGTGGGTCTAAGGGAAAAGATGTAGATGCTGGAAAGTGAGCGACACGTGTCTCGAGATGAGGATATGAACATGGTCATAATGTAGTCTATGTTTTGATATTTTTAAGAAATTTGTAGTCGATATGCTCTATCAATAACCAAATCTAAATAAACACAATTACATATAATTTTTTGTCATTTTATATTTTTATTCTTAATATTTAATAATTATTAATAATAACTTTCAAAGTAATTTCATATGATAGAAAAGTCATTTGATAGAAAATTATCAATAAGAATACAAAATACAAAACTAAAATATAAAAATATATAACCAAATTGTTAGTTTTACCAAAAATAATAGTAAAACAATTACATAAAAATATACATAAAGATCAGATTTTTAATAATTTTCAATATAGAAAACTCCTATATTTGTTATCTCAATCATGTTGGAAGTTTTAACTGCTTGTTAAAATGTGGAGTTTCAATTTTTTTTTTTTTTTGAACTATGAATTAATTGTGGTTAGCATCTTTCCCTGACAAAATAATAAAACAAAGCTGCATAAATTATCATGAGTAACAGCTAAACAAGTTGGGAGCAACAATAGAAAGAAAAAAAGTCTTAAAGCCACTTAAATTGTACTAAAATCATATAAAAATTCAAAAGGAAACAAAGGCGCCAAAGGATACAATGATATTTAAGAGTCTCATATTTGATACGGAAATAGAAAGTTGACACTTAAATAATATAATTGGCATTTTGTATAAGTTAGGAAAGGTGCACTTTCAGAGATTTGAACCCCCATAAATGTGGAGTGACAGAAGCACCCAGCAATAGATCCTATTATAACTAATTTGCATTAGTGATAGATAGGTCCTTGTGTTCCACTTTCTGCTGGGTAACATAGCTACTTCTGTATAGCTCAGCTGCACTAGCCTGTCCGTATCAATTGCTATAGGTAATGAAGGCCAAAATCAAATGTGCTGGCCGTGACATCTCTTAAAGATAAAGTTCTATCTTTGGATAAAATGGTTTCAGTCCTAAGCAGGCGTCCACATCCCATCTACCTTTCAGGACTTTTTCTTGTCTACTTTATTTACACACTCTCACCTTTCTTCCTCATTATCTGGTCATACACAGCGCCTAGGAAGAACCGAATTTCAAAAGTAGCATTTATTGTAACACCCTAATTTATATTCATAAAAAATATATTATAATTAATTGAGAAATTTAATAAAATAATAAATATTCATGAATTTGGATCTTATGAATTAAAAAAAAAATTCATGTTCATGAGGAAATGAGTAAATTAATTCAAGAAAGGAATTAAATTACAAAGGTGATATCAAAATCATAATTTTGCTAATTTTGCCCAAGATTAATTATTTTCCAATTAATTGGAGTTAATTTCAATTAATCAAGAAAAATAAAGGAAAATCTATAAAGTGGATTATTCTTGATGTAATAAATCAAGAATTTTAAAATTTGAGGGACTTGGGCATAAATTAATTAAGGGAATTATGGAATTAGAGAAACATATTTTTCTTTCCTTCTCCTCCCTAATTTTCGTCCAACATATAAAATGAGGGGTGAAAATGAGTGTTAGTTTGATTAGTTGGGAGAGAAAAATTGGTTGGTTAGAGTAAGGGAGAAGGGGATTGTTTTGTGCACCAAATCAAGGGGAGAATTTGGTTCAATCCTAAGTGAAATCTAATAGAGCAAGTAAGACAAATTATGAAGGAAGTATGGGGCAAGCATGGCATAAAGTGAGGAGGTATGGTGGAAGCATGGAGGGAAGTATGGTGGTTGAAGACATGTGCCACCATAGCAACCATTGATGAAATCAATGGTGTAGGATGAAGGGAGCAACTTTATGAAGCCATTTTCCTTTCCTTTTCCATTGTGCATTTCGTCCAAGCCACAAGAAAGGAAGAGAGAAAGTGAGTTCAAGAAGACTCAGGTTCTAGAGATAAGGAAGAAGGGAAATCTTAAGATAAGGGTTGGTTTCTTAAGCTTTTCTTGTGATTTTTGTCATGGAATCCTTCTTTAAACCTTGATTCTTCATGGAATTTATGATTTGGAAGACACATTTTAAGCTCAAGAAGAGAGAGAGGAGACGCTTAGAGAGAGAGGATTCAAGATCTCAAGAGGTAACCTCACAAACCTTAGATCTAAACTAGTAAGGTATTGTTGTTAAGGTTTGTCTTTGGTTTTGGTGATTTTTGTCAAATTTGTAAATTTGTAAAAGCCCTAACCCTAAAGGGTTATTGTCACACCCTTATCTAAATTTCAACCTCTTTCAGAGTATTTGCGGAAAACGATATGTGGTTCGAAAGGCAACATAGGAATATCATAACTATACTGATAATATGTGCATGATTACATAAATTCCCCATAGGGGTTTGTACATGATACTTATGATTAAGGTAGCCGCACAAGGCTACTAAGGTGTCTAAACTCATCCCAGTAAAATGGAGACATATTCCTGACTTTGTTCCGCCACTGCAATCCTCTCGTGTAGTTCTCTTCTTTGTTCTCAACATATCTTTTGTCTTCTCCTGTCTAAATTGTTGGTAGGGGAGGGTGAGATTTGAGAGAATATCAGTAGGAAACAGATACCATAATGCATGCATGATTGATGCTATGTGTATGACATGTTAACTTTATCTAGATGTATGCCCCATAATGACATTCATGCATGCTCAATGTTTCATACAACAAGCCTATGGCTACAGTGAAAACAGAAACAGAGCTTCATTTATTCAAATATGCTATACACAATCAAGTAAAGCAATCACATACATCATTACACAAGCAAAGATATCAAATACATGCAAGTAAGGTAAGTCCCCTACCTCCAATCTTTCTCCTCGATTTGCATGCCAACAGCTCGGGGCTCCATATTTGATTCTACAATGTCAAATGTACTATTTAGATACTTCCATAGTGTTTTTGGGAGTTATATGAGTTTATCTTGAAAAATTACTAAAATACCCCGGGGACCTGACCTATCGTACCCGGTCCGGCTGTACTTTTCTCGAAATTCTAACATGGGCTATCCTGACATATTTTCACCCAAGAAATCCATTTCCGAACTCAAAATTATCAAATTCAATGTCAAATTATGAAATTGCCCTTGGCAGCCTTACTTTTAGGGTTTTAGGGGTGTTTCTGTAATTATGCTTTCTCGGCCTTTTCCGAAAAAGTGCTTAACTATAACCCCACCTAATTTTTCCTCCTGAACTCAATGGAATCATCAAAAATAGCAAAATCTAGTCCAAACATAGTGAAAAACAGGTCTGGACGAAAATCAACATAATTTGAGAAAATTGGAGTTTCTTGATTCCAATCAACAAAACATCTTTACACCTCTAATCACTTGTTTGATCACTTAATCACCTCTTTAACATGATTAATCATAAGTTGGGCAGCACCTCCCCTTAGGGTTTGTATTCCCAAAATTACAAAATCATAAAAACCAAGCCAACAACAACCACAACATCAATAACCATCAAGAATCAACAAAGAGGACAAGGTTTAGTGTGATTACCTCTTGATTTCTCTCTCTACACAAGAAAACCATGGGACATCTTCATGCTTCGTCTCTTGATTTGTACTTGTTTCATGAATATTTGAAGTAGGGATAGAGATTAGAGAGAGTTATGATGAGGAAGAAGGCAAGAACAAGTGGTCAATCACCTTGTACCTACCTTGATCTTGCTTCTTGAGTATTTGTGCTCTCTCATGCTCCCTTGTTCTTCATGTTTTCTTCAGCTGTTGTGTCTCTCTCTCTTGGCTGATGTGCTTGCACGAAAATGACCAAAAAGAGATAAGAAGCCTTTTTTAAAACTATCTTCATCCACCCTTTTCTTTTATGTTATTTTATTATGAATAAACATGTGCCAATTTCACTTGACCATCATCATCTTTTCTATGGCCATTTGCTTGGCCGAAAATGTGTCTCAAGAGGGAGTAATAATATGCATTCAATTAGCACTTTTATCCTCTTCCACACAAATATTAGCATGAGTTGCAATTGTTGACCCCTTTTTGCTATCTTTTTGTGTTTTCTTTGACCTTTGCCCAGAAATGATTATAAATCCCTAATAAATTACTTTACCCTCTTATTCCTCTTTTCTGGACTGAAATAGGTGAGAGATCACAAGAAAATATTTTCCTTTTGCTCAATATGGCAAATTACCATTTTGCCCATACATTTTTTGATTTTCGCCCAAAACTGACAGCATTTTCACCTAATTTTCAAAAATCATAACTAATTCTAAAAAAAAATTGAATTAGAGTGATTCCAAAGCCTATAGAACCCTTATTGAGTCTAGTTTCAAGGAAAAATATAGATTTTTGCTTAATGGAATCACAAAATTCCCAGAATTTCAATCTTTGCATATTGTTCCGGAAAATTTCCAGTTTTTCTGGGCTAATTTCAAAAATTCATATCTTTTTGTATATAGCTCTAATTGAGTCATATCACCTATCAAATTAAAGCTTAGGATGTCTAATTTCATCCTATAAATTTCATAATTTTCGCTCATCATTTGATCATTCAAAATTATATGACAAGCTCACTACTTCATAGGCGATTTCACCGAAAACATAATTATATTCTCCAAAGTTCACCATTTTACTTTCTTAATACCCCAAAGATATAGGAATCATTAGGGGATAAATTTGGGCTTCTACTAAATTGGGACTTAGTAGTCTACTTAATTTAGGCTTATTCTCAAGCCTCCAATCCCAAATTTCAGGGTATTACAGTTATGCTGCCCAAATTTCTTTAAATTATGATTAAAATGTGTTTAAATGAGTTAATAAGGGATTAGAAGTGGAAAAGTACAAGTTTTGGAAGTTAGAACACAAAACTACATTTTTTCATTTTTCTGGAATATTTCGGCCAGCACTGTTTCAGGGGATAAGAAATGGATTTGAATAAAATAGATGGTTCCATTGGTTTCAGTGGGAAAAAATAGGTGGGGTTACAGTTGGTCACTTTTTCGGTAGAGGCCGAAAATGCATAATTACAAAAACTCCACTGAAATCCTCAAATAGGGGCTGTCAAGGGTATTTTTGTAATTTGACAGTGAATTTGGTGATTTCGATCCTTGAAATGGATTCCTTGAGTGAAAATACGTCAGAATAGCTCTAGTCAAAATTTTGGAAAAATATGCCATCGGTCCGGGTACGGCGGGGCCACGTCAGGGTCCGGGGGCATTTTGGTAAATTTTCACCATAAAGTAATATAACCACAAGAAATACTATGGAAGAGTCTAAAATGATACTTGGATAAGTTATGACTATTTTTTGTACATTTAATATTTTAAGACCGGGTCGAAAGCCGGAATAACACTTTTTACGAGACACATCTAAAAAGGAATCTATAAAGTTTTAAGGTATGGACATTATCCTTCATAAATTATGTCATAGTTATATGATTGTGTGGATGCCATTGTTGTAAATATACTTTATTAATCAACATGATTTGCCCAGAGAGGGGCCAGTTGTGCCAGAAGCACTTACACTGGAGTTGGTGAGAACCCAACCGGTGTAGATTAGTGGGGCTGGGCCCTACTCATGTATACATGCAGATGATGTGTTTATATTGTTCATTAGTTGGTGCATACATGACATATCATATTTACTTTTCATATTTTCTATGAACGATAGCATGTCTCTACTGGGATTCTTCAGAATCGCACCTTATTTTTAAATAAACATCTCAGCGAGTGCTAATGGATCGAAAGGCAAAAGCGTAGACGCCAAGGAGTAATTGGCTCGTGTCTCGAGGTGAGAACAAGATCGTGATTATAATTTGTTTATGCTTAGCTATTTTGGAGAATTCTGTAAATATTAACTTCTTGCTGTATTTTCTGTTTTTTGTTGACGAACGACGTTGGGTGTCACGCCCTAATATTAATTTTACCTTTACCAGAGTATTCACAGAAAATGATATGCGGTTCGGTGGGCAACACAGGAATCGCATAAATATATTGATAAAAAGTGCTCGATTACAGAAATTCCCCATAAGGGTTCGAGCATAATAATTACCATCAATGTAGCCATACAGAGCTACCAAGGTGTCTGAACCCATCCGAGTGAAACAGAGACATCTTCATGTCTTCATTCCACCACCGCAATCCCCTTGTACGGTTCTTTTCTTTGTTCTCAGCATTTATTATGTCTTTACCTGTCTAAATTGTTGATATGGGAAGGTGAGATTCGAGAGAATCTCACTAGGAAACAGATACCATAATGCATGCATGATAGATGCTATGTGTATGACACGTTAGCTTTAACTATATGTATGCCCCATAACGACATTTATGCATACTCAATGTTTCATGTAACAAAATTATGGCCACAGCAAAATAGAAACAGAGCTTCATTTATTCAAATATGCTCTACACAATCAAGTAAAGCAATCACATACATCACTACACAAGCAAAGATATCAAATACATGCAAGTAAGATAAGTCCCCTACCTTAACCCTTTTTTGCCTCAAAACGTGTGCCTCGTAAAGCGTGCCAATAGCTCGGGGTTCAAATTCCATCCTACAATTCCAAATGTACCATTTAGACACTTCCATGATGTTTCTGGGGGCTCTATGAGTCTATCTTGAAAAATTACTAAAATACCCCCGGGGACCCGACCCGGCCCCGCGGTACTCGATCCGACCGTACTTTTTCTGAAATTCTAACCTGGGCTATCCTAGTATATTTCTGTCTAAGGAATCCATTTCCAAACTTGGAATTACCAAATTCAATGTAAAATTACAAAATTACCCTTGATAGCTCCGCTTTAAGGGTTTCAGGGGCGTTTTCGTAATTATGCTTTTTCAGTCTTTTCCGGAAAAGTGCCGACCTGTAATCCCACCTAATTTTCCCTCTTGAACTCAATGGAATCATCAAATCATTAAAAATCCAACTCTAAGACTCATTTCTGAGCTGGCTGAAACTTATAGGAACTTCAGGGAAAATTGGGGTTTTTCGGTTTCGGCTCCGTAAATGCGTTCAATTCTACTCCTAACCATTTTATTGACTATTCCATTAGATTACAACTACCATTTAGTATCAATTTGGGCAGCATAACTGTCAACACCCGTTTCCATTTTGATATGCGCAGGGCAATAATGAACAAGTTCCATAGGCAAACAGAAAAGTACAGTTATACTTATAATAAGTATTTATTTACAGACAGTCATTAACAGAGTAGAAATCGATAATAATGACAAATATGTACAGAATGTTCCAAAACTATTTCACACACAGACTATATACAACCACTGTATTCATCTTAGGAAACGTGCCCATCAGTTTCCCTTCTCTGCATCCTTGGCTTTCAAGCCACTGGCACCCGTTAAGACATTTGGATTAGAAAAAGGCGTGAGATTCCAAGGAATCTCAGTAGAAACATACGATCAACACATAAAATGCAAAAATTAAATATGCAATGCATTGTATCAAGTAAAATGAAAACTCATATCATCCGTGTGTGTACACAAAATTCAGGGCCAACTAACCCGTTGAAACCCCTACATGTACCTCAGTTGAGTCCTTGACTACAGCTAGGCAAGACTAATGTACCTCAG
Organism: Inga laurina; assembly: GCA_963855925.1. Lineage (NCBI taxonomy): Eukaryota > Viridiplantae > Streptophyta > Magnoliopsida > Fabales > Fabaceae > Inga > Inga laurina. The sequence goes on along the minus strand of OY979702.1, from coordinate 62,414,332 downwards.
CTAGGTCCTAGACCACAGCTAGGTAATGTGCCTCTAGCACGTGTTCAGATCACAAAATACAGTAACACGCATCATACAAATAGTCACATAGTATATGAGAGATAGTAGTTCCTACCTTAACCTCTTTCTTGTCTCAAAGGGTCCGTCTCATAAAACGTGTCAACTATAAGCATCCAACTCGGTCCTAAAACATCAAATGTACAAGAAATAGGTCATAACCTATCCAAGTATCATTTTAGACACTTCTATAGTGTTTCTTGTGGTTATATTAGCCTATGGTGAAAATTTACCAAAATGCCCCCGGGACCCCGGCCGGCCCCGCCGTACCCGGCCCGATGGCACGTTTTCCCAAAATTTTGACTAGGGCTATCCTGACGTACTTTCATCCAAGGAATCCATTTCCAAACTCAAAATTACCAAATTCAATGTCAAATTACGAAATTTCCCTTGGCAGCCCTACTTTTAGGGTTTTAGGGGCGTTTCCGTAATTATGCTTTCTCGGCCTTTTTGGAAAAAATGCCCAACTGTAACCCCACCTAATTTTCCCTCCTGAACCCAATGGAACAATCAAATCATTGAAAATCCAACTCTAAGGCCCTCAAACATCCCTGGCCGAAATAATGGTGTTCTCCGGAAAAAATCGAGGTTTTACGATTTCGGCTCCGTAAACGCATTCCTTTCTACTCCTAACCACTTTATTAACCATCTAATTGAGTTATAACAACCATTTGAACTATAATTGGGCAGCATAACCCTTAGGCACACACTTTTCCAAAATTTAAAACCAATGGCAATCCGGCGAAATTTCACCGATTAAATTGCCCACAGCAACCAAAATAGTTAATATACGAAGGTTTGGAAGTTACCTCAAGCTCCCACAAGTTTTTCCCAACTATGGCTGAAACCCTAGGTCCTTGAACACCCAAATTTGAGCTCCACACACCTTGAAGAACATAGAAGAATAGTTTAGGAGCGGAGTTATATGCGTTAAGAGCTAAATCGTTGGAGAAATTGGCTTACCTTGTGAGATTTCTTCTTCTCTCTCTCTCTCTGTCTCCAAACCTCAACGTCTCTCTCTCTATTTCAGACCTGTTCTTGTGTGAAATGAGCTGAAGGTAGAAGGAGATAATAATATATCCTAATATTATATCTTATTTTATCCATTTACCAATTTCCAAAATTTCAAAACTTAACTTATGTACATAAATCCTTTTGTACATGTAACCATGCTCATTAAGCTCAACTAATATTTCCTTATTTATGTCACATGTAGGAGACACCTAGGGATCCCTCCTTATGGTCTCAATTGGCTTCACAACTTGTCCAGGTTACGTATACACGTAAAGTCTCAATTTTGGTCAAAATTGCACTTTTTGCTCAAATTTTCCATAAATTCATATTAAATTGACCAAAAGATTCTAAATATATTTTTAACCTTTATTTTCATTAATTAATTGAAATTAACTTCAATTAATATAATTTATTTTGTGCTATTTTGGCAAAATTACGATTTTGCCATTACCTTTCTAATCCAATTCCTTTTCTTATTTTTCTTTGGCCAATTTCCATCTATTTTTGGACCAAATATTTTCTCTAATATTCCTTCATTTTTTTACATTAATATTGGGCTTTTTAAATTACCCAAATTAATTCCATAATTATTTTTGCCCAATTTCCCATGAAATTGAACATTTATGAAATTCATAAATTCCAAATTCATGAAAAATCACCATTTTATTGAATTTCCCAAATAATTAAAATATATTTGGTGAATATAAAATTTGGGGTGTTACATTTCTCCCCCACTTAAATAAATTCCGTCCCCGAAATTTGCTACACCTGATCAGCCATAAATTCCGGGTAACGTTTCTTTACACTTTCTTCTATTTCACATGTAGCCTCTCTGGGCGATAACCCTTCCAGACAATCTTGACGAATGGAATGCTCTTGTTTCTGAGATGCTTTTCTTGCCGATCGATGATTCGGTCAGGTGTGACTTCGTAAGTCAAATCGTCGCGCATTTCTACATCTTTATACTCTATTATATGTTTTGGATCAGGTTGGTACTTTTTCAACTGGGAAACATGAAAAATATCATGTAGTATGCTCAGATTCGGTGGTAAAACGATACGATATGCTACAGGCCCAATTTTCTCTAAGATCTCAAACGGGCCAATGTATCTTGATTGTAGCTTCTTTGCTTTCAATGCCCTGCCAATACCCGTAACAGGTGATACTTTCATGAATACGTGGTCACCGACTTCAAATTCCAGAGGTTTTCGCCTCTTATCTGCATAACTTTTTTGTCGGCTCTGAGCAGCTAGCAATCTTTGCTTGATCAATTTTATCTGCTCCGTTGTCTGATCAATAAGAGCTCCGTTGTTTGATCAGCAAGATCTGGCCCTAGCAATTACCTCTCAGACAACTCAATCCAGCATATTGGTGATTAACACTTCCTCCCGTAGAGTGCCTCGTATGGAGCCATTTGAATACTCGAATGATAACTATTGTTGTAGGCGAATTCTGCTAATGGAAGGAATTTGTCCCAACTACCTTTGTAATCAAGTACACAAGCCCTTAGTATATCCTCAAGAGTTTGAATCGTTTGCTCTGTCTGCCCATTAGTTTGAGGATGATATGTCGTACTGAATCAGAGCTTGGTACCCAAAGCTTCATGAATCGCCTTCCAAAACTTGGAAGTGAATCGTGGATCTCGATCAGAGATGATGTTTTTCGGAATACCATGCAATCTCACAATCTCCTGAATGTAAATTTCTGCTAGTCTATCCGGAGAATAGTGAATGCTAATCGATAGGAAGTGAGCTGTCTTCGTGAATTTATCAACTATCACCCATATAGCGTCATGGTTTCTAACTTTTGGCAATCCTGTCACGAAATCCATGGTAACGCTTTCCCACTTCCACTCAGGTATCTCAGGATTCGTCAAAAGCCTTGAGGGTCGCTGATGTTCAACTTTTACTTTCTGACATGTTAAGCAACGAGCAACGAACTCAGTCACCTCTCTTTTCATTCCCGGCCAATAGTATTGAGCCTTCAAGTCATGGTACATCTTTATGGCTCCTGGATGCAGAGATACTTACTCTTATATGCCTCCTCTAGGATTTGTCGTTTCAGTTCTGGTTGCGGTGGAATATAAATCCGCTTCTTGTACCTGACTAACCCGCTGGGAGACAAGTCGTAATCCTGAGTCTCGCCCCTATCAATCATACCTCTAATATAAAACGCTTCATCATCATGTTGTTGGGCTTCTTCAATTGCCGCCCTCAGATCATTGTATATTTGACTGACCCCACTGCCTAACAGAATTTGACTAGACAGATTTAGGTCTCTGAAATCCTCGATCAGTTTCTGCTCATAAATCATTATGGCTGCCACCTGCACTGATTTCCGGCTTAATGCATCAGTGACAACATTAGCCTTACTGGGATGATATTTGATTTCTAAATTGTAGTCTTTCAGCAACTCCATCCATTTGCGTTATCTCATATTGAGCTCTTTCTGATCACACAAGTACTTCAAGCTCTTGTGGTCGCAGAACAACTCTACAGTCTCACCATAGAGATAGTGTCTCCAGATCTTTAAAGCAAACACAATTGCCGCTAACTCAAGATCGTGGGTGGGATAGTTCAATTCATGAGGTTTCAGTTGTCTGGATGCATATGCCACCACTCGGCCATGCTGCATCAACACGCATCCCAATCCCTGCCCACTGGCATCTGTATAATTTATTTTGTGCTATTTTGGCAAAATTACAATTTTGCCATTACCTTTCTAATCCAATTCCTTTTCTTATTTTTCTTTGGCCAATTTCCATCTATTTTTGGACCAAATATTTTCTCTAATATTCCTTCATTTTTTGACCTTAATATTGGGCTTTTAAAATTACCCAAATTAATTCCATAATTATTTTTGCCCAATTTCCCATGAAATTGAACATTTATGAAATTCATAAATTCCAAATTCATGAATATTCACCATTTTATTGAATTTCCCAAATAATTACAATATATTTGTGAATATAAAATTTGGGGTGTTACAATAACAGCCCCCACAACCCATTTACTATTTTTACACACAAAGAAAATCCGGCGAAATTTTACCGATTAAATTATCCACAACAGCCAGAATAGTCAATATACAAGAGTTTGGAAGTTACTTAAAGCTCCGTCTGGCTTTTCCTCTTCTTGGCTGAAACCCTAACCTTCTTAACCATGAAAACTAAGCTTCCAAACCTTAAAGAACATAAAGGAGTAGCTTAAGATCGGAGTTATACGTGTTAGGAGCTAAATAGTCGGAGGAATCGGCTTACCTTGCGAGATTTCTTCTCCTTTCTCTCTCTAAAAATCTGAAAGTTCACTCACTCTTTCAGCTGATATTTCACGCCAGAAATGAGCTTGGGAGGAAGATGATGATGTTATATTATTATATTTTATCAATTTTCCAAATTTTAGGATTTTTACAAAGTTCTGGCAGATTTTCTGCCTAAACTTTGAAAAATCATAACTAATTGTAGAAAAATTGAATTGGAGGGATTCCAAAGCCTATAGAACCCTTATTGAGTCTAGTTTCAAGGAAAAATATAGACTTTTGCTAGATGGAATCACAAAATATCCAGAATTTCAATCTTTGCATGTTGTTCTAGAAACTTTACAGTTTTTCTGTGCTGACTTCAAAAATTCATATCTTTTGGTATATAGCTCTAATTGAGTCATATGACATATCAAATTAAATTTTAGGATGTCTACTTTCATCCTGTAAAATTTCATAATTTTTGATCATCATTTGATCATTGAAAATCACATGACAAGCTCACTACCTTATAGGCGATTTCACCGAAAACATAATCACTTTCTTCAAAATTGACCATTTTATTTTCTTTAATTCCTCAAAGATATAAGAAACATTAAAGAATAAATTTGGGCTCCTGCTAAATTGGGGATTAGCAGTCCACTTAATTTAGGTTTATTCCTAAGCCTCCAATCCCAAATTTCGGGGTATTACATTGGGAGTGTAAATGAATATTTTTATTAGTATAATTGAACTTTTCTGTATGCCCATTAAATTCCATCTTTATTACTCTCCGATTATCGAAATGGAAACAGGTATTGACATTTGCTAAGAATTCTCAATTTGTATTTATAAGTTTTTTGTAATATGCTACTAGGATGTGCATGTTTTGAATTTTATGCACCTAAAAAATTTTCAACTTCCCCATAATTCAATCTAAGCATTCTAAACCCATATTTTCAACCAAAGATGGCATATTGTATGGATCTTGGAATCTAAGATAGTAGGATGTGTAACACCCCAAATTTTATATTCACCAAAAATATATTGTAATTATTTTAAAAAAAAATCAATAAAATGGTGAATATTCATGAAATTTGGACCTTATGAATTTTGAAATGTTCATATTCATGAGAAAATAGGAAAATTAATTCACGAAAGGAATTAAATTACAAATGTGATAGCAAAATCATAATTTTGCCAATTTAGCTCAGGATTAATTATTTTCCAATTAATTGGAGTTGATTTCAATTAATCAAGGAAAATAAAGAAAAATGTATAATTGGATTATTCTTGATGGAATAAATCAAGAATTGTGAAATTAGAGGGAATTATACATAATTCATTTAATGGAATTATGGAATTATTGAAACACATTTTATTTTCCCTTCTCCTCTATAATTTCGCCTAGCATGTGAATCATGGAGGGAAAAATGGATTAATGAAATTAGATATGCCAAGTTTTATGATCATATGAGGAAGGGACTAAATCATAATTTATTTCCAAGAGCACATGTCAAAATGCTACATGAACATGGTAATGATGACAATGGTGGAGTGTACACTACATGAAGGCATGGACATAGTGATCATGATAAGTGAAGGTAAGGGAATAGCTTGAGTGAAGGGTTAGATGATCTTGAGTGTTTGGTGGAGTATGAAGTTAGTCTAATTGGAAGAACACTTGGTTTAGTTGGAGCATAAGAGGGAGCACGTTTTTGGCCAACCAAGGGAGAAGAAAAGGTTAGTTCAATGTTAAGGGAAACCAAATGGAGTAATTATGACGGAAGTATGGGTGGAGGTATGGTTGGAGACAAGTGTTACCATAACACCCCTTGATGAAATCAATGGTGTAGGATGAAGGGAGCAATTTTTATGAAGACTTTTTTTTTCCTTTCCCATGCATATTTCGGCCAAGCAAGGAGAGAGAGAGAGAGAGAGAGAGCTTTAAAGAGGTCTTGAGAATTAGAGAGAAGGGGGAATAAGATTAAGTGTTGTCTCTTAAAGCCTTTTCTTGTAAGCATGCATGAAAAATCCTTCTCTAAACCTTGTTCTTTCATGAATATATGATCTTCAAGACTCATTCTTGGCTCAAGGAGAAGAGAGAGGAGACGTACAGAATGAGAGGAATCAAGAAGCCTAAGAGGTAACTACACCAAACTCAAATCTATACTTGTATGAAGTTGATTTTGAAGTTTGTTGTTAGTTTGGTGATTTTTGGTTGAGTTGTAAATTTGGAAAAGCCCTAATCCTAAGGTGTTATGCTGCCCAAATTTCTTTGAATCATGGTTAAGAAGTGTTTAAATAAGTTAATAAAGGATTAGAAGTGAAAAAGTACAAGTTTTGGAAGCTAAAACACAAAAGGACAATTTTTCCATTTTCTTACCAATATTTTGGCTAGCACTATGCTAAAGGGTAGGATCTGGATTTTCATGAAATAGATAGTTCCATTGGATTCAGTGGGTAAAAATAGGGGGTTACAGTTGGTCACTTTTTCGGAAAATGCTGAAAAAGCATAATTACGAAAACACCCATAAAACCCTAAATCGGGACTGTCAAGGGTATTTTCATAATTTGATAGTGAATTTGATAATTTTGAGCCCGAAAATGGATTCCTTGGGCAAAAATACATTAGAATAGCCTTAGTAAAACTTTTGGGAAAACGTACTATAGGGTCGGGTATAGCGGGGTTGGGCCGGGATCCCGAGAGCATTTTGGTAAATTTTCATCATAGACTAATATAACCACAAGAAACACTATAGGAGAGTCTAAAATGATACTTGGATAGGTTATGACCTATTTCTTTTACATTTCATATTTTAGGACCTCGGAGGCCGGACACGACACGTTTTATGAGGCACATCTAAAAAGGGGTTTGTAAAGCTTTGAGGTAGGGATATTATCCTTCATACATCATGCCATAGTTATGTGATTGTGTGGATGCCATTGTTTGTAAATGCGCTTTATTAATTAACATGGTTTGCCTAGAGAGGGGCATTTAGTGCCGGGGTGCACTTATACTGGGAGTTGGCGGAAGTCCAACTGGTGTAGATTGTAAGGCTGAGCCCTACTCATGTATACATGATGATGTGTTTATATTGTTCATTAATTAGTGCATACCTTGGCACATGTCATATTTACTTTTCGCATTTTCTATAAACGATAGCATGTTTCTATTAGGATTCCTTGGAATCTCACATTTTTTTTTAAAAAAAAAAAAACAAACATCTCAACGGGTGCCAATGGGACGAAAGGCAAAGGCATAGACGCTGAGAAGTGATTGGCACGTGTCTCAAGGCAAGGTCAAGGATGATGATTATAATTAGTTTATGTTTAAAATATTTTAGGAATCCGGTAAACATTAGAATTTCCGCCGTATTTTTGTATTTTATTGACAAACGACATTGGGATTGTAAATGAATACTTTTATCAGTATAGTTATACTTTTCTGTGTGCCTACGGAATATTGTCTTTATTACTCTTCGATTATCAAAATGGAAACGAATATTAATAAGATGAACATAACAGTGTACCAGAAGGCTTCTAACTTGGAAGAGCATCTAACAAATTGAGGTTGTTCTAACTCAAATTCATGAAATCTGTTGATTATTAAATGACGGGAAACATTCTTGAAGTTCATTGTTATCAATGGAGTATGAAACCCAATAGGGGAAAGCACATCCATGACAAATGGCATAGTAAGACCCATATTGAGGTATGGAAGCCTTTTCAAGCCTGTGCGAACTCCCCCACAATTTAAAGCATTATACAAATTTTCTATAAAATCATGACGAGTATCTCCATCTCTAAAATTGATGAAGACATCACAAGCCCATTGGTAACTGATGGAGGAAGAAGTTGTTGCTATCCCAGTCATGATGGCTTCCTACAGGGAGAAATGAAGAAATCGACGCTAATTTAACCCAAAAAAAAATTATGGAGTGTGATGATACGATAGCGAAGATATGGAAGTGATGTAGACCTGTATGAGTTGATTACTTATCAAGAAATCTGAAGTTGCTGATGACGAAGTAGTTGTGGGGCTCACAGAAAAGCAATGACAGCTAATAAAAAGAAAGATGGAGGCTTCAGCTTATTACATACCAACAAAACTGAAATTGTCAATGACGAAGTAGCTGTGGGGCACACATAATAACAAACACAAAGTAGCTGTGTTCAGAGGGACCATCAAGATTCAAGAATCTTGAATCGGATAATGGTTGATCCATGATATCCAAAAAGAAAAGAAATTACAAAAAGCATTGAGTTTTTTTTTTTTTTTTGTAACAAAAAGCATTGAGTTTAACGCAACGGCTTGACTAATAAACTAGTCTCTAACAAGAGAGTACTTGATAAATCATAGTGATAGTTATATATTTTATCGCATAATCATCTAAGATTTTAATGATAATTTTGAGTTTAATTAGGTATTTTAAATAAAGAGTAATAATGTCACGAAAGCGTAAAATTGAATTGTATAAATAATTACGAGTGAATAATTAAAACAATAATATAGTCTTATTTTTCATGCATTTGTTTTTAATAATTAGAATATAGAAATAATCAATAACGAGTTTGTAATCAATTTAAAACACTAGGCTGGTCCGTTACCGACCACTCGTTCATCACCGCCGGAACATATCGAGATCAACAACCAGAAGTTGGAAATGAGTCTCCTTTAGCAGCGTCACCGTCGAAATTGCAGAGAATAACAGCTACTGAGTGAACACCGGACAGCTTCGGCACCTAGGTAACCACAGTCGTCATACAATCAGGGACGATTGCGGCGACTGTGAAAGCATCGTCGTCTGACAGTCAAAACAATTCTAAACTTCTCTCTCTACACTTTTTCACTAAACGATCCTATTTTTAATCTTTACAACATTTGCAAATAATTGAACATGGTTAAGGAATAGTTGCACCTATTGAAAGTCAGTAGTTCCGCAAAGTACAAGAATCCTTAGTTATCTGAGCTATAAATTTTGTAACGAGAGACTTCTCATCAAATTTCTCAAAAGTTTATTGACCCTTTTTTTATCACAATTTGGAACTCTAGAGCAAAAATTATTGTGTTATACTTTTTACAAGAAACTCTTGTTCATTTTCTCAAATTCTTAAGTGTTGAGAGAGTTTTTATTTATGTCTAAAAATATATATACTATTTACAATAGATAATATAAACCGCTTTAAGAAGAGTTTTTTAGTCTATAATATAAGTCACTCGTGGAATGTAACATCCCAAATTTTATTCACCAAGAATATATTGTAATTATTATATATATTCAATGAAATGGTGAATATTTAAGGCCAAAGGAATTAAATATTGAAAATTGAAAGTTGAATAGTGTTTTCAGTGAAATCGCCTGCGAGGCAGTGAGTTTGTCATGTGGTTTTGGAATACCAAATGATGACAAAAAATTATGAAATTTTACAGGGTGAAAGTAGACATCCTAAGCTTTAATTTGATAGGTCATATGACTCAATTGAAGCTATGTACAAAAATATATGAATTTTTGAAGTTAATCTAAAAAATCTGGAAAGTTTCTGGAGCAGCGGTCAAAGATTGAAAATCTGGAAATAATATGATCCTATCCAGTAAAATTCCATATTTTTCCTTGAAACTAGACTCAATGAGGGTTCCATAGGCTTTGGAATCGCCTCGAAACGATGTCTACAAAATTAGTTATGCTTTTTCAAAGTTAAGGCAGAAAATCTACCAGAATTGACATTATTCCAAAAATTTGAGAAATAAAGTAATCTTCCTTTTTCTCTTAATTATTTTAGAAATTAAGGGATGAAGGAGGAGAAGACAAGTGTCAAAATCCAATGAGACCAAGTGTCAACACCACATGAAAGATGATGGAAATAATTGTTGTGTCATAAGTCCTTACTTATGTCATAAGGTTAGGTGGCCAACTTTTGCACCAATTGACTTAAGTAAATGGATGGAACACTTGATTTAGTTGGAGCATAAGAGGGAGCACGTTTTTGGCCAACCAAGGAAGAAGGAAATGATAATCAAGGTTGAGTGTACACAAAAGGGAAGCATGGCAAGGTTGAGTGTACACAAAAATGGAATAATGGTGTACAAGAAAGGTGGAGAAATCCTAACCTTTAGTTAGATCAAGGGCTAGGATGAAACATGAAGAGAAGAGGTGAGATAATTTATGAAGCCGCCTCCTTCATCTTTCTTGCCCATTTTCGTTCAAGCCAAAGAAAGGAGAGAGAGAGAGAGAGAGCTCTCAAGTTCTAGAGAGAAGGAAGAAGAAGAAGTTTAAGGTAAGTGTGATTTCTTAAGAGTTTTTTTGTAATTTTGCTTAGAAACATTCTCTAAACCTTTCTTCTTCATGAAATCCATGGTTTAGCAAGCTCATCTTGAACCCAAGAAGAGAGGGAGGAGGATGTTTAGAGAGTGAGAGGAAAGGAACTTAAGAGGTAACTTCTCAAATCCTAAAACTATGCTATAGTATGTGATTGTTGTTGATGATTGTGGTTGGAGTTGGTTATTTTGTCAAGTTTGTAAATTTGGAAAGTCCTAACCCTAAGGGGAGGTGTTGTCCAAATTTACTCTAATCATGTCTAGAATGTGATTAAGTGGTTAAACAAGTGATTAAAGGTCATGAGAAGGTGTTTTATGGATTGAAATCATAAAACTCCATTTTCTCCAATTATTAAAGAATTTCGTCCAGATCTGTGTTGGACAGTGTTGGGACTGGATTTTGGTGTTTTTGATGATTCCATTGTGTTTAGAATAGAAAATTGTGTAGGGTTCATGTTGGGTGCAAAGTGAGAAAAGCCCTAGAAAGTGAAATAACAAAAATAGCCTTAAAACCCTCACATAGGGGCTGTCAGGGGTAAATATGTAATTGCAGATGGATTTTCATAAAATAAATGGTTCCATTGGATTCAGTGGGCAAAAATAGGTGGGGTTACAGTTGGGCACTTTTTCGGTAGAGGCCGAAAAAGCATAATTACGAAAACGCCCTTAAAATCCCTAAACCGGGGCTGTCAAGGGTATTTTTGTAATTTGACACTGAATTTGGTGATTTCGAGCTCGGAAATGGATTCCTTGGGCAAAAATATGTTAGAATAGCTTTAATCAAATTTTTGGGAAAACGTGCCATCGCGCCGGGTACGACGGGGCTGAGCCGGGGTCTCGGGGGCATTTTGGTAAAATTTCACCATAGACTAATATAACCACCAGAAACACTATGAAAATGTCTAAACTGTACATTTGACGTTCTAGGACTGAGTAGAGAGCTAGAGGGATTGGCACACAAATCGAGGCATATTATTTGAAGATCAGGGAAGGGTGATTAAGGTAGGGAACTTACCTCTCCTGCATGTATTTGATATTTGTGCTGGTGTATTAATGCATGTTATTGCTTTGCTTGATAATGTGAAACATATATGAATAATTGAAGCTCTGTTTCTGTTTATACTATGGCCATACGTATCTTGATTGAAATATTGAGCACGCAGATATGTCATTGTGTGAGCATGAGTTATGTAATGCAAGCATGTCATGCATTAAGCACTTATCTTGCATGCATATTGGTATTACTTTCCTACTGAGATTCCCCAGAATCTCACCCTCCCCTACCAACAATTTAGACAGACGAAGACAGAAGCTATGCTGAGAGCAATAAAGAGAACCGTACGAAGGGAATTGCGATGGTGGAACGAAGACGAGACGATGTCTCCGTTTCACTGGGACGAGTTTAGACACCCACGTAGCGTTGCGATGTTACATTAATTGTAATTATCAAGTACAAACCCCTATGGGGAATTTCCGTAATCGTGTACATAATATCAGTATATTTATGTTATTCATGTGTTGCCCACTGAACTGTGTATCGTTTTCCGCAAATACTCTGAAATAGATGAAAATAAAATGAGGGTGTGACACGGAATAATTAATACATGTTTAACAATTTTGTCCTTATAATTTTTGCTGAAATGTGACTTCTTTTATTTTATTTTTCTTTTCCAAAAAACCTCATTTGATAGAGGTTAATTTGAAAAAAAAAATTTAAAGTAGATTTAACGATTGAAAAAATAAAGATTTATGAGCTACCTGTCAATTTTTAGTTCTCATCAGTTGGTTGTAAATAATTTATGTATATGTGATTTGAAAAAAAAAAAAAAAGAATCATTTTTTGTACATAAAAAGAAAGAAATAAGTTAAATTGTCAAGTTTTTTTTAGGATAAATAAGTGCAAATTACAGGAGTCCCCATAAGGACCAAGGTGTCTCTTTAATCTTTTTTTTTTTAATTTTTTGGTAAAGTCTGTTTGGTTTTTATTTCAATTGAATGTAAACGTGACACCACATATTTCAATTTAAATTATTACCATAGTACGTGCTATTAAAGTCTCATGAATGGGAAGGCTGTCGACTTGCGTCTCTCTTGTATAGATACTTTTAAAAAATGACACATAAATCCTAAGGATCGAACAAAACAACAAAAAATTTCTTTTAAAAATTTAAATATCAGAAGAGTTTCTAGTGATTTTTTTATGATTATTTTCCAAAGTCAAATGACAAAGTTACCCTTAGTTCATCAGTCATTTTATAGTTAACAACTTTATCAGTCATTTTCACAACATGTTTTTATACAATGAGTTAATTTTAAGTTTGTCAAGTCCTTATGTTTACAACTGTCATTGCGTGTTATAACAACTGCTTGAGTGATTTTCACACATTTTTTTTGTTGTCTAAATGAAATGACCTTTTTCCAAAACTCCAAATATGACAACTGCATATGCCTTGTTTAACAACTGATTATGCTTATACTTACAATATGTTTAGTATTTTTTACAATATATTTTTCAGGTCACAATGAAATTACTTTTTAACAATTGTTCACCATTGCAAATTGCTTAGTTTATAACTCGTTAAGAGTGTTTTCACAATATGTTGAGTCATTTTAATAATTTATTTCTCATGTCTGAATGAAACTGCCTTTTTACATATCAAGTTCAGCACTAAAAATTTCTCAGTTTACAACTGGTTAAGCGTGTTTTTACAATATATTGAATCGTTTTTACAATATATTTAATCATTTTTACAACTTATTTTTCGTGTGTGAATGAAATTACTTTTGTTCACATTTCTAGGTTTAACACTACAAGTTGCTCAATTTACAACTTCTAACGCGTATTTTTATAATATATTAAGTCATTTTTACAACTTATTTCTCATGTGTGAATGAAATTACCTTTGTTCACATCGTCAAGTTTAACATTGTAAGTTGCTTAGTTTACAACTTCTAACGCGTATTTTTACAATATATTGAGTCATTTATACAATTTATTTCTAGTGTGTGAATGAAATTACCTTTGTTCACATCTCCAAGTTTAATACTACAAGTTGCTCAGTTTACAACTTCTAACGTGTGTTTTTACAGCATCTTGAGTCATTTTTACAACTGCTTTTTCACGCTTGGCTGAAATAACAAGTTTCAAACCTCCAACTTTCATAACTGTAAGTTGCTTTTTTAACAACTGGTAATGCTTGCTTTTACAACATTATGAGTCATTTTTACAACTATTTCATGCTTGACTGAAATGACAAGTTACATAACTCCAACTTTCACAACTAAATGAGTTATTCCCATAGGGTCTGTCACAACAGCTGAATTGGTTTTTAACAACTTCTTCTGCCTTGTTTTACAAATGCATGAATCATATTTACAATAATATGAGTTATATTACATTTTATCTTCTCCACCATTTAAAAACTTCCCCCCACATAAAAGAAACACAATAGATTCTTCCCCAAACTAGTTCCAATCTTTCATGACAATATGTAACATAAACTTCGTATTAACAACTGCCACGACAATATTAACAACTACAAATGCACATATTAACAACATTTTAACAACACTTTTTTTTAATATCATATTAGTACTTTGTAATCAAAGAAACCACAATCACATTCAATCATTCCCCCTTAAAACAAAGTCATCCCTCTATTACCTTGCCTAAAAACAGAGCTTTCCCTCTATTATATTGCCTAAAAACAGAGTACAAGTTCTTTGTTAACAACTACAACAATCATATTAACAACTACAACTGTTGTAATGACCCAATTTGAGATTAAGGGCTAATGACTTCGAAATTTATTGTAATTAGTGTAATTAAACACTTTTGGAGAAATGTGATGTGAGTTTGATATAAATGTACTTGGTGATAATTTATTAAGCATAGTGAAAACCAGAGGCAAAATAGTAAAATTGGAAATTTACCGACCAATTGGTCAATTACTAAAGAGGAAACTCATTAGTGATTAAGAATCAATGGTTGAGATTTATTGTCTATGAGTCGGAATCATGTGCTTTGCATCTATGTGAGATCATGGAGGAAGTGAGCAAGATGTTGACAAGTGGCATTTTGTGGACCAAGGGATCACGCCCATTGTCAACTACTCACTTTTTCTCTCTCTTCTCTCTCCTAGTCGGTTGAAGCATGGGCCAAGGGAGAAAAATTTTGCACACACTCATCATCTCCATCATCTCATCGTTTCTCTCTCCTCACCTTTATTTCCGGCGAGCTTGAAGAAGAGAGAAGAAAAGGAAGGTGAGATTTTGATATCCTTGTTGACCTCTAATGCTCTAATGCTAAAGCCAAAACTTTGATTCTCAAACTTCTAAATTTGCTCCAACACCCAAACTACCACATTTCAAAATTCTGAAATCATCAAGATGAAGCTCTCAATGAGATACACAACATTAAAGAAGAGGTCTAGAGCATTAGAGGTCAACAAGGACATCAAAATCTCACCTTTCTTTTCTTCTCTCTTCTTCAAGCTCGCCGGAAATGGAGGTGAGGAGAGAGAAACGATGAGATGATGGAGATGATGAGTGTGTGCAGAATTTTTCTCCCTTGGTCCATGCTTCAACCGACTAGGAGAGAGAAGAGAGAGAAAAAGTGAGTAGTTGACAATGGGCATGATCCCTTGGTTCACAAAATGCCACTTGTCAACATCTTGCTCACTTCCTCCATGATCTCATATAGATGCAAAGCATATGATTCCGACCCATAGGCAATAAATCTCAACCATTGATTCTTAATCACTAATGAGTTTCCTCTTTAGTAATTGACCAATTGGTCGGTAAATTTCCAATTTTACTATTTTGCCCCTGATTTTCACTTTGCTTAATAAATTATCACCAAGTACATTTACATCAAACTCACATCACATTTCTCCAAAAGTGTTTAATTACACTAATTACAATAAATTTCGAAGTCATTAGCCCTTAATCTCAAATTGGGTCATTACAACTATACGAATTAACAACACTTTTTTTTCTTCATATCAACGTTTTCACAGCAAACAACTACCATTACAGTCAACTATTCCCACTTCAAATTAAAACACAGCACTCCCTTTATAACCTTCCCCAAAAACAAAACACTATAACATTCACACAACCCAACCATAGTAAAACTCTAACTTTAATGATCAAGATATATCTTTAGCAAAATCTTAGCATTACTTATCTACCTCCTACCACTTAGTCCGCTATTGAGCCTAAACTCCAACCTTTGACCAATCCCTCAATTTCAATCCAGCCAACGTCCACACAGAAAAAAATAATTAGTTCGTTGTTCTACCTCACTACATCATGACGAAGGCTTAGGCTGTGGAGGAGCGATGGGGCTTGGGCAGTAGAAGAGTGACGGAGGCTTGGGTAGACGCAGAAGCAGCAATGCTGGGACTTGAAGAAGCAACGTACGGCCACTCAAAGGAAGACGTAGAAGCAGATCTGAATGAAAGGACTTTTCTAATGAAGTTGACAGCTACAAAATGACTTAGGGGCAACTTTGTCATTTGGCTTTGGGAAATAATCACAAAAAAAAAACCCTAGGGACTTTTCTGATCTTTGACTTTTCAATAGGACTTTTTATTATTTTGTTTGGTCCTTGGAACCTATGTGTCATTTTCCCTTCATTTATTGTTTAGGCTACATTCATTCAGTAATTTTAAGTATTTTTTAGGTGCATAAATTATTTTGCAGTACATTCAATATTCTAAAAATTCTTTTTTATGTGTCCAACATTCTAAAATATTTTTATAATTGGATAATAGATGCATCAATAATTATTTTGAAGTACTAGACGCAATTAAAAAAATAAATTTGGGTGTTGGAGTAAAAAAAAAAAAAGAAAGAAAAAAAGAAAGAGAGAGAGAAGTGCTTAACAAGCTCAAAGTTAGATTTTCTTTTGAAAGAGGGTGGAGAAAAGTCAGAAAACTACTGACACGCCAAGGTACTGCGAAGAGGGCTAATGGAGTCCATGAAAAGTCCAAGTCTCCCATTCCCTATAAGAAAAGCAACGGTCTATCTGTTTAACAACACACATTGTACTGCAATGCTTATTAATAAATAATATTTTAATTTAATATGAATAGACTTAGCTAAGGGATTATCCATTATTTAGTGTTTAAGGAATTATCAATTATTATGTTAACCTTTTTTAAATAGGACTGTAACAAGGAAACGATTAAAACAAGAATGGTTTTAGCCAAATATTTTGAAATACCGACTTATTGTTAATGATTTCTTTTATTTAATTTGGTTCCTTACCTTGAACAGATTGTTGCACCCATATGTTTGTTTATAAGTACAAAAGGATACTAATTAATATAAGAGAGGTGGTTTGATGAGCTTAGATGGCGAGAACATACATGGCATTAAGTCGGGATAAAGAAACAGACATAAAGGTGATGGAAGTTCATAATTATTAAGTTTGAAAACCCATGAAAAAATTGTTATACATATATATATATTGTTTTGGGTGGTACCATGTTGTTTTTACTCTGATTAAAAAAACCTAATCTCATGTATAGAACAAGCATATATACTTACAAAACTCCTATCAAGACGAATAACAGTGAAGGCTAAAGGGTAAACATATCCAAGTCTTTTACTTAAAAAATCACTTATGTACATTTTTTTATCTCACAACATCCTGTGTACAAAGCATGCTTCATTATCTGTCAAGAGACTTCAATTGATGAAACATTGCTAAATTTTATCAACTAAGTATCTTGCTTTGCCTTGTGGCTCAATTCGGAGTAATGGCCGCCCATTAGTTGCAGAATCTCACCCCACAAATTTTCAGAGGAATTTGTGGAAGCTCCACAACACAAACTTAAGCTACAAGCAGCCATATACCAATAATCTGACTCGATCTCCTCCCTCAACTGATCTCGCTACCATCTTGCATGGCCCACGAAGAATCTGAAATCCATAACTCCAAGAGGCCCTTCTTGTGGCAATAAGTACACAGCCAGCCTCAAGTACCGGAATCAAAGGTAGCACTTTGTCATTACTTCTTACATGTGCACCAATTATACATTGTGGATTCTTCAAAAAGAGAGATTAGTGATTCAACATGTCAGCAAGAGAAGCGGATAATAGAAACTTCTAGCTTTAGATAAGTTTAATCAAAGGACAGGCAAAAGCAAGTAGTAGCTTCAGCCAATTAATTTCCCCCAAAATTGATGGCATTGCAAAAAGTTAATAAAAAAAGGCATTATCTAGCAACTATGGTGCATGTTTCTATGACAGGCACTAAAAACTCAGGTTTAGGAATTCAGACCGGACCGATCGGTTTGGCCCGAAAACCGGCGAACCAGCCGGTGGACTGGTCCAGTTCTCAGTCCGGTCCGGGTTTCAATTTAAAAAAAATTATATTTTTTCTTTAGAATTTCATACTATAAGCCTAAAATCTTCAATTTCTCACCGATTTGATCTCGGTTTAACTCCGGTTTGACCATAATCTAACCCACTGAGCCTTAATCCAGTACCCCGACAGGTTCAATACCCGATCCGAATTTAATACCTTGCTAAAAACAAGGAAGTCACTATATCCTTTGAAGTATGGAGACTAACAAGGACATTACCTCATAATGTGGAATGCTCTAGTTAGCTACGGAGCTATCTACTACTTAATCAAAAAAATGCAATCATTTTATCTTCTAATTTTTGACCAGGTATTTTTTTTAGAAACCAAAATCTCCTTAACCGAAAGAAAAGGGGAGAATAACATCTAGATACAATTAAAATAGGCATATGATAGAATGTCCTCATGAAATGGGATTTTCCCGGCAGTAGTGTTGTCTCATGGATTCTTACAACCCAAGGATCTCATTCTAAATCTGAGAAAACTTAGTATTAAAAGCTCAGAGTGTTTCTTTGCCAAGATTCCATGGTGGCTGCTATCATATGGCATAAAAGAGATGATCGATGCACTTCTCTTTGGGTTATTCCTAAACAAAAACACACTAGCTAATACAATCTCATTGAACTCAACCAAGGAAATATTTATGTGAAGCATTCAAGTAACAAAACCCAATCCAATCACAGAGTTTCAATCCACAGAGATAATCAAACAAAATCTCAGTCTCAATCAATACAAATAACATCGTAAAACTAGGAAATATAAAATATACAATTGAGAAATTGAATTGAACTAGATAACTCCCTACGTAGTCCATTGAGCTCAAGCACCAGTCTCCACTGCAAAGAAGCAAGAAAACTAGCTACTTATAGCCGTTAGAGAACCCACACAATCTGCAATTTGTTGAACACCGAATCTGGGAATGGAGAAAGAAGATGGAAATGGTGGAGTAGATAATAATGGCAGTGAATGAGCCTGTCAGGTCTGTGGTGAAGATGAAATGGGAATTTTGGGCTGTGAAGTAGAGAGAGTGAGGTTGATGGTGGAATGAAAGGAGACACTCAGTGGGTCATAATGAAGAACAGAGGAGGCAGCTAGCGGTGTCAGTGGTGTTACAGTGGTGAAGAAATAGGACCGATATGTTGTGAAGAGTGGAGGTTGTCCAACAGTGAGGAAGAGGACCACCGGAAAGTGGAAGATGGCCACCAGAAACTAGGTAACTCGGCCGGAGAACTCAAAGATGGAAATGGTGCTATGAGCTCTTGTGACGCACTCTCTGTCTTCTGAGGTAGTGTTTACTGCTCCTCCTCTGTTCTGGTCTGGTGCGGCGTTGGTGAGATCGTCGGAGGAAGAGGAAGAAAATGGCATGGTAAGAGGAAAGCTCGGGCCCTGCTCTGCACTAAAAGCTCTTTCTCCGATGGTGAGAAAGAAGAATCCGACAGTGGAATTGGTGGTGAGATTCTGTGGTCTCTATCCCTCCTTCCATTATTCCGATCGTGCCTCAAGCTCTCTAAGACGCGGTTGTGGCTGGCAGTGGTGGTGAATGGTGGAGCACGGAGGTGGTGCGATGGTGAGAGGGTGAAGGTGGAGGAAGGAAGGCTGATTCCCTTCGCCCCCAAGCTCTGGTTCTGCTCCACGGCGTCTCAAGCTCTCCCTTCTTACTGTTGCAACTCCGACCGGTAGTGTAAGGAAGATAGTAGGCGAAGCTTGCCTTCTCCACGGCGCTCCCCCTTGTGCTCTCCCAGCTCTCTGTTTCAGCGTCTTCCCCTAAATTTCAGCCAACAGTAGTGAACACATGGTTTCTTTTCTGTGGTTTTGTCTAGGCCCTTATCTTCATAGTGTTGTAATTTTTAGAAATTGTGGGGCCTTTTCTGTAGTTTCCCCCAGTCTTCGAAGTGTTAATTCTAAAACACCAAATTTTCTGTCAAAACATATATAATATAAAATACAAAATTAAGTACAATGTAACATCAAAAGTTCAAGAAATCATTTATATGAGTATTTAATAAATTTTTGACCATTTTACCCCTAATTACAATTAATTCAACATAAATGTGAATAACTCAAATTAGTGTTTAATCATGCAATAATATCCTAAGAAATATATTAAAAATCCCATTTTAATTTTGAAATATCATATAAAAATATGGTTCAATCTGACGAGCTGAACGAAGAAAACAAAAAACAAAGAAAAGGAAGAAAGGCTCAAAAGTGACAAAGAACAAAAAGTTACCATGAAATAAGAAATCTAAAATTTTTATTTCTTCAACCAGTTGAAAAAAAAAAATCATTCATCACCTTTGAGTTTGTCCAACCAATTGAAGGAAAAGCATTAAGAAGTAAGAGAATAACTTCGTCAAACACCATCGACAGAAATAGAGAGAAGAGAGTTATGTTTGAACTTGTGAGAAAAGAGGTTTGAACTTAAAAAAAAAACAAGAAGAAATTGGTGTTAGG
This sequence comes from Inga laurina, assembly GCA_963855925.1. Lineage (NCBI taxonomy): Eukaryota > Viridiplantae > Streptophyta > Magnoliopsida > Fabales > Fabaceae > Inga > Inga laurina. The sequence goes on along the minus strand of OY979702.1, from coordinate 62,393,876 downwards.
CTTTGTTTGGTTCAACGGATGTTAGGTTAAGTGAGGTTTATTTAAGTTAGGTTAGATGGGGTTATAATGATGTTTGGTTCAAACAGAAGTTAGGTTAGGTTTGGTATCTTGTTTGGTTCAGGAGGTTAGGTTAGGTGAGTTAATTATAAGTGGACAAAAATACCCTTATACATATTTTCTTTCTTTTTTTTATAATGTATTTAGTAATAATAGTTATTTGTAGAATTATTATTTATAAAATAATTATTCCAACAATTATATACACTTCTTTCACAATATATTTATTAATAATAATTATTTATAAAATTATTATTTTAACAATGATATACACTTCTTTCGCATATTCTTCTCTTTTTATAATACATAAAAAGATGAGTTATAATAAAAAAATTGGACTTAAATTAATTATGTAGAGACTTGAAATTGCCGGACATAGACACCTTGTTGGAGGCATCATCCCCTTTTAGTTTAGCTGCTCGGAATTGTTTTTCTATTCCACCAGTGGGAAATGCTACCAAGCCAAATGTAGCTAGTTACGAGGATGAGAAGGAGACTGATGGAAACCTAAATAGTGAGGATGTTAAGAATGAGGACCGCGTCGCGAAAAGTATAAGTGCTGTAGCTGGAGTTTTGGCTCAGGTTGACAAGGGTCACGATACCTTTGATTCGTCTAGTAGTTTAGAATGGCTTCTAGGATGTAGGAATAAGACTTCTCTGATTTCTGAGCGCCCTTCAAAGAGGAGGAAGCTTTTGGGCGGTGAAGCTGGGTTGGAGAAATTCTTTATGGCCGGTCCTTGCGATGGAGACTCTCCTCCGTGCCATTATTGCTACAGGGGAGACACCAGTAGAGAGTCCAATCAATTAATTGTCTGCGTTATGTGTAAAGTTGCAGTTCATAAGAAGTGCTATGGTGTGCAAGATGATGTAGACGAGTCTTGGTTGTGCTCTTGGTGTAAGCAGAAGGATGACGTTGATGAAATGGTGCATCCTTGTGCGCTTTGTCCAAAGAAGGGTGATTTAGTCATACTTGAACACAAATATTCTCACCCCTAGAAAAAACCCCAATTTTGGAGGGCTCATAACCTAGGTTAGGTGCCCACTAAAAGACAAAAAATCATCCCACACCTAACCTAACCTCCTTCCAACCAAACACCTATTTTTAATCTCTAACCCCACCCCAACCTAACCTAACTTAATATAACCCCCAACCAAACAAAGCCTTAAGGAGTTGTGCAGGGTGTAGGTATGATTGCATAGCTCTGAACCTCTTAGAGCATAGGTCTGATAGCGTGTGCTATACTACCGTGTGATACTTGCCTTATTGTCATTTTTTAATTGAAAAAATTAATAGATGCCTTGGAAGTTGAAATTATGATACAAATATGTTGTGTATACTTTCCCAACACCAATCAATTATGCTTATTTATCAATTATTACTATTTTTTTTTGCCACAATCAATTATTAGTACTAATTATATATTTTTGTTTTAGTTAAATATTTTAAGTACATAAAATTATAGATAACAAGATTTAAAATTTCTTTATATCAAAATTTTAGTTAAAACATCATATATATTATATGTAATTATTTATTATGAATTTATCAAGTTTATACATATATATTCCTATATATGCAAATATTTTCTTATTAAATTTTTGTTTAATTATTATGTGCATGTTTGGGAACACTTATTTTTTGAATATAAGTGCTTATTACGTAAGCCGAAATAAAACTCCTCTCACATACTTATCTCGTATACCGTGGATTACGATTTATAAGCACTTATTGTCCAAAAATAAGCTATTTCAAACGAGCACATAGTCATTGGTCCGACCAAACAGCTTAACTGATATAACCGTTTGAATCATGACCCGCTGATTACTCCTGCTTGATGTCCGATCTAGCTTTTAAAACATTGGTTATCACATCACCTTGAATGTTTAGGACATCCAACCCTTCTCTTTCAACTTGATCATCTGTTTGCTTTCTAATGAGTGAGTTATTAAGCCTGAACCGTATGCAATTTTCTGGAACGTCGAGGCCAAAACTCTTAGTTGAAGATTGGCATTTACATATTTATTTACCGTTGAATCGAACTACAATTTGGGTAGGAAGGCTCATGACATTTAATGCATTAAATTCAATGGTTGGACCAATGATTTGACACCTATAACCTATAAAACTGAGGTTTGATCACGAGATAGCATATTTGGTCTCATTTTGATAACAACTTTGTGAGTATTTGTGAACTATATTTTCATTATAATTGGTTTTAATTTATATTGTAAATTATATTATGGGTTATTTTGCTAAAACTTGTCTTGTGAGACTCAAATTGAGAACAATGATTATATTTTTAGATAAATTATGGGTGATGTGATGGCGTATGTTTTTGTAATATTATGTGGTTAATCTGACATTTACTATCATGTTTGTCTCGAGAACACATTGTAATATGCCACGAGTTGTATTATGAATTGCTATATTGTAAAGCCTTGGTTCTATGAATTGTGGATTGCGAAGGTGTTGGGATATAATCAGGAGGTGTGTTATTTGTATACCGTGGTGATGCCACCATTCGAAGCTCTTTAGCCGGTTGAGTCATGCCCACTTGTTCTATGAGGACAACGGTGTCCCACTTGTTCAATGAAGGGATACTCTGTCCCACCAGTTCTATAAGGGACCACACTCCACTTGTTCTATAAGGAACTTCAACACCCCACAAGTTCTATGAGGGGGAACCAAAGGTTTGAATGTGTGCAATGTGGTCTTTGGTTGGGCCACACCACACAACACTACTACAGAATATAGATACTATTACCTTAAAAGACGTACCTTTTTAAAATAGGGACGTCTAAAACATAGGCAGTGTCATTTTTGTAATTATGTATGGGAACTTGGTAGCTTTAGACGTCCCAAATTCAATTTGGGACGTCTAAAGTTAAAAAAAAATTTTAATTTTTTTTTTTTACTTTAGACGCCACTTTAGACGTCCCAAATTGAATTTGGGACGTCTAAAGTTAAAAAAAAAAAATTTAATATATTTTTTTTTTTACTTTAGATGTCACTTTAGACGTGCCAAATTCAATTTGGGACGTCTAAAGTCAAAAAAATTTAATATTTTTTTTTACTTTAGACGTCACTTTAGACATCCCAAATTGAATTTGGGATGTCTAAAGTACCACTTTAGACATCCCAAATAGAATTTGGGACATCTAAAGTGTAAAAAAAAACAAATTTTTTTTTTTTACTTTAGACATCCCAAATTCAATTTGGGACATCTAAAGTGATGTCTAAAATATAAAAAAAAAAATTTACACTTTAGATGTCCCAAATGGAATTTGGGACATCTAAAGTGTAAAAAAAAAAAAAAGAATTTGGGACATCTAAAGTGTAAAAAAAAATTAATTTTTTTTTTAATTTAGACGTCCCAAATTCAATTTGGGACATCTAAAGTAAAAAAAAAATTTACACTTTAGATGTCCTGAATTCCATTTGGGACATCTAAAGTGTAAAAAAAAAATTAAATATGTTTTTTTTACACTTTAGACGTCCCAAATGAAATTTGGGATGCCTAAAGTAATTTAAAAATTTTCTTGCGACCTGTATTAAATATAAGGGACGCTCGTGCCTTATATTAACTAAAGGGAAGCTTTCCTTTCTCTCTCTCTCTCTCTCTCTCTCTCTCTCTCTCTCTCTCGCTCCCACAGCAGTTTTCAATTTTTTTTTATAAGAGTTGCAGAGAAAGACCCACATTCTATAGATTCAAATAGCTTTTTCCTTCGGTGTTTTCGCCATCGTCCCCCCTCTCATGATGCCCTTCGGTGCATAGCTTTTTCCTTCGGTGTTTTCGCCATCGTCCCCCCTGTCATCATGCCCTTCGATGCCTCTATTTGCGACGGTAACTCTCTCTTTATCACTTCTCAAATCTTACATGCTTGTATATTTATTATTATTATTATATAAGTTCCTCTCTTTTTTCACAATCAGATATGGTACAATGCATCTGGGTAAAAAATGGATTTTTTGAATTTTAAAGTTTGATTAAAAGAAGTTTGAACAAAGCTAGCAAAGTGGTGTAAGTATGGTGATGCTAAAAAAGGAAATTCCGGAGCCAAAAAGAAAATGGAGAAAGCTAGCATTTATGTTCAACAAAACTATTACAGAGGATTCTCGTCTGGAACTTGTGTTTGCTTTCGTAATTGATGACCTCAACATCTACAGGAAATTTGAAATTCAAATGACTTTAGACGTCCCAAATTGAGATTTGGGATGTCTAAAGTCCTACACGGGGGGGACTTTAGACGTCCCAATTTTAGATTTGGGACGTCTAAAGTCCTACACAGGGGGACTTTAGACGTCCCAAATCTCAATTTGGGACGTCTAAAGTCCTCCCTTTAGACGTCCCATTTTTTTTTCGGACGTCTTTTCTTAAAACATATTACGCCCCCCACATAGACGTCCCCCATTTTTTGGACGTTAAAGTGCCAAAATAGGGACGTTAAAACCCCTTTTTGTAGTAGTGCAATCGGTGAGCTTGTTGAATAACCAGTGATATGGGTGTAATTTAGGTTGAGGGTTTTGTTGGCGAAAATAAGGCGATTCGGTTGGATTGATGGGCGAGTTCTGAGTACTATGATTATATGTTTGTGTGATATACCATTTGTTTTTCATAATTATAATTGTAAATATTTGTGTATTCTTTGTTACATAATTGTCCCCACCTAACACTTCGCAAGCAGGTGCTGGTGTGTATGGTAAGTAGGACAATTAGTTACTAAGATAGTGATCTCATTCCGTTATATTAACATTTGTTTAGGTAAGAATCCTAGAAGAGGGAAGTAAGGGAAGGCTCCGGAGGAGTGAAGCTACATCTGCAATGCATGGTACCTCCACCTTTACGAGTTACATGTTGATTTTTGCGTATTGCCACTTTTAAAACATTTTGTGCATTTATTTTTATGATTTAATTATTGCACGTTTATGGGCTATTAGGGAGAATTGGGTAGGGTTAAAGTGTAAATATGTCCCAAAAGCATCTGCAAAATCTTAACGTTGCCCAAGAAGGTTTTTTGGTTTCAATGTCGCAAATGTAGCAATATCACCCCTAAGTTAACAGCCCAAGTAGTCAAACGTTAGTTGACTCCATTATACTTATATGACATGCCCCATGTGACATTCACCTCCCTTTTTTTTAAACCCAATTTTCCAAGATAGATTTGTATTCCCATCTTCTCCCTTCCCCAACTTCGCCACCCTTGATAATCACAGCAACATCTAAAAAAATCTGCCATTCAAAAATCACAAAGCAACTTCCAAATATAGGGATAGAACAAAGCAATATTCAAAAATCACAGCAACATCCATAAGTTTAAAACACCATTCTATGAGATCTATCAAAATATTGGAATAGAACAATGAGAAATCCAACAAAAAATACCCTTAAGCTACCCACTAAAACAGAGCAACATCCAACCTAGAAGTTATAAATTACAACAGAAACATGAATGGCGGCAATACATTCAATGGTACTATTTAAGTTCAAGCAAAATTTGTACCTGTTTCTCCCTCAACAAGGTTCTCCAACTTGGCATTGACCAAACACCGCTCATAAACTCTGCCAACTTTTAGCTCAAATATCACCTAAAGAGGAGGATTTATTTTGGTGAACAACCTAAGGAGGAGGATTTGGTGAAACACAAACAAGCGAAAAAAAAAGGGGTGTTGCACAGATAAGGGGTGAGACTGAACAATATATTACACAACTTTGTACCTGGCGATGTTCCCAATTCCCAACAAAGGCCCGATCTGATGCATCTGCTACGACTATCCATGGATGGCACTAACATCGAAGGAAAAGAAAACAAAGAAAATAAACCAAAACAAATTAAAGAAATCAGAAGTGATTCTCCCATGGCGAGTTCTTTCTGTGGGCCTTTGGGGCTGGGTAATTGGATTGGGGATTGGGTTATGTGATGTCTGGCTCTTACTGAAGTGATTCTCCCTCCACGCTTGTCAATGCTATCATCATCGGTGGTCATTGGATCAGGATAGGGAAAATGTTGTTTCCTTTTGGGGTGGAGGTGTGGGGTTGGGGGTGAAGAGGGAGGAGGATGGTGGCGGAGTAAATGAAGGAGCAAAGGGTTCAGAACAGGTAGGAGTGAAGGGAAGGATGGTGATGCCAACATGTCATATAAGCAATTTATCTTATGTGGCAGAGCCACCTTAGCATGCTGAGGTCAACTAACATTTGACCGTTTGGCCTGTTAATTTAGGGACAATATTGTTATGTTTTGAAACTTCCACGGCGATATTGAGACAAAAAAAAAAAACTTTCAAGCACCATTGAGATTTCGTGAATATTTCTAGAGCGGATTTACACCTTAATCCAATTGGGTATTATGATTTCAAGTTCTTTAACATTAATGTCTTGATTACTATGAAGCATTAGTTATGAACAACTAAACTTTATAGTGATTTATTTTAATTAAATAATATTGTGATTAATTGATTAATAGTGTACGGTCATTTTTATAATCATGGTAGCACATTGCATGATTAGTTGAGCTCTTTTTCTACCATCGTTAGTTTTTAAAAGATATTCTTTAAAATAAGTTTAAAAATGGTTAAATTATCAATAGTTTTAGAAAGAATGTTATATAAACATTAATTACATTAGAAAATTGATAAATAAGCATTAACTGCTCATTTTTATAATCATGGTAGCACATTGCATGATTAGTTGAGCTCTTTTTCTACCATCGTTAGTTTTTAAAAGATATTCTTTAAAATAAGTTTAAAAATGGTTAAATTATCAATAGTTTTAGAAAGAATGTTATATAAACATTAATTACATTGGAAAATTGATAAATAAGCATTAACTGCTTTCCAAATGACTTATATTATGGATTAAGTCATTCTTCTAAAAATAACTTATATTGTGAATTGGAGGGATCGAGTATACTCCTTCGTGTCCACAATATAAGTCATTTCTAGGATTTTTAAATCAACAATATAAGTCACTTACAAAATACTAATTAATGCTTATTTGACAATTTGGTCTATGTAATTAATATGTATATGTGACTAATGTTTTTTTTTTCTCTCCTTCTAAAATCTCATTTAATTAATATGGATAAAGCTAAAAAATTTCAATTTAATGTAATTAAGATAAATTTAATAAGTTAACTATTATTTCTCAATTCTTGAATTAGTTGGAAGTAACTTATATTATACATCGGATGAAATATATATGTATATGGGATTTGAAAAAAATTCATTGTCGAAATTTTCAAGTTTTTCTACAATTTTTTTTTTTTTGATAAATCAGTGCAAATTACATAAGTTCATGGGATCATGTTCAATGTGAACGTGAGGCCGGTATTCAATTATAAGAGAAGTGATTTGATTATCTTAAATGGCGACTAGAACATACATGGCATTAGTGGGGAAAAGGAAACAGACATAATGGTGGTGCAAGTTCATAATTATTAAGTCTGAAAAATATTAGAGCTATGTTGCCTAAAACCAACGAAAAATTGTTATATAATCCTTTTTTTCTTTTTTTGGGAGAATTACAGCCAAGTCCCAAACAAGAAGGGAAATGAAAAAATGGTCCCTTGAAATCTCAAAATGAAAAAATAGTCCCATTAACAACCCCAAGTTAAGGTCTTGGGACCATTTTTTCATTTTGAGATTCTAAGAGATTATTTTTTTCATTTCTCTTCTTGTTTGGGACCTAGCTGTAATTCTCCTTAGGGATAATACTTTTACTCTGATTAACAGAACTTAATCTTACATATATAGAACAAGCGCACTTGCAAACTCCTATAGAGTAAACTTGCCATCCAAATGAACGACATTGAAGGATTGATGATGAAAAGATTTAACTTAGGCTGATTTGCTTATATCTATTAATTAGGTCGAGTTATCTGGTTACACCAAGGTACTGAAAACCGGACCGGTCATTGAACCGGTCAGGACACTGGGTCAAGGGTTAGTGGTTCAGACCGGGGTCAACCCGGGGGTCAACCCGGGAGTCAGACCGGGCTCAATAAAAAATATATATATATATATAATGGGGAAATAAGTATCCAGAGTTGTTCCAATGATTTTTTTATAACCAAAATGTTTTATGTAAGATTTTAAATGATGATGATATTGAAAAAGATGCAACCTCTTTAACTAAAGGAAATGCCTTATCATCTGGAAAAACATCAAAACGTGCAAGAGCATTTTCTAAGCAAGGTAATAGGCTTGAGGTGAAGTTCAACATTAACAACATGCATAATATGGAGAATATAAAGCAAGAACAAAACCTAATACTTTGAAAGCTCCTTACAAATCCAAAAACAAAACAAAGAGCATCCGCAATCCTATTTGTGAAACAAAAACCAAAATATAAAGTCTAATAACAAAGTCTAGTAACATAGTCATCCATGGACACTAAAACTATTAATCAATGCCCTCGAAATTTTGTTGGACTGTATTCAAATCTAAATGATTAGGAGGCGAAGCTGCATGAGGATAACCAAAAACATCATTCAAAGATGGAGGCTCAGGAATATCCATGTCTGCATCACCTATATTTCAAGAATTAATATAAGTGGCAATGAATAAGTAATTATTTACTTATACAAGAATATAATTATAAATCATAATAGAAGATACAAACCTTCAAAACCCCCAGCGAAAGTTGATGTTTGTTCAATTTCTTCATTACTAGCAGCAGTAGCAGCACTTTCAAGATTTACTATATCTGCATCATCAAAATCAGGAGTTGTGTCTTCTTCAACCACCCAAAAGTCGACTTTGTCAATTGATTCAAAGTCAATTGGATCATAATCAATCTTCTTCTTCAATATACTCCTACAGGAACAGAGAATATCAAAGTAATCAAATATAATTTACAAAAAACATAAATTTAATCAAATTGATATTCAATTTGAACATCCATAATACAAAACTTGCCTATTCTTTAATCGTAGATTATAGTTCGTATAAACCAAATCATTGAGTCTTTCATGTTGCAATCTGTTTCTTCTTTTGGTATGAATACGCTCAAATAAACTCCAATTTCTCTCACACCCAGAAGATGAAGCAGTTTGGCTAAGGATACGCACATCAATCTTTTGCAATTCTGGAACCGAACCCCCATAAAATGTCCACCACTCACCTGCAATATTTAGTTGAGTGTTAATTACATGTTATAGTAATTATAAATACAACTGCAATTAAAATTATATGTGTATACTTTGTTACTTACATGGGTCTAGTTTCTGGGCTGCTTTTTCACATGACATTTTATTAAATGAATCTTTACGATCTCGATAAACAACTAGTTGCTGCATCGTCGTAAGATAGTCATGACTTGGACCAGAGTAGGACTCAAACACATCAATCAGACCTTGCACTACCCTATGCTTCTGAACAAATGTAGGGCTATACAAGAATGCAGGGTTCAACAAATATGCAGATGCATGAAGGTGACCCTTCAAATGCTTATCCCATCGAGCCTGAATAATATCTGTGTACGGCTTATATAGTTCCTTACTTTTAGCAAACATCTCCTTGATTGCACCTTTGGCCCTTTGCATGCCTTCATAAATATAAGGCAAAGAAGGCTTTTCATCAGAGTCAACAATTCTCAATAATTTTATAAGAGGAGACACAATCTTCACAACTTGGAAGCAATCAATCCAAAACCGACTATCCAATATGATAGCACTAAACAATTTCCCAGCTTCACTTCTTGCTAATTTGTGCTCAACAAAATGTTTGTCAACAACCAAAGCCTGCAAGTCATGCTTATGCATATAAATGCTATGCAAAGTAATGAAAGTAGTAGCAAATCTTGTTGCTCCTGGACGCACAATTTCTTTCCAACCCTCTCTTTTTCTTAGCCATGATAAGAAAACCATATGATTATAAGCAAATATGGTTATCTTAGATGCCTTTGTCGCAAGATCAGACACATGAGGCATGCTTGCAATATCTTTCAACACAAGATTTAAACAGTGGGCAGCACACGGTGACCAATAAATTGCTTTATAACTTTGCTTGATCAACTTGCCACATGCTACATAGTTGGATGCATTGTCAGTTACCACGTGAACAATATTTTTAGGACCAACCCACTCAATCACCTCACGAAATAACATGAATAAAGTTTGTGCATCCTTGACTAAATCTGAAGCATCCACTGATTTTACAAACACCATGCCATGTGTTGAATAGACTAAGAAATTTATCAAAGTTCGGTTGCTAACATCAGTCCAACCATCTGCCATAAGTGTACAACCCCTTTCACTCCATTTAGCTCGATAACCCTCAATGAGTAGTTGGCACTCTTTTTTCCAATCTCTCAACAAGTTAACTCTAAAATCATAAGCATTGGGGCCTTTAAATCCAGGTCCAATCGATGCAACAGCATCAAGAGCTCTCTGAAACAAAGGGCAATCAAAAGCATTAAATGGAACACAATTAGCGATAGCCCATTCAGCAATAGCCATCTTGGCTTTGTGTTGAGCTTCTTTACTTGACAACACACTTTTTATGCTTGGTTGTGAACCAGGGGTTGTCCTAGGAGGAAAATAATTCTCAACACTCCCAGAAACTCTCCTCTTATTGGCACTACTCTCAGGGACTGTCGTAATTGGAGTTGGATCATTGTTGCTTTCTATATCTTCAATAATGTCCTCATGAATATTCTTACAGGTCTTTTTCTTTGCACCTTCTTTTAAAGATTCTTGCATCCTATTACGTACATCAAAAGGAACCTTTTTGCAAGAAGCAACTTGACCAGTAACACCAGCAAGGTGTTGCTTCATCCTATTTATTCCGCCTCCTCTATAACTTGATGTACAAAAAAGACACGTATAGACGTTTACTTTCCCTTCTTTTTTAAGGGCAAAATATGCCCATGCTGGATCAGTTTTTCCAGATCCATGAACCGACGAGGGAAACTCAGCATTAGTTGTAGCACCAGTAGCATTAGTGGTTGCATTCTCAATAGGAGTGGAGGTCGGAATCTCAGTATTTGTATTATCCATAACCAGAATTCTCAGAACAGAGGATAAATAAATAGCTACAAGAAAATAATGAAGGCAAAGTAAATGAACTCAGAATATATCGCACACCAGAAACTTCATCATCAATCTAAACCAAGCTAATTAACAAGCACTCATTGAAAAGTTGCAGGTCACCCTCATTGAATTGTCTTCTGTGCAAAAGCTCAGTGATATATATATATATAATCCAACCAAGCTAATTAACAAGCACACTACCAAAGCCAAAAGCATGCAATAATATATATATATATATATATATATATGAGAATGTGAGAACTGAGAGCCCATCTCAAACGTCCCTACTTTGGTTTTATATATATATATATAATATAATGGTCTCAGAAAAAGTGAAAAACAAGTTGGGAGTGCAAAAACAAGAAATTAAAACCAGCTTAGGCATCATCTACACTCAGAGTGACTAAACCAAGCTTAAACAAAATTTTTCACAGCTTAAACAGAGTCATCAGCATTATTCTCAGCATTATTCTCAGCAAAAGCAAGCGAAACATTGATCACAGAGTCACTTAAAGTTCCTTAAAGTGACTAAACCATTATTCTCAGCAAAAGCAATCGAAAAACATGAATATTTCCACTCAAACTCTGAATCGAAAATGAATATATATTATTTCCATTCAAACTATTCAAGTGATTGATTAAAACCGAGCAGAGTTACACACCACACAATCACAGACGCAATCACAGACGCAATGAGAAATTGATCAGAGAGTCACAAATGTAACATTTCAAGTAGAAGAGCAAACCTGAGCAACCGACGACGTGACGGCGTCACAGAGTCATCAGAGAGGGAAGCACCCACGGCGACGGCGTCACGGCGAAAATAGAGACCCAGAGTGGTGCCGGCGTCACGGGAAAAACAGAGACCCAGAGTGGTGCCGGCGTCACGGGAAAAACAGAGACCCAGAGTGGTGCTGGCGTCACGGGAAAAACAGAGACCCAGAGTGGTGCCGGCGTCACGACAAACAAAGCATATCACCGGTAAAGGTTAAAGCTTTGAGCTTTCCGGTTGACCGCAAGAAGGAACGGAAAACGAAGGTCGATTTGCAGATTATGGCCAATGCAAGGTTCTCGATTTCATCTTCAATGGCGAGTTGGCGACGGAAACGGAGAGTCGAGAGGGAGGGAGACGGAAGTTTCAAAATGAGAAAAAAAAAACTCTGTCTCTGTCAGAGTCTCAAAGATGAAGCTTCCGCGGGAAGGAATAAGCCGAAAAGAGCAAGAAAGATTCAGAAAAAAAAAAAAAAAAAAAAGAAGCAAAACGGCGTCGTTTTGAAGATGAAAAAAAATTAAAAAAAAAATAAAAACCCAAACCGGGGCAAACCGTGACCCGGCCGGGTTACACCGGGTCACCCCGGTTTTCACCGGGTCAACCCGGTTCGGCCGATTCACCCTCCCCCGGTTTTCTGACCCCAAACCGGACCGGACCAGTCACCGGTTCACCGGTTTCCGGTCCGAACCGGCCGGTCCGGTCCGGTTTTCAATACCATGGGTTACACTTCTCATTTAACTATTATGAATAAACTCTATTCTTAAAAATTTATAATACCTAGTTTCATAAGAAACAGGTTGGGTCCATCCATTATTAAATGTCTATCTTAATCATTATTTCATAATACTTCCTAATTCTATTTATTTATGTTTTTCATATTTTTTTGGTTAATGAATTATATTTGGAAATGATTTGATAATTTTTAAATTCCCTAATTTTCTTTATTTATAAATTCCTTCATTTCAACAAAATAAAAACTTCCTAAAAAACGGCAATATAAGTGCGGAAATTATCTTTCCATTAATGACATTACATCCCCATAAACAACGATGATTGTATCTTTTCCATGCCCATAACTTTTTGTCCAAATTACAATGATTTGATTTAGAAATATAGTAGCTTATATTTCAGCTCTTGATAATCTTCAAATATTTTCTAACAACAATGATTCGTAATATATAATTATATCTTCAAATATTTTCTAACAACAATGATTCGTAATATATAATTATAGCATTCCAAATTTCTAGACAAAAAATTAGGAGATTATTAAGGACAATTATCAAACTTTTAATGATATTTAATGGATTGCTAAAAATTTGTAGAGACATTTTAGAAATTCATCAAACTTTTAATAATAATTAATGGATTGATAGAAATCTAAAGAGATTTTTGAATACCGTATTTAATGATATTTAATTGATTTTTTAAATATCCAGAAATTGTATTTCCAAAGTGTTTCCAATGTCATTAAATATCATTAGTCTCTTATTTCCTTTATTTATATGCCACAATCATGAATAATCCCCTTTTATGTCAATAGTGATAGCGATAGTAAGTTCCCTTCTATTTTTTTTTTCAAGAGTTATTTTGTTGAGGTCCGACAACATATATCCTTATACCAGGCTCAATGTGGTTCATGGTGTGTTCTTGATCATTCACTCATTTCCTTGTTAAATCCTTCGGGCATTGAGTGACAAAAAATAGTGGGGAAAAAGATCATTCTGTGAAGATTTCAAGCTCGGTTGAAATGGAGAAAGTAAAGCCAGTTGATGGAAAAGTGCCGGGGAAGAAAAGGAAGTGAACAGATAGTGGTTTCAAGTAATCTTCTTCGAAACTTGGATTGGTATAGTACTCAATAGTGTTTCAACCTAAAGATGAAGAATATCTCTGTTCAGGTGGCACTAGTTATATGACATTTATCTATTTATCTCTTTTCATGTGTGTATATATGAATAAAAACTTTAGTTAATTTAATTAAACAGTATAGAGAAATCACTATATAGCCGAAAATGAGTTGGTTGCACTAGCAGATAGCATAAGCATGCAAGCATGTGGTGAAGAGCATTGGAATGTGGTTGTTGGTGAGAGTGCTAGCAAGAGGGTATACTTATCTAATGGGGTAGGATATATTTACACCAGTTGCAATATTCGCTTAGTTCCCATTTGTGTTAGAATTCTCGGCCAGGCTTTTATACAATTGAGCATTCAATAGAAAGGGTTTCAGATACAACAAATTCTTTCACACGGCAAGAATAAGTAATACGAAATTGAATTAGCTGGATTGAAGATTAGAGTAGGACATTATGCAAGATGAGTTTAGAAATATGGAAATGTTATAGTTGCAAAATATCCCTTTATTTTTAAATTTTATGTAATATTATAATATAACTTTGTAAGATATTCATAGTTCAATTTTTAAACTAAAGGTGAAGATAGGATGAGGAGAAAAAGATGAGGAGAGTATCCAAATCTAGATCTAAACCAAGTTTTGAAGCTTTTTTTTTTTTTTTTTTGTGGGGTGGGGTCCAATTTGATATTTAAGTCGTCCAAGTTGGGATTATGCGTTCCCATTTGATCTTTAGTATAAGATCCATTTTATGAGTTATTTTTAAACTTCGACATCATATGATGATTATCTTCTTAACATACTTTCATTAGTCATGCCACCTAATTAAATTTTGTTCTTATTTGCCCAATTCAAATAGAAGAAGTGTGGGAAAACACTTCTCATATAATGCACAGGGAGATATAACTTATTGTAATAAAAAAATTGTGTTACCATTGAAAATTGGTTAATTAAATTGAATAAAAAATGTCATTTAGACCACTAAGTAATGCATGAATCTGGATATTTAACGCGTTAATAGGGTTAACTAGTTGGATCCTTATCTTCTTGTAATGTTATTAACATATTAACCTCAAAGCCTAACACTAATTTCCCTCCTTTTTACATAACAATCATCTGTAGCTTCATTGGCGTGTTAACTAGAACACATTAACTATATTGTCACAAAAAGAAAACGCACTATCTATGTCCTAGGCACCTTATCTTACATTTTCTCATGCTCTTATTGACGCGTGTTAACAAAATTTTGGATTATTATTTTACTTCTTTGATTTTCCCAACACATTAGTCATCCTCCCTCAACGAATCCACTATGCTTCAGAAGATTCAATTTTGCTTCAGAAAGAAACTTAACACATCGAGTTCCATAGTCGAAAGGATTAACGTTGTTTTCCGAGACTTCAAGTTCGGCTCTGCATAATACTTAAACAACTTGCCTGAACAGAACTGGTTCAACTTGTTATTAACTTGTTCCAACGTGTGAACTCGTATTGTTTCTTCAAGAGCTCAAATGCACATGTACAAGAATTGATTTAACAACTAAGGGAACTTTTGTATAGTTAATTGAGAACATAATCTATAATCAAGTCTGGAAAGAACATAAACAAGTGACTGTGCTTAAGTGTACTGACTCGAACTTGACATAACTACTTGTAAAACAGAGCATACAACACACACACTAATTATAGGAATCATATATGTTGCAAAAGTCACAGGACCTCAACCGCAGATTTAGACTTTGCATCCCTTATTCTTTACCGTTGCAAAATCCCAGAAGCAACATTCTTCCATATAAAACCATGGTAACTTGCCTTTAGGGTGCCATTGGCAGGCATGCACCATCCACACAATTCTTTTTTTCACATATTGATTCAAATTTATCCCCTAATATATGTCAAGCATTTTCTTATATACAGTCTGATGAAATCCAGGCATAGAACTCTTCTGTTGTCTTCAAAACTTTCTGGAACTTGTTCAAAATTAGCGGAAGTTGCACTTCCTTGCGGTTGAAATTCTGCAATCCAAACGTGAACTAACATTTTGATTTTGTTTAAAATCTTAAATACAGTTTGATGAAAGGAAAAATCCCTAATAAAGAACTTTAAAAATTCTAAAAGACAAAAAAGTATTTCGAATATTCATAATTCCAGAAAGATGTTAGGCTCAATTTGTCTTTTTTAAAATTGAAAGGAAATGACCAAAGGAAATATATTTTTTTAAAAAATATTACCCCCACCAGTTGCCGCCGTTGGAGCTCTGGCAAGTAGCAACCACCCCCTGCCTGAGGCTAGCAACCACTCTCTATTGGCTGCCAGAGCTCCGATGGGCGGGCTGCTGCCAGAGCTCCAGTCGCAATATTCAATATTCCTACAGGAATTGATATTCTCAAAGTGGTGGGGATGGGGCTCGAATCCCTATCACTTGGTTTGCCCAAAAAGTTGGTGGCCAATTGCTTTCAATATATTGTATGCAAATAAATATATGTATGTTAACTTTTGATCGTTAACCCAAACCTTTTCATAAGTTTTGTTAAAAAATTTACGATATTTCATTTAGTTTTAACAACTTTCATTTAACAAATAAAAAATTCACACTATCAAGTCATTTACAAGTTTTGTTAATGAATTCATGACATTTCATTAGGTTTTACCAACTTTCGTTTTCCCAAAAAAAAAAATCACACTCTCAAGTCATTCACAAGTTTTGTTAAGGAATTCATGACATTTCATTAGGTTTTAACAACTTTCGTTTTGCAAAAAAAAAAAAAAAAATTTACACTATCAAGTCATTCACAAGTTTTGTTAAAGAATTCATAACATTTCATTAAGTTTTAACAGCTTTCGTTTTTGAGAAAAAAAAAATCGAATTATCAATTCATTCATGAATTTTGTTAAAAAATTTACGACATTTCATTATAATTTCACAATAGAGAATTAATGAAAATAAAATTTCATAACCTTTATAACATGCCTATGTTATTGTTTTAACTGTGTGATGAGGTACAGACTAAATATTTCCAAAAATGATCTATCCGTAATTATTTGTCTAAGCATATATCTGAGTTTTGTTTTTACATTGCCAATTGGATCTTATGATCGTTTTTAATAATAAAATCATGCATCAAAGACATCTGACCATACAAAATGATAAGTAAAATATTTGCATATTTATTTTCCCTTATATGATGATGTTATGGATGATATTCGAGCTCAATTTAATAAATTTGGGTGTAATTAATAAATAAATAATGATTTTGGCATAAAATAGAATTTCTTGGAAAATACTAAATTAGACCATCTTTCAGTTTTCAGGCAATATCTGGAGCTCTAGATGTCGGATCGGAACATTCTTTATATGAATAAAAAGCTAAGAAAGAGCTCTACAACTTTTATGTTGAAACGAAATTCCAGTTCTATCTCCAAGGGTTTCGAATTTTGCTTGAAAGTTGAAAGCAGGAATCATCTATCATTCCACCAACCATTTCATCTTTCTTTTCACCAACTACTTCATCTACCACATTCTATCTACTACTCCACCTATCACATTTCATCTACCACTTCATCTACCTTACTCCATTTTTCCCTATATATAGCCACCCTCTCCCTCACATTTCACTTACACCAATTCATATCCATTACTCTCATCTCTTCTCCACACATACCATTTCATTTCCATTACTCTCTTCCCTTCTCTACTTACACAACATTTCATTACTCTCATCTCTTCTCCACTTACTACATCATCTTAGAATTAATTTTATGCATTGTATTATTTTTTGCATGCCTTCATTTTTGAAGGCTTAGAATTGTATTTCTTTTTATATGCCACCTACATGGAAGGTTTTACCTCCTAAAGGGATGGCTAAATTTTTACATTTTTCATGCATCTTTTGGTTGTATATTAATGTTTGAGAATCTAATATTTAAGTTTTATACAGTATTTATAAGGATTTCATTCTAGCTTTATATAATGTCAATTTATTTTGGTTTCGTTTTTAATTTTATCATGAGCTGAATTTTTATTTTCCTAGGGTGATGAGGTAGCTTACTAATAACGGATTGAATCTTAACTTATTAAATCTAGTTTTATTTTTCCTTTATGATTGAGTTTTAATTATTATTCTTAATGCTTTCATTTGATTGGCTATCTTTTGAATGATTTCAATATATATGTTGAGACCGGAAGGAGATACATGTGTGTAGACCCTATAATTGAAACCATAACTTGCATATGAAATAGGAATATATTCATATTAGTTGTGTAGTTTTATAGAATTCCATAAATCTTAATGCATAATTAATTGCTTAAATTCATATAGGAATATATTGGATTACCAATTAATTATAGAATTGCTTGACCTTGGAAGAGGCTATTAATTAAATTAGGGAAACTCGAGTATCAATCATGTGAAATAAATTGGGCTAGAATAGATAAGTGATTCAATCCGGAATTTGTTAAGTGAAATCTAATCCCTAGGACTTTTTCCCATTATTGTTTCATATCATTTGCATTCATATTTGCTCATCTTTTATTTCGTACTCTCAATCACCAACGAATCGATCAACTAAATAGAATTAAAATTACCTATTTTGGTACTTAGTGATCAATCCTCGTAGGAACGATACTGTACTCACTTCTATATTACTTGATTACGACAGTTACACTTGCATTATTTAATAGACCATTTATACTCGTAACACACAATTCAGCAAAATAATGTTTATATTACTATAACATTATTCAACTGATGAAAACTAATAAATAAATAAAAACTTTGAACTCAAACTTCGAGCCTAAGTCTAACAAAAATACTACTTGGGGATATATTTGTGTGCTTCTCAGTACTGACTCTTTTTAAGTTATATAATGCAATTAAATATGAATTATATCACCTATCATAAAGTTTTTAACAAGGATGTGTTATCATATTCTTCAGTGATGAGAAAATTTTGAAATGAGATTCAAGAATAAATATGAGAAAAATAGAGCAACTTAAAAGAAGTTGATCGATTATAAATTAGAGAGAGGAAAGCTAGGAGATTATTACCATTATTATCATTATTTGAATTTGTGTCAGCAACACCATCATCTTCATCATCTAAGGTCTCTGTGATTTCATCATCATTTGAGGTCTCTGTGATTTCTGTGATATATCATAGTATATACTAGTATGTTACAAGGGTTGAGGAAGTGAAAACAAACTCATTCATATACATATAATTTGGAGGATAAAGCAGTTCCGTAAAAGTCATATGAGGAAGGGCATAGGCTTACCTTGATGATAAGGACTTGAAAAGGTGATATTTTCCATGTCATAAAGTTCTTTGATTACATACATCCCGATCACTATTAGAGCCCTGGGTTCAGACCGTACACAAAACTGTGCATGATACCACCGATCCTCTAGAAGTCGTTCTGTCTCAAAAGTACGCATATCATCCTCTTTTAGATAGTACACACCTAAATGGGCATCATCCAACATTAGACCCTCGTTATGTAAACGCATGATATAATAAGATGCTGATTTCTTATTGATGTACACTGACGCATGAGCAAATGTTGGTCTAATATCCGGCGGTGGTTCAAGAAGAACACAAAAGCAGAGAGCAGGTGGGAAGGAGTGACGAAACCAAAAAGAAATAGAAGCTCCCTTGCTTCTGTGATCAAACCAATTTGGTATGCTTCCACTCGGCACCCAAAAATAGCACGGTTCTTCATTATTGTATCTGCCAGGAGCCCCATGTAATTCCTGTAAATCAAAACAAGTGTTGATCAAAATACACTAACTCAACACATAAATATACGTAGTGAATATAATAAGGACTAAAAATCAAAGAGAGGAATTGATTACCTCACTCAATAGTAAGCTTTTGGACTCTAAACTCAATGACATGCAGTTTTTTGCTTCTAATTGCCTTATGTTTGGTGGAATCCCTTCAACTTCTCTCAGATGCTTGCACTCATTTAACAAAAGTGTCTCCAAAAAATGACATTCTTTTATCCATGCCGGCAAAATTGTGAAATATTACCCCATAAGTCCAAATACTTCACATTCACATATCGACTAAGCTCAGTTCTAAGGAGATCATTTGATATGTTGCATCTTCGGAGATTAAACACAACTCTGTTGGGACATTGCTGGGACCAAATTGCCTCTTCTTGGGCTTCCTTCGAATTACATGATATCATCACCTTCCCATCATTCATTACTAAGATATTTTCTATTTTCGGCAATAGAAAAATGGTATTCGGGATCTCAATGACTGAATAAAAATCCACGTGAATAGTTAAACCCGTAAGCTCAGAAATATTGCAAATCGACCATGGCAATTTTTTTATTCCTGTCCCAAATAAAGATAGATGTGTTATTTTCACCTTTTCAAGTATTTCCGGAAAGTACTTTAAACTTGAGCACCAATTAAGATTGAGTTCTCCAAGGGAGGGTAACTTTATGGCACGTGGAAAGGTCTCCAGCCGGACACAACCTCTTACATCCAAGATCTCAAGTTTTGGCAAATAGCCAATTGAATCATGGATTCCAATCAAATTCCGGCAGTCCCCAAGGCTTAATTCCTTCAAACTTTTGAGATTCGATAAATTAGGTATCTCCTTAACATATTCACAACCGTGAAGATTCAAAATGCCGAAATGGTACGAATTCTGCAATAATCAAATCCATCTAAAAAGTTTAATTAAAAAAACAAGAAATTATCAAGTATAAGATAGCTGAATAGAAATGCTTATAAGATATATAGGGATCTTACCTTCATTATTGTTTTCAACAAACTCAAACAACTATACCCAAGGTTGAGCACAACAAGCTTCTTTGAACTAAAATTAGGAGGCAAACATGAAGAAGGATACCGTCTCCACTTCATTACTTTTAAGCTCTCAGGAAGATATTTGGGATCTTCTGAAAATTTTACATTCTCAAAAATGAGAATTTTTAACTCTTTCATACTCTTGAAGGCTTCTCCGTCCTAGTTGACTTCTATAGATTCCCGCCAATTGTTTAGGACTATCATCCTAACTTTATTTGTGCCCTTTCAAGTGAATCATAAAGGAAAGTCATAGTGAAAACATTACAAATTTGAAGCATCTGTTATAACAGATAGAAAACTTTTTTCCACAAATTCGAGATAGTGACATACTTTGGGATATACAATCCCGCATCCCCGTAACCAAAAATATTTAGTAGGTTCTTCAATTGAGATTTCAACCACAATCTTGATTATTCTAGGTTTTTATATAAAGAATTTAAACATTCAGTTATTTTGTATAAAAATTGAAGTGACTGTATTTTTTCAGATTAAATCTAGCAAAATCAAAATAAATCTAATTGAAAATACAAACTGTCATTGTTTATTACGTAATTGAAAATTGAATTTTATATTTTTTTTTCAAAAATTTGAATTTTTCCTGACGAGTAATATACTGAATATATATTTACTTTTGAATGATGTGAAATCTTTAAGAGATTTTCATACAAATTTATATGATTTTTTCTTTTATAATATAAAACTCTTTATTTTTTTAAAAAATCTTTAAAAATAAAAGTTGAACACTTAAAATAATATATATATATATATATATATATTGAACGGGAAAAAATTTCACGCTAAATCTATAAAGTCAGTTCTAAAAATCCAATAGTTCATGCACCATTAATAAGTTTTTTAACCTTATCAAAAACTAATTCAACCCATTCATTCATTAAATAAATTCCATACACTGAATTTATGAGTGAGACAAAAGGACTTAACAACTATGCATAAACAACGAGTTAATAACTTCAAATAACAAGGAAAATAAACATAAATCACAAAGATAAGGATGTGCCAACCAAGAGATTGTGAAAATGACAATAAAATTACACCGCAAAAAAAGTAAAAAATAAATAAATCATCCCAATTAGTGTTACTTACTGTATTGCATTCCAAAACATCAATAATATCTCGATGGAACCATAATCTGCTCCTTTCTCCTGGATTGTTTGGTGAATCTTCACAAACAATTTTTCTCCCCATATCTCGTACCAAATCATGCATTTTAATACACTTAGAATACTTTTCAATCTTTATAAGGCTTTTATCTTCCAACACTCTAAGAGAATAACTTAAATTATTAGAGTCATGAGCTGCTTCAACCATATATTTGACATATTCCAATTTTTCCCCGTTGAAGGCACAAGCAATATCAAGGAATATTTCTTTTTCAACTTCTCCTAGGTCCTCATAGCTCACCCTCAATACTTGTTGAATGTCTTTATGAAGATTTAACTTATATGCATCAAGCGCCGATTCCCATTCGTTTATAGTCTTTCCACACAAGTTAGAGCCTATTACTTCAAGGGCAAGTGGAAGGCCTTGCGCATAAGTTATTGCATGTTTCAAAACATCCTTGTAACATGGATCAACTTGGGGATTTCTAAAAGCATTCCAGCTTAACAATTCAAGAGATTCTTCATCATTGAAAACCTCCATGTTGTATGTACTTTCAACCCCATGAGCTACAAGTAAATGTTCATCCCTTGTTGTTATAATGATCCTACTCCCAGCACCGAACCAATGGCAAGCACCAGCTAATTTTTTCAATTGCTCATGATTGTCAATATTATCAAGAATCAAAAGAATCTTCATTTGTTTGAGTCTTGTTTCCATTATTCCAATGCCTTCGTTGACATCTTGTATTTTGATGTCCACTCCTACAATCTTTGAAAGTATTATCTCTTGAATTCTTTCTAGGCCAAGTTTCATTGATTTTTCTTTGACATCATGGAGAAAGCACAAACCTTCAAAATTATCAGCAACTGAATTATACAGAGCACGTGCTATTGTTGTTTTACCCAGCCCCCCCATTCCACAAATTCCTAACATGATGACCTTATCATTTGACCCAATTTGTAATAGAGAGGTTATTGCTTTCACCCGAGGCTCTAACCCAACAGGATAGTCAGAAATATGTAAAAGAACCCTATTAATTTTCCTAGATATTTCTTTCACAATCCTTTCAATAAATTGATATTCATACCCTTTCCTGAAAAGTTGCAAAAAAACAAAAATTATATCAATTCTAATTGAATTCACACTAGCAAAGAAATTTAAGTTTATTTACTTATAAACTAAGTTGAAGCTAGGAAAGGAGAAATACCAAAGTAAAAAAACAAGATGAAAGTTGCGAGTTACCTTGGATTAAAATGGTCTCCAGAAATATTTGCCACTTCATGCAATGCGTGCTTCCAACTTCGTATTTTGTCCTCATCAGCCCTTAGATTTTTTATATGCATAGATAATGATTCTTCATAATTATCTTTTTGGTGTCGCACTTTTGAAGGCTCTACATCATAAAAAATTGGCCAAACCAACTGACCCTTTCTCTTAATGCGCTCATGGATATGAACAAGTTCATTGAGACAAAATGTGGAGGAAGCATAATTCTTAGAAAACACGGTAATGGCCATTCTAGAATTTTCAATTGCATT
Organism: Inga laurina; assembly: GCA_963855925.1. NCBI lineage: Eukaryota > Viridiplantae > Streptophyta > Magnoliopsida > Fabales > Fabaceae > Inga > Inga laurina. Next base: position 62,370,689 of record OY979702.1, on the reverse strand, counting down.
GAGAAGTGTTGGTGTAATTTCATCCCCTCTTCTTAGTTCCTCATCATCAAGGAAGGTGCGAACTCCCGCTTTTTTTAAAGCATTATACAAATTTCCTGTAAAACCATGACGAGTATCTTCGCCTCTGAAATTGATGAAAACATCATAAGTCCATTGGGAACTAATGGAAGAAGAGTCCGTTACTAACCCTGTCATGATGACTTCTGGTAGAAACAAAGGAACCAATGTTAATTTAACTTATGGAGTGTGATGATATATATGGAGATGATGATACGAATGAGCTTATTACGTACCAACAAAACTGAAATTGTCGATGACGAAGTAGCTGTGGGGCACACACAATAAAACAATGGGAACTAACAAAAAGAAAGATGAAGGCTTCATTTGCCTTTCTTAAACTCAAATCAAAATGGAAAACTACTTGAAAGCAGGGGGCTAAAATTAATTGTAACACAAATTTTGTAGGATGGGGAGGCGAGTGATGGCCCCAATCGTTTCTGACGTTAGTATATAAATAAATTTTAATACCCAAGTTAAAGGTTTCAAGCATGCTTTATTTTAGAATTTGTTTCTTATATACTGTATAAATAGTTTTTCTTTGATAAAAATATATTGGATAAATAACTTGTTTTATTTTATTAAAAATATGAAAAAATAATTTGTTTTGTTCATGTTCAAATTATTTTAGAATATACTATCGCTTGCATACTAAGAATTTAGAATATATAAACAACTACTTGTTTGATTATGGTACATATCACTATTATTTTTAAATTGAGAAAATTAAAGATCCTATTATTATGCCCTCCGTCATCCAAAGATCAAACAAATCATGGAGGAGAACACAAATGAAATATAAATTCAGAACAAGAACAAATGAAAATCACAGATTTGAGCTCACCAGATGTGGACCAAGGAGGGGGAACGTTTTCTCTCGATCCACTGAAGACGGAGACGACGGAGGGAGACGCCGCCGTAAGTGGCGTCGCACGGCCGAGGGATGATGAAGGAGACAATGGTTACTTGAGAGAGAGAGAGAGAGAGAGAGAGAGGTGAGTGATGAAAAGACTCAGGCAGAGATGGAAGCAAGGCGTAGACAGCTGACTCATGCAACAAAGTCACGACACAATCACTGTATATAAATAACAAATGTGTGATGCCCCCTTTCTTTTACTCTTTTTTTTTTTTTTAAATTTTCTTGTAAAATTACATGATCGAGTAGCTTGTGAGAAATTTCCAAGGAATGATCAACCAACCAGTAACCACTACCGACAAAAGTGAGTGTGGGAAAACATTATGACTTCCCTGCTATACGCGTTAGTACTGATATAGGCAGGCTCCACTTATAAAATTAGTCTCTCCTGTAAACAATAGTACTGCCGTTCACAATACAGAATACCTCTAGCAAAAATGTAAAGTCCGGAATATAAATAATCTTTATTTTAATTAATATACTCTTCAATTCTAATTATAAGATAAAGTTAATTTTTTTTGGAGAAATTAAGAAAACCAATTAAATTACTTTAGAGTATTTATATTTATATTTTTTTTCTTCAAACTAATTAATTTGACTAATAAACTAATATATAATCTAAGGATACTAAAAATATAAACACTCTAAAGTAATTTAATTAGCTTCTTTAATTTCTCCAAAAAAGTCAACTTTATCTTATAATTAGAATTTGAGGGAGTATTTATTTTTCTGTTGTGTCTCTATGATTAATACTCACTTTCCAATTTTATTTACCCCACTCATTATATCTCATTCTCATCTCTCTAAAATAACATTCCCAATACAATTAAACACATTTCTTATTAATGATAAAAGTGAAAAAAAATTTATATTTTAGAATAAATTAAATGATTTAAACATCATTTTTTTAACCAGTATGCCGTCCTCTCTTTTCCCTTTTCTTTTTCATCTTGTGGTCATCTCTTTGGCGTCATTAGTCATTAGTCTACACGCATTGCTATACTGAGGCAAACACTCACTGATTGTTTAGAATCACTTTGATACTAAATATGTTTATTTATATAAATTGAGATAAATTTTCTCCCACATACTTATTTTATATATTGTAAATCATGATTAAAAAGTTATGTTTTATTCACTATTACAAACAAACATAAAACTAAGCCGAGAATGAAGGCAGCAACCGGTCCACTCATAAAAATGAGTCTCTTTGAAACATTTCGGCTTCACTGCGCTTTACTTGTAATACTATATTTTTAATCGAATTTATATAAAAATGACACGTAACCAACTTAATCGAATTTTTTAATTTTCTCAAATTAATTATTAGGTTATATTTTTAGGACTGTAAGGACTATCAAGTAAGTTAAACTTGTGAAACCAGCGGAGTGAGTCCACATAATCAAGTTTTTTAAAATCACCTAATTAATGAAGACATGCAAAAGAATCAAATTGATATGCTATATAATTAAAAGAGTTAAGATGTACAACTTTTAAAATGGTGGATAAATATCACAACTGTTTAGCTTTTTTTTATTTTCCGTTTACAACGCAACTGTTTATTTGATACAAAAGAAATGTATGTTGCCCTCTTTTGGCTTTTGATTTTCAATTTTCTACGTAAAATTACAGACCATCTTCAACGGCAAAAAAATAATACAGACCGTCTTCGCTACTTTACACATAGCAGCAGGCTTCACATGGGAGCATCAGAAGCACTTTTCCTTTTTATCGGTTGAAAGCTGAGCTTTTTATGTTTTATTTTTAATTATCGACTATTAATGATTTTTGACTTTGGCCTCAATATTTAGTGACATTAACTCTTTAATTAACGCGGTTAAACATGAACCAAATTCTTATAAGGCTATGGTGACTAAATATCATAATTTAAAATTATAAGAATCAAAACCAAAACTTGATGAATTGTAAAAGCAAACTATGATATTAACACGTTACAAGGAAAAGTAACATTGTAATCTACTTGACCTTGAGTTGAGAATTATTAATGAATAATGGTCCACACGGAGGTAACACAAGAAAGACAATAGAGTACCTCAATATGTAAATAATTAAACATTGGTTTCACAAAATTGTGTCAGATATTTAAAAATTTGTGAGGAATTTTAGTTTTTGATTGAATATTGATATTTTAGGTTTATACAAAAGGATTCTGAAATCAGGCATGATGTATAGGAATCGAAACTATCCAATATATACAAGAGAAGTGATTTAATGAGCTTAAGTGGCGAATGCATTATGAAGAAGGGGCAAGTTGATGAACTCTGAGATAAACATATATAAAGGCTTAGATAAAAAAAAAAAAAAAAAAAAAAAAAAAAAAAAAAAAGGAACAAAACATATTTAAGAATTATGGCCACTGATTCAAACTTGGCCTTCGCTTTTAGAGCAAGGCTTGGATGCCATCAAGGCATGGTATATATCCACAAAGTTTTTGCATTTTGATTCAGAATTCCAATTAATTGGAGGCCATGGTAGTTTCATGTTGCCTGAATTCTTGCCAGTCCATATTCCATAAAAGCATATCTCTATTTCATAAATGTGGGGTGAGATCAATAAAGTTAAAACACACATTTTTGCTGAATGCTATTACAACTCCATATCTTATTTAACAATTTTGTCCCTATAATTTGGAAAAGAAATTCATTGTCAAGATTTTCAAGTTTATCTACAAAAAGATTTTCTTAATAAATCAGTTCAAATTACAGAAGCTCATGGGACCAAAGTGTCTGATTATTGCCATATTCGATGTGACCACGAGGCCAGTTTTTCAACGCATTTATTTGTTAATTAGTACTTTTATCCACCATGACACGATTGGGGTCTCTCTCATTTTGAATAAGCAATCTGAGCAACAACCCATCGTGCTAGTTACACGGAAGCCCTACTATTCAAAAATAATATTTCAATTTAATATGAAAATATTTAGCTCAGGAATTATCAATTATCCATTAATTAATGTTCACTCTTTTTTCATAAGAGTACTGCAATAAGAAACAAATTAAAATAAACCTTAGCTTTAAAAAAGACCCAGCCATTTTGTACATAATTATAACACTAATAAAATATCAACATTAAAATAATAAAATTGAAATATAAAAGTCTGTGAGAGGAATTTCAGAGTAATAAAAATGCACCAATACATTGTTCAAAAAAAAAAAAACAATGCACCAATATGATAGTAGTTGTGAAGAAGAAACGCAGAAGAGGAAGAAAAGTTATGCTTAGCTCAAAAAGTCCAAGTCTACCATTGCCCCCCAAGAAAAGGAAAGTTCTATAGTCTATTTATGTAACATATTATTGATCTGAAAATGATATACCACCAAATAAAAATGATGAAATTATTGATCTGAACAACTTTAAAATATTGCAGGTCAAAAAAAAAACAATTTTAAATATAAATTATTTTAAAAAGGGACAAAGTTTTAAATGTTTTTGTGATTCCAGTGGCGAAAGTATTAGTTGTTTGAAGGATGCTTCCCAAGAAATTTCTTATTGTAACACCCCAAATTTTATTTACCAAAAATATATTGTAATTATTTGAATAATTCAATAAAATGGTGAATATTCATGAATTTGGATCTTGTGGATTTTGAAATATTCATATTCATAAGGAAATGGGCAAATTAATTCAAAAATTGAATTAAATTACAAAGGGGATAGCAAAATCATAATTTTGCCAATTTTGCCCAAGATTAATTATTTTCCAATTAATTGGAGTTAATTTCAATTAATCAAGGAAAATAAAGAAAAATGTATAAATTGAATATTCTTAGTGGAATAAATTAAGATTTGTGGAATAAGAAAATAGGATGGGAAAATAATTATTTGGCTCATTAACATGCCAAGTGGCATCATCTTATGCCAAACAATTAAATAAGAATTACTAAGACATGAGCACATGTGTTATTAGCAATAAAATAATAATTAGTTACACAATTGACCAAGGCAATTACATGAAGCCCAATTTGGTGTGAAAGGACCCTAAGTGGCGTTTTGCATGGGCCAAAGAAGGGAAAAGAGAATGGTTCAATCTCAATTAAATCATATGACATAAGTTGTGGAGAGATAAGGCCAAGTACACAAATGATGACAAGGGATGGCATAAAGTGGAGGGAGTATGGCATAAAGCAAGACATCATGGTGGGAGGTATGGTATACATGAAAGGTGGAGAAATCCTAACCTTTGGATAGATCAAGGGCTAGGATGAAACATGAAGAGAAGAGGTGAGATAATTTATGAAGCCACCTCCTTAATCTTTCTTGCCCATTTTCGTTCAAGCCAAAGAAAGGAGAGAGAGAGAGAGGGAGTTTGAGAAAGCTTTATGCTCTAAGAGAGAAGGAAGAAGAGAAAGACTAAGGTAAGTTATGATTTCTTAAGGTTTCTTCTTCTAATCTTTCATAAATCTCTTCTATAATCTCTTCCTTTCCATAAAATTTATGGTTTAGCAAGCAAATCTTGAGCCCAAAGAGAAAGAGAGAGGAGGACTTCTAGAGAAAGGAAAAGAACTCAAGAAGGTAACTTCACAAATCCTAAGATTATGTTAGATGTGGTTGTTGTTGATGATTATGGCTGGATTTGGTTATTTTGTTAAGTTTGTAAATTTGGAAAGTCCTAATCCTAAGGGGTTATGCTGCCCAAATTTCTTAAAATCATGATTATGAAGTGTTTAAATGAGTTAACTAAGGATTAGAAGTGGGAAAGTACAAGTTTTGGAAGCTAAAACACAAAGCTCCATTTTTCTATTTTTCTCTCAATATTTTGGCCAGACCAGATCTGGTAGTAGGAGTTGGATTTTCATGAAATAAATGGTTCCATTGGACTCAGTGGGCAAAAATAGGTGTGGTTACAGTTGGGCACTATTTCGGTAGAGGCCGAAAAAACATAATTACGAAAACGCCACTAAAATTCCTAAATAGGGGCTGTCAAGGGTATTTTCGTAATTTGACAGTGAATTTGGTGATTTCGAGCCCGGAAATGGATTCCTTGGGCGAAAATAAGTCAGAATAGCCTTAGTCAAAATTTAAAAAAAAAAACGTGCCATCGGGCCGGGGTCCCAGGGGCATTTTAGTAAATTTTCACCATAGACTAATATTACCACAAAAAACACTATGGAAGAGTCTAAAATAATACTTGGATAGGTTATGACCTATTTCTTGTATATTTAATATTTTAGGACCGAGTCGAGAGACGAAACAGCACATTTTACGAGACACCGTTAAACAGAGGATTATAAAGCGTTGAGGTAGGGACATTATCCTTCATACACTATGCCATAGTTATATGATTGTGTGGATGCCAATGTTTGTAAATGCGCTTTATTAATCAACACGATTTGCCCAGAGAGGGTCAAGAAGTGTCAAAGTCACTTACACTGGAGTTGGTGAAAACCCAACCGGTGCAGAATACTGGGGTTAGGCTCTACTCATGTATACGTGATGATGATGATGTGTTTATAATGTTCATTAATTGGTGCATACATGGCATATATCATATTTACTTTTCGCATTTTCTATGAACGATAGTATGTTTCTACTGGCATTCTCCAGAATCTCACCCTATTTTTAAACAAACATCTCAGCGGGTGCTAGTGGATCGAAAGGCGAAGACGTAGACGCCAGAAAGTGAACGGCACGTGTTTCGAGGCAAGGACAAGAACGTGGTCATAATTAGTCTATTTTGTAATATTTTGGTGAAATTTGTAAATATTAAAACTTCCGTTGTATTTTCCGTTTCCGTCGACGAACAATATCGGAATTGTAAACAAACGACGTTGGGATCGTAAACGAATATTTTTATCAGTATAATTGTAATTTTCTGTATGCCCATTGAATTTTGTCTTTATTACTCTTCAATTATCAAAATGGAAACGGGTGTTGACACTCATCCTTTCATTCAGTTTACAGTTTTAATTAAAACACAAGGAATGCTCACTACTTCAGATGAAACATCAAGAAATTAAAGGGAAAGGACTGTTTAATGGATATTAAAGAGTTTCACAATTTTTTTTTTTTTGGTGTTAATGTTTCGTTTGTAAGGAGAGAAAATGAATGGACAAGGATTATATTATTCAAAAGATCCACTTAATTTATGTTGCCTCTAATATCCATGATAAACAATTTCATCACTTTGTGTAAAGCCTGAGGATTATAATTGATCTCTTCGTCCAAGGGGCTGTTTGGCATGAGAGGAGGGGCAAGAAAGGGAGGGAAAATAAAAATTTCATGAATTGAATTTAAAGAAATTAAAGAATTGTGGTTATAAAATTTTAATAAAAAAATATAATATAAAAATGTATGAAAAATTAAAAACTTTTAATTCCGTTTCTCTAATTTTTTTTAATTTTAACTTATAAGATTTTTCCTTTCATTCCCTTCCATCCCAAATCCCTCGTACCAAAATAGCAACCATGAAATTTCTCATTCCTTCGGATTACATGTGCAAAAGTGGATCCACAACCCCGCTCATCAGAAAGATTGGCAGGGAATGCTTATCGCCCCGATTTTAGGATTTTTTGATTTTTGAAAAAAATATTTTATACACTGAAAATTAATTAGCTTAAAATATTGGGTGTTAAAAAATATTTCAGATATTAAATGCTATTGGAAAAAAATTTTAGACTGTTGGTGTTATAAAAAAAATATTTCTGAATATAGGACTAAAAATTAATTGTTTGAAATACTAAATAACAAAAACATTTCATAGTACGGTATATAATTTAATTCAAATAAATAAATAAATAAAATAATCTCCACCCAAAATGGGGGCGATGATCATTCCCTCTCATCGCGGACCCTCCAAAAGTTTAGAAGGTTCAAGTTTGCTTCTGTAAGAAACTCTTATTTATTTATTTTTTTTTTGGCCAGTGCTTCCGTAAGAAACTTAACGTTCACGTTGAGTTCCATATATAGTCTAAAGGGTTAACGTTGTGTTCCGAGACTTCAAGTTCGGCTCTGTATATTTAAACTACGTACTTGCCTTAACATAATTGATTTGATACATTAAGTTCAATATTTTAAATGAAAAATTTTAAAAGGGAAGTAACCCCTCTCCGTTATGTATGACACATGGAAGATGACAATAGCTGACAACTGTGTTAAAGCAAGAAATGCTAGAGAAACTTGCACTTTCTGAAAATTGAGGGCTGGGAATCCCCCGCAGCCAAGGATCTAAACAGAGCAGTAACTTGAATAGGGGAATTGAACTCTGTACTCGACAAGGCAGAGATGATGAAATCGTCATTTATCTGTTCCTCACAAGATGGCAAGATATCTGATGTAGAAAGATATGTATTATTAGCAGTTCTTCACAGACATGTTTCATATTACCATGTTATGGGAAACAGTAATGATTTGCCCTTTAGACAAGATATCCCACCTTGATCAGCAGTTGAAGCACAAAGAACTTGTTTTTCGCAACTACTAATTCCTTTTTTCTCCTCAATTTCTGTACGCTTCCCTTCAGTTCCAACATTTTGATGCAGTGAATGTTCCAAATCGTCATCAGTTGAATTACCCAGTATAGTTGATCCTGTACTATATTCAGAGCTGCTTGGAGAGTCCTCATATGGCTCTGGTTGCCTAGAACATACACAGAAAGTATCAGATATGTGGTGCGTTGAGCCTACAAGAAGTTACATTTTCAATAAATTTAAAGTACCTTGTATATGGTTGGCTCCCCTCATGGCCACTCTTTATGTCCTCCGCCATATTTTTGAGATTTTCAAGCTGTAAATCCATGATCTTATGTCTTGAAAGATCTGATTTGTTTGTTCGGTTCAGAAAATCTTGTAGAACCTATCATCATCATTCATAAGCATTAGAAGAGATTACTAACTAAATAATTACGAAAAGAAACAGTGAAATGAAAAACTAGAAAAAAGCTACGAACTTGAAGATGTCACATAAAAAAGCTACGAACTTGACGACGACATACAGCGCTGCCATGAGCAGACCACATGCTGTGCAAAGTAGGACCACCATTGCTATACGCGCCATCTTCGCTTGCCTGCCTGAACGACTTCCAGAATTGTCTTCGGCACATCAGTTTATGGATAGGCATAGCAATGGGTTGCCGGCGAGCATACTTAGAGGAAGCTTTGTGAAGAACGGCGTGTCCGGGATGCGTTTGGAGAATTTGTTGTAGGAGATATTGAGGACAATGAGATTTTGGAGATCCGCGAGGTAATGAAGGTTGCCAGAGAGCTCATTGTGGGAAATGTCTAAGATCCACAACTTAACCAAGCCTGAAAACTCTTGAGGAATCTCACCGGAAAGTTTATTCAAGGTCAAATTCAGTGCTATTTCAAGCCTCAATATATTACCACATTCATTGTCACCGAAATAATTGAAGACGATGCTCCCAACAAAGTCACCCCTAGATCTTGCCATTGTCTCTTCTTCGTATGGATTGCTCCCATCTTTGAACTATCCTCACCATCAAAGACGATCCCTGCCCCTCCATTGTGGTTGCAAGGTCGAAATGGACAAAGAAGACGAAAGTTGCATGGTTGAAGATCTCCACCCTTGTCATCAAAGAAGAAAATCACCACTAGGTTGCTGATCTTCACAGCAATCGGATTTGTGAGCACAAGCTTCCAGTAGAACTCGCTGACAGTGGAAGGCAAATGGTGGAGTAAAATTGAAAGAGAAAAAGAAACGAAGGCATAATAGAGTGTTGTTGTAAATGGTAGATGTTGGGGAAATAATACCTCAGGCAAGGGAAAAGGCAAAAATGAAAGAGAAAGAATAAATTCTAACAGGAGGGAATTTCAAATTTCAAAAGTATAAGACTTAAAAATTTTGCACATAGCCCAACACATATTTTGGAGTCGGTACTGTTCATATGAATAGTAAATATAGAGAGGAGCCATCAAGGGAAGCAGCTCGGTTTGACTTAAAGTCATTGTAATTTATTATATTAAAGGGTTTGTTCCAACGTGTTAACTCATATTCTTCGTTCCAGAACTCTGATGACCATGTACCAGGATTAATTTGAAGTTAATTCAGAATATGATACCTGGTATAGAAACCAAACTCAAATGTATTTATTCCAAATCTTGATGATTTATAATGAAGTTTAGAACCTATTTATAATACTAATTCATGCATTAAAATACTGTAATAGTCAACAATGACATTTTCACCAACTCTCCTCCCACCTACTCCCTCTGCATAATCGTCATGCCTTGCATCATTTCAGTCATATGCTTTAATGTCAACGTTGGTTGCTCTGCTCTGTTTCATTCTCCCTATTCTGTTTCATTCTCCCGGGGTTGGACAGGACTCGTCCTTGAGTCAAAAACAACATCATCATCAATGAATGGAGATTGATCTGAAACTTTATGCTTCAGTAAAAATAACTGGGGCTTATTTTTGATTTTGACGTGTTTATCTGGTGGCAAAGGTTCAAGCTGAATCTTCACATCATCCTTCTGGAAGGAATATGTGTTTGCATATCCGTCGTATAGAGCATGTTGATCATATTGCCAAGGTCTTCCCAGAAGAAGATGACAAGCGTCCATTGGAACAACATCACACCAAACTTCATCGTGATACCTTTTTCCAATAGAAAAAGTAACAAGGCATCGTTTTGACACTTTGACCGCGCTTCATTTATTGAACCAGTGGAGCTTGTATGGGTACGGATGGTTGTGAGTTGGTAGTTGCAACTTTTCTACCATGTAGTTAGAGACTACATTTTCACAGCTTCCGTTGTCAATAATGACGTCACAGACTTTACCTTGAGTAGTGCAGCGAGTATGAAAAATGTTGTGACGTAGCCAAGGCTCTTCTTTTACTGTGGCTGTATGCAAGCTTCGTCTAATCACAAGTGTTTCACCTTGATCAGGAGGAATGACTTCTTCATCAAAGATTGGCTCTTCATCAAAAACTGGCTCTTTCTCAGGCATAAACTCCTCTTCTTCTTCAAATACTACAGAAGCTTCCCCTTCAATAATGGTAACAACTCTACGGGTAGGACATTCTAAAGCGATATGAACGAACCCTTGGCATTTGAAGCACTTAGGTGCTTTGGAGCTAAATTCCTTAGTAGCCTTTGGTGGATGCTTGCTTGAAGCGTTAGACCGATATACTTGTGTAGGCTTGCTTGAAGAGTTATGTTGATGCATTTGTGTGGGCCGATGCATGTGTGCTTCATGTTCATCAAAAGGAATTTCAGTGGAGGAAGACGGTTGAAACGGAAACCTTTTGGGGGACTATTTCTCAATACGGATGGCTAGACAAGTAACGTCATCTAGAGTCCAATATTGTTGGAGCTGCACTGGATGGGCAATGTTAGTATTCAACCCTCCAAGATAACGGGCTATTGTTTGCTCCTCCCTTTCTTGGATATCACACTTCATCATGAGCTTATCAAATTCCCTTGTATATTCTTCCACAGTCATAGCCTTTTGGCGGAGATTATATAATTGAAAGAAATTATTTTGATAATAATTATCTGGAAGAAACTTACGTGAGAGCTCACGTCGCATTTTGTCCCACTTTCGGATCTTGCTTTTTCCTTCTCTTTCACGCCTTTTCTTGAGATTTTCCCACCATATGGAGGCATGTTTCTTTAATTTGATGGCAACAATTTTGACTTTCTGCTCATCGGGAATCTCTTTATATTCAAAAACTCGTTCGACGGTTTGAAGCCAATCAAAAAATTCGTCTGGTTGAAGCCTTCCCTCAAATTCTGGTATATCTACCTTAATGTCATTAAGGCGGAATGGTTGTTGTTGAGGACGGCGGCGGTAGTCACTGGACGACGAACTATTGTTATCTGAATCATCCTCTGGATATTCACTGTAAGATTCTAGCATGGCTTGCTGCGTTTGTACAGTGGTTTCCAGTTCCTGTATCCGACGTCTCATCTCGTCCATCTCAATCTCACGTGTGTTTCTGCGTCTTGGAGGCATTTTGGAATTGTTCTTGTGAGGTTAGATATAGGGTGGAAAGGTACAAGGATAGGATCGGTTTTTATGGCAAGTAAGGGGTAAAACTGGAAATTTTATGGACAATTGGGGTAGAAAGGTAATTTCTTAACTTTCAGGGACGGAAATGTAATTTTGGCAAAAATCTGGGGTCAAAAATGTAATTTTAGAAAGTTTTGGAGTCTAAAATGTAATTTTGGCAGAAATTTAGGGCCAAAATGTAATTTCAGAAAGTTTTTGGGGTCTGAAATGTAATTTTGGCATAAATTTGGGGCCAAAATATAATTTCAGAAAGTTTTGGGACATAAATTGTAATTTGTACCAAATTGAGGGGTCAAATTGCAATTTCTGAAAGTTTGGCTGGCTGGGATTGATGATGTGGCGGTTATGACACGTGACAGTCAACGAGTGGCTGACTTGGCGCTGCCGCAACAGATCAGGATGACGTGAATGATGACGTCATCATCTTCAACCTCTGAACTCTAGCGACTGTTTGAAAATTCCGGCGACTTTTCAGGCAACTTTCCGGCGACGTCCGTGGAGGCTCGTGGAAGTGTTTCATGGAGGTGACCGAGGCTATTCCTAGGTTTTTCGGCCTTCTGAACACGATGGTGAGGTCGGTTTCTTCAAAAAACGCTCCGAGAGTGAAAATCTGACACCCCCTTTTTCTCACGTTTTTGGTTTCTCACCCACTCCTCACTCTTTCGATCTCTGGCACTCTGGAACTCAGCTCTGGTACCAAAATGGTATAGAAACCAAACTCAAATGTGTTTATTCCAAATCTTGATGATTTACAATGAAGTTTAGAACCTATTTATAATACTAATGCATGCATTAAAATACTGTAATAGTCAACAATAGTATCTTCACCAACTCTCCTCCCACCTACTCCCTTTGCATAATTGTCATGCCTTGCATCATTTCAGTCATATGTTTTAATATCAACGTTGGCTGCTCTGCTCTGTTTCATTCTCCCTGTTCTGTTTCAATACCATATATAATCAAGTATGGAGACAACAAAGATAAGTGACTGTGCAGACTTGAACTTGACATATCAACTTGTAAAACGGAGCATACAAAAGCATGTAATTCAATATGTTTCATCATTACGTAACTACAGATACTTGTGATAATACCTATGCAAAAGTCGCGGGACATCAAACACGGATTTAAACTTACATCCCTTAGTCTTTTACCTTGCTAGAACTCCAACCTAGCAAGGTTAGTGATTTCGAGAGAGTGAGATTATGACAATCCCAGTAGCAATACACATAATAGCATGCTCTGTTCTGTTCCACAAGTGCAAATTGTATGGAAATAAAATCATATTGTTGAAACAATATAATATCCATGGCAATTGAAAAGAATACTTGGATAATTAAACTCAGTTGCAGAAATTGACAGTATAACATGCTTTCCATCTGAATACAATCACAGCTACTACCTTGTTTTTAAACTCATCTCTAACTTCTTCTCTCTTCTTCAAACACTACGTTCCTCTGTTTCTTTCTGTTCTTCTCTCTCCAAACCTCACATTTTCATTGACTTCCTCTTCTACTTGGCCATAGTTCCTGCGCTCGCCCACTTTTCTGCAGAGTTCGGTCCACATCATACACCAGTTTGCTTGTCGTTTATACATATGTACATAATTTAATAATCCTGGCTTGTTCGGTTTGGAGAACAAATTGAGGCTAATGAAATTGTTAGATAAGGATGTTGCACATTGCAACGGGCATAAGTCCTTACACACCCAAAAGGTAACTGTTAGATTTGGGAACCCCAAAAGCTATGTGGGACTTGTTACACCCATGTCGTAGGAAGGATTAATAACAAGACCGATACCTATATGATCAATTATCCTTTTCATTAGCTTCCATCACCTCTCTCAACTTGTGTCAGTATCACCATTGCTTTCACCTCACATTTTATGTGTAGGACCAACTAAGGATTAATCAAATAATTACCAACAAAACCAATGGCACTATTATATATTGTTTGTCCATGTGTACTGGATGCATGCCCTTTTGAAGTACATCAATTTAACATTTTCCCCCTGCAATGAGATAGTATATATAACTTGTTTCTTATAGATAGTATCATATTACGACACTCACATACACCATATCTATATAGTTTGAACGGTTGTTAATATGCGGATTCCATATGTGAATATGTCACACATGATATACTACTAAATATACTACAATTATTTATGTCTGTATTATTGCTATTGAGATTCGTATAATTGTTAACAGTTAACGGAGCCCGAAGATAATGTTGTGTATGCTTCTAACTTCAATTCAATGGCATGTATTTCGAATACAGGGTCAAGGAAATATATATATATATATATATATTGAATGCTTTCTGGTGGATGTTGTATGTGCTCTGTTTTAATAGCTTTTCTTTAATAATGAATTATTATAGATTTGGGTTGTTTGATTTTGGTGAGGACTATTGTTTGGGAACATTTTTTTGACAAGATATAAAGGAGTAAGTTTAAATCTGTAGGGATTGCATAAGTCAGTTTAAACCATTTGCACATTAGGAAACTGAAAAACAGAGCTTCATTATGGGCTTCAAATTGATTTCCAATGAAGAAGCATATCATTGTAAGGGAAATGACGTGACGTGACCACAGAAGCGGAGAATGAAATTATTGTAAATAAAAGAATAAGGAGCTCAAACAAGGGATCATGAAATCGATTTCCTAGAAGAAATCAGTTTTAATCCTCTAAATGCCTGTTTGAGATTTAAAAAGCCAAAACAAAACTCTTCTTGCTTTACATCTGTAAAATTACTTCCGAAGACAATATATCTAAACTAGTATAGAAAGGTATGAAATGATTCCATGAGGTCATGGTTTTGCAAAACACAACTTTAATTTGAGTGTTATGTTGAAGGACATTGTTTTGTACCAAAACATATTTTATTTTCATCTTCTCTATATATATAAGATGCAAGGGGGCTAGAAAAAGGAATACTTTATTTGCAGTAGAGTGTTTTGTCAATAATATTTTACATAAATCGTCTCCAATGATGTCTAGTTTATGCATCAACAAACTCAGTTACAATGGGAGGAAAAAAAAAAGTTATAGGCATAGCACACTGAAATATATATGATTTCGCGAAATCCACATGCATGTCTTTTATTACCTTGGTAGTGACCGGAAGGCTCATTATATTTTCTACATGGACGAAGGGATGAGGATATGGCAACAAACGAATTAATCAATATGTAATTTGAAGAATTATGCAATTTTGTAAAACTCAGGGTAGTAATAGAGGAAGAGGGTACGTTACCTTGGTGATCCTTAAATGCGATATGTTCCATATCACAAAGTTGTGTGATTACATGCATCCCATTCTCTACTCTAAGCGGGCCATCGCCTGAATTAGCATATGCATGATAAACCTGTACATGATTCCACTTATTTTTCGACAAGGTCCTTCTCTCTCTAAACCACCTACATGATCCTCTACTAGCCTGTACACAACTAAATGATCATCATCAACTTTTAGTACATTATTGCTGCACTCAAAGACGTTCATGTACTCGTTCATCATTGATGGTCACTAAAGCAGACAAAAAAGAATCAGAATATTCTGGAAGAAGAACACCATTGATTGGTTTAAGAAGAATACAAACGCATAGAGGTGGGAAGGAGTTACGAAACCAAAAGGAAAAAGAAGCTCCTTTGCTTCTATGATCAAACCACATTGGGATGCTTCTACTCGGCACACAAGAGACAAAAGCTGTATCTCATAATGTGGTGCCAGCAGCTTCCACTTGACTTTGAGAGAGGAAATGATCCACACTGAGGCTCTTTCTACTTATTAATAAATACTGTAATACCATTCTGATTTAAGAGGAAAGACCTTAACTAAGAAATTTTCCATTACTTAGTGCTCACCTTTTCTTAATAGGATTGCAATAAGGAAATAATTAAAGGACAATGGCTTTAGCCAAAAACAAAAAAGATACATGGTGATGATATATGTAATTGGAAAACTTGACATAACATATGTAAGAAAATTAATGTAAGTATTGTTCTCAGCTAAATATTATTGAATGGACATGATGTTGTAAGTTCTCCAGAGTTTATTTAAATTGATCTAAAATATCTAAAAGGCAATTTCTTTTCCTGATATAATCTAATGTTCATATGAAGATAGGAAAATCATTATATAATAATGACAAATCACTAGCTAACTTGATGTATGTATGTATGTATGTATATGTATGTATGTCTGTCTGTCTTGAGTGAAGAAATGGCATCGTGTCGGTGGATTTGGCAATCAATCTCTTTTGTTGTTTCTTAAAGCGAAAGACATCTCTCTTCCGCATTTAATTTCTCTATAGTGGAATTTAATTATTTGCTGTCTCCTTGCTGGTTCTGCTCAATGTTGATGAAAATGTGGATTCATTTTATACGAGTGGTTTCCAGAACAGACAATAATAAAAACAAACATTAAGGTTCGTCTTTTAGGACACATTGACACCCGATGCATTTACTTCACTGTATGGGGAAAAATTAAGGCGAAACGTTACTAGTATTTTTTTAGCGTGAACCGTGAAGGCATTCTGTGTACTCGGTCTATACTTTATCTATAACCTTACGCCTCAATATGACTGAGGAGAGGAATGGACTTTGCGGTTCCTGTCTAAGTTTTGCGTGTTGGTGAAAGTTCTATTTTACTTTTCTTAGTTAAACCTCGTAGCTTATTTGGAGAGGGATTGAACCAGGTTTGGATCCTCTCGAAATGCAAGATTTATGATGTGCAAGAAATCAATAGGTTATCTTCAAAATATGTCTAGTGATATGCTTCAGTTACGTATGCTTTTTGGAAAATTCAAGGGCAGATATACTAGTTCCTGAACCTAATTTGTTTGATCTTGAACATTTGACCCACCAGTGAACCTCATTGCACAAACTCCCACTTTTTGTGAGTGGTTGGATGAAATGCTCTGTCCCATTAACCCGTTATTTCTCAAATGACATGAGTTTCAACAATTTCACTTTGTCACATCTATGGGTGTGCAATAACTCCATTTGTAGTAGATAGTCAAGTGTTCTAGATTGGGACCTTCGCAATTCAGGTCTTTTACTTGTTACAAGTGCCCATGTAGCCCTGGAAAGGCAACATAAAGTGATGATGGTTTATGTTTTCCCATCTAATGCATTGGCAATTTGGCGGTGCTCGGGTATGGAGAGTGGAAATACAGTCATGCTGTCATTGACCTTTGGGTGATCTGTGACAGAGGAACTCTGTTATTCTTCTTTGTTTGCTCATTGAACTAACAAATTGGAGTTGCATTTCTTTTCCCCAACACCATCATTAATGTAGCCATGCTTGGTGATGTGTTCGTTTTCCCCAACACTATGTATATAGCAATGTTGCGTAAAAAAACGGAAAAAAAAAAGTGTGGAGCATGCATGTATGCATGATTGAACCAAAGATGGTAAAACCTGAATGGGGTAAGGCCCTCAATTGGATAGGGCGGTAGTACGGGGTCATGTGAATATAAGCGTAAATTTGTGTGGGTATTGTTTAAGAAAAAAGAATATTAATATTTGGTATATCAAGAAAAAAGAATAATAACCACTGACCAAATTCAGTATTACACTAGGTGAAGGATTATAGTATGGGTTTGCAGGCATTCAGCTTTTGAAAACAAATGATTTTTTTAAACAATATTCTTAACCACTGACCAAATTCAAACTTAAGCGAATCAAGCAACAATAATATTCAGAGCACTGCTCTCCATCGATAAGTTTTTTTTAGCCACCATAACTACTTAAACAAACATAAAAATAGTACTTTTTTTGTTTGCGGTATGAAATAATAAAGTCCATCAAAACAAATGACAAAAACTGCCTTTTCCTGTGATTACGAATTTGTCCATCTATTATCAACATGCTAAATTGCAGTCTAATTGAAGTTATTGGGTTGAATGTAGTACCTTGATCATTATTAATTATTTCTTGATCTCTTTAAGCATATAAAGGCAGCTGAACTCTGCAAGTTAAATGTCATAAATTGAAATATTATTAACATGAAAGGCCACACAGCTGCATAAAAACAAGGGATCAGAATGAAGAGGGGGTCTCAAAGCTTCATAACTCAGGAAATATAGTTTGACCTCATTCTCGTCTCAACTTAAAGCAAACACACTTGGAACTTTACATAACAGAGCATACAACATATATCAATTATAAGAATAACTTAAAACCATATATAGCCCATGGATTATTCATATACATTAAAAAAGAATGATATAAGTACACAAATCACAGCACGTCAACAACAAAATCATGGTAATAAATGGCTAGAACTAGAATGTAACCTTATTAAACACAACATAATAGCATGCTCTGTTTCGTTCTGCAAGTGTAAACTGTAATGAAATAAAATCATAAATATTCTTCAAACAATAAAGTAATAGCTATGGTAACTGAGAAGCATAGATGAAGAATGAAACTCAGTTGCAGTAATTGACAGCCTAACATGTTATCTATCTGAATACAATCATAACTTTGGATGAAAAGAACATGAAATTCCAACCAAATGTGTTCCTGTGCTTCTTTAGTTTCTGCTCTTCTTTTCCTAAGTTTGTTCAAACAGAACAGATTTAAATTGATTAACAAATTACAGAGATACACCAACAATGACAAGTCTAGTTGAATCCTGAACTCAACAACTCACATCTTAATTATGTGCACTGTACAGGCACCATAACTATAGTTTTGAACGGTGTCTGTATTACTACTGCTAAGATTCGCATGAATCTTACTCTTTAAAAAGTAAATGAATGTGCAAAGTTCAGGAAAAATAATGGAAATGTGAAGCATGCAAGTCATCATGGCATGTATTCAGAATCTAGAATAGATGAAACATATAGCTTTTCTATAATAATGAATTGTTATAAATTTGAGTTGCTGTTTGGAGACATTCTTATGACAAGATATAAAAGTGTAAGTTTAAATCTGTGGGGATGACATGAGTCAGCTTAAACCATTTGTACAAAAAAGGAAACTGAAAAACAGAGCATTATTATGTCTTCTTTCTTCCGACCTATTTTCAATGGCCATCATAAGGAGTAACATATAAAATTTAATATTTTTAATTATGTTTTCCGCGAAGTGTGATAATTTTCAGACTTTGCAAATAAAAGTCTAGCTATAACAGGGAAAACATGGAATGGTGAGACCGATTATGGAACGGTGACCTGATAATTTTCCGTGAAGCATCATAAGGTGGTAAATCAGTTACATTTCATTTTATTTTAAGTCTACAGCAAACAAAGACAACGTATCTAAGTAATTAAACTGGTGTAGAAAGGCATGGAATCAATTCCAGGAGATGATAATTTGATTTCATGAGGTCATGGTTTTACAAAACAACTTTAATTTGGAGTCACAAATAAAGAATGAGAAATAGTTTAATTTCATAAAGTGAGACAACTTTAATATACACGGATATATTTTTCAACCAAACTGCTATTAAAACACATAATTAACTTATGAAAGATTAAAAAATTAAATAGAAATGCAACAACATTCTTTTTGCAGTTAATGATAAGAATACCTACTACACATTGCCATGTCATTACTCATTTATGTTGTTATCATAGATTACTATCTCCTTTCCTTTGGCTTTTCTAGTGTCTTCGAAGCTCTTTGAAACTTGTTCAACATTGGTGGAAGTTACATCTTTTTGTTGTTGAAGTGCTGCAATCCAAACACCAATTAAGATTTTAATTTGTTTAAAATCTTATATACACTTTCATGAAATGCACATATCTGTTATTACCTTGGTGATTGGCTGACTCATCATAAAAAGGTGTTTCACGTAAGGATAGCCACTCGCCATCTTCAATACTATTGCCTGTTAGTCATTTATTTTGTTTGTTTTAGTTTAGATAGAGATTTGCATTATGTTGGGGGTAAATTGGTGGATTATATTCAAAACAAGGATGCACCTAAACAAGGGTACCAAGAGAGCCACTTTACTCATTATTAATATTACTTACAATTACATATATCAATTTAATGGAGATTTGAAATTAACCTGTTTGGCAATTAATTAATGTGATTATTATTGTGTCACATTGTCACTTAATTACCACTCTTATCTTTATTATTCATCTAGTTTGTAAAAAAAAAATTGTTCCTAAATATAAGTCATTAAGTTGTTTTTCAATTTTAACCCTATTGAAAATGTAGGTGAGAGAGAGTGTATAACATCTCCTTTTTTTTTTTTCAATACTCATTATTAAATAAGGGCAAATTTTGAAAACTGAATCAATTTAACATATATATATGTTAATGGTCTTAATTTTTATTTCTTATTATGTGATATTTGATTAAATTGGACATAGGACTAGAGCGATACCTTAGTGTCATTATATTCACCCTGAAAGTGAAACTAGGCCAATTCTCTCTAAAACTTGAGCTATTTCAGTTTCTTTTATTATTATGATAAAAGGAATACTTTAATTTATTTGTTGTAGATTGTTTTTTCACTAATGTTTTACATAACTTGTCTCCAATTATGTACATTAATTGAAGAAAAAAAGAAGTTATGGCACATTGAAATATGTGATACATCAAAAGTTGTATGCATATAAAAATTGGTGAAAATTGCAGTCTAGTTGTAGGTATTAGGTTGAATATAGTGTACCTGATTGTTATTAATTATCTCACAAGCTTTGACAAATGGGACTTGAGGTGTGGCCTCATTGTCATCCTGATTGATTGGACATATAAAGGCAGTTGAGCTTTACAAGTTAATTGTTGTAATAAATTAAACATGATTAACAAGAAAGGCCACCAACATTATAGATATCAAGTATTTTATAGAACGTAAAAAAATATAGACTTATTGAGGCAAAATTATCATTCCCCATCAATCTTCTTTTTTTATTAATTGCTACTTCTTCCTCCTCCATCCTTGTACCCACTTGTTCTGCTAAAGGATGACAAATGGTTATTTTGTTCCAAATCGTATCTATTAGTGCTTCTCTACATAGAATTAATGAAAATAAAATTTCCTTACCTGTTATATAGCATGCCTATGTTATTGTTTTAACTGTGATGACTATTTTTAGAAATGATTCTAACGGTAATTATTTGCCTAAACACACACACACAAGTTTTGTTTTCACATTGCCAAATGGATCTTAAGATCATTTTAAATAATAAAATCACGCACCAAAGACATGTGACCACGCAAAATTCAGCAAAATAATGTTTATTTTAGTTGCTATCAAAATCAACTGATGAAAACTCCAATGGATATTGATCATCATCATCATCATCATCATCTGTGTTATGCACATAAATATATTACAAAAGGTTGTGGAAATGACAACAAACTATAATCAATATGTAATTTGGAGAATAATGCAATTCTAATTTGAAAAACTCAAACTAGCAGTGATAGAGGAAGAGCGCATGGGCTTACCTTGTTTACCCCAAGTGGAATCCAATGTTTGATAAGGATTTGTAAAAGTGATATCTTCCATCTCACAAAGCTGTTTGATTACATACACCCCGCTCTCTTCTGTAACCATGCAATCAACATTTACCCAAAAAGTGATAGAAACCACTGCATGATACCAACAATGTTCCAGACGAACTGGTCTTTCAACATTATGTAGATCATCCTCTTTTAGCATGAACACAACTAAATGATCATCATCACAATATAGTGGCTCATTTAATGATATCAGGAAGTCAAGACACCATGGGTCCCCATTGATTTCCAACCATGCAGAACAACAATAAAATACACCTGATTCAGCACCCGCTGGTTTAAGAAGAAAACAGAGGCATAGAGTTGGGAAGGAGTTACGAAACCAAAAAGAAATAGAAGCTCCTTTGCTTCTGTGATCAAACCACTTCGGTATGCTTCTACTCGGCACATAAAAAAAGCACGGCCCTTCTTCCTTTGAATTATAATTGTATCTGCCAGGAGCCCCGTGTAATTCCTGTGAATCAAAACAAGTGTTGAGCTATATACACTAACTCAATCGATATATTTATTGAATATAATAAGGACTAAAAATCAAAGAGAGAAATTGATGACAACCTCACTCAATAGTAAGCTTTTGGACTCTGAACTCAATGACACGCAGTTTGTTGCTTCTAAACGTCTTATGCATGGTGGAATCCCTTCAACTTCTCTCAGATGCTTGCACTCATTTAACACAAGTTCCTCCAAAAAATGACATTCTTTCATCCATGCCGGCAAAATTGTGAAATCATTACCCGTTAAGTTCAAATACCTCACATTCATAAATCGAAGAAGATCAGTTCTAAGGATATCATCTGATATATTACATCTTGGGAGATCAAACTCAACTCTGTTGGGACGTCGCTTGGACCAAATTGCCTCTTTTTTGGCTTCCTTCCAATTGCATGATATCAATTTCCCACCACCACTATCCACTCTGATCTCTTGTATTTCCGGCAATAGAAAAATGCTATTCGGGATCTCAATGAGTGACTCATTCTGTTTAATAACTAACATCCTAAGCTCAGAAAGATTGCAAATCGACCAAGGCAATTTTTTTATTCTTGTTCTCTCTAAACATAGCTCTCTTATTTTCATTTTTTCAAGTATTTTAGGAAAGTACTTCAGACTTAAGCAGTATCTAAGATTGAGTTTTCTAAGCTCAGAAAGATTGCAAATCGACCGAGGCAATTCTTCTATTCTTGTTCCATATAAAGATAGCTCTGTTATTTTCACTTTTTCAAGTATTTCCGGAAAGTACTTCAGACTTAAGCAGTATCTAAGATTGAGTTCTCTAAGGAAGGGTAACCTGATGGCACGTGGAAAGGTTTTAAGCTGGAAACAATTTTTTACATCCAAGATCTCAAGTTTTGGTAAATAGCCAATTGAATCATGAATTCCAATCAAATTCTTGCAATTCGAAAGTCTTAATTCCTTCAAATTTCTGAGATTCGATAGATCAGGTATCTCTTCAATATATGCGCAACTGTCAAGATTCAAACTACCTAAATTGTTCGAAGTCTGCAATAACAAAATCCATCTAAAAATTTTAATAACAAAAAGGAAAGAAATTACCAAGTACAATATAGCTAACTGAAAATGCTTATAAGATAGGAATCTTGCCTTAATTATTGTTTCCAACGACCTCAAACGAGCATAATGCATGTGGAGAACAACAAGCTTCTTTGCACTAAAATTAGGAGGCAAACATGAAGAAGGATACCCCGACCACCACAGCACTTTTAAACTCTCAGGAAGATATTTGGGATCTTCTGAAAATATCACATTCTCAAAAATGAGAATTTTTAACTCTTTCATATTCTTGAAGGCTTCTCCGTCCGAGTTTACTTCTAAGCATTCCCATTCCTTGTCTTGAACTATCATCCTAACTTTATTTGTGCCCTTTCAAGCGAATAATAAATGAAAGTCATCATGAACATATTAGAAATTTGAAGCATACGTAATAATAGATAGAAAACTTTTTTCCACAAATTCGAAATAGTGACATACTTCAGCATATACAATCCCGCAACCCAGCAAATGGACCAAAAATATCTTCAACTCAGCCTCAACATATATGAATATAAGACTCTTAACAATCAAACCTTGACTTTAGTAAGTGAGTTAATGGCTTTGATTATTACAAATCTCTTAAATTATTTCAAAAGGTTTTAATCATTAATTGCAGCTAATCAGAATATTTATTTGATTGCAGTACATAAGGAATCTGCTAACAGCAATCTGAGTTCACTGAATCAAAGATAAATTGATTGTACCAACTTCTCTACTCTTACTCTTTCGACCATCTATGTTTAAACATACACACACTCTCAAACTTGTTTCCTTACTTACAGATAATGTTATTCATTCACTAAATATTTAGGAGTTTCTTCTAATGAGATTTCAACAATAGCATAAATATAAATGTTTTTTTTCTTATTTATTTATGAATAGTCTTAATTATTCTAGCTTTTGATACGGTGAATTTAAACATTAAGTGATATCATTTTTTAGATTATATCTAGCCAAATCTAATTAAAACTAATTCAAGATATAAACTACCATCATTTATTACATAATTGAAAGTTGAACTTTACATGCTTTTCCAAGAAAAAAAAAATTGAATTTTTCCTGACGATGTATTTACTGATTAAATATATTTACTTTTGAATGATGTGAAATCTGTCAGAGATTTTAAAAATAAAAATAAATTTTGAGATTTGAATGGTCAAAAATTTCATTGACTAAATCTATAAAATCAGTTCTAAATATCCAACAGTTCAGGCACAAAACAGTTTTTTTTAACCTTATCGAAAACTAATTCACCCCATTCATTCATTAAATTTCATGCATTGAATTTATGAGTCACATAAAAACTTAACAACTATGCATAAAAAATCGAGTTAATAACTTCACAAAATAAGGAAAATACAGATCACATCGATAAGAATATGCCACCAAAAGATGGTGAAAATAACAATAAAATTACAATGCAGAAAAGTAAAAATAAATAAATAAATCATCCCAATCAGTGTCACTTACCGTATTGCCTTTCAAAACATTAACTATATGTCTATATATATATATATATATATATAGAGAGAGAGAGAGAGAGAGAGAGAGAGAGAGATCTGAATGGGCAAAAATTTCATTGCCTAGTTAACAACTAGGGGGAAATCCAACTAGTTGAAGTATTGAAATCCCAAATCAAGTCTTTAAATTTAACAAATCTCTAATTAGGCCATTGATCAAAAATAGGATTTCAGAATGTCGGTAAATTTTTTTATTGCCTTCTCACATCAATCTCAAATTTTCCTTCCTCCATCTCCATTAGCCGCTTTCACCCTATCAATCACTAAAATGTAGGAGTTTAAATTTAAAAATACCAGGATGAAAATTATCCAAATTAAATTTAAATGATAATATTCAAGATGTTTCAAATCTTTCATTGATTATTGTATATCCGAAAAGAATTTTTTTAAAAATTTTTATATTAATAAAATTCAAGATAAAAGCTTATTTTAATCAGAATTCTTTTGAATATATATTATAATTTTTTTACTGGTGCAGTTTTTTACACCAATCATTTATTTATTTTTTGAACAGTTCACCAATCATTTATAAATATATGATTATCTGTGCCGTTATAAAATTCACAGAAAGTCATATTCCATCATTTATTATCAGTCATTATCAATTTGTTATATTATAGGTGGATTCATCAACAACAGTATGGATGCATGTTTTAGATTAATTTTACTATCAAAATCTTATATTAGAGCTAATAATTTTTTTTGGCCAAGTATATTAAAGCTAATAATTAAGTCTATTATTATTAAGCAAAAGTATATCTCCCCTCCTCTAATAATTCTTTTAAATTTAGCACACGTATCATCAAATTAATACTAATAATTAAATCCCTCATCATCATTATCAAGAAGCAATTACCGTAAGGCTTATGAATTCTTTTCCGTGCAACGATTTTCTTTTAGTGAGACTTTTTTGTGTAACGATGGACAAGCAGAGATTAATAATTTAGTTAAGATGGCGAATATGTCTAGGGAGCTAATTTGAGTATCTATTTCGGTCATCTATAATTAATAAGCTTTTTTGATAAATTAGGGGCATTGAAGTAATTTAACCCAATATCTAAATCCCAGCTTAGGTCATGCGGCTTGATTAATAATTTGCTATGTTTAATGACCTAAATAGGAATTTAGTTATTACAAATGACTTATAAAAGAATCTTCCCTAACAATTATGCATAAAAAAACGAGTTAACAACTACACATAACGAGGAAAATAAACATAGATCACATCAATAAGGATATGCCACCAAGAGATGGGTAAAATAACAATAAAATTACAAGGTAAAAACGGAAAATAATGTAAATAATCACAATTAGTATTACTTACTGTATTGTCTTTTAAAACATCAGCAATATCTTGAGGGCACCATAATCTACTCCGTTCTAGTCGGTTGTGTGGTGATTCTTCTCGAACGATTTCTCTCCCCATGTCTCGTATCAAATCATGCATTTGAATACGACCATAATTTCCAACATTTATGAGGCATTTATTGACCAACACTCCAATAGAATAACTTAAATTATCGATGCCATAAACTCCTTCCACCACATATTTGACATATTCCAGATATACCCCTGTGAAGAAACAAGCAATATCAAGGAATATTTCCTTTTCAACTTGTTTTAGACCCTCATAGCTCACCTTCAATACTTTTTGAATGTCGTTATCAGGGATTAATTTATAAGTGTCTAATGCAGATTCCCACTCATTTACAGGCTTCCCACACAAGTTAGAGCCAATTACTTCAAGGGCAAGTGGAAGGCCTTTTGCATAAGTTATTGCATGATTCAAAACATCCTTGTAACGTGGATCTACTTGGCGATTTCTAAAAGCATTCCAGCTTAACAATTCAAAAGATTCTTTTTCATTGAAAGCCTCCATGTTGTATATATTTTCAACCCCATGCCGCACAAGTAAATGTTTGTCCCTTGTCGTTATAATGATTCTACTCCCACTACTAAACCAATTGCAACCACCAGCTAATTTTTTCAATTGCCCATGATCGTCAACATTATCGAGAATCAAAAGAATTTTCTTTTCTTTGAATCTCCTTTTTATTACTTGAACTCCTTCATGAACATCTTGTATTTTGATGTCCACTCCTACAATTGTTGAAAGCATTGTCTCTTGTATTCTTTCTAGGCCAAGTTTCTCTGATTTTTCTTTGACATCATGGAGAAAGCACAAACCTTCAAAATTATCAGCAATTGAATTATACAGAGCACGTGCTATTGTTGTTTTACCCAGTCCCCCCATTCCACAAATTCCTACCATGACGACCTCCTCATTGGACCCGATTTGTAATAGAGAGGTTATTTCTTTAACCCGAGGCTCTAATCCAACAACATATTCAGAAACATGTAAAAGAACCCTGTTATTAATTTTACTAGAGATTTCTTTCACAATCCTTTCAATAAATTGATATTCATAGCCATTATGCCTGAAAAATTGCAACAACAAAAAAAAAAAGAGTAAGCCCTGATAGTATTCATCCTAGCAAGAAATTTATGTTTATTTACTTATAAACTAATTTGAAGTTAGGAAAGGAGAAAAGCTAGAGTAAACAAAAAACAAGATGAAAGTTTCGAATTACCCTGGTATAAAATGGAGGCCAGAAATGTTTGCCACTTGATGCAATGCAAGCCTCCAACTCTGTATCTTCTGCTCATCGGCCCTGAGATTTTTCATATGCAAAGATAATGCTTGTCCATAATTGCCCTTTTGATGTCGCACTTCAGAAGGCTCCACATCATAAAAGATAGGCAAAACCAACTGATCCTTTCCTAGAATGCATTGATGTATCTCAACAAGTTCATCGAGGCAAAATGTTGATGAGGCATAGTTCTTAGAAAATACAGTAATGGCAATTCTGGAATTTTCAATTGCATGTTTAAGTGTTGGTGTAATTTCATTCCCACTTTTTAGTTCCTCATCATCAAGAAATGTGTGAACTCCCGCATTTTTTAAAGCATTATTCAGATATCCTATAAAACCATGACGAGTATCTTCACCTCTGAAATTGATAAAGACATCATAAGCCCATTGGTGACGGAGGGAAGAAGAGGCTGATGCTAACCCGGTCATGATGGCTTCATACCGGAAATGATGAAGATATGAATGAGTTTATTACTTACCAATAAAACTGAAATTGTTGATGACAAGTAGTTGAAGCAATGAGAACTAACAACAAGAAAGGTGAAGGCTTCAATTGCCTTTCTTAATTCAAAACGAAGAAAAAAAAAAACATTGAGTTTGACTCAATGGGTTGACTAATAAACTAGTCTCTAACAAGAGAGTACCTAATAAATCATAGTTATATTTATATATTTTATCGCACAATCATCTAAGAATGTAATGATAATTTTGAGTTTAATTGGGTATTTTAAATAAAAAATAACAATGTCAAGAAAGTGTGAAAAAGATAATTACGAGTAAATAATTATAATAACAATAATATTTCTTATTTTCCGTGCATTTGCTTTTAATAATTAGAATATAGAAATAATCAATAACGATTCTATATAAAAATTATAAACAAAAACTTATATTATTTTAGAATTCATCATCCTAGCTATACGTA
Source organism: Inga laurina (assembly GCA_963855925.1). Lineage (NCBI taxonomy): Eukaryota > Viridiplantae > Streptophyta > Magnoliopsida > Fabales > Fabaceae > Inga > Inga laurina. The sequence continues at coordinate 62,342,575 of OY979702.1, read as the reverse complement.
AATATATACCACATTTTATTTTAGTCAGGAATGGATAAAATGCAAAAATACTTGAAAGTAGGGAGCTAAAATCAATTGAAACATTTTTACAAATAAAAATAAACCAATTTTAATACAAATTTTGTAGGATGGTGAGGGGAGTGATGGCCCCAATCCGTTTCTGATTTTAAAATTTGTTTCTTTTTTATTTTCGATGACCATAAAATTTGTTTCTTATATACGGGATAAATATCTTTTTTGGATAAAAATATATTTTATAAATAGCTTGTTTTTTTTTTTAAATTCGTTGCAACATCATATTAAAAATATAAAAAAATAACTTGTTTTATTCATATACAAATTATTTTAGAATATACCACCTATTGCATATTATGAACATATAAACAACTAGTTGTTTGATTTTTATGCATATCACTATGATTTTTAAATTGCGATCTCAATGTAAATTAATATTAAAACCTGTTTTAATTTATAATTTATTATAATGTGCATATAAATAACCAATTATTTTATTTTTTTAAAAAAAAATAAAAAATAAAAGTATTTATTCTTTTAGTATGCAGTTCTTTTATATAATCAATAAAAACGATGTTACAAAATTTATAGTGCATGTACTTACCTACTTATAAAACAGAAAAAAATCATAGGACAATTATATATAGAATTGAAAAGTTGAGATTGGCAAAAAAAAAAAAAAAAAAAGTTGAGAGGAGGAAAATCAACCGCACGAACAGTAGCGCGCAAAGTATCTAAATAAGATGAGGATATTTTGTTTGATGAATTAAATATTTTATTAAGACGAATAAATTGCTTCTTCAAGCAAAAGCTCCTGATTATCCTTTCTGGCTGAGGATAAATTTTCAGATTTGATGATCCAACATATGGTAGTACGCAAACACATGATAAATTATTAAAATAATTTATAATACACAAGGTTTACGAAGAAATAAATTATAAAATAAAATATGTACATGGCACTAAAATAACAAATTGTTATTAGAATAACTTCTAATATACGGGACACTTGGTCTGAATTTTAAATATGTGCAGGGTACAAAAAAATATAATGTTGAACTTTTTAAAATACATAGTGGGCACATTAGACTGAATTTTAAAGTGAATGAGAATGGACATTAAAATGGAAAAAAAAAAAAAAAACAACAGAGAACGGAGATTAAAGTCGGTGATGACATTGAGTTAGAGATTAGAAATAACTTTTTAAATCGTATTGGGAAAAAGAAACAAGAAGTAAAACTCAACGAAAAAAAAAAGAAAAATTTGGATAAAGTTATACAGAAAGTTTTATTGGTGTGAAAAATTTTATTTGTGAGAATGATTTAAATTAGAGTGTCTGTGAAAATTTATCAACCCCTACTCACTAACAAAATTTATTTTCCCCAAGTCTTCCTTAAAAAATTGAGAAAAAGACCCTATTATTATTCCCTTCTTCTTCTTCCAAAGCTCAAACAAATCATGGAGAACACAAATGAAATATTCAGATCAAGCACAAATGAAAATCACATATTCGAGCTCACCAGATGTGGACCAAGGAGGGCCAACGTTCTTTCTCGATCTCCTGAAGACGGAGATGACGGAGGGATACGCCGCCGTAAGTGGCTTCGCATGGCCGAGGGATGATGAGGAGACAATGACGACGAGAGAGAGAGAGAGAGGGTCAGGGGAGTGATAATCGTAAAAATGAGTCTCTCCTTTATATAAATGACAAATGTGTGATGCCCCCTCTCTTTTACATTTTTTTTTTTTTTAATTTTCTTGTGAAATTGCGTGATAGCGTAACTTGTGAGAAATTTCCAAGAAATGATAAACCAGGAACCACTACCGACAAAAACGAGTGTGGGGAAACATTTTGACTTCCCTGCTATACGCGTTTATACTGACAGGCAGGCTTCACAATCACATGGGAGCCGCGGTAACGTCTTTTCCCGTCGAGAAACTTTTCAGCAATTTCTCAAAGTTTTATTGACCTTTTTTTAATCAAAACTTGAAACCCCAGGAAAAAAATTATTGTGTACTGCTTTTTACAAGCAACTCTTATTCATTTTCTCAAATTATTAAGTGTTGAGAGAGTTTTTATTTATGTCTAAAAATATATATATATTTTTTGATTCATAATATAAATCACTTCTAAAAATATTTTTTTGTTTATAATATAAATCACTTATAAAATAATTAATGTACATTTAATAATTTTTTTCCTATAATTTATGCTTAAATGTGACTTCTTTTATTTTATTTTTATTTTTCAAAAAGACCTAATTTGATATTAATTAAATAAAAAAATCAATTTAAAACAGATTAACGAGCTGCCTGTCAATTTTTAGTTCTAATCAATTAGTTGTAAATGCCTTAATGGGATTTGAAAAAAAATAAATCAGTTTTTTTACATATAAAAAGAAAAAAATCAGTTAAATTGTCAAGTTTTTCTGAAATTTTTTTTTTTAAAAAAGTAAGTGCAAATTAGAGAAATCCATTGGGACCAAGGTGTCTTTAGTCTTTATTTCAATTGAGTGTGAACGTGAGACCAAGTATTTCAATTTCAATGGTTACTCTAGTACACTATTAAAGTCCTGTCGACCTATGTCTCTCTTGTCTGGAGGCTTTTAAAATTTTTTACCATACATTCATTTATGTTTTAAATTGTAGTCAGTATTCTTAAATATTTTATGGTGCATCTAATATCTTAAAATATTTTTTAAATACGTTTAGTATGTTAAAATATTTTTATACCTCGGCGATAAATGCACCAAGAGCTATTTTGAAGTGTTATAGACACAATTGAAAAAACCAATTTGGGTGCTAGAGATAAAAAATAATACTTTAACATATTAGAGGCACATGAAAAAAATATTTTCAGATGCTTGATACATCATAAAATACTTTCAGATACTTGTATAGGAAAATACTTAAGAATCCTAGATCCACCTTAACCCTTTATTTATTGTTAGTTCTTTTTCCCTCCGGTTGTAAATATAAATTAGTCTAGGTAAACTTTCCTATTTGGACCTAAAGACCTCAATCTTTTGTTTTCTTCATTTAATATTTAATTTTTTCTTACATTAGTTTCATTTAATAATTTCACAATTGTTTTACCGTCTTTCACTCTCATATTTAATACTCTCGGGCCTCGGGGTATCTTTGAAAAAATAATACATATTTTTACATAATAAATGACAAGTAACCAACTTAATCAAATTTTTTAATTTTCACAAATTAATTCTTAGGTTATGTTTTTAGGACTGTAGGGACTACCAAGTAAATTAAACTTGTGAAACCAGCTGAATGAATACACATAATCACGTTTTTTTAAAATCACCTAATTAATGAAGACATACAAAATAATCAAATTGGTATGGTACATAATTAAAAGAGTTAAGATGCAAATCTTTTAAAATGGTGGATAAATGTCACAACTGTTTATCTTTTTTCCCCCCGGTTTACAACACAACTGTTTAGTTGATGCAAAACAAATGTGTGTTGCCCTCTTTTGGCTTTTGATTTTCAATTTTGGTAATGTTTGTTTGGAATAGTGATTGAAGCTTTTAAAAACAACTTTTCAATTTTAATTTACGGTATACGAGATAAGTATATAAGAAGAGTTTTATTTCAATTTACGTGAAAATCGCTTATAAACTTTTCATAAGCCATCCCACAATGTGTGTGTTTTATTTCAGTGTTTGGTGTCCACTTAAGTTCGATTGGGTCCACTTAAGTCACATAATGACTTAAAAAAAAAGTCTTTACGTTTGATTGGATGATGAGTCAATGGAATTCGGTTGCTTTTAAGGAACTTTTAAATAAGCTTTGTGTTGTTGCTTTTTTCTGATTGTATTACATGTGAGTGTGTGAAATATTACCGTTAAAGCCATTAATGCCGACCTAATTTTTAATTTCTCTCTCTCCTCATTCTTGCCTCCTCTCATCTCCTGTCCTCTCCTCATTTTTCATTTCTTCTTCATGCGTTTTCCTTCCACCTCACAGTGTTGATCTTCCAACTCTCGGCAGGCAGGGAATCGAGCTCCAGCTGGGTCCTGTGGTTCCTTCCTCATTTTTCATTACTTGTCCTACTGTCTTTTGCGGTGGCGGTCAAAGTAGCGTTCGGTGTCAGTGGCCATTGGGCTTGAGGTCAAGGTGCTGGCTTGGAGTCCAACGGAGTTGTGTCGAGTTCGGTGGGAAACTAACGGAAAATGACGGTGGCAGACCTGTGAGTTTGAAACCGGATTTGGGTGAGTTTGGTCTGCAAGGGTTCGAGCTGCTGAGCTACGCCAGTGCGATCCAAAATAGCGATACACGGTTGAAGGTGGTGTGATGGTGGATCTGCTCAGTCGCGGTGATTTGTGCGCATTGTGAGGGTGCTCAGGTATGTTAGCTCTACCTTTGTCCATGTTCAAGAAATATTCATGGTTGCTCTACTTTTTCTTCGACCTATGCTCTGCGGTGTGGGTACATCAATGTTGTGTGTTTGCTTGTTTTCGGTTCAGGTTCGAGTGTCACGCCCTTATCTCAATTTCAACCTTTTTCAGAGTATTTGCGGAAAATGATATGCGGTTCGGTGGGCAACACATGATTAGCATGAATATCCTGATATTATGTACATAATTACATAATTTCCCCCGAGGGGTTTGTACCTGATAAATTCAAATAATGTAGCCGCACAAGGCTATTAGGGTATCCAAACCCATCCCAGTGAAACGGAGACTTCTTCCCGTCTTCGTTCCACTACTGTAATCCCCTCATACGGTACTCTGCATTGTTGTTTGCATATTTTCTGTCGTCTCCTGTCTAAATTGTTGGTAGGGGTGAGATTCGAGAGAATCTCAGTAGGAAACAGATACCATAATGCATGCATGATTGATACTATCTGTATGACATGTTAGCTTTATCTAGATGTATACCTCATAATGACATTTCTGCATGCTCAATGTTTCATACAACAAGACTATGGCCACAACAAAAACAGAAACAGAGCTTCATTTATTCAAATATGCTCTACACAATCAAGTGAAGCAATCAATTACATCATTATACAAGCAAAGATATCAAATACATGCAAGTAAGGTAAGTCCCCTACCTTAACCCTTTTCCGCCTCGAAATGCATGCCTCGATCTACGTGCAAACAGCTTGAGGCTCCATATTCGATCCTACAATGTCAAATGTACTATTTAGACATTTTCATAGTGTTTCTGGAGGTTATATGAGTCAATCTTGAAAAATTACTAAAATACCCCCGGGGACTCGGCCCTATTGTACCCTTTCGGCTGTACTTTTTTTGAAATTCTAACCTGGGCTATCCTGACATATTTTCACCCAAGGAATCCATTTCCAGACTCAGAATTATCAAATTCAATGTTAAATTACGAAATTGCCCTTGGCAACCCTACTTTTAGGGTTTTAGGGCGTTTCCGTAATTATACTTTCTCCGCCTTTTCCGAAAAAGTGCCCAACTGTAACCCCACCTAATTTTCCCTCCTGAATCCAATGGAACCATCAAATCATTGAAAATCTAACTCTAAGACCCATTTACAACCTTGGCCGAATTATATGGGTTTTCCGGGGAAAATCGGGGTTTTTCGGTTTTGGCTCCGTAAACACGTTTCTTTCTACTCATAACCACTTTATTGACTATTCTATTAGGTTACAAATAACATTAAGACCCAATTTGGGCAGCATAACAGCCCCACAAACCCATTTTCCATTTTTAGAACCAAAGACAATCCGGAAAACTTTTACTGATTAAATTGTCTACAATAACCAGAATAGTCAATATACAAGAGTTTGGAAGTTACCTCAAGCTCCCAATAGCTTTTTCTTGATGTGACCAAAACCCTAACCTTGGTAACACCACAAATCTTGCTTCAAATACCTCAAACAACATAGAAGAGAAGCTTATGAGAAAGATTATACACGTTAGGTAAAAGAACACATCTCTCTCTCTCCTTATGGCTGCTGCTCACGTCTGAAATGGTGGGAGGAAGATGATGATTTGCCTTTTATCATTTATATTATAATATTTTAATCAATTTTTTAATTTTCCAAAATTCGGATTTTTACAAAGTTTAGGCAGATTTTTGCCCAAACTTTGAAAAATCATAACTAATTCTAGAAAAATCAAATTAGAGTGATTCTAAAGCCTATAGAACCCTTGTTGAGTCTAGTTTCAAGGAAAAATATAGAATTTTGCTGAATGGAATCACAAAATTCCCAGAATTTCAATCTTTGCATACTATTCCAGAAATTTCACAGTTTTTCTGTGCTGAATTCAAAAATTCATATCTTTTTGTATATAGCTCTAATTGAGTCATATGACGTATCAAATTAAATCTTAGGATATCTACTTTCATCCTGTAAAATTTCATAATTTTTTCTCATCATTCAGTCATACAAAAGCATATGACAAACTCACTGCCTCATAGGCGATTTCACCGTAAGCATAATCACTTTCTTCAAAATTAACTAGTTTATTTTCTTTAATGCCCCAAAGATATAAGGAACATTAGAGAATAGATTTGGGACATCTACTAAATCGGGGCTTAGTAGTCCACTTAATTTAGGCTTATTCCCAAGCCTCCAATCCCAAATTTTGGGATATTACATCGAGTGTCTCTGGTTGTGTTCTTCATTTTGTTTGCTCTGGTTCATGTGCTTTTCCTCTTGTTTTTTTTTATGTATGTGCGTTTGTTTGTTTTCCTATCTGTGCATTTTTTTGTTTCCTATCTGTTTCTTTAGATCTAGGAAAATGTAAGTAGTTTGAAGTTTCTGTGTAATTAATGTAAATTAGGAGGAGGAGGAAGAACGCCCTCTATTCACTAAAGTTTTGATGTATATATATACACTTCATCAGCATCATCGCTCTGTGTCTGATTTGATTTTGAGCTGTTTGAAGTTTCTGAAATGTTTTATCAGAAACAGCAAGAACGTGCAAAATTTGAAGAAATTCTGTTTTATTTTGATCAAGTGTTGAAGATGAATGTGACAGAAAATAATTGAGCCCGAGGCAAAAAATGGAAAAAAAAAACACAAGTGTAATGCATTTTTAATCTATGCTCTGCATGCCCTCAAGCCTTCAAATACAAGACTCAAATTTATGGGAAAAATTGTATACACAGTTTTTTTTGAGTTTGTTGTTAAGCTCTTCCACATGATTACAAGATGCAGAGAAAATTTTTGAATGCATCAATGATCTACTAAAATTTTTGAGTATGTGTCTTGTGGTAACACTGTCGCCATTTGATGGTTTGGATCAATTTATCATCAAGAATGCCACTTTAACAAATGCAGATATCTTCCCAGGTTCCATTTGGCGATTAAGTTGTCAATGAGTTTATTTTTCACAATTAGTCCTTCATTTTTCATTTTTCATACTTTTTTCAATTTTTTCTCTTAAATAACATAAAAGCCACTTATGCAAAAGCCAACCCAAACATCTTTCACTTTTACATAAATCACTTATCCAATCGCTTAACCAAACACTCATTATTTTACCTAATCTGACTTTTTTCCAATTTTCAGATTCTATAAGTCTAAGCAAAAATAAGTCACTTATTCAATCACCAAACAAAACACACCCAATGTAAAATTACATACTGCAACTTATGAGAATTTTCCTAGAAATCACAAACCATCTTCACTACTTTACACATGGCACCAGGCTTCACAAGGGAGCATCAGAAGCACTTTTCCTTTTTACCTGTTGAAAATTGAACTTTTTATGTTTTCTTTTTAATTTTTGACTGAGTTTTGGTTTTAACCTCAATACTTAATGGTATTAACTCTTTAATTAACGCAGTCAAATTTAAATCAAATTCTTAAGAAATTATGGTGACTAAATATCATAATTTAAAATTTTGAGAATCAAAATCAAACCCGATAAATTGTAAAAGCGAACTATGATATTAACAAGTTACAAGGTTAAGCAAAATTGTAACCACTAATGCATATGATGTGGGGTGAGCTTCTACTTGACCTTGACTTGAGAAAGGGATAGAGGTCCACATGAAGGTAAAGCGAAAAAGACAATACAGTACCTCACTATTTAAATAATTAAATATTGATTTCACAAAATTGTGTCAGATATTCAAAAATTTGTGAGGAATTTAAGTTTTATATTGAATATTGATATTTTATGTTTATACAAAAGGATTCTAAAGTCAGGCATAATGTATAGGAATCGATACTATCCAATATATATAAGAAAAGTTATTTGATGAGCTTAAGTGGCGAATGAAGAAGGAGCAAGTTGATGAGCTCTGAGATAAACATACATAAAGGCTTAGATAATAAAAAAAGAATAAAACATATTAAGACTTAAGGCCACTAATTCAAACCTGGCCTTTGGCATGGTATATATCCACAAAGTTTTTTGCATTTTGATTCAGAATCCCAATTAATTGGCGGCCACGGTAACTTCATGTTGCCTGAATTCTTGCCAATCCATATTCCATAAAAGCATATCTCTATTTTATCAATTTGGGGTGAGATCAATAAGGTTAAAGTTCACATCTTTGCTCAATGCTATTACAACTACATATCTTATTTAACAATTTTGTCCCTATAATTTATGCTTAATTGTAGGTTCTTCCTTTTTCCTTTTTCTAATTTTCTTTTTGTAAAATTAGATATATAACAGCATAACTTCTGAGAATTTTCTAAGAAATCACAAACCAGTAACCACCGACAAAAGCAAAGTGGTGCCAGCTTCTAATTAACTTTGAGAAAAGGAATAGGAAACACAAAAAAAGACAATGTGCAAATAATTAAACATTGATTTTACTACAAAAGAGGATAAAATAATTGTGTAAACATTAGCTTGCTATTGAATATTGATTGGTTAAGTTTTCACATCATCACGATTTTTTTCCTGGGAGAAATAACAACGCACCATCATATCGTTGGTAGCTGCTAAGAAGCAACGAGGAATCATATGCCTTGATATGTTTAACTGATATTGGTTAAAAGTGTTGTTGTCCAATTATGATTTTTTTTTTTGGATAATTTTTTTACAAGTAACTTTAAGAATTATGATTATATTTGGATTTCATTTATTAAAAGCACTCGTGAATGTATAATTATAAAAAAAATATGAATTTTATAAATTTATATTCAATAAAGGAAATAAATGAACTGAAAGTAAAAACTTCATGATAAGGTTTATATATGTACAATCAAAAGAAAATTATACACGTTGGAGACTTGGAGTATATTTCAAAGAGTATATTATATGATCTATCATTATCATGGGATTTAATATCTAAATTGATAAATATGATAGCTAATTATTTTGTTAGAATGGCACTAGATTATATAATAAGGTTATTTCTTCAATAAAGTTGTTTATATTTTGATGATTATATTTAATAATAATGATAATTAAATATTTAATAATTTTTATTAAATATGATTTAATAAACGACGTGAATATTTAAATATTATTTTTACTATATAATTGTTATTATTAAAAATAATTTAAAACCTCCTGTTAAGTAATGGATAAAACAAAATTTAAAATAATATTATGTTAACTACTTTAATTGAGAAATGATAGGCAAGATATGTGTAGAAAATATTTAAAGAGAATTTTGGAGAAGGGATCAGAGAGTAAATTTGTAATATCCCGAAATTTGGGATTTGAGATTTGGGAATAAGCCTAAATTAAGTGGTCTCCTAAGCCCCAATTTAGCAGGAGCCCAAATTTATCCCCTAATGATTCTTATATCTTTGGGGTATTAAGAAAGTAAAATGGTAAATTTTGGAGAATATAATTATGTTTTCGGTGAAATTGCCTATAAGGTAGTGCGTTTGTTATGTGATTTTGAATGATCAAATGATGAGAAAAAATTATGAAATTTTACATGATAAAATTAGACATCCTAAGATTTAATTTGATAGGTAATATGACTCAATTAGAGCTATATACAAAAAGATATGAATTTTTGAAATCAGCACAAAAAAATTGTGAAGTTTCTGGAACAGCAGGCAAAGATTAAAATTCTGGGAATTTTGTGCTTCCAAATATCAAAAGGCTATATTTTTCCTTAAAACTAGACTTAATAAGGGTTCTATAGCCTTTAGAATCACTTCAATTCGCTTTTTCTAAAATTAGTATGATTTTTCAAAGTTTGGGCAGAAATCTGCCAAAATTGTGTAAAAATCCGAAAATTTGGAAAATTGATAAAATATAATAATATAAGCTCATCCTCTTCCTCCAGCCAGCAAACCACGTGAACAGATATGAAATTAGAGAGAGAAATCTTGAGAGAGTTTAGAGAGAGAAGGAGAAGAGAACTCGCAAGGTAAGCTGATTTCTTCGACGATCTAACTCCTAACGTGTATAACTCTACTCCTAAGCTTCTATTCGGTATTCTTGAAGGTTGTAAAGCTCATATTTTGGTGTGGAGGAGTTAGGGTTTTCAGCCACCTTGAGAAAAAGCTAGTGGAAGCTTGAGGTAACTTCCAAACTCTTGTATATTGACTATTTTAGCTGCTGTGGGCAATTTAATCGGTGAAATTTCGCCGGATTGCTATTGGTTTTAATTTTTGGAAATGGGTTGGCCTAGGGCTTATGCTACCCAAATTGGTACTAAATGGTAGTTGTAACATAATAAAATAGTCAATAAAGTGGTTAGAAGTAGAAAGGAATGCGTTTACAGAGCTGAAATCGCAAAACCCCAATTTTTTTTCGGAAAACCCATATATTTTGGTCAGGGCTGTAAATGGGCCTTAGAGTTGGATTTTCAATTATTTGATGGTTCCATTGAGTTCAGGAGGGAAAATTAGGTGGGGTTACAATTGGTCACTTTTTCGGAAAAGGCCGAAAAAGCATAATTACGAAAACGCCCCTGAAACCCTTAAAGTGGGGGCTGTCAAGGATAATTTTGTAATTTGACATTGAATTTGATAATTCTGAGTCCGAAAATGGATTCCTTGACCGAAAATATGTCAAGATATCCAAGGATAGAATTTCAGGAAAATTACAGCCGGACTGGGTACGGCGGGCTGGGCCGGGTCCCTGAGGGCATTTTAGTAAATTTTCACAATAGACTCATATAACCCCCAGAAACACTATGGAAATGTCTGAACTATACCTTTCGCATTATAGGATCGAATATGGGGCACGAGCTGTTGGCACGCATTACGAGGCACACATTTTGTGGAGGAAAAGGGTTAAGGTAGGGAACTTACCTCTCCTGCATGTATTTGATATTTGTGTTAGTGTGTTGATGTATGTTATTGCTTTGCTTGATTATGTGAAACATGTATGAATGATTTGAAGCTATGTTTTAATTTATGCTATGGCCATAAATATATTGTTCGAAGCATTGAGCTTACAGATTTGTCATTGTATGAGCATGAGTTATGTGATGCCAGCATATCATGTATTAAACATTTATCGTACATGCATATTGGTATTCCTGTGTTGCCTACTAAACCGCATATCATTTTCCGTAAATACTCTGGTAAAGGTGAAGTTAAGATATGGGCGTGACAAAATTGAAGATATTTTTGTTTTGCAAGTTTCATTGGGATTTTCTGATCGCACAAGGAACCTTTTTACCACTTATGCTCAATGTACGGTTGGAGGGTGAAATCACGATTTATCAAAGTTGATCGGGATTTTTTTAAAATTATCCAAACATGACAATGGGATTTATAAATACTTTTTTTGGTTTAATCGGACTTATTTGAATCGCCATCGCTTAACTAAATTACTGTTCAAATACATGCTCTTTCTACTTATTAATAAATAATATTTTGATTTAATACTAAGAAACTTGACTAAGAAATCTTCCATTGTTCCGTGTTCCCCTTTTCTTAGTAGGGACTACAATAAGGAAACCAACAATGGCTTTTGCCAAATATTATGAAATTCTATTTCTTTTAGGGAGAATTGGCTGAAAGTCCTTGATTGTAAAATTAATTGGCCATTAATACTTGGAATTTGTAGAAAGGAAATTGATATATAGAGAAGCTTAGTTGCAATTCTTGGAAACTTAGTTGGTATGGGTGTTCAATATTTTCCCATCCCGATTCCAGGCAAACTGGGAAGTTAAAATTCGGGATTGGGATTTCCTTATCCAACCCCCCCAACACACACACACACAAAAAATTAAAATTATCTAAATGGTTGAACCAATGACTGACAGTAAACCCTAAGGCCTAAATCAATCGCTTTCTACACTCTCCGTCTTTGTTACTCAGATTGGCCACTCGCTCCGTCACTCAGATAAGCCATGTCTCTTCTTTATGTGGGTTCTCCTCTGTGCTATCCAAGTTTGTGTTGGTCTGGGTATCAAGGGGAGCATAGCAATGGGACGTTGGTTACCGAAGTGAAGAAGGCAGGTGTAGAGGCAGCAGACGAGGTCGCTAAGTTTGATGTAGTGTTGTAAGATGGAAGTCGTCGTCACTTGTTACTGAAGTCACCATTGTTCATTGCTAGAGTTTGCTTGGGGGGGATATGGAGTTTGTGAAGGGTGAAGTTGGAAAGATGAAGAAGACGAGGGAGTGGATTGTAGTGAAAGAACTAATGGGTAAAAAAGGTGAAAGGGCATATCCTTATTTCATCAAGGGTAAAGTGGTCATTTCATATGGTTCCTTATTTCTGCCAAAAGGCCTCAAGACTGTTACTTTTTCTCTAGGTCTTATTCCCCAATTAATTTCTCATATGGGGATTTATCCCCAATTTACCATTTCTTCTATTTAATTTGTTTTATTTATCTTAGCTTGAGCAAATTTGTTGATTGTTGCACCCATATGCGTGGCGCGTGAGCATGTGTATTTGAACGCAGATAACCATGAAGAGCTAAAGAATAGGTTTAAACGTACACAGATTCTAAAATCCAAACATAATGCCTCGTAATCAAAAATGCCCAATATAAGAAGTGATTTCATTAGCTTAAATGGCAACTACATTATATCAAGGAGGAGTGAGTTGAGGAGCTATGAGGAGGAGAACATACATTTGCAATAATATTGCATTACTTCGTAATATTCTATATATTTGCAATCCAATTACTCAAGTTCTTATTGGAGTTTTGGCTGTTGGTGCCAAAGCTTCGGTTGTCGGCCGTCGAAGTCCAGCCAGCAGGGTGGTGCTGGCGGCAGAGCTCTGGCATCGGTATGGGTTCTTTCTTTTAATAAAAAAAATTTGAAAGGCATTTTTATAAAAGCACAACATTTCAAAATTCTAGAATAATCCTTTAAGGCTTATTTATCAGTTCCATATATTAACAGACTTTTTCGGGTTTTCCAAGTTTAGATGATATTTATTTGAAGTTTTCCCAATTTTAAAGCAGTTTTAAAGCTTTTTCCTAGGTAAATCTACTTGGCAAAATACATGAGGGGTGCCTTGGAAAAATTCCAAACCTAAAATAGAAAACTTGATCTTATCCCTGAGATGAGCCTATATATAACAAGCATACTTACAAAACTTCTATAGAGTAAGATTCCTATTGAAATGAATAATAGTGAAGGTGAGAGGATAAACATACCCAAGTCTTTTGCTTAAAACATCACTTATGTACATTTTTTATTTCACAACATCCTGATTACAAAGCATGCTTCATTATCTGCCAAGAGACTTCATGAAGCAATGCTAAATTTTAGCAACTAAATATCTTGCTTTTTCTTACGGCTCAATTCGGAGTAATGGCCACCCATTAGTTGCAGAATCTCACCCCACAAATTTTCTGACGAATCTATGGAAGCTCCATAAAGCAGCCTTGAGCTACAAGCAACCACATACCAATAATCTAACTCGATCTCCTCTCTCGACTGATCTAGTTGCAATCCAACATAGCCTATGAAGAATTTGAAATCCTGCAGCTTCAGTATTCCCTTCTTCACTAGCACTGCTGCTTCAATCAAACTGTTTCGAGCTCCAAAGCATAGGTCGGGGATCACCTCTTCGAATCCCGGTAGCTTCAACTTCTCCCCTGTTCTTAGCAAAAACATGCTTGCCTCAAGAGGACCCCCAAAATGCAAGGGACAATCAGAGAAAGTGGTTGCTAGATCAAGATTAGTAGGATTTATGTTCTAAATCCTTTTGTGAAGTGAGCGATTGATGATAACTCCAAAAGGCCCTTCTTGTGGGTGCCTAGTTCCAGATATGAGAAGCAACACAACACTTCTTTCAAATGTGCAAATACCATCAAGCTTTTCTGTGACAACAAGTACACAACCAGTCTCATCTTGATTGTGAGTATCATATTCTGCTACTTCTTTTTGTAAATCAACCAAGTGATTTAAGATATAATGGAGCACAATCAAAGGTAGCATTTTTTCATTGCTTCTTACATATGCGCTAATTATAAATTGTCTATTCTTCATAAGGAGAGATTAGAAATTCAACAAGTTAGTAAGATGAGTGTATAATATAGAAAATTCTAGCTTTTGAGAAGTTTAATAAGAGGACAGGCAAAATCAATTTGTAACCTCAACCAATTCATTGCCCACAAAATTGATGGCATTATGGCAAATCAATAAAAAAGACATCATCTCACAACTGTCATACGTGTTTCCATGACATGCACGAAGAATGAGGAAATCACTATAACCTTTGAAGCATGGAGACTAACAAGGACATTACTTGAGAGTGTATGAATCATGACTCGGAATGCTCTTTTTAGCTCCTAAGCTTGATATCTACTACTCGAGCAAAAAAAGCAAAAATGCAATCATTTTATATTCTAATTTCTGAGCATACATTTTTAAAAATCCAAAATCTCCTTAACAAACAAAACAAAAATGGGGAGAATGACATTTAGGTATCATTAAAATAAACTCATGATAGAGTGGTCCCACAAAATGCCCTGATACAAGTAAAGGCCCAAGGGACTTTAATGGTGTTAGAAGTATAAGTCAAAGATAATCCCTTACCGTCAGGAAGTGCATGTAGTAAAAGTCATACATGTAGGAAAAGTTATAGTGTTAGGAACGGCATGTCGGATCCAAATTAAATCTTTCGAATGTAATTCTGTGTATATATATCTATATGTAACATTACATGAATGAGAACTTGATTTTACCTTCGTACATGGTATCAGAGCCTTCTTTGCTTCTGTTCTCCTCTATTTTTTGTTTTCTTCTCATTCCGGCCAAAACTCCATTGTTTCCGATGAAGCTCTTGTTTCAACTCCTTAGTTCAACTCAGATCCTCCTTCTTCAGTGCACCCTTAAGCAACACGCGCCACCCCATCAGATTCCCCAGCATCAAATCTGTCAGAACCCAAAATCTGGCCTCCATCTGCCTGCGCGTGAGCTCCCACGCACCGCTACCATCACCGCCGTCCCAAGCCATGCGTCTCGCGTGTACACTGTTCCGGCCGCCGTTTAAGATGGCGATTGTAGCAGATTGATTGACTGAGCTTCCTCCTCCTCCTGAAGTTTCGTGACCATCCAAGATTGTTTTATTTTTTGAGCTTTGTTCCTTGCACCCGATTTCAACATTTGTGAGTTGCAATTTGTTGCTAACTTCAGTATCTTGAGTTAATATTTCTGTCTGCGGGTCCCATGGATTAATTGAGGTACTATATATCTTGACTCAATATCTCTTTGTGGGGTCAGTGGGGTGCAGCTCACTTAAGTTAATCAGAAGCTTTGTTTGTTTATGGAATATCGCGACCCTTCCTGCTCATTTGTTGATCTTGTTATTTTGTGTGAATTGTTTGTGTACTACTATTCAACTTGCACTTGGCTGATTCTAAAAATTCTGATATGTTGCCTATGTCTACAAAGATTACTGCTTCACAGTTAAATTGGACAAATTATAGTGATTGGAACAAAACCGTTAGAGTTTATATTTTGGGAATTGAGATGGAAACTCATTTAACTGAAGATCCTCCTTCTGGTGATGAAACTAAACTTTTGACTTGGCAAAGAGCAGATGCTCGACTTCTGTTTCAAATTCAAAATTCTATTGAACCACGGATTCTATCTTCTGTTAGCCATTGTAACACTGTCAAAGAAATTATGAGTTATCTTGAATTTATGGTTTCTAGCAAACGAAATATTACTCGAATTCATGAAGTCTGTAAAGGTTTTTATCGTTCCGAATAGCAAGACCGATCATTGAAAGATTTCTTCTTGGATTTCAAGAGGATGTATGAAGAAATGAAGGTTGTCATGTCTCCACAGGCAGATCTTTCAACTCGTATTAAGAACTTGAAACTTTAGGCTATCATAAGTTTCCTTGAAGCTCTCAATCTGTCTTATGAGACTATTCGTTCTCAGATTTTGTCTAGTCAAGAACTTCCTTCTCTTGAAGATGTTTTCTCCCGGGTTCTTCGTGCTAATAGCCTGATTCACTCTTCTGTTGATCCAACTGTAAGTGCTCTAGCTAGGCGTGGTCCCTTTGAGAACAGGAATTATGGGTACAAACAAAACAACAATCCTCCTATAATGACTTCTGGCAGTATTATCTGCAATTATTGCAAAGAACCTGGACATATTAAGAAAAGTTGTCGACAATTGCAAAATAAACAACAGCGTTATCAACAGCGTGGCCTTGCTCATATTTCCCCGACACCTGGTACCTCTAATTCTGGATTTGAATCTTCTTCTGCAGGGGCCCTAGCCACAGGTACTCTGTCCTCTGGTCTTACTACTACTTCAACTAAGTAGGTCATTGATTCTAGTGCCACCGATCACATGACAGGTAATCATCACTTATTCTCTTCATATGCCCCCTATGCCAACCCGTCATCCATATTTGTCGCCAATGGTTCTTCCGTCCATGTTACTAGCTCCGGCACTGTTCAACCTACAACATCCCTCTCATTATCTTCTGTTCTTAATGTTCCTAATCTCACCTTTAACCTTTTATCTCCAAGTAAACTCAATCATCATTAAAACTACTTTATCTCAATCTTCCCTAACTATTGTTTAATTTAAGATCTATCGACGAAGCAGATTATTGGTAGAGGCTATGAATCTGGTAGACATTACATCCTTGATGATCAGGTGCCATATTCTGTTGCTTGTTCTAGTGGGTCGTCTCTCTTTGAAGTTCATTGTCGTTTAGGTCATATGTCGTTGTCCTCTCTCCGAAAATTGTATCCTCAGTTTTCCTATGTGTCTACTTTAAATTATGAGTCATGTCAGTTTGTCAAACACCATCGTGTTCATTTGGCACCTTACATCAATAAACGGGCTGCGTCCCCCTTTGAGTTAGTACATCTGATGTTTGGGGTCCTTGTTCAGTTCTGTCTCAAACTGGTTATCGTTATTTTGTCACTTTTGTTGATGATTTTTCCCGAACCACCTGGCTTTACTTAATGAAACAAAGTTATGAATTGTTTACTCATTTTCATCATTTCTGTGCTGAAATTCAAACCCAGTTTAACACTCTTGTGAAAATCTTACGAAGTGATAATGCAAAAGAATATTTTTCCGCACCATTCACCGATTACATGCAAAGTCATGGTATTCTTCACCAATCCTCGTGTGTTGATACCCCTGCTCAAAATGGTGTTGCTGAAAGAAAGAATTGGCATCTCTTAGAAACTGCACGAGCTCTCATGTTTCATTCCTCTGCCCCTAAACGTTTTTGGGCTGATGCTGTATCTACTGCCTGTTTTCTCATCAATCGCATGCCTTCAGCTGTTCTTGGTGGGGCTATTCTGTATTCCGCTCTCTTTCCTACGACTAAGTTGTTTCCTATTGATTTGGTTGTGTCTGTTTTGTTCAGAATGTCCATCCTGGTGTTAGCAAACTTGATCCCAAGTCCCTTATATGTGTTTTTCTTGGCTATTATCGAGTTCAGAAGGGTTATAGGTGTTACTCTCCTGAGCTTAGTCTTTACCTTGTGTCCACTGATGTGACCTTTCATGAGTCTTCTCCTTTCTTCACATCTTCGACTTCCTCTGTGTCTCCATCTGTCATTGCTGAGTCTGATGATGTCCTGGTTTATCATGCTCCTTCCTCACCAGTACAAGCTGCTGTTCCAGAACCTGATATTATCAATGATGATGATGCTAACAATGTTTTGCCATCACCAGTCACTGCTTCACCGACAGATTCTAGTCATGACTCCTCTGTTTCTGATTCCCCAGATCCTCCCATTGCTGTCCCTGACCTAGTTGACTCTGATCTTGCTGTTGATCCGTCTTCTGACCTACCAATTGCACTTCGAAAAGGTACACGTCCTCATTGTCCTCCCAGAAGATATGCTGACTGTACCTATCCTATTTCTTCTTTTGTATCTTACCAAAATTTGTCCCCCACTTCTTCTTCACTTGTTGCCACCCTTGGTTCCATCTCCACTCCTACTACTCTTCATCAAGCCTTGACTCATCCTGGTTGGCGTACAGCGATGGAAGAAGAACTTATGGCCCTTGAAAACGCTGGTACCTGGACTCTTGTTGATCTACCTCCTGGGAAGAAGGCCATTGGATGTAAATGGGTGTTTGTTGTTAAAACTAAGGCCGATGGTTCTTTGGAACGGTTAAAAGCTCGATTAGTTGCTAAAGGGTATGCACAAACTTATGGTATTGATTACTCTGAGACTTTCTCTCCTGTTGCTAAGCTCACCTCTGTTCATCTTCTTATCTCCTTAGTTGCCACATATCATTGGGATTTATGTCAGTTAGATGTTAAAAATGCTTTTTTGAATGGAGATCTCCTTGAAGAAGTTTATATGGAGCAACCACCTGGATTCGTTGCTCAGGGGGAGAATAGGGAAGTGTGTTATCTCCAAAAGTCATTGTATGGTCTAAAGCAAAGTCCTCGTGCCTGGTTTGATAGATTCTGTGATGTAGTCAAGAAGTTTGGATTAAGTCAAAGCAAGTGTGATCACTCTGTGTTCTACCAGTAATCTGATGCAGGCATGATTCTTTTAGTAGTATACGTTGATGATATTGTGATTGCAGGGAGTATTATCTGACAGTAACTCATCCTGATATAACATTCTTAGTCAGCAGGCTCAGCCAATTCATGGCATCACCAACGGTGGCACAATGGGAAGCTTTAGAACATATCTTGCATTATTTGAAAGGTTATCCAGGTCTTGGTATTCTTTATACAGATTATGGGCACACTAAAGTCGAGTGTTTCTGTGATGCGGATCATGCAGGATCTAAAGCCACAAGACGATCCACTACGGGTTATTGTGTGTCTGTTGGTGGAAATTTGATATCTTGGAGAAGTAAGAAGCAATTAGTTGTGTCAAAATCAAGTGCAGAAGTGGAATATAGAGCCATGTCACAGTCAGTACAAGAAATTGTGTGGGTATTTCAACTCTTGAAGGAAATTGGCATTACCACGACATTGCCTACAAAACTATGGTGTGACAATAAAGCAGCACTTCATATAGCTTCAAATTCTGTGTTCCATGAATGAACAAAACATATTGAGATTAATTGTCATTTTATTCGTGATAAGATCAAAGAAAATATTGTATCTACAGGGCACATACGATCCGACGACCAACTGGCAAATCTTCTGACAAAAGCCTTACATGGGACACGGGTTAAATATCTTTGTAACAAGTTGGGCATGATCAATATATATGCTCCAACTTGAGGGGGAGTGTTAGAAGTAGAAGTCAAAGATAATCCCTTAGGAAGCGCATGTAGTAAAAGTCATACATGTAGGAAAAGTCATAGTGTTAGGAACGGCATGTCGGATTCAAATTAAATCTTTCGAATGTAATTCCGTGTATATATATCCATATGTAACATTACATGAATGAGAACTTGATTTTACCTTTGTACAAATGGAATCAAAATCTACTAATATATATATATATATATTTTTTTTTTAGGAAAGAAATGTAATTATGTCATCAAGATGAGGTTCCTCATTGTGTGTATTCAGATTTCAGACCAGCTCTCTCCAACGCATGTTTGAGACTAGAGTATAACAAATGATCTCAAATATAAATACACTTTCAGAACTCAAAAATCAAAATATCCAGTTGAAACAAACATGCAAAAGCTACAGAATAAGAGATGACAGCTAGACATGCTTTCAAGGAACTAATATATTACCAGCTCATCTCTGAATAGCTTTGCTCGGAATTCTCTCCAGTCCATATCAGTACGATCAGATTTCCCAGAATTCATGTCTGATTTGTTGCCATCAGAGGAATTGTTATCTCCAACACCATCTCCTTCTGGGATAGACCGCTCACCATCTCCTGTAATGAATCATTATATCCATAAATGGGGAGAAGATTCTATGCATAAGATCCAGTGAAATCATATTAGTAATAAAAGTCAAAGTAATCATTAGAAAAGAAAAAATTGAGAGTTTACCGGCCAATCTTAGTCAAAACGCATATCAAACTTCCTACAAGCTGCAGTTTCTTTTAAAAGAATATATACAGACAATATATTTGACAAGTATTGCATAAAACTAGTTTGATTTTCATTTTTGGGACAATTTACTGGTCACTCTTAATGCACCAAAATCAGACAACAAGCTTGTTCAGTTACAAATCATGCAGTTCCCAATAGTTCAATTGTTAATTCATGTTCCTCACCAACTTAGAATCTTAATTCTGCTTGAAATACTTAATGAGTACTGACTGATCAGCCAAGACTCCCAGTGCTGACTTCTAGATGTTCACAACCCAGGGATCTCAATCTAAATCTGAAAAAACAGTGCGCAGAGTTTTTTTGTTTGCTAAGATTCCATGGTGGCTGCTATCATGTGTCACAAAAGAGCTGATCAATACACCTCTCTTTGGGTTATTCCTATTTTTATAATGAACACATAACGTGCAACAATTGAAGAGGGCAAAAGTTAGCTTGCTATTGATAGCCAATGAATGCCTGCACAAGATCACGGAAATAAGGTATCATTAAGAGCTAACAAAGAAAATTCACCACAAAAGTGAATGGAAGAAGGATAGATGGAGAAAAGGAGGGATTCATCAGATACCATCACATCCGACTCCTATGAAGATGATATGTGAATGTAACAAAGATTTAAAAGTTAGATAGAGTTAGTTACAGTGAGCCAACGGTAAATAGCCGTTCGGAGTAGTTAGAGTTCCGTTGGCATTAATTAGTCAGAGTTATAAGCCTATAAATAGAGATAATCATTGTAATTCCCGCGTGTGATGTGTGTTGTGATTAGCCTAATGGATTGAATCCTATTTTCTTCCTCTCATCTCTCCTCTGTCTCTCTTCTCAATCTTCTTCAAACCCTCTGTTTCTTCTTCTCTATTCTCTTTCTCTCTTTCTTCTATTTCTATACAGAATTATGATTCTGTAATAGAAGATGACAGAAAAGTTTTTGTTGCTAACAAAATAAGTTTTCTATCCAAGACCAATTCATATAGACAAATATTTGAATTTCCTTCTTTTGGAAAATGAAATGTATTTTTTCAATTTTTTTTAAAATAAAATATTTAGAGCAATATGATGAGCCCAATTGTCCATTGAGCAATATGATTGGCTAAGGCACTTGGCCTCTCGAAAGTCATGGAAGTGGTTACCGACTTTGCTATTTTTCTTGCATTTTCTGCCCACTTTAGCTACTGTTAATACAGTAATATAGATTAGAATTTCGCTGTCATTTTCCTCTTCCACCATTCACCGAAGGGGATTGTAACTAATTTCCTATTATTTTCAGCAATAATGCAAGTCTCCATCATAATAAAACATGCTTCAAAAATGCCATTCCCCAATGAACCTTCAAAATTGTTTTCAAATTTAGAGCCTCAAACATTGAATTGGAGAGATTTGAGCATGATACACACAATAAACTGCAGCCTGAAGATCATGAAGAATGAAATTTAGGCATAGAATTTAGTTGGGTGAGAGAGAGAGAGGAAACAGATATAGAGATGCCATCATTCTCTATCAATAAACTACACGATATTGATGTGCTCTATCAACAACCAAATCTAAATAAACACAATTACATATAATTTTTTGTCATTTTATATTTTTATTCTTAATATTTATTAATTATTAATAATAACTTTCAAAATAATTTCATATGATAGAAAAGTCATTTGATAGAAAATTATCGATAAGAATACAAAATACAAAACTAAAATATAAAAATATATAACCAAATTGTTAGTTTTACCAAAAATAATAGTAAAACAATTACATAAAAAAATACATAAAGATCAGATTTTTAATAATTTTCAATATAGAAAATTCCTATATTTGTTATCTCAATCATGTTGGAAGTTTTAACTGCTTGTTAAATTGTGGAGTTTAAATTTTTTTTTTTTTGGAACTATGAATTAATTGTGGTTAGCATCTTTCCCTGACAAAATAATAAAACAAAGCTGCATAAATTATCATGCGTAACAGCTAAACATGTTGGGAGCAACAATAGGAAGAAAGAAGTCTTAAAGCCACTTAAATTGTACTAAAATCATATAAAAATTCAAAAGGAAACAAAGGGGCCAAAGGATACAATGATATTTAAGAGTCTCATATTTGATACGGAAATAGAAAGTTGACACTTAAATAGTATAATTGGCATTTTGCATGAGTTAGGAAAGATGAACTTTCAGAGATTTGAAACACCCCCCCCATAAATGTGGAGTGACAGAAGCAACCAGCAATAGATCCTATTATAACTAATTTGCATAAGTGATAGATAGGTCCTTGGGTTCCACAGTCTGCTGTGTAACATAGCTACTTCTGTATAGCTCAGCGGCACTAGCCTGTCTGTATCAACTGCTATAGGTAGTGAAGGCCAAAATCAAATGTGCTGGCTGTGACATTGCTTAAAGATAAAGATCTATCTTTGGATAAAATGGTTTCAGTCCTAAGGAGGCATCCACATCCCATCTACCTTTCAGAACTTTTTCTTGTCTACTTTATTTACACACTCTCACCTTTCTTCCTCATTATCTGGTCATACACGGCGCCTAGGAAGAACCGAATTTCGAAAGTAGCATTTGCTAAGAATTCTCAATTTATATTTATAAGTTTTTTGTAATATGCTACTAGGATGTGCATGTTTTGAATTTTATGCACCTAAAAAATTTTCAACTTCCCCATAATTCAATCTAAGTATTCTAAACCCATATTTTCAAACAAAGATGGCATATTGTGTGGATCTTGGAATCTAAGATAGCAGGATGACGAGTATCTCCATCTCTGAAATTGATGAAGACATCACAAGCCCATTGGTAACTGATGGAGGAAGAAGTTGTTGCTATCCCAGTCATGATGGCTTCCTACAGGTAGAAATGAAGAAATCGACGCTAATTTAACCCAAAAAAAATTTATGGAGTGTGATGATACGATAGCGAAGATATGGAAGTGATGTAGACCTGTATGAGTTGATTACTTATCAGGAAATCTGAAGTTGCTGATGACGAAGTAGTTGTGGGGCACACAGAAAAGCAATGACAGCTAATAAAAACAAAGATGGTGGCTTCAGCTTATTACATACCAACAAAACTGAAATTGTCGATGACGAAGTAGCTGTGGGGCACACACAATAACAACCACATAGGGTGTGTTTGGAACAGCGGTGGGAAAAATAGAGTTTGTCCATTTAGCTTTTGGTAATCTTGTTTTTGGTAAAAGCCCGATTGTGTAATGTGATTTATGTTTGGATTGGCGATTGAAAAAATGGAGTTTGTCCATTTAGCTTTTGCAACCTTGTTTGGATTGGCTTAAGCATAAGTGATTTTAGAGAGAATAGTAAGAAAGAAATTAAATATGAAATTGAAAAAAAAAATTTTTTATAAAAGTTAAAGTAGGGAAAATTGGAATTTAAAATTAACACAATTTGTCCAAAAAATATTACATAACAACTTGTATCATATGTCTCGTACAATGTGGTCTCTAATTGAGTCACGCAACTGATTCATTTGAATGGAAGATCGCCTAGCATAATTTGACGTGGAAGGCTGTTCATCTACGCTATTATTATCTAAATCGACGAGATTCCCAGCTTCACCCTGGCGAAACACCACATCTCGAACATCAGTTCTCCTAATGAAATTATGTAGGGCCATTGTTGCACAAACAATGCGAACTTGTGTCTGGTAGCTATATTTACGCATGTTCTGTAATAAATAAAATCGATTCTTCCATACTCCGAAAGTCCTTTCTATAGTTGACCTCAAACTAGAATGATAAAAATTAAATGTCTCGTTTGCATTTCTAAATCCGGGTTGGCGGCTAAATTCTGGCATATGATAACGCTCACACCTATAGGGACCAAGGTAACCAAGTTGTGTCGGATAGCCAGCATCAACCAAGTAATATTTTCCTAATAAATGTTGAATTCAATTCAAACTGTTAGATAAATATAAGTGCGGCATGGCGTTAAGGTAATTGACATGAAGGTAACTTAAATATACCTGCAGGTGGATGAGGGAAGGTCATAGCTGGATTTGAAACAGCATGTTTAAACACACGAGCATCATGTGCAGTACCTTCCCAGCCAGCCGACACGAACGTAAAGCACATATCCCAATCACAGACAGCCATTACATTCTGCGTTGGATATCCCTTTCTGCCGATATATGTTTCCCGATTGGCACCGGTGATCACACACTTAATGTGCGTTCCATCTATTGCTCCAATAGCATCTTTGAAGTATGGATAATAACGGGGATCATTTGCGATCTTTGGGTGGCATACAGTGAATTCGGGATCACTCGGTTTGATATTTTCCCGAGCTAGATTCATGCAAGCATCTAATACCTTGTGCAGAAGTCTACTGACCGTTTCCCCTGAATGTTGAAAAAGTTCCTGTACCACCCTATTGCCTAAACCATGGCCAACGGTGATCAAAAACATGGCAACCATCTCCTCGATTCCAACGTTCACTGAATTCTGTAAGCCATGTTCGACCAATTTATGACACAAACTATAAAAGACATGTTTTTTCACTCTAAACATGTCATGACAGCGTGAACCATGGGTTGCTAATACCTCTTGCACCCATAATTGACCAGTGCGTGCACTTGTTTTGCGGGGTTCTTTGCATATGAAAGGCATCCAATATTGACAGATCAAAGCGGTAATTAGCTCGTACTCATCACATTCCCCGTTTATAAGAGATATAAGCCGTTCCTGGTCATCTTCCTCCACCATGTCAGGTAAGTGTTGATTGTTCGAATTTGCCATTGCTTATGGACCCTGTGAGTGTGATTAAAAACTCAATTATGAGTAATGGCAGAAATAAAATAGTCAATAAGGACTGAAAGGCATACAGTAAACAAACTGAAGTGATAATGGCATAAAATAGCTTTGATAGTGCATATTGTCATGAAGTCACATAATGTCATGAAGTCACATAATGTCATGAAGTCAGAAACATAATAAAACATAGTTTAGGTACATCTAGGAGCCATAAATCTTATAGCGCAACCACGGAACAATGAAATCCATGTTCTCTTGACAGATTGACACAAACGTTTCCCGCTCTGTCTTATCCTGAACCAGGTCGATACAGCGGTGACGAAAGTCCGCATCATGTATGAGTTCGTCAATGCGAAACAGCTGAGTCACAGCAGCATTGACACTAACTTCTTTGATAGCATCTAACGTTGCCGCTCTGTCCTTGGATGCAAATGCCATAATACTAACTGCATCCGCGATCTGCCTTGATGCTGCCCCTTTCTGCTTCTTTCTCTGTCCAGACCCCTCACCCACCTTTCTCTTACCCCGACTTCCTGACGCAGTACCAGTAGTTGATGGAGTGCTTGTTGTTAGACCAATGCTAGCAAGCTCATCAGTCACTCCGGTACTAGGCACTTGGTTAGCACTGAAAAGATCATCTTCGCTATCCCCTGACCCTTCTTCTTCATGCATTGTTGGCCTGTACACATCTTCATTCTCAGCATCTTCTGTCTGTGCTTGTGGATTTGGAAAAGGCGGTCCAATAACATCATCGCCGGTCGCCATAGCATCCTTGAATATAATCCTTAGTTCGCTTTCAAACTTTAGGCCTGTGTGTCTAAACTTTCGGTATGCTGAATTCTCCTGCAACCACACAAAACACAAAAAACTAATTAAGTAAACAAAACGAATTAGTCGAGAGCAAAACAATTAATTGTATAAGCCGCTAAATTTTCTACTACCTGTATTTTCCGCTGCCACCACTCTTTTGATGCGACGACTTTACCTGTAGGATCTCTACTGACACCGGTCGCTTTGATTAACGATTCCCAAGCCTTGAAATCTTTCCTCAGGATATCAAACCTATTCTTCAATTGTGCCCTTGTATAATCGTTCCCAGTTTTCTCATTAAATGTCGCCACGATAGCCTTCCAGCCATCCTTTGTAAAATGCAAGCCTTGGCGTTCTTTTTTGTATATTTGCTCCACGCAGGCGTACACAAAAGTTTCCGTTGTCGCATAATCCCAAACAGCTTTATCCATTTTGCTATGCCACTATTTCAACAATACTTACACCTCAAAAAACCAAATTTAAAACAACCATTCCATAAACGAAAAAATTAAATATAATCACTAAATGAATTCAGCATGATATTGTAGAAAAGTATAATTCATTTCATCAAATCGAAACTTAAAAAAACATGAAACAAATCATCGAAAGCAAGTCTTCATAATCTCCCTTGAAGCTTTATAGGCACCTAACGCCAAAACGAAGCTCACCTTGAATAAGAATTAATATGAAGGCTAAAACACAACTCATTTAATAACAACTCATTTATTCCCTTCAATCAATCAGCACAAATTATTCTGAAGGCTAAAACACAACAATTTGAATAAGAATTAATATGAAGGCTAAAACACAACATCATTGAATAAGAATTAATATGAAGGCTAAAACACAACTCATTTAATATCAACTCATTTATTCCCTTCAATCAATCAGCACAAATTATTCTGAAGGCTAAAACACAACAATTTGAATAAGAATTAATATGAAGGCTAAAACACAACATCATTGAATAAGAATTAATATGAAGGCTAAAACACAACTCATTTAATAACAACTCATTTATTCCCTTCAATCAATCAGCACAAATTATTCTGAAGGCTAAAACACAACAATTTGAATAAGAATTAATATGAAGGCTAAAACACAACATCATTGAATAAGAATTAATATGAAGGCTAAAACACAACTCATTTAATAACAACTCATTTATTCCCTTCAATCAATCAGCACAAATTGTTATGAAGAACCTCAACGCCCACAAACCCACATGCCTTTGCACAGTAGCATGAACACAGCGAATTTAACTCCAAAACAGAGGTGACCGACGCTGATCACAGCACATGAAACTCACAACAATTTGTCCTTACTTTATTTTCATTCTCACTAAACTATTACTAAAAATAAACCACAGCTAAGTCAAGCAATATAAGTTATGAATGTCCATGTTCCATTTCAAGAAAAATGCCACAGCGAACGATATATTCTCAACTGTCTCTGCCATGGGTTGCTAATACGAACCAGGCATTTCGGTTACCACACCTCTAACTCCACATTACAATAATCCCAAAACAAATCAGAATGTTTACATGGGTCAAAAGGGTGTAAACCGAAACCATAATCAAAGATGAAATATGTTGGTGCTAATTCTCTACCAAATCAAACGTCTATTTTGCAGCTTTTTAAAAAAAAAAAAATTTACAGCCAAAACGTTTCAGATCGCAGAAGCTAAAGAAGACAGTCACAGTGTACAGATCACAGAAGCTAAGCAATGTGTGTGTCTTAATGACAGACCAGGCCAGAGCAGAGGATGAACCGGACTACAAGAGCTTGGATGAAGTTCAACCTTACCTCCAAGAAGATGACGCTACCGGAGAGCAGATCCACGCCGTGAGACAAAAAGAAACGCGATGCTGAGGTGACGCCGGCAGCAAAACGCAAACACCGTCGGACTTGAAGTCCGATTTCGAAGATGAAGCACAGATCGATGACGCCGCTGGACAGATCGACGCAAGGACAGATCCAACTTCAACTTGAACCAGCTCTTCAGCTTCAAGCTTGGGTCGACGCCGAGAGAGGGAACGGACGGGAAGGACCTCAGACCGGCCGACACTGAACCACGCACGTGGAGGACGAAGATCGAAGAAGGAGAGGCTGCACTGGTTTGTCTCAGGAAAAGAGATGAATTCGACGAGGAAGGAGAGAGAGAGAAAAGAATAAAGTGGGTGGGGGTAATAATTAGGTAACGGTAATATTAAACGCTCAATTGTTTAAAGCTCACCTGGACAGCTTAACACAAAAGCTTGTGTGTATACCCAACGCTCAGTAAACCATTGGGCCTTCCAAACATCCCAATTTTTTTCTCCTTTTGCTGGCAGCGATTTTGGGATAATTTTCAGCGGTTGGGGGCCCAAACGCCCCCACCAAACACACACATAGTAGCTGTGTTCAGAGGGACAATTAAGAATCTCGAATCGGATAACGGTTGATGATATAAAAAAAAAGGCATTGAGTTTAATGCAACGGGTTGACTAATAAACTTGTACTTGATAAATCATAGTGACAGTTATATATTTTATCGCATAATCATCTAAGATTATAATGATAATTTTGAGTTTAATTAGGTATTTTAAATAAAGAGTAATAATGACACGAAAGCGTGAAATTGAATTGTATAAATAATTACTAGTGAATAATTAAAACAATAATATAGTCTTATTTTTCGTGCATTTGTTTTTAATAATTAGAATATAAAAATAATCAATAACGAGTTTGTAATCAATTTAAAACACTAGGCTGGTCGGTTACCGACCACTCGTTCAATCACCGCCGGAACAGATCGAGATCAACAACCAGAAGCTGGAAATGAGTCTCCTTTGGCAGCGTCACCGTCGAAATTGCAGAGAATAACAGCTACTGAGTGAACACCGGACAACTTCGGCACCTGGGTAACCACAGTCGTCATAAAATCTGGGACGATTGCGGCGACTGTGAAAGCACCGTCGTCGGACAGTAGCAACGGTCAAAACAATTTTGAACTTCTCTCTCTACACTTCTCTCACTAAACGATCCTATTTTTAATCTTTTACAACATTTGCATATAATTGAACACGGTTAAGGAATAGTTGCACCTATTGAAAGTCAATACTTCCGCAAAGTACAAGAATCCTTAGTTATCTGAGCTATAAATTTTGTAACGAGAGGACTTCTCATCAAATTTCTCAAAAGTTTATTGACCCTTTTTTTATCACAATTTGAAGCTCTAGGGCAAAAATTATTGTGTTCTACTTTTTACAAGAAACTCTTATTCATTTTCTCAAATTCTTAAATGTTGAGAGAGTTTTTATTTATATCCAAAAATATATATACTATTTATGGTACATAATATAAACCGCTTTTGGAAGAGTTTTTTGGTTCATAATACAAGTCACTTACTTGCAGAATAATTAATACATGTTTAACAATTTTGTTCCTATAATTTATGCTGAAATGTGACTTCTTTTATTTATTTTTTTTCCAAAAAACCTCATTTGATATAGGTTAAATTGAAAAAAAAAATCAATTTAAAGCAGATTTAACGATTAAAAAAATAAAGATTTACGAGCTACTGTCAATTTTTAGTTCTCATCGGTTAGTTGTAAATGACTTATGTATATGTGATTTGGAGAAAAAAAACAGAGAGAGAGAATCATTTTTTGTACATAAAATGAAAGAAATCAGTTAAATTGTCAAGTTTTTTTTAGAATACATAAGTGCAAATTACAAGAGTCCCCATTAGGACCAAGGTGTCTCTTTAGCCTTTTTTTTTTTTTTTTTTGTGGTAAAGTCTCTTTAGTCTTGATTTCAATTGAATGTGAACGTGAGATCAAGTATTTCAATTTCAATTATTACCGTAGTACGTGCTATTAAAGTCTCATGAATGGGAAGGTTGTCGACTTGTGTCTCTCTTGCACGGATGCTTTTAACAAATTTTACCATACATTCATTTATTGTTTAAGCTGCATTCATTCAGTAATTTTAAGTATTTTTAAGATGCATAAATTATTTTGTAGTACATTCAATATTTTAAAATATTTTTTAGGTGCGTTTAACATTTAAAATATTGTTATAACTTGGTAATAGATGTATTTTGAAGTGCTAGACGCAATTGAAAAAACAAATTTGGGTGTTGGAGGTTAAAAAAAAACAAAAAGAAAGAGAGAGAGAGAGAAGTGATTAACAAACTCAAAGTCAGATTTTCATTCGAAAGACGGTGGAGAAGACTACTGACACGTCAAGGTACTGCAAAGAGGGCTAATTGAGTGTGTGTTTGGCAAGCACCAAAACAATTATGGTTTACGCAACCCGAGACAAAACTCCTCTCCCACACTTACCTCGTAAGTCGTAAAAACTATTAAAAAGAGCTAATCCAAACACATACTGAGTCTATGGAAAAGTCCAAGTCTCCCATTCCCCATAAGAAAAGAAACGATATATCTGTTTAACAACACCCATAGTACTGCAATACTTATTAATAAATAGAGTAAAATACATTGACTATCCCTCTGTTTTACCTAAATTACACAAACATCCCTTCTATTTTGAAAAAGTATATAGACCTCCCTTGAAATTAAAATGCAAGTTACAAGAATCTCTCTTATATATTTAATATTCCATTTCCATCCACCCAACCGTTAGTTGACCATTAAGTTTGACCATTAAAAATTTACTTTGACCAAAATATCCCTTTTTCAACAAATGAATAAACATTTATATTTGTCTAAAAATAAAATTTTTTATATAAAAAAATAATTCTAATACATGTATGTTCAAAATTTCCAATATATTATAAAATTTTTTTAATTTTTATCATATTATAAAATTTTAAATTTTAAATTTTTATCATATTTCTTGAAACTTATTTATTTAGTATTCTTTTAAATGACTAAAAAATATGCCTTTCATTTGAAAGGCAAAAAGAAAAAAAAAAAGAAATATATTTTATTTACAATATGTTATTAATAATGTAAATTTGATACAATATATGACTTATATTGATTTTAAATTTTAATTTTTTTAATACATTTTTTGCACAAACATTTATAAACATTTTTATTTTAGTATGCATCTATTAATGGGATTAATCATATTTTTAATTAAGTTTTCTATGTCTACATTAATTAAATTGATTAAGTTTTTATCTTAAGATGAAAAAAATTTAACATATAACTATTTACAAAAGTAAAAAATAAGTTAAGAAAAAGAAAAAGAAAACTCTTAAATTACTTAAATAATTTTAGTCAAAATTAGGAAATTAGTAACGATGAAGGATAAATTACTAAATAGAATTTATTTTAATATAAATTTTAATTAAAAAATAAAAATCCTTAACGAAGTTAACGGTTTAGATTTAAGTGTATGTTTTTAAAATAGAGGGGAGGTCCGTATAATTAAGACAAAATGCAAAGGAGGTTAGAGTATTTTACCCTAATAAATAATATTTTAATTATTTAATAAGAATATACTTAGCTAAGGGATTATCCATTATTTAGTGTTCAAGGAATTATCAATTATTTAGTGTTAACCTTTTTTAAACAGGACTGTAATAAGGAAACGATAAAAAAGAGAGATTAGTAATTCAACATGTCAACAAGAGAAGCAGATAATAGAAACTTCTAGCTTTAGATAAATTTAATCATAGGACAGGCAAAAACAAGTAGTAGCTTCAGCCAATTAATTTCCCCCCAAATTGATGGCATTACGAAAAATCAATAAAGAAAGGCATCATCTAGCAACTGTGGTGCATGTTTCTATGACAGGCATAAAGAACAAGGAAATCATTGGATCCTTTGAAGCATGGAGACTAACAAGGACATTACCCGATAATGTGGAATGCTCTAGTTAGCTACTGAGCTATCTACTACTCAATCAAGAAAAAAAAATGCAATTATTTTATATTCTAATTTCTGACCACGTATTTTTTTTTTAGAAACCAAAATCTCCTTAACCAAAAGAAAAAGGGGAGAATAACATCTAGGTATAATTAAAATAGGCATATGACATAATGGCCTCATGAAATGGGATATTCCCTGATAATAGCGTTGTCTTATAGATTCTTACAACTTAAGGATCTCATTCTAAATCTGAGAAGACTTAGTCTTAAAAGCTTAGAGTGTTTCTTTGCCAAGATTCCATGGTGGCTGGTATCATATGGCATAAAAGAGATGATTGATGCACTTCTCTTTGGGTTATTCCTAAACAAAAACACACTAGCTAATACATTTCATTGAACTCAACGAAGGAAATATTTATATCAAGCATTCAAGTAACAAAATCCAATCCAATCACAGAGTTTCAATCCACAGAGATAATCAAATGAAATCTCAGTCTCAATCAATATAAATAACATCCTAGAACTAGGAAGTATAAAATATACAATTGAGAAATTGAATTCAACTAGATAACTCCTCTATGTAGTTCATTGAGCTCAAGCTCAAGTCTCCACTACCAAGAAGCAAGAAAAGTAGCTACTCATGGCCATTAGAGAACCCACACAATGTGCAATTTGTTAAAGCATTACACAGGAGTGACCACTAAATCTGGGAATGGAGAAAGAAGATGATACTTGTACTCTAATTAACAGAACTTATGGCATATTTGGTTCAACCCCATTGTCACCTGCAATGTAATGCAATATAAAGGGGATGTAATGCAATTAGGATTATAGGGATAATGTTTGGTAAGCTTTTTAGAAAGGGGTGCAATGACTTATTTTATAACAATGTTTTAAGATTAATGTATATTTAAAAGAACAATTTACCCTTAATTCATAAGCTCATGCCCTGCTTCTTTTTTTACAACACAACCATTTCTCTCACATAGGCGGAGAAGGATGAGCACGGCGGAGGGGACGAGCAAGGCGGAGGGGATGGCGGTGACAGAGGATGAGCATGGTGGAGTATGAAATTGTTCAATACAAGCAAATGAGAATAGGGAGGTGATTTCTTTCTTCCTCCCTTGTATCTCTACTTTCATCAGAATTTCCTTCTTCTTCTTTGTCTCTTCCTATGATGAATGGGGATTGTATTTAACTTGCCGAGGAGATGAGGTTTTGCATAATTTATGATAGTCATGGAAGGTATTGTATTCTCTCACCGTCCCTTGGCCATGTTTTATATCTGGGTCATTTAGATCTTGGTTGATTTTATCCTAATGATTGAATTATCATGCATTAAATGTGTTTCTGGGTCACTTAGATCTATTTTCTAAGGTGAGCCATATGCTTTTGCTTCAGAGAGAGAGAGAGAGAGAAGCACTGGTAATTCTTGTGAAATTAGTTGTCTTAATAAAATTGAATGATGTTCTGTGTTTGTACCTGCAGAAAAGAACTTTTGTTGGTCGATTCAAAGAGCATGCGGTTTACCTGGTCGATTCTATATAATGCATGATTTTTCTACCCAATATATCTCTTCATATCTTCTATCAATTCAAGAAATTCATAACCCTATGATTTGGATTCAATGTGTATTGACATTATTATAAGTAAGTCCAGCAATATTTTCATATCTTAAGAGTGTTCTGAATTGTGTAGTAATTGGATGAAAATATATTAGGGGAACTTGGTGCAGAAGGATTTAAATATTGTAGCTGAAGTAGGAGGTGCTGGTAAGGCAGTCATAAAAAATGACACTGTTGAAGTTAACAAAAGTGACTTTGAGATTTGCTTCTATTAAGTTGGGAAAGGCACAACCAGTATTCTTGATAGAGGAATGTATGGTCCTTTCAGTTAATAGTAATTGTTAAAATGTAGAATTATGTAAATGACCTATACTTTAACATTTCTAGAATAGTTCATAGATAGGACATGTGTCACTGTATTACTTGTCTATTGAATTTATAAATAGTAACACACAGGACCAGAGCAATCATTCTGAAGCCTATTATTTTTTATATTTGTGACTTGGTATCAGAGCATTATCTGCCAACAATGAGATAGGGCAGGTGTCACTGTATTACTTGTCTATTATTTTTTATATTTGTGACTTGGTATCATATCTTGGGAATCCCACCAGCACCCAATTCCCTAATGAGATCTCAGCCACCACAAAAAACCCTAATTCCCCTGTCCCACAGCTACAGTCCTCACCTACCCTGCCTCTCCCATCAGACTCTATTATCACATCCATCCTATCGTCCTCTACCTCTTTCCCTTTACCCATTTCTTTTCCCTTTCCCGCATCATCTTCCTTTCCTGCTATGACCGGACTTCTTTTCTACATCCAAATAGCTCAGTTCCTCTATCATACACCATCCCTTTTCTTCCATCGTCGTCTTCCCCTTCCTCCATACAACTTCCGTCATCAACCTCCGTTTCGGTAACTAGCTCTGTACTTCCACACCCTTTTTCATCTACTGGTTTGCACAGCTATTTGATCCCTTATCAATATTATGCTCCACAGTTACCGAATATGGTCACACAACCAGTTCTACTTCTGAGCTCTTTGAATCAGGCAAGTCCCGTCAAGTTGGATGGTGACAATTATCTCACTTGGAAATCAACCGTAATGCCCATTATTAGAGGCCATCAACTCAACGGATACATTTATGGGACCAAAGCCATACCTCCTGAGTATGTGCTCGATGTTGCTGAGCAAGTTTTCCCAAATCTGGTGTATGACGAATGGTAGGCGACCAATCAAATTCTGCTTGGTTGGTTGTTCGGCACAATGATCACTGAACTTGCTTCTCAAATGACCCACTGCAAAACCGTCGCTGCACTCTGGAAGGCAATAACAGAGTTCATTGGAGCAAACACCAAGTCTCGAGTTACCTATTTGAAGAGCGAATTTCAGCGTACTCGAAAGGGGTCGTTGAAAATGAGAGACTACCTGACCAAGATGAAGGCTTAGTTCGACAACTTGACTCTTGCTGGTTCTCCTTTATCCATCATAGATCTAATAACTCAAACCCTTGTAGGGTTAGATGCTGAATACACTCCCATTGTCATCATGCTATCTGAAAACGAGAACATGAGATGGTCTGATCTCTAATCCAAATTACTTACCTACAAACCATGAATAGAACAACTGCAGAGTGATTCACAAACGTCCCTGTCCACTGCATTTGCAAATCTCTTTTTTCAGCAGCGTAACCTGAATCACCATCGTTCATCAAATGGGCGTGGCAGAGGAGGTCATTGAGGAAGAAATAGAGGAGGTCACTCCTATAACCACAATAGTCGACAACAGGACAAGGACAAGTTATTTTGTCATTTGTGTCATAAGACTGGGCATGAAGTGAAAAATTGCTTTCACCGATATGATAAGAACTACAAGGGACCTACCTACAATGAACATGCTTCTGCCTATGTTGCCACACCAGAAACCACCACTGATCCTGCTTGGTACCTCGACACTGGAGCTACACACCATGTGACATACTCTTCAGATAATGTTGAACCAAACAATGTGTCTTTAGGTATAAATACTCTCTCAGTAGGATATGGATCTTCTATCAGTGTTGTGTATACTGGAAACTCAAAACTGCTATGTGATAACCCATGTAACTCTTTGAAGCTCAATAATGTCCTTGTTGCACCACGTATAGCTAAGAATCTGATCAGTGGTTATAAGCTTACTAATGATAATTCTGATGTGTTTGTTGAAATTCACTCACATGGTTGCCTTGTAAAGGACAAGAAGCAGCATAAGGTTCTGTTGCAAGGCGATACTACTCAAGGATCAACTCCAGGATTATACAAGATTGAAAATGATGTGCTTCCTGCTAATACTAGTACTAGTTCTATTTATCGTTTCAATACATCTAAGAGAGATAGAAAATGTTTACCAATTGTTTTTCTTTCTACCTTAGACTGGCATAGGAGATTAGGACATCCTAGTAGAGAGGTGTTACGTAAGGCTCTTACTGATTCTGATTGTAATGTCTCCTCTGATATTAATGAAGAATTTTCTTTTTGTGAATCTTGTCAACTTAGAAAGTCTCATAACCTTCCTTTTACATCCTCTCAATCTCATATTGCACATTCTTTGGATTTGATTCATAAAGACCTTTGAGGACCATCCCCTATAAGGTTTGTTGCTGGCTATTGATATTATATCAGTTTCTTAGATGATCACAGTAGGCACACATGGGTTTTGTCAACACTCATTTCCATTTTGATATGCGCAGGGCAATAATGAACAAGTTCCATAGGCAAACAAAAAAGTATAGTTATACTGATAATAAGTATTTGTTTACAGACAGTCATTAACAGAGCAGACATCGATAATAATGACAAATATGTACAGTATGTTTCAAAACTATTTCACATACAGACTATATACAACCACTGTATTCATCTTAGGAAACGTGCTCGTCAGTTTCCCTTCTCTGCATCCTTAGCTTTTGAGCCATTGGCACCCGCTGAGACATTTGGATTAGAAAAAAGGGGTGAGATTCCAAGGAATCTCAATAGAAACATACGATCAACACATAAAATGCGAAAATTAAATATGCAATGTACCGCATCTAGTAAAATGAAAACTCATATCATCCGTGTGTGTACACAAAATTCAAGGCCAACTAACTCATTGAAAACCCTACATGTACCTCAGCTAAGTCCTTGACTACAGCTAGGTAAGACTAGTGTACCTCAGCTAGGTCCTAGACCACAGCTAGGTAATGTGCCTTCAGCACGTGTTCAAGTCACAAAATATAGTAACACGTATCATACAAATAATCACATAGTATATGAGAGATAGTAGTTCCTACCTCGAAGTTCTATCGACCCCTTTTTGTGTGCCTCGTGAAACGTGTCGATTTTCGACTCCTGATTCGGTCTTAAAATATTAAATATACAAAAAATAGGTCATAACCTATCCAAGTATCATTTTAGACACTTCTATAGTGTTTCTTGTGGTTATATTAGCCTATGGTGAAAATTTACCAAAATGCCCCCAGGACCTTGGCCCGGCCCCGCCGTACCGGGCCCAATGGCACGTTTTCCCAAATTTTTGACTAGGGCTATCCTGACGTATTTTCATCCAAGGAATCCATTTCCGGACTAAATATTATCAAATTCAATGTCAAATTACGAAATTGCCCTTGGCAGCCCTACTTTTAGGGTTATATGGGCGTTTGCGGAATTATGTTTTCTCGGCCTTTTCTGAAAAGTGCCCAACTGTAACCCCACCTATTTTTGCCCACTGAATCCAATGGAATCATCAAATCATTTAAAATCCAACTCTAAGGCCCTCAAATATCCCTGGCCGAAATAATGGTGTTCTCCGGGAAAAATCGGGGTTTTACGATTTCGGCTCCGTAAACGCGTTCCTTTCTACTCCTAACCACTTTATTAACCATCTAATTGAGTTACAACAACTATTTGAACTAAAATTGGGCAGCATAACCCTTAGGCACACACTTTTTCAAAATTTAAAACCAATGGCAATCCGGCGAAATTTCACCGATTAAATTGTCCACAGCAGCCAGAATAGTTAATATACGAAAGTTTGGAAGTTACCTCAAGCTCCCACTAGCTTTTCTTGCTCTTGGATAAAAACCCTAACTTTTATAACACCAAATTTGAGCTTTCCAAACCTTAAAGAACAAAGAGGAGTAGCTTAGGATCGGAGTTATACGCGTTGTTAAATCGTCAGAGAAATCGGCTTACCTTGTAAGATTTCTTCTTCTCTCTCTCTCTAAAACTTGAACGTCTCTCTCTCACTTTCAGGTCTGTTCTGTGCGTGAAAATGGGCTAAAGATGAAGATGCAACATATGTTTTATAATATATAACATTATGCTTTAATTGTTTAACAATTTTTCCAAAATTCCAAAAATGAAGTTTTATGTACATAAACCTTATATACATGTAACCATGCTCATTAAGCCCAACTAATATTTTCTTATTTATGCCACATGTAGGAGACACCTAGGGGTCCCTCCCTATGGTCTCAATTGGCTTCACAACTTGTTCCGGTTATGTATACACGTATAGTCTCAATTTTGATCAAAATTGCACTTTTTGCTCAAATTTTCGATAAATTCATATTAAATTGATCAAAATATTCTAAATATATTTTTCACCTTTATTTTCCTTAATTAATTGAAATTAACTTCAATTAATTTGAAAATAATTAATTTTGTGATATTTTGGTAAAATTACGATTTTGCCATTGCCTTTTTAATCCAATTTATTCTCTTATTTTTCTTTGGCCAATTTCCATATATTTTTGGACCAAACACTTTCTCTAATATTTCTTCATTTTGAACCTTAATATTGGGCTTTTTAAATTACCCAAATTAATTCCATAATTATTTTGCTTATTTTCTCATGAAAATGAACATTTATAAAATTCATAAATTCCAAATTTATGAATATTCACCATTTTATTGAATTTCCCAAATATTTACAATATTTTTTGTGAATATAAATTTTGGGGTGTTACAGGTTTATCCACTGAAAATCAAAGATGAAGCACTCTCAGCCTTTAAACATTTCAAAGGTATGGTAGAAAATCAACTAGACAAAAAAATTAAAGTGGTTCAAAGTGATTGGGGTGGAGAATTTCGAGCTTTTCAACTCATTCTTGATGAACATGGGATTATTTTCCGTCACTCTTGTCCACACACCTCTGCTCAAAATGGTAGAGTCGAGTGCAAGCACAGGCACATAATAGAAATGGGACTTACTTTGCTGGCCAATGCTAAAATGCCTTTGTCCTATTGGTGGGAAGCCTTCTCCACTGCTGTTTACCTCATCAATAGAATGCCTACTGCAACTCTACAACATCTTTCACCTTAACAAGAAACCAGATTACAAAGGCTGCAAAATTTTTGGCTGTGCTTGTTTTCCTTGACTACGTCCCTATAATCAGAACAAACTCCAATTTCGCATTACTAAGTATGTTTTTCTCGGTTATAGTGGCTCTCACAAAGGATACAAATGCCTTAGCTCTACAGGTCGAATTTATATTTCTCATCATGTTGTTTTTAATGAAGATGACTATCCATTTGCTTCTGGTTTTCTGAATTTCAGAAAGAACCCACATGAAGAACTAGTGCAGTTTTTTGCTGTTTCTCCACTGACTGACAGCACTAGCTCTCACTCGAGAACTCCTCCTCCTAATACAATAGACACGGACAAATTAGAATCATCAATTGAAGCACAAGAATTCCCTGCAATTCCTTTTTCAGGTGGGGAAGAATCTGGGCCCTCATCCGCTGGGTCAAGCACACCAACAGTACCATATGCACCTCACACTTCTGATCCGTTGTTGAGTCCAGAATCTCACTGCAATGAAGTGATCATTGATTCTACCATTGATCCCTTGCTCTCCAGTGTTCTGATAGTCCCATCTCCTTTGCCTACTGAGATTTCACAATCGTCTTAATCTAGCTGTAATGTTCATCTAATGCAAACCAGAAGCAAAAAGGGTATCTTCAAGCCCAAAACTCCATATATTAGGCTTACTCAGGTATCATAATTGGTTCCTATCACTGCCACTGCAGCCTTGACTCAACCGTTGTGGAAACATGCTATGATAGAAGAATTTACTGCCTTGCAGAAAAATCAGAC
Source organism: Inga laurina (assembly GCA_963855925.1). Lineage (NCBI taxonomy): Eukaryota > Viridiplantae > Streptophyta > Magnoliopsida > Fabales > Fabaceae > Inga > Inga laurina. Next base: position 62,303,168 of record OY979702.1, on the reverse strand, counting down.
CTAGACCCTTGTTCCCAAACCACCAAAGCAAACTGTGGTAGAGAACAAATGGCTTTTCAAACCTAAGTTCAATCCCAATGGATCTCTTGCCAAGAAAAAGGTAAAACTTGTTGCCAAAGGGTTTCAGCAAACTGAAGGTATTGATTGTTACGATACTTTTAGTCCAATAGTTAAATCTCCTATCATCAGAATTATTTTAAATATAGATGTTGCTCTAAATTGGGGAATTAAGCAATTGATATCAACAACACGTTTCTCAATGGCTTTCTATCTGAACCTATGTATATAGAACAATCGAAAGGCTTTGTTGATCCTTCTAAGCCTCACTATGTATACAAATTGTCTAAGGCTCTTTATGGACTCAAACAAGCACCGAGGACTTGGTTTGACCGACTCAGAGGGGTACTCTTAAGTTAGGGGTTCACCAACTCAAAGAGTGACGTATCACTATTCATTTATTCTGATAAAACTCAAATTCTTATGATTCTTATTTATGTGGACGATATCTTAGTCACTGGCAGTAATGTATATGGCCTGAAATGCTTCTCTGCAAGATTACATAATATTTTCTCATTGAAAGACCTCGGCTCTCTACATTATTTCCTGGGAATAGAAGCTTACCGAGACAGGACTGGTCTCTATCTCTCTCAAGGAAAATACATTTGTGATCTCCTAGACCGATTCCACATGAGCAAAGCTTCTCCATGTCCTACTCCTATGGCTGCTCATAAATCTCTTTCTGCTCATTCAGGAGAACCTTTATCTAATCCCTCTTAATATAGAAGTGCAGTTGGTGCTCTGCAATATCTATGCAACACATGACCAGACATTTCCTTCAGTGTTGGGAAACTGAGTTAGTTCCTCTCACAACCAACAACTGAATACTGGAAGGCAGTAAAGAGAGTGTTGCGATATCTAAGAGGAACCACACATTATGCCTTACATATTAAACCTTCCACACTGCTGGATTTAGTGGCATACTCCAATACTGATTGGGCCTCTTGCCCTGATGATAGACAGTCTGTAGGAGGCTACTGTGTGTTGCTTGATGATTCACTTGTGACATGGTCATCCAAGAAACAACTTGTGGTAGCAAAGTCTAGCACCGAATTAGAATATTGGTCTTTATCCAACACAGCTGCTGAACTTAAATGGATTACATCCTTGATGAGTGAACTCAAGCTCAAAATCAAGAGGATACCTATAATCTGGTGTGATAACACCAGTGTTGCCTCACTAGCCTCAAATCTAGTTCTCCATGCCAGAACTAAGCACATTGAAATAGATGTGCACTTTGACCGAGATAAAATCCTATCCAAGTCTCTCAGCGTGCAATATGTTCCAACAGATCTTCAGATTGCCGATTGTCTCACTAAACTACTTCACCATGCAAAGTTCTGTTATCTTCGAGACAAAATGGGAGTCACTGTTACTCCAGCAAAGAGGTTGCAGCAACATCAAGAGTATGAGAGAAATACAGAGAAGAAGAAGAAGAGAAAGGAGGTCTGAAGTAAAGGAGGGAGTTAATAGTAATTGTTAAAATGTAGAATTATGTAAATGACATGTACCCTAACATTTCTAGAATAGTCCACAGATAGGACAAGTGTCACTGTATTACTTGTCTATTGAATTTATAAATAGTAACACACAGGACCGGAGCAATTATTCTGGAGCCTATTATTTTTTATATTTGTGACTCTCTCATATCAGCAATTTCTGTGGATGCAGGTGTCTCTTATTGCTTAATAAATTATATTGTCTTGTCAATCAGCTAAGTTCTATGATCTAATCTATAGATGATATACCTCTTTCTTTGATGATTATGTGAGCAGATTTTACAATCCCACTGGAAAATGGAAGTCTCCTACCTTTAGGAGTTGTTATTGCAATTGTGGTTGTGGGGGCAATTATGACAGTCTTGGGTATACTTTTGGTGGGTATACTTTTCCAAGAAAAAATGGATGTACTTTTGCATAAAGAAGGAGCAAGTTGATGTGCTCTGAGATAAACATACATAAAGGCTTAGATTAAAAAAAGGAACAAAACATATTTAAGAATTAACGCCACTGATTCAAACCTGGCCTTCGCTTTTAGAGCAAGGCATGGATGCCATCAAGCCATGGTATATATCCACAAAGCTTTTGCATTTTGATTCAGAATTCCAATTAATTTCATGTTGCGTGAATTCTTGCCAGTCCATATTCCATATTCAATGTGACCAAAGTGTCTGATTATTACCATAATCAATGTGAACACGAGGCCAGTATTTCAACGCATTTATTTGTTAATTAGTACTTTTTTCCACCATGACACGATTGGGGTCTCTCTCATTTTGATCAAGTAATCTGAACAACAACCCTTCGTATAGTTGGGTTCTAAAGAAGAAACGCGGAATTTGATCCAATTATGCAATTACACGGAAGCTCTACTATTCATAAATAATACTTCAATTTAATATGAAAATGTTTAGCTCATGAATTATCAATTATCCATTAATTAATGTTCACTCTTTTTTCATAAGAGTACTGCAATACGAAACAAATTAAAATAAACCTTAGCTTTAAAAAATACCCAGCCATTTTATACATAATTATAACGCTAATAAAATATCGACATTAAAATAATAAAATTGAAATATAAAAATCTGTGAGAGGAATTTCCGAGAAATAACAATGCACCAATATGATGGTAGCTGTGAAGAAGAAACGCAGAAGAGGAAAAAAGTTATGCTTAGCCCAAAAAGTCCAAGTCTACCATTGCCCCCAAGAAAAGGAAAGTTCTATAGTCTATTTATGTAACATATGCAGACCCGGTCTACTTTTTAATAAATGATATTTTAATTTAATATGAAAAGAACTATATATTATGGCAAAAAAAAAAAGAATTATCTTAGAAATTATGCATTATTTAATGTTCTTCCCTTTTTTAATGGAATACTGCATTAAGACGGAAATAATTAAACAATAGTTTTAGAAAAGACCCTCATTTTATATAGAGTCATATATAATAGTGTAACACTAACAAAAGAGGATAAAAAATTGTGTATTAACATTAGAATAATAAAATAATAATGTTTTCAGGCAAAAAATAAAATAAAATAAAATAATAATGTTTAAAAGTTTGTGAGGGATTTTAGTTTTATATGAAATAATTGCGTTATCACATCACTGCCAATAATTTTTCCAAAGAAACCTCGTAACCACAAATGCAAAATAACAGAAGTTTAAAAGTTTTTTGAGGAATTTTTGTTTTATATTAAATACTCCTTCCGGTCCTAATTATAAAATAAAGTTGATTTTTTAGAAAAATTAAGAAACTTAATTAAATTACTTTAGAGTATTTTTATTTTTTTCTCCAAACTAGTTAGTTTGACTAATAAACTAATATATAATATAAGGATATATAATATATGATATGATTAAGTAACTTATTTAGTTTTCTTAATCTCTCTAAAAAATCAATTCTGTCTTATATTTAGGACCAGAGGTAATAATTGATTGGCTGTCAAGAAAGAACGCAGAATTTGATGAAAAAGTTATTTTATGGTACCATAATGTTATTTTTGCTCTGATTGATAAAACTTGATTTCAAGCGCATTTACAAAACCCCTATTGAGTAAAATTCCTATCGAAATAAATGACAGCGAAGGCTAGAGGATAAATAGATAAATTTTAGATTAATTTGCTTATATCTATTAATTAGGTCAACTTATCTAGTGACATTTGTTATTTTACTATTGTTAATTATGAAAATGTGTATATACATTTGTAAATTTACTTATAAACTTAACCCAACGATAAACATAAACAATTTCACCAAAGTTTAGTAGGCACCATCGTAATAAACACGGAATGAGGGGGTCAGAACTGACAAATTGATTTAAGAAAGGATGGTCAATACGGAGGCAATATGGAAAATACAATAATAGACTTGCCATTATTTAGTGTTTAATTACCTTCCTTTTTTAAAATTGTCATGAAATAAAAGCACGTTCTCTTTTTTTTTTTTAATAAAGTACTGAAATTCATTAATTCATCAGAAGATTCATAAGACGCCTCAAAAGAGGTACAATTAAGGAACCTTCATCAACCACCGCCTGCCAACAAAACAGGTAGTGGTTGATCAAAGATAACAAAATGCTCAGCACCATTATGAGCTAATTTAGCTAAATAATATGCTTGGACGTTCTGCTCTATATATATATGGTTAATAAGAACACACCAGTCTCTGGACAATCATAATCTAGCCTCATCAATGACCTTCTTAAAAGGATACCTCTCATCACATCCCCTAGTAAGTAACTGAACTGCCTCAATACAATCGGTAAAAAGAAGGATATTCATTAAATTCCTATAAAAATCACGTTCTTCAAATAATAGCCGTGGCAGTCCAAAAGCATGCATGGCATTCAATTTTTTTAAAAAAAACTTAAAGTTATTTCATTTTTAAATAATATTCATAAAACCAAATAATTTGACAGTCTTCCAAGAAATGAATAATTCCACATTTTCAAATTTATTCAAGCCAAGAAACAATCAGAACCAACGAATGAAAAATCGGACCAGGCAATGAACCGGTCACAACATAAGTTCAAGGGTTAATAGGTCAACCGTGGTCTAATCAGTAGTTGAACCGGTCATATTAAAATATTATAATTTATTAGTGGCAATATATATTAATATATTTTTAAACTTCTATAGATAAAAATGAAGATTTTTAGAAAAAAAATATTTAAAATCTATTAGTATAAGTTATAATGCCTATACTTATGCAATGATATCTCCTTTTCTATAATTATTATATCTTTTTAAATAATTTTTTTCATTATCTTCTTCAATTTTTTTAGATTTGTTCTTTCTTTACCTATTTTTCTCTTCATTTTGGTCTTTAATGTCAACACCCGTTTCCATTTTGATATGCGCAGGGCAATAATGAACAAGTTCCATATGCAAACAGAAAAGTACAGTTATACTGATAATAAGTATTTATTTACAGACAGTCATTAACAGAGCAGAAGTCGATAATAATGACAAATATGTACAGTATGTTCCAAAACTATTTCACATACAGACTATACAACCACTGTATTCATCTTGGGAAACGTGCCCGTCAGTTTCCCTTCTCTGCATCCTTGGCTTTCGAGCCACTAGCACCCGCTGAGACATTTGGATTAGAAAAAGGGGTGAGATTCCAAGGAATCTCAATAGAAACATACAATCAACATATAAAATGTGAAAATTAAATATGCAATGCACCGTATCAAGTAAAATGAAAATTCATATCATCCGTGTGTGTACACAAAATTCAGGGCCAACTAACCCGTTGAAAGCCCTACATGTACCTCAGCTGAGTCCTTGACTACAGCTAGGCAAGACTAGTGTACCTCAGCTAGGTCCTAGACCACAGCTAGGTAATGTGCCTCCAGCACGTGTTCAGATCACAAAATACAGTAACACGTATCATACAAATAGTCATATAGTATATGAGAGATAGTAGTCCCTACCTTAACCTCTTTCTTGTCTCAAAGGGCCCGCCTCGTAAAACGTATCAACTAAAGGCGTCCAACTCGGTCCTAAAACATCAAATGTACAAGAAATAGGTTATAACCTATCCAAGTATCATTTTAGACATTTCCATAGTGTTTCTTGTGGTTATATTAACCTATGATGAAAATTTACCAAAATGCTCCTGGGACCCCGGCCCCGCCTTACCCGGCCCGATGGCACGTTTTTCCAAATTTTTGACTATGGCTATCCTGACATATTTTCATCCAAGGAATCTATTTCCGGACTCAAAATTACCAAATTCAATGTCAAATTACGAAATTGCCCTTGGCAGCCCTACTTTTAGGGTTTTAGGGGCGTTTCCGTAATTATGCTTTCTCAGCCTTTTCTGAAAAAATGCCCAACTGTAACCCCACCTATTTTCGCCCACTGAATCCAATGGAATCATAAAATCATTGAAAATCCAACTCTAAGGCCCTCAAACATCCCTGGCCGAAATAATTGTGTTCTCCAGGAAAAATCGGGGTTTTACGATTTCGGCTCCGTAAACACGTTCCTTTCTACTCCTAACCACTTTATTAACCATCTAATTGAGTTATAACAACCATTTGAACTAAAATTGGGCAGCATAACCCTTCTAATGTCACATTTCCAAAATTTACAAACAAAGACAATTCGGCGAAATTTCACCGATTAAATTGTCTACAGCAACTAGAATAGTCAGTATACGAAGCTTTGGAAGTTACCTCAAGCTCCCACAAAGCTTCTCCCAAAAATGGCTGAAAACCCTAACTTTTAGAACACCAAATTTGAGCTTTCCAAACCTTAAGGGTGTGTTTGGTTTGAGGGGAGGGGAGGGGAGGGAGGGAATGAGAGGGTGGGTAAATTACCTTTTTGGGTTGAAAGAATTTAAATTTTGGGAGGGAATTCAAAATTTAAAAAGAATGAGAAAGTAAATTTTGGGCGGGAAACCAAAATTTAAAAAAATGAGAGGGTAAATTTTAAGTTTCTTTTGTCCAAAATGGTAATTTTGCTAGCCTCCCCTCCCCTCCCTCCCCTACCCTCCCCTCAAACCAAACACACCCTAAAGAACAAAGAGGAGTAGCTTAGAGTTAGAGTTATACGCGTTAGGAGCTAAATCGTCGGAGAAATCGGCTTACCTTGTGATTTTTCTTCTCTTTCTCTCTCTAAACTCTCTCAACCTTCTCTCTCTATGGTTCAGGTCTGTTGAGCACGAAAATGGCTGAAGAGGATGATGATATATTTATTTATCATATATTTTACAATATTTTATTTATTTGTTTTATTTTCCAAAATTTCAAAAATGAACTTATGTACATAAATCCTTATGTACATATAACCATGCTCATTAAGCCCAATCAATATTTTCTTATTTATGCCACATGTAGGAGACACCTAGGGGTCCCTCCCTATGGTCTCAATTGGCTTCACAACTTGTTTCGGTTACGTATACACGTAAAGTCTCAATTTTGGTCAAAATTGCACTTTTTGCTCAAATTTTCCATAAATTCATATTAAATTGACCAAAATATTCTAAATATATTTTTAACCTTTATTTTTCTTAATAAATTGAAATTAACTTCAATTAATTGAAAAATAATTTATTTTGTGCTATTTTGGCAAAATTACGATTTTGCCATTACCTTTCTAATCCAATTTCTTTTCTTATTTTTCTTTGGCCAATTTTCATCTATTTTTGGACCAAATATTTTCTCTAATATTCCTTCATTTTTGGACCTTAATATTGGGCTTTTTAAATTACCCAAATTAATTCCATAATTATTTTTTGCCCAATTTCCCATGAAATTGAACATTTATAAATTCATAAATTCCAAATACATAAATATTCACCATTTTATTGAATTTCCCAAATAATTACAATATATTTGGTGAATATAAAATTTGGGGTGTTACATTTAACTTCCAATTTTCCCCTAAAAAAAGCAAAAAAAAAACCAGTCAAACCGGTTGAACCACCGGTTTTGACCGATTCTAACCGGTTCAACCGGTTTCAGACCGGTTTCCCGATTTAACTATCAAACCAGACCGAACCACTGGCCGGTTCCCGATTCAATCGGTAGAACCAGCCGATCCGGTCCAATTTTTCGTACAATGATCAGAACAATGCTCTCTATCGATAATTTTTTCTAGCTAGCGCCACTACTTACACAAACATTAAAAGTACCCTTTTTGCGTAATGAACATAATAAAGTACTTATATCAAAATGAGACAAAAAAAAAAAAACAGCCTTTTCTAGTGATTGCAAATTAAATTTGTCCATTCAGGTCCCCCAAAAAAAAATTGTCCATCCATTGTCAACATGCTTGCTTTTGCTTGTCTCAAATTAAGTTGCTTGGCTCAAAAAAACAGGGACTATGTCATAAAGGCGAACAGAGTGTCGTACAGAAGTAGAATGACTATCCCAAGCATTTAGAAATAATAAAGTTATTAATCACAAATTATTCAAGAATTTGTCGTACGTGCTCCGTTTTAATAGCTTTTCTTTTAATGATTAATGAATTATTATAAATTTGAGTTGTTTGATTTTGGTGAGGACTGTTTGGGAACATTGTTTTGACACGATGTAAAGGAGTAAGTTGAAATCTGTGTGGATTGCAGAAGTCAGCTTAAACCATTTGTACATGGAAACTGAAAAACAGAGCATCATTATAAGCAAATAAAAGTCTAGTTGCTGGTATTTAATATAACATATATTTATTTAATTTGATTAGATTAAAAAAAATAGTTAAGTTATTTAATATAATATATATTTTCTAAAACATCACAGTCATCTTCCTTAATTCTCTTATTCCTTTTCCTCCTTATTATTGTTGAGGGGGCATTAATAGAGGTAAATTAGGAAAAGATTAATAAATATAAAAATCATACCTTATATTTAAGACTAAAATCAACTCTCCAAATATGACTCTTATTTAGGATAAAGATCAATTCCCTAAATATATCTTATATTAAAAACCGGAGGGAGTATAACAGAGTAAATGAGATGGTGAAATCGATTGTGTGCGGTAAATAAGTTACAAGTAATTTTATTTTAATTTTACAGCAAACAATGACAACATATCTAATTAAACTGGGTATAGAAAGACATGGAATCGATTTCAGGAGATGATAAATTGATTTGATGAGGTTATGGTTTTATGAAACTCAACTTTGGAGTTATAAATGAACCAAGGAAGTTGATTTCTGAATAGGAGAGCAAGACAACAATTAGGAATAAGATTAATACTAGAGATTAAATATCTTGAGTTTACAAGGAAAAAAAATTAACGCAAGTATTTAGATTTCTTCAAGATTGAATGAGTTATTATATTCTTTTTCTTGTTCGGTCAAAAAAACTAAAAAACTGTAGTTTTACAAATTATGAATGAATGTGTTTTAGTTTTACAAGTTAATTTTAAACTAATTTCTCATCATTTTTCCTTATTCTTTTATATTCTTACAAATGTTTACGCATTATTATTTACAGTTCTATAATAGTTTAAGCTAAGTAGAGTGTATGTGACAGTATTCAATTAATATTTAGAAATGGTAGAGTGAGAAATAGTTACATATACGCAGATATCTTTTTCACTCAAACTGCTATTAAAACTCATAATTTACTAATAAAAGATTCATAAATTAAAGAGAAATACGAGAATATTCTTTTTAAATTTAATGATAAGAATACCTGCTACAAATTGCCATGTCATTACTCATTTATGGTGCCATTGTAGATTACCTCCTTTCTCTTGGCTTTTCTAGTGTTTTTAAGGCCTTGTTTAACTTGTTCAATATTAGTGGAAGTTACATTTTCTCCCTGCTGAAATTCTGCAATCCAAACACCAATTAAGAATTTAATTTTTTTTTTTAAAATCTTATATATATACACCTTTACGAAATGCACATGTCTAATATTACCTTGGTGATTGGCAGACTCGTCATAAAAAGGTGTTTTCCAACAGGGACACAAGGACAACCATTTGTCATCTTTAACACTATGACCTGATAGTCACGTTTGTTGTTTCAGTTTAGGTAGAGATTTTGCATATAGTGGGGGCTAAATTGGTGGATTATTACTATTTTATGAGCATACCTTGGTTCCTGAAGGTGTCACAAGCATGCTCAGTCCATGGTAACATTGGCAGTGGAGTAGTATTCAAATCAAGGTTCATTAAAGATGCTTCTGGACAAGAATACCAAGAAAGCCACTTATATATACTCATTATTAGTATTGTTTGCAATTACACATATCAATTAAATAGAGCTTTGAAACCTGTTTTGGTTTTTAATTAAAGCGACTGTTATTGTGTCACTTATCTTGGTGTACAATTCTCTTTAAAACTTGTGTTATCACATTTTCTTTTATTATTCTTCTACATAAGATGCAAGGGAGTTTAGAAAAAAAGGAATACTTTATCTGTTGTAGGGTGCTTTGTCATTAATATTTTGCATCAATTGTCTCCAATGATGTATAGTTTACTGAGAGACAAACTCAGTTACAATGGTGAAAAAGAAGATATGGCACATTGAAACAATGTGATAAATCAAAAGTTGGTATTCATATAAAAATGGGATAAGTTTCATCACTGTGAAGTATTTTTCTAGCAATACTCAATATTTTAAATTAATTTTTGGTATATTATTCAATATCTTAAAATATTTATCCAGTAACACTCACTATCTTAAAATAATTTTTAATCCAATTTGCCTATATTTTTTTTTTCTGAGTAACAATAAGCACCCTTAATTTAGAATACTTAAAGATATTGAAAGACAAAAATTAGTTTAAAATACTAAGTGCTATTGGAGAATTACTGAAAGGTGCTAGTTGCTATATAACTCCATAAAAATTGGTGAAAGTTGTAATCTAAACTCTAAACTGAAGCTATTGGCATGAATATGTGACAAATCCCTATTTTATTATATATTTTTATATTTTATTTGGGGGTTTTGTCATATTAATTAAGTTTAAAATATCTTTATTGTGATTAATTATAATTAAATGTTTTTAAATGAAATTAAGGTTGTAAAGGGCAAAAATGTCATATACTTTATGATTTACCTTAATTGATTAATTTTTAGAATATAAGATATTACATTTTGGGTTTATTTTAATTGTAGATCAGTTTTGAAAAATGACCCAAATTTTTTAAAAATTATGTATGAACCCATAAAAGTTTTCTAGTGTTCATTTTATTCCCTCTTGAAAGATGTTTAGCATTTTCATTTTAGTCCCCTGGTCAAAACGCACGTTTTGACCAAGGGTTAAATGAGAGACACGCAGGCTGAGAGAACAAGGGGGACGGTGCCGATGGAGAGAAGAAAACCGAAGAGAGCTGGGGGCGAGGGAGTGATAGAGTAAAATATTCATATATCTTTTAGTGATTAATTTTAAGTTTTTATGGGATTTGATTAATTATTTTGGGGCATAATTAGACATAATTAGGTATTAATGAGAGATTTGAGTGTAAAGGTAATTTGGGAATTAAATTGGCAAAATTGATACATTTTAAGTAATATTTATTATTTCCATTATTCTTTAATTATGAACATATGATATTACATATGTGCATTTCATAAATGTAAGTGATGATATGGTACATTGGAGCTTAATGAAGGATAAAGATGGAATTAGAGGAGAGCACATATGCAGATTTTATTTCCTAATTTTCTAATTTTAATAGACATGAGAACAGAGTTAGACATTGTTTGGTGGCTTGAGTTTTTTGGCCTTAAAATCCTTCACATCTTTTGTTTGCCTCCAAACATGGCCTTATACCTTATACTAACTAAAATCAGATCGCACAAAGATGGCAGAGGGACGTGCTGCATTTGGAGAATTCACGTTTTCCAGCATTTCTGGATCTCATTCAGACGGAGCTTTTGGAGGGGGTCACTCTCATTTTTCTCCATTCCATTCTTCGTTCCACTCTTCCACACTCACCACCTCTCCTTCTCCTTCCATTTTCCATCGATTAATTCCCTGCTTTCTCTGTTTTTTGGATCTGCAATGAACATGACAGTCCAGAGGTCCAGAGGAGCTGATTTTTGAATCATGAGCAGCTAGAATCTTTCGTCCGATGGTGATGGTGAAGCTAACCTGAATCCTTGAGTAACTAGGGGAGTCCTTTGTATCTTAATTTCATCTTCCACTCTATGTATATGCAGATTATGACTCTATGTATATGCAGATTATGATTCTAGGTTGCTAGAGTTTATGATTTGGGTATATGACTGAGGATTTAATCGGTTGATATAATCTGAATGATGATACTTGTGTTAGATTTGTACTTATGGATTGTAATTAATTGGACGATAGCACTCTTTTGTTATTCAATTGCTTTTCTCTATTCTCTTGAAATCAATTGCTTGCTAGGTTTCTAGGAATTAATTGGTGGTAGAGAGGATTTCTTATGAATCTAGTATGAGCTAAGTACTTAAGATACTCCTAATTGACAATTGAGTCTAAGTTTAGATTAAATTGAGAAGTTAGGAGTGTTGATTAGTAAGGGTTCTTGCTAGTCCTTATGCTTAGTTAAGAAAAGAACTTAAAAATTAAAATTGGACAAGGATGGTTAGTGGACTCAATCACCTAGGACATTTATTTCTCGCATTTACACCCACTCACTCACTTTATACATTGAAAAAAGTTCATAAACAAATAGCTCTTTAGTTTAATTAGATAGATGAAACTCACATCCCATACTCTTAGGTTAATTTGTTATTTACACTAGATTACTTAAGAACTAAATATAGGCTCCACGTAGAGATCGACCTAGGTTAGTTGCTCTATATTGCATTTAGCTTAGTTTTATTTAATAGCCCCACGATATGGCTCTTCAAATTTGGCGCCGTAACCGGGGAGCCTAGCTCCTTTGTACCCGTGTGTCCAATATCTTTTTGACTGGGGTGTAACTTGTGTAGGTTAGGAATACTTGTTTTTATTTTTTTTTAAGGAGAAAATTTTTGGGAAAAACAGAACAACAGTTTTTTTTTTCCTTCCTTTCTTGAGGGTGTTTAGTATTTCCATTATAAGTGTAGTAAAAAATTCATAAAGGTACATCACGTACACACACTACACCATATATTGTTTGCTGTCAATATTGCTCCATTGAATCAAGATTTTGATTGCAAATTGATATAGTTGGATGCAAAGTATTTCACTGAATTTTGCTTCACTTTGAGAATTCACCTCTGAAATTTTTTTTGAGCTGCTGTGACCAATTGTTGTATTGCTTGCTGCCATTTAAACTATGGCTGAACTTGTTACATGACTGAACTTGTATCTCAACTTTGATGACGCTGCATTCTAAGAAATCTGTCTAGTTTGTCTTCTGAAATTTTGGTCCAAAATTGTGAAATTTGGTTATTGCTCTGGTTGAGTTTTTGTGGCTGAGATATCTGAAATTTTGATTTCATAAGTGCAGTTGCTGTCAAGATTGCTCTGGTGTTGTTAAATGTATCCCATCATAGACACATTGACTTACTTCTTGCTGGAAATTTTGTGATTGTTGTGTCTTGAATCTTGCTATTGAGGGTTTGTGTAGCATTAAAATCTTTGCAAATATGACTGATTTGTTCCAAAGGCTGACACGCTAATTAGTTGCTGTTGCTTCTAAAAAGACGTTTGTATTGGAACTATTAATTGTGGGACTTGCTTTACAGTAAAGTGAGGTGTGCATTAAGAATTTAGACTGTTATCATGGGATTTTGTTGATTTGATCTAAGTTTGTTGTGGTAATAAGTCTGCGAAACTTTGCTGTCATAATTGCTACTGTCTTGCTACTGTCTGTGGAAATCACTTTACTAATATTCTTGCTGCTTTTTGCTCTTAATTTTGACGATATAGTTGCTGTTTATGGTGTATGTTGCTGTCAATTGTGTTGGAGCACTTTGCTATCATCTATGTTGTCCCTTTGAGTTGCATTGTGTTGCTGGAAATTCCATATTGTTTGGAAATTGCTGCTGCGATTTTTCTGGGATTAGGAAGTGATCAAACTGTCATTTGGCACTGAATATATTGCCCTGTGCATTTCCGAATCAACTGCTCCCCTGCATACCTTGCGGTTGCATATTCACTTTTGCATTAATTGGATTTAATTACTGAGACATATGTGAAATATTGAGTCTTGTGAATTGTTGAACCTATGGACAGTGCTGCTGATCTTTGCACTTGAAATTGATTGGTTCTGGATAGTTATTTACTACTGAATTCATGCTGAAAACGTGAATGCTTGTTGCTGTGTGGCCAGTTTCATTTGGGTCCCAGAAATTCCTTCATTTGATCTTGCATATTAAATTCCTAATAAGATTTCCTACTGCTGATTGAGTTTGATTGATAATACATTGTCATTACTGAATATTGATTAGTATTGAGAAGTTAAGAGTATTGATTAGAAAGGGTTCTTACTAGTCCTTGTGCTTAGTTTAGAAAAGAACTTAAAAATTAAAATTGGACAAGGATGATTAGTGGACTCAATCACCTAGAACATTCATCCCTTGCATTTACACTCGCTCACTCGCTTTATACATTGAAAAAAAATTCATAAACAAATAGCTCTTTAGTTTAATTAGATAGATGAAACTCAAATCCTATACTCTTAGATTAATTTATTATTTATACTAGATTATTTAGGAACTAAATATAGGCTCCACGTAGGATCCACCTAGGCTAGTTGCCTTATGTCTCTTCAAGGAGTAGCAGCAGCAAGTGTGCTGACGGAGGGAGCTGCGAGCGAAACGGAGAACAGAGGAGGAAGACGGAGCTGAGAGGCGAGTGTGCAAGGGAGACCGCAAGGTGAGAGCAGAGGGGAATAGCAGAGTTGAGAGCCGCGGTTAGAACAGAAGCTTGAACGCCGGCGATCCTCCTCTTTACATTATTCCGGCGTGATTCCAGATTCCGGCAATGGCTCCCCTGGTTTCATAGCACCGTCAACCTCCTCTTTGGTCCACCACCGCCGTTCATCAATATCAGCAACCTGCTCTGACCTAAACCGTGGCACACTCTGATTTTGTGCTAAAATCCAGTCACAATTCTCCCTTAATTTAGTGCTAATTGATTACTTTAATTGATGATTATATGGCTAGGTGTTTGAATTAGATTGTGATTGTGTTTGGTGACGTTATTCTCATGAGTGGCTTAACAATTTTATGTTGTTGGAAATATGAATCTAAGATGGGCTGAGTTCACATGTGTTTTAAATGAGAGTTTATTTTATCTATAGTTCGTTCGTTATATTTGTGATTTTTTATGTTTTAGAATTCATTTATGTAATGAGACTATGATTTTAGTCATAATTTGTTATATAGATTGAGTTTTGTGATTTTAGATTTGTAATAAGGATATGTACTCATTAATATATATAGTTATATATATGTTTATCTATTATTCTATTGATTTCTATCTATTTAATATAGTATTATTGGATGGTTTGATTGAAATAGAATCATAGTTGAACCTAAATGCATTGTTTATTCCATAGTCATTTTCTAAGGAGTTTTAATAATGCTTAAATGAAAGAGTTCATGAGTTTAAGCATTAGATTCAATGGTAATTGAGATTTGGTATTTTATAAAATTTAGAAAAACTCATTATACTAAGGGTCTGTTTGGGAATGGTAGGGTGAGAAAAAAGCCCAGTGAGATGTGAAAAATGCCCAAAAGCTCAGTTGGGTTATATACCTCCGTTTGGGAAAGCTTCTGGTGTCACTGGGCTTTTAAAGAAAAAGGAGCTTATGATAAAAGCTCACCCAAGGAGCTTTTTCAGTGTTCAGAAGCGCAGCTTCAGCGATGTGGTAGTAATAACCGTTATTTGACCCGTTTTGTTCCATAGTCAAAGAGACAGTACTTAATACAGAGTTTGTAGAGTTTGCAGTTTTGTGTTGCACTCTTTCTTTTCTTGCCACCAAGAAAAACTCCATCCACAAACCGAAATTAGCAACAGGTGAAAAAAAAACAGAGACCAGAATTAGCTATCGCGGTTCCACCTCCAACTTCCATAGTTCCATCTATGTGCTTCGCTAGTACACACAATACTTCCTTGGAGTTGGGCGTGTATCACGTGCCCAGGTGTTTCATTTTCATCATTGTGGAATTGACTTGAAGGAAAGTTGGTTTATCATTTTTTTTAAAATTTTTTTATTTCAATTATTACAATATACAACTAATGTGTGTGTGTATAGTATTCAATAAGATTCATGTCCTTTTCAGTCATTTTTCATCTAAATGAGTTTTTCAAACGCTAATCCAAACAGGTTTAAGGTTAGAAAAAAAGTCACTTCTGTCACCGTCAATCTAAATATAAATCACATCTACAATATGACTTTTTTCCTATTTATCTTTTCTAAAAGCCCATCTACAAAAAAACTTCTCTCCACCGGTAATTCAAACAGGCACTAAGAGGGCTTAATAGCATTTCAAGAGTAGGGTCCATCTCTTGTGATGCTAGACTCATTGGTTAATGAGGTTTGGAATATTAGAAGCTTAGTGTATTAACTCCCCAAATATCTTAATTGAGCAAAGATAGCCATTGAAAACCATTTCCAAGAACATCTTCATCACTTGCATTTCTAACCTATTTTCATTCCTCCTTATTTAAAAATCCTAAAAATATCTATTTTAATTGCATTCAATTCATAGTTTTTAAAATCAATCAATCATGTTTTACCTTTGTCAAATTTGCATTGTAATTACTTAGTTTATTAGGAATTAATTTCATAATCGGCTCCTCAAAGTGAAACGACTTGAGTTGTGCACTATATTGCATTAATTCGGTTTTATTCTTGATAACCCCGAGATGACTAAATTGTGTTATTTCAATATGGTGTAAGTACCTTGACAGCTAATGATTTGATTGCCTCATTGTCATCTTCATTGATTGAAATATTTCTTCCTCTCTTTGTTCATATGAAGGAAGTTGAACTCTGTTAAATGGTCATAAATTAAAATATGATTAACAAGAAAGGCCACCAACATCATATCAAGTGTTTGACAGAACATGAAAAAATATGGACTCGCTAAGGTAAAATTGTCATTTCCCATCAACCTTCTTTTTCATCAAGTGATTGAGTGCTTCTTCTTTCTCCTTCTTCCTCCTATCAAGTTTTTCCGTTGAAAGAAACATAATTGTTTTGTTCCAAATCATACGTATTAGTGATTGCTTCACTGTAGAGAATTAATCAAAATAAAATTTGCTTACCTGTTTTAACATGCCTATGTTTTTTTAATTGACTGTTATGACATACAAACTGAAATATTTCTTGAAATGATTCAAAGGATAACTATTCGCCTGAACATGAGTTTTGTTTTGGCATTTCCAATTGGACCTTATGATCACTAAAAATAAAAAAATTCAAACAACAAATACATCTGTTATTTTTTTGGTGATTAAATACTGTTTATTTTGCTATGACGATATACTGATGAAAACTATAAATAAAAACCTTGACTGCGAGCTGCAAGCCCAATTGTTGGATAAGGATTCTGAAATGTAATATGTTCCATCTCACACAGTTGTTTGATCACATAGATTCCGCTCTCTTCTACAAACTTGGCGGCAGTATATGCACGAACCTGTACATGATTCCACTTATTTCCCCCTCCCCCCAAGTCCTTCTATCTTATAATCACATTTTAGATTGTACATAACTAAATGATCATCATTTAGATCGTGCCCATTCCACAAATAACCCTTATGTGCTAGTTTGGAATAGCTTATTTTTGGGCAATAAGTGCTTATAAATCGTGATTCACGGTATACGAGGTAAGTATGTGAGAGGAGTTTTATCTCGGCTTGCGTAATAAGGACTTATTGTCTAACAATAAGTGATTCCAAACACATATAATCTACTCGTTCATCATTGATGTACACTGAAGCATACACAGAAACACGGGAATGTTTTGTATAAACAACACCATCAATTGGTTTAAGAAGAACACAAAGGCACAGAGCAGGTGGGAGGGAGTTACGAAACCAAAAAGAGATAGAAGCTCCTTTGTGTCTGTGATCAAAACACTTTGGTATGCTTTTACTCGGCTCACAAAAGAACACTTCACGGTAGACAGGGTATCTGCCTGGATCCCCATGTAATTCCTGTGAATCAAAAACAAGTGTTGCTCTAAGTACACTTACTCAATAACAGGACTAAAAATCGAAGAGAGGAATTGAACACAACCTCACTCAATATTAAGATTTTGGACTCTAAATTCAATGACATGCAGTTTCTTGCTTCTAAACTTCTTATGTTTGGTGGCATCGCTTCAACTTCTCTTAGATGCTTGCAATCATTTAATGTAAGTGTCTCCAAAAAATGACACTCTTTTATCCATGCGATCAAAATTGTGAAATCATTACCCGCTAAGTTCAAATACCCCACATTCATAAATCGACTAAGACAAGTTCTAAGGACATCATCTAATATATTACATCTTGGGAGATTGAACTCAACTTTGTTGGGACATTGCTGGGACCAAATTGCCTCTTCTTGGGCTTCCTTCGAATTACATAAATGAGTACAGGTCACTATGATCTTTTCTATTTTCGGCAATAGAAAAATGCTATTCGGGATCTCAATGCTATCCATAGGACACTTCCCCTGTGCAATACATAATTGCCTAATCTCATAAAGATTGCAAATCGACCAAGGCAATCTTCTTATTCCTGTTTCCGATAAATGAAACTCTGTTATTTTCCCTTTTTCAAGTATTTCCGGAAAGTACTCTAGACTTCAGCAGTAATCAAGATTGAGTTTTCTAAGAGAGGGTAACTTGATGGCACATGGAAAGATCTTAAGCTGGATACATTGAAATACATTCAAGACCTCAAGTTTTGATAAATAACCAACTGAATCATGAACTCTAATCAAATTCTTGCAATTCGATTAATTCCTTCAAATTTCTAAGATTCGATACATCAGGTGTCTCCTCAACATAGTCATAACCTCCAAGATTCAAAATGCCCAAGTAGTCTGAAGTCTGCAATAACCAAATCATCTAAAAAGTTTAATTAAAATAAATAAATAAATTATCAAGTAAAAGAAAGCTAACAACAAATGCTTATAAGATATATAGGGATCTTGCCTTAGTTATTGTTTTCAGCGAACTCAAATAACTATACCCCATGTCTAGCACAAGAAGCTTCTTTGGCATAATATTAGGAGGCAAACATGAAGAAGGATACCGTCTCCACTTTAGTACTTTTAAGTTCTCAAGGAAGATATTTGGGATCTTCTGAAAATTTCACATTCTTAAAAATGAGAACTTTTAAGACTTTCATACTCTTGAAGGCTTCTCCATCCCAGTTTACTTCTATGCATTTGGACCAATTGTCATGAACTGTCATTCTCACTTTATTTGTACCCTTTCAAGCCAACAATAATAAATGAAAGTCCTCAAGAAAATGTTAGAAATTTGAAGCATCTGTAATAATATATAGAAAACTTTTTTCCACTAACTCGAAATAGTGACATACTTTGGCATATACAATCCCGCAACCCAATAAATGAACCAAAAATGTCTTCAACCAACTCAACCTCAACATATACACGCATATAAACCTCTAACAATCAAACCTTGACTTCAGTCAGTGAGTCAATGGCTTTGATAATTACAAATAACTTAAATTATCTCAAAAGTATTTAATCATTAATTGCGCCTAATTAGAATATTTATTTAAGTTATACTTAAGGAATCTACCAACAGCAATCTGAGTTGACTGAATCAAGATAAGTTGGTTGTATCTACTTCTCAACTCTTACTCTTTCAACCATCTATGTTTAAACATACACACACTCTCAAACTTGTTTCCATACTTATACATAAAGTTAATTCATTTACTAAATACTTGGTAGGTTCTTCAATTGAGATTTCAACAATATAATGGCATAAATATAAATTTATTTTATTATTATTTATTTATTTATAAATAATATTAATTATTCTAGGTTTTTATATAATGAATTTAAACATTCATTTATTTTGTATAAAATTTGAACTAACGGTTTTTCTGTCAGATTATACCTAGCAACATCGAATTAAATCTAATTGCAAATACAAACTATCGTCGTTTATTACGTAACTAATAATTGAATTTTATATTTTTTTAAAAAAAATTTAACTTTTCCTGACGATTAATTTACTGATCATATATTCACTTTTGAATGATGTGAAATCTTTCAGAGATTTTTATATAACTTTATATGACTTTTTAAAAAGAACTTCTTTTATAATACAAAACTCTTTATTTTTTAAAGAATATGATAAAAATAAAAGTTGATCACTTAAAATAATATATATATAGAGAGAGATAATATATATTTTTTGAATGGGTAAAAAAATCACCCCGAATCTATAAAATCAGTTCTAAAAATCCAACAATTCATGCACCATTAAAAAGTTTCTTAACCTTATCAAAAAATAATTCAACCCATTCAATCATCATTAAATAAATTCCGTGCATTGAATTTATGAGCGAGAGTGCGAGACAAAAGGACTTAAACAACTATGCATAGATTAAAAATAAACATAACAAGGAATGCCAACCAAGAGATTGTGAAAATAAGAATAAAAGTTAACCCAACAAAGTAAACAGATCATACCAATTAGTATTACTTACTGTATTGCCTTCCATAACATCAATAATATCTCAATTGGACCATAATCTGCTCCGTTCTCCTGGATTGTTTGGTGACTCTTCACAAACAATTTTTCTCCTCATATCTCGTATCAAATCATACATTTCAATACAATTATAACACGTTTTAGTCTTTATAAAGCATTTATCAACCAACACCCCAATAGAATAACTTAAATTATTAGAGTAATGAACTGCTTCAACCATATATTTGACATATTCCAATTCTTCCCCGTTGAAGGCATAAGCAATATCAAGGAATATTTCTTTTTCCACTTCTAGGTCCTCATAGCTCACCCTCAATACTTGTTGAATATCTTTTATGGAGACTTAATTTATATGCGTCAAGCGCAGATTGTCATTCATTTATAGTCTTTCCACACAAGTTAGAGTCTATTATTTCAAGAGCAAGTGGAAGGCCTTGTGCATAAGTTATTGCACGATTCAAAATATCTTTGTAATGTGGATCAACTTGGCGATTTCTAAAAGCATTCTAGCTTGACAATTCAAGAGATTCTTTAGCATTGAAAACCTCCATGTTGTATCTACTTTCAACCCCATGTGCTACAAGTAACTGTTCATCCCTTGTTGTTATAATGATCCTATTCCCAGCACTGAACCAATAGTAATCACTAGCTAATTTTTTTTCAATTGCCCGTGTTTGTCAATGTTATCGAGAATCAAAAGAATTTTCTTTTCTTTGAAGCTCTTTTTTATTACTTGAACTCCTTCATTGGCATCTTGTATTTTGATGTCCACTCCTACAATATTTGAAAGTATTATCTCTTGAATTCTTTCTAGGCCAAGTTCCTTTGATTTTTCTTTGACATCATGGAGAAAGCACAAACCTTCAAAATTATCAGCAATTGAATTATACACAGCACGTGCTATTGTTGTTTTACCTAATCCCCCATTCCACAAATTCCTACCATGATGACCTTGTCATTTGACCCATTTTATAATAGAGAAGTTATTTTTTTCACTCGAGACTCTAACCCAATAGGATATTCAGAAACATGTAAAGGAACCCTATTAATTTTACAAGAGATTTTTTTCACAATCTTTTCAATAAATTGATATTCATAACCTTGCCTGAAAAGTTGCAAAAAACTTTATATATCAATTTTAATTGAATTCACCCTAGCAAAGAAATTTAGGTTTATTTACTTATAAACTAAGTTGAAGCTAGGAAAGGAGAAATACCAAAGTCAAAAAACAAGATGAAAGTTGCGAATTACGTTGGATTAAAATGATCTCCAGAAATATTTGCCACTTCATGCCATGCATGCTTCCAACTTTGTAATTTGTCCTCATCAGCCCTTAGGTTTTTGATATGCATAGATAATGATTGTTCATAATTATCTTTTTGATGTCGCACTTCTGAAGGCTCTACATCATAAAAAGTTGGCTAAACCAACCGACCCTTTCTCTTAATGCGCTCATGGATATGAACAAGTTCATTGGGACAAAATGTGGAGGAAGCATAGTTCTTAGAAAACACGGTAATGACCATTCTAGAATTTTCAATTCCATTGAGAAGTGTTGATGTAATTTCATCCCCTCTTCTTAATTCCTCACCATCGGAAGGTGCAAACTCTTGCTTTTTTTAAAGCATTATACTGATTTACAATAAAACCATGATGAGTATCTTCGTCTTTTAAATTGATGAAGACATCATAAGTCCATTGGTAACTGATGGAAGAAGAGTCCGGTGCTAACCCAGTCATGATGACTTATGGTAGAAACAAAGGAACCAATGTTAATTTAACTTACAAAAATTATGGAGTGTGATGATATATATGGAGATGATGATACAAATGAGCTTATTACATACTAACAAAACTGAAGTTGTCGATGACGAAGTTGCTGTGGGGCACACAAAATAAAGCAATGGGAGCTATCAAAAAGAAAGATGAAGGCTTCAATTGCCTTTCTTAAACTCAAATCAAAATGTAAAAATAAGCATTAAGTTTGAGTCCCAGAAGAAATACTTGTGTTTAGAGAGACAATCACAATGTCAACACCCGTTTCCATTTCGATAATCAAAGAGTAATAAAGACGGAATTCAATGGGCATACAGAAAAGTACAATTATACTGATAATAATATTCGTTTACGATCCCAACGTCGTTCGTTTACAATTCCGATATTGTTCATCGACGGAAACGGAAAATACAGCGGAAGTTTTAATATTTACAAATTCCACCAAAATATCCCAAAATAGACTAATTAAGACCACGATCTGGTCTGTGCCTTGAGACACGTGCCGCTTACTTTCCGGCATCTACATCTTTTCCCTTTGGCCCACTGGTACCCGATGAGGAGTTTATTTAAAAATAGGGTGAGATTCCGAAGAATCCCCGTAGAGACATAATATCGTTCATAGAAAATGCGAAAAGTAAATATGACATGCGCCAAGGTATGCACAAATTAATGAATAATATAAACACATCATCATCATGTATACATAAGTAGGGCCCAGCCCCACAATCTACACCGGTTGGACTTTTGCCAACTCCCAGTGTAAGTGCACCTATGGCACTAACTGCCCCTCTTTAGGCAAATCATGTTGATTAATAAAGTGCATTTACAAAACAATGGCATCCACACAATCACATAACTTATGGCATAGTGTATGAAGGATAATATCCCTACCTCAAAGCTTTAATATCCCTTTTTAATGGTGTCTCGTAAAGCGTGCTGTTCCGACGTCCGACTCGGTCCTAAAATATTAAATGTACCAGAAATAGGTCATAACCTATCCAAGTATCATTTTATACTCTTCCATAGTGTTTATTGTGGTTATATTAGTCTATGGTGAAAATTTACAAAAATGCCCTCGGGAACCCGGCCCGACCTCGCCGTACCCGGCCCGATGGCACGTTTTCCCAAAATTTTGACTAAGGCTATTCTGACTTATTTTCGTCCAAGGAATCCATTTCCTGGCTCGAAATCACCAAATTCACTGTCAAATTACGAAAATACCCTTGACAGCCCCTATTTAGGGATTTCAGTGGCGTTTTCGTAATTATGCTTTTTCGGCCTCTACCGAAAAAGTGCCCAACTGTAACCCCACCTATTTTTGCCCACTGAGTCCAATGGAACCATTTATTTCACGAAAATCCAACTCCTACTACCAGATCTGGTCCTGGCCGAAATATTGAAGGAAAAAATAGAAAAATGGAGCTTTGTGTTTTAGCTTCCAAAACTTGTACTTTTCCACTTCTAATCCTTGATTAACTCATTTAAACACTTCATAATCATGATTTAAAGGATTTTGGGCAGCATAACCCCTTAGGGTTATGGATTTTCCAATTTTACAACTTAACCAAAAATCACATAAACCAAACAACAATCACCAACAACAACTTCAATACACTAAAAAGTTGAGATTTTGGAGATTACCTCTTGATCTTTGATGTCTCTCTCTCTAGGATGTCCTCTCTCTCTTCTCAACCTTGAAGATTAGCTTGCTAATCCATGATTTCCATGAAGAAACATGGTTTAGAGAAGGATCTAGGGGAAATGTTACAAGGAAAGCTTAAGAATCAACTCTTACCTTAAGATTTCTTCTTCCTCTTCCCTCTAACTCTTCAAAGTTTCTCCAAACTCTCTCCCTCTCTATGTTGGACGAAAATGCATGAAGGGAAGGAAGAGAAAGCCTTCATAAAAATGCTCCCTTGATTCCCAACCATTGATCTCATCTAAGGTTGTTGTAGTGACATATGCCAACCACCATACTTGACTCCATGCTTGCACCATACTTCCCTTTTGTGTGCACTCAACCTTGCCATGCTTCCCTTTTGTGTACACTCAACCTTGATTATCATTTCCTTCTTCCTTGGTTGGCCAAAAACGTGCTCCCTCTTATGCTCCAACTAAATCAAGTGTTCCTTCTATTTACTCAAGTTAATTGGTACAAAAGTTGGCTACCTAACCTTATGACATAAGTAAGGACTTATGACATAACAATTATCTCCATCATCTTTCATGTGGTGTTGACACTTGGTCTCATTGGATTTTGACACTTGTCTTCTCCTCCTTCATCCCTTAATTTCTAAAATAATTAAGAGAAAAAGGAAGATTACTTTATATCTTAAATTTTCGGAATAATGTTAATTCTGGCAGATTTTCTGCCTTAATTTTGAAAAATCATAACTAATTTTGTAGACATCATTTTAATGTGATTCCAAAGCCTATGGAACCCTTATTGAGTCTAGTTCCAAGGAAAAATATGGGATTTTACTGAATAGGATCATATTATTCCCATATTTTCAATCTTTGATCGCTGTTCCAGAAACTTTCCAGATTTTCTGGATCAACTTCAAAAATTCATATTTTTTCCATATCTTCAATTGAGTCATATGACCTATCAAATTAAAGCTTAGGATGTCTACTTTCACCCTATAAAATTTCATAATTTTTGTCATCATTTGGTCTTCCAAAACTATATGACAATCTTATTGCCTCGCAGGAGATTTCACTGAAAACACTATTCAACCTTCAATTTTCAATATTTAATTCTTTTGGCCTTAAATATTCACCATTTCATTTAATATATATAATAATTACAATATATTCTTGGTGAATAAAATTTGGGATGTTACACACAAACCTCGAACCAGATATCAGTTGATGATATCCAAAAAAAAAAAAAACAAGAGCATTGAGTTTGACGCAACGGCTTGACTAATAAACTAGTCTCTAAACGAGAGAGTACTTGATAAATCATAGTGATAGTTATATATTTTATCGCATAATCATCTAAGATTTTAATGATAATTTTGAGGCTAATGAGGTATTTTAAATAAAGAGCAATAATGCCACGAAAGCTTACAAAAATAATATATTCTTATTTTCCGTGCATTTGTTTTTAATAATTATAATATAGAAATAATCAATAACGAGTTTATATAAACAATATAAACAACAACTAGTATTATTTTGCCTTAATATATACCACATTTTATTTTAGACAGGAATGGACATAGAAGCTACACTTTGGGGGCCAACATGCAAAACAACTTGAAAGTAGGGGGCTAAAATTAATTGTAACATTCTTACAAATAAAAGTAAACCAATTTTAATACAAATTTTGTAGGATGGGGAGGCGAGTGATGGCCCCAATCCTTTCTGATGTTAGTATATAAATAAATTTTTATAACTAAGTTAATGCTTTATTTTAGAATTTGTTTCTTATATACAAGGTATAAATAGCTTTTCTTTGATAAAAATATATTGTATAAATAACTTGTTTTATTTTATTCATACTTTGTTTTGTTCATATTCAAATTATTTTAGAATATACTACCTCTTGCATATTAAGAATTAAGAATATATAAACAACTACTTGTTTGATTATCATACATATCAATATTATTTTTAAATTGTTATCTTAATGTAAATTAAAATTTAAGTAGTTTTAATTTAGAATTTGTTATCTTGTGCATAAGTACTCCGTGCCTCTTGCGAAGGACTCCGTGCGAAGAGGAAAGATTTCAAATAGTGAGAACATGCAGAACAATTTTACAAGGTATTAAAACCCGGACCGGGTATTGAACCGGTCGGGGTACTGGGTTAAGGGTCAGTGGGTCAGACCGGGACCAAACCGGAGCTAAACCGGGACCAAACCGGTGAGAAATTGAAAATTTTAGACTTGTAGTATAAAATTCTAAAGGAAAAATCAAAAATTTTTTTTTTTTTAAAATAAGCAACCCGGACCGGTTTACCGGCCGGTTCGCCGGTTCCCGGGCTGGACCGGCCGGTCCGGGTTAATGAACACTACAATTTTATATGTCTAAAGATTTAGTTTTGGATAGAACATCCAGTGCGCTTTGTTATTGTTATTGTTGTTTTGAGAATGATTTATCAACTCCTACTGACTAACAATCTCTTTTCTCCGATTCTTTCTTAAAAAATTGAGAAAAAGACCCTATTATTATTCTGTTCTTCTTCCAAAGCTCAAACAAATCATGGAGACCACAAATGAAATATTCCGAACAAGCACAAATGAAAATCACATATTCGAGCTCACCAGATGTGGATCAAGAAGGGCGAACGTTGTCTATCGATCTATTGAAGACGGAGATGACGGAGGAAAAAGCCGCCGTAAGTCGCTTCGCACGGCCGAGGGATGATGAAGGAGTGATAATTAAAGACTCGGGAAGAGACAGAAGCAATGGGTAGACAGGGATGGGTAGAATGACTCAAAAATGAGTCTCTCTTTTATATAAATAAGTTTGGGAAAATTCCAGAAAACTACAAAGGAAATTAGAAAAGGACAAAAAGGTTGGGTGAAATTCACATATCTCAAATCAATGAGGGGTGAGGAATTTGGAATATGAAATCTTAAGACAATTACCTAAATACCCTCCTCCTAAAGTGACAGCTAAAAGGGAAATGAAGAGACACGAGAAGGCAGAGTTGAAAGGGTGTCAGAACAGAGAGTGATAGGAAAGCTTGGGGAGACAGAGAGACGACGCGAAGGACAGTGGGTCGACGGTTGTCGATGGCGATTTGCGGTGTCATCGACGAAGGCGAACGAGGCATTGTGTGGTTGTATGTTCAGCTCTCCCTCTGTCGGAGCTTCAGTGGTCAACCGTTTCAGTTGACGGTGTTAGGCAGCGCGGGGCGACGAGTCAACTGTCTCACAGCAAATCGGACAGCAACTTGTCATGAAATATGCGATCTGACAACTGATAAATATATGAAGGTGTTAATCAACAGAACGATGTTGTTAATATAGAGCGGTTTGGTGTTGTTACCCATGGAACATCTATTTTTGCAAACTTTTTCCTACACACGTCTTCTGTTGTCTATGTGAATGGAAGATGTCAAAGATATTGCGTTTGGACAGTGACGCTAAAACTTTCTCATTTCTTGTTGGCCAGATGTTAATCAATGAAATAATATTGTTAATAATGAATATGATCTTGTTAATTGTGGGTGAGGTGTTGTTTTGGGATCGAACTTATGATTTGGCAACCACATGATTCATTAACGGCTCTACTTGCTAGATTAACATCTTCAACCGAAAGCTTTTGCAATGTCCCAAGTTGTATGCTCGAAAACAACATATGAACCATAATTAACAACTTCATCTTCTTTGTTTACGACTACGCTTCGTTCATTAACGTCTTAAGAGTAATAAGTTAGGAATGTCATAATGTAAATAGGAAAACACAACATCTCTCCCCAAATTAACAATATCATCTTTGTTGTTAACGACTCTGTTTTCTCTATTACCATCTTGTGAGGAATAAGTAAGGATCATCCTAATGTATATGAGAAAACACAATATCTCTCCCTCGATTAACAACATTACCTCCATCGTTAACGACTACATTTCATCCATTACCATCTTGTGAGAAATAAGTTGGAAATATCCTAACATAGATGGGAAAACACAACAAGTCATCCTTGATTAACAACATTACCTCAATCGTTAACGACTACATTTCATCCATTACCATCATGTGAGGAATAAGTTGGGAATATCCTAACGTAGATGGGTAAACACAACAATTTATCCTCGATTAACAACATGATTTTCTTCATTAATAACTCCTAGTCCTCCATTAACATCTTCAAATGAACAAGTTAGGAACATCGTCATGTAGATGGGAAAACACAATAACTATTTACATAATAACATCATTATCTTCGCTATTAATGACTCGACGTCCTCCATTAACCACTTCGAAGAAACAAGTTAGGAATGTGGTAATGTAGATGGGAAAACACCTCTCTTCCCGTAATAACATCGTTATCTTCGATATTAACGACTAGACTTCCTACATTAACATCTTCGAAGGAACAATTTACGAAAGTCGTAATGTAGATAGGAAAACACAACATCTCTCCCCCATAATAACATCATTATCTTCGCTATTAACGACTCAGTTTTCACCATTACCATCTTGTGAAGAATACCTGGGAAGGTTGTAATGTAGATGGGAAAACACAACATCTCTCCAAGTATTACCAACATCAGATTCATTATTAACGATTTGACTTCCTCTATTAAGATTGTAGGAGGAACATGTTGGAATGGTCCAAATGTAGATGGAGAAAAATAACATGTTAGCCACAAGTAACAACTTTATTTTCGTTATTACCAACTCGACATCCTTCATTAACATCTTAAAAGGAATGAAGTTGCCAAATCACAAGTTCGATCCCAAAACAACACCTCACCCACAGTTAACAAGATCATATTCATTATTAACGACATTATTTCGTTGATTAACATCTGGCCAACAAGAAATGGGAAAGTTTTGGCGTCACTGCTCAAACGCAACATCTTTGACATCTTCCATTTACACAAACAACAGAAGACGTGTGTAGGAAAAAAGTTTGCAAAAATAGATGTTCCATGGGTAATAACACCAAACCACTCTATATTAACAACATCGTTCTGTTGATTAACACCTTCATATATTTATCAATTGTCAGATCGCATATTTCATGACAAGTTGCTGTCCGATTTACTATGAGACAGTCGACTCATCGCCCTGCGCCACCCAACACCGTCAACTGAAACGGTTGACCACTGAAGCTCCGACAGAGGGAGAGCTGAACACACAACCGCACAATGCCTCGTTCGCCTTTGTCGACGACACCGCAAATCGCCACCGACAACCGTCGACCCATCGTCCTTCGCGTCGTCTCTCCATCTCCCCAAGCTTTCCTATCACTCTCTGTTCTGACACCCTTTCAACTCTACCTTCTCGTGTCTCTTCATTTCCTTTTTAGCTGTCACTTAGGAGGAGGGTATTTAGGTAATTGTCTTAAGATTTCATATTCCAGATTCCTCACTCCTCACTGATTTGGGATATGTGAATTTCACCCAACCTTTTTATCCTTTTCTAATTTCCTTTGTAGTTTTCTGGAATTTTTCCAATAAGTTTCTTTTACATATTTTTTGTGAGTTTCCATGTGAAATGACACGATAGCGTAACTTGAGAGTAATTTCCAAGAGATGATAAACATCATGACTTCCCAGCTACACGCGGTAGCACAAACATGGGAGGCTCCACAATCACATGGGAGACAGCTTGGTGAAAGTGATGGATGGATGCAGCTAGGGGTGTTCGGGATCGGGAAATGCCATTCCCGATCCCGATCCCGAAAATTTTCCGATCCCGAAAATTGGGAAATTTCGGGATCGGGATCGGATTTGCTTTTTTTTAAAAAAAAAATCTTTATATTAAATTTTTTGTTGTGTTTCCTTTAGTCTAGTATAAATATATAATTTGTTTAATATTATATTGTATCAAATAAGTCTAATATAAATATATAATTTGTTTAATATTATATTGTATCAAATAAGTCTAATATAAATATATAATTAGTCCAATACACGCTTAAAGTTGTCGATTCAGCTGCAAAAAGAATAAAAACAAGAACAACAAATTAGAACTATTTAATAAATAATAAATGAAATTAACTAAATAAACTAAAAGAATAGATATTATCTTAAGGATGTTAGGGATTTTCACATTTTATTTTACATTTAGTCTTATTTTCTTAAATATTTTTAAAAAATATATATTTGTATAGATATATTTTCGGGATCGGGAAAAAGTCGGGATCGGGAAATCCCGATCCCGATCCCGAATTTTTCCCGATCCCGAAATTTTCGGGCTCGGGACGGAAAATTGATGAACACCCCTAGATGCAGCGTCTTTTCCCGGTGATCCAATTTATCTCCTTTTTTGATAAAACTTGTTTTCGGTTCTGTAACAAATCTTTAAAACATTTTCATATAATTGAACACGGTTAAGGGATAGTTGCACCTATTGAGGGTCAATAGTCCCGCTAAGGACATGAATCCTTAGTTATCTTAGCTATAAATTTTGTAACGAGAGACTTCTCATCAAATTTCTTAAAAGTTTATTCACCGTTTTTTTATCACAATTTAGAACTCCAGAGCAAAAATTATTGTGTACTACTTTTTACAAGAAATCCTTATTTATTTTCTCAAATTCTCAAGTGTTGAGAGAGTTTTTATTTGTCTAAAAATATATATATTATTTACGGTTCATAATATAAACAACTTCTAGAAGGATTTTTTAGTCCACAATACAAGTCACTTACAGAATAAGTAATGCATGTTTAACAATTTTGTCCTTATAATTTATGCTCAAATATGACTTCTTTTATTTTCTTTTTCTTTTTCAAAAAACCTCATTTGATATAGGTTAAATTAAAAAAAAAAATCATGAATGTGAACATGAGACCAAGTATTTCAATTTCAATTATTACTATAATACATGCTATTAAAGTCTCAGGCTAACTCTCTTGTACGGATGCTTTAAAAAAATTTTAGCATGCATTTATGTATTGTTTAGGCTGCATCCATTCAATAATCTTAAGTATTGTTTAAATGTATAAATTATTTTGTGGTACATTCAATATCTTAAAATAATTTTTTAAGTGCGTCCATTATTCTAAAATATTTTTATGCTTTGATAATAGATTCATCAAGAACTATTTTGAAGTGCTAGACGCAATTGAAAAAACAAATTTGGGTGTTGGAGACAAAAAGAGAGGGAGTGAAGCGATTTGGCTAAAATGACATCGTAGTCTTGACAAGCTCAAAGTCAAATTTCATTTGAAAGAGGGTGGAGAAGGACGTAAAGGTACTGCGAAGAGGGTAATGGAGTACGTGGAAAAGTCCAAGTCTCCCATTCCCGTAAGAAAAGAAACGGTCTATCTATTTAACAACACACGTAGTACGGCAATACTTATTAATAAATACTCCTTTCAATCCTATTTATAAGTAACTTTTCTCTTGATTGTATAAAACAAACTGATAATTAAAAGTAATAAGTGTGTAAAAAATGTCATGTTTTTTTCCATATATGCCCCTATTTATGAAAAGAATATAGGAGAGAGAATGAATAAAAAGTATAAGAGATAACTCTTGATGTGTGATAATTAATTATAAATATATATATATATATATATATATATTTAATAAGGGTAAAATAGCAAAAAGAATCTTATATTTTCAGACACAAAGTGAAAGTTGCTTATAAAAAGGATCAAACCCATGAGAGAGAAAGTTTCTTATAAATAGGACCGGACTAGTAATATTTTAATTTAATATGAATAGACTTAGCTAAGGAATTATCTATTATTTAGTGTTCAAGGAATTATCAATTATATAGTGTTAACCTTTTTTAAATAGGACAGTAATAAGGAAACGATTAAAACAAGAATGCTTTTAGGCAAATATTAGTAAATACCGACATATTGTTAACGATTTCTTTTATTTAATTTGGTGCATTACCTTGAACAGATTCTTGCATCCATATGTTTGTTAAAAGAAAAATGTTTATTTTTTTGCTAAAAAAAAACAGGTTTATAAGTACAAAAGGATTCTAAAATCCAGACATAATGCCTAGGAATCAAAACTGTCCAATATAAGAGAGGTGGTTTGATGAGCTTAGAAGGCGAGAACACACATGGCATTAAGTCAGGATAAAGAAACAGACAAAGAGGTGATGGAAGTTCATAATTATTAAGTTTGAAAAAAAATTAGAGCAAAGTTGACTAAAAACCAATGAAAAATTGTTATATATATAAATATATTCTTTTGGCTGGCACCATGTTACTTTTACTGTGATTAAAAAAACCGGAGCTCATATATAGAACAAGCATACTTACAAGACTTCTATAGAATTAAATTCCTATTGAGATGAATAATAGTGAAGGCTAGAGGGTAAACATATTCAAGTCTTTTGCTTAAAAGATCACTTATGTACATTTTTTACCTCACAACATCCTAATTACAAAGCATGCTTCATTATCTATCAAGTGACTTCAATTCATGAAACATTGCTAAATTTCAGCAACTAAGTATCTTGCTTAGGCTTGCAGCTCAATTCGGAGTAATGGCAGCCCATTGGTTGCAGAATCCCACCTCACAAATTTTTAGAGGAATCTGTGGAAGCTCCACAAAGTAAACTTGAGCTACAAGTAGCCACATACCAATAATCTGACTCAATCTTCTTTCTCAACTAATCCAACTACCATCTTGCATGGCACAAGAAGAATCTGAAATCCCATGGCTTCAGTACTTTGATGATAACTCCAAAAGACCCTGTGGCAACAAGTACATAGCTACCGGAATCAAAGGTAGCAGTTTTTCATTACTTCTTACATGTCAGCAAGAGAAGTGGATAATACAAACTTCTAGCTTTAGATAAGTTTAATCAGAGGACATGTAAAATCAAGTAGTAGCTTCAGCCAATTAATTTCCCCCCAAATTGATGGCATTACAGGAAATGAATGAAAAAGGCATCATCTCACAATTGTGGTGCATGTTTCTATGACAGGCACCAAGAACAAGGAAATCACTGTATCCTTTGAAGCATGAGACTAACAAGGACATTACCTGATAATGTGGAATGCTCTAGTTAACTATTGAGCTATCTACTACTCAATCAAAAAAATGCAATTATTTTATATTCTAATTTCTAAGCATGTATTTTATTTAGAAACAAAAATCTCCTTAACCAAAAGAAAAAGGGGAGATAACATCTAGGTACAATTAAAATAGGCATATGATAGAATGACCTCATGAAATGGGATTTTCCTGGTAGTAGCGTTGTCTTATAGATTCTTACAACCCAGGGATCTCATTCTAAATATGAGAAAACTCAGTCTTAAAAGTTCAAAGTGTTTCTTTACCAAGATTCTATGGTAGCTGCTATCATATGGTATAAAAGAGATGATGGATGCACTTCTCTTTAGGTTATTCCTAAACAATAACACACTAGCTAATACAATCTCATTAAACTCAACCAAATAAATATTTATATCAAGCACTCAAGTGACAAAATCTAATCCAATCATATAGTTTCAATCCACAAAGATAATCAAATGAAATCTCAGTCTTACTTAATACAAATAGCATCCTAGAACTAGGAAATAAAAAATATACAATTGAGAAATTGAATTGAACTAGATAACTCCGCTCCGCTATGTGTACAGGCATGTTTGCTTGGGCATTACGATTACTTATAAGTTGTTTTTTACGTAAATCGAGACACAACTCATCTCACATACTTACTTCGTATACCGTAAATCACTATTAAAAAGCAACTTATAAACAATCGGTTCGCTAAAACAAACATACCCTACAGTCTATTGAGCTCGAGCACAAGTCTCCACTACCAAGAAGCAAGAAAACTAGCTACTCATTGCCCTTAGAGAACCCACACAATCTGCAATTTGTTGAAGCATTACGCAGGAGTGACCACCAAATATGGGAATGAAGAAAGAAGGTGGAAATTATGGAGGAGATGATAATGGTAGTAAAGATGAATTTGTCAGGTCTGTGGTGAAGATGAAATGGGAATTTCGGGCTGTGAAGTAGAGAGAGAGTGAGGTTGATGGTGAAATGAAAGAAGGAGATGACACTCAGTGGGTCATAATGAAGAATAGAGGACACAGCTAACTGTGTCAATGGTGTTACAGTGGTGAAGAAGTAGGACCGATGGCAGTAGTGATGTTGTGAAGAATGGAGGTTGTCCAAAATGAGGAAGAGGATTGCCGGAAACTGGAGGATGGTTGCCGGAAACTGGGTAACTCGGCCGAAGAGCTCAAAGAAGGAAATGGTGATATGAGCTCTTGCGACGCACGCTTTGTCTTCTTGGATAGTGTTCACTACTCCTCCTCTGTTCTGGTCTGGTGCGGCGTTGGAGAGAGTGTCGAAAGAAGAGGAAGAAAATGGTGTGGTGAGAGAGGAAAGGTCCGACCCTATTCTGACTAAAAGCTCTTTCTTCGACGGTAAGAAAGAGGAATCCGATAGTGGAGTGGTGGTGAGATTCTATGGCCTCTCTCCCTCCTTCCACTGTTCCGATCGTGCCTCGAGCTCTCTAAGTCGTAGCTGTGGATGGCAGTGGCGATGAATGGTCGAGCACAGAGGTGATGCGATGGTGAGAGGGTGAAGGTGGAGGAAGGTAGGCCGATCCCCTTTGCCTCCAAGCTTTGGTTCTACTTCGTGGCGCCTCACCCTTCTCACTGCTGCAACTCCGACCGGTAGTGTGAGGAAGATGGTAGGCGAAGCTCGCCTTTTCCGCAGCGCTTGCCCTTGTGCTTTCCCAACTCTCTGTTTTAGCGTCTCCCCCAAATCTCAACTCACCGGTCCTGAATAAACACGTGGGTTATTTTTTGTGATTTTTCTTAAGCCCTTTTCTTCATAGTTTTATAATTTTTAAAAATTGTAAGACTTTTTCTGTAATTTCCCGAATATTAATTCTGAAACTCAAAATCTCTAAATTTTTTTTCAAAATACCTAATATAAAAAATTTGAAAAATCATTTATATGAATAATTAATAAAATTTTTTATCATTTTATTTCTAATTATAATTAATTTAATACAAATGTTTCTAACTTAAATTAATATTTAATCATATAATAATGTCTCCAGAAATATATTAAAAATCTTAATTTAATTTTAAAATGTCATATAAAAATATGATTCAATGGAGCTGAACAAAAAAAAACAAAGGGGGAAAATAAGGAAGCAAGGCTTAAAAGTAATGAAGGAAAAAAAAAAAAAAAGGAAGAAAGGGTCAAAAGTGATGAAGAATAAAAAGTTACCATGAAATAAGAAATCTAAAGTTTTTTATTTCTTCAGCCAGTTGAAAAAAAAATTCATTCGTCACTTTTGGGTTTCTCCAACCAGTTGAAGGAAAAGCCTCAAGAAGTGGGAGAATAACCATTGTTAGAAATAGAGAGACGAGTTTTTTTTTTTTTTTTTGACCTTATGAGAAGAGAGGCTAACCTTGAGAAGAAGAAGAAGAAACTAGTAATGAGGCATTGTGCAGAGTGTAGGTGTGACTGCATAGCTCAGAACCTCTGAGAGCATAGGTCTAATAGCGTGTGCCGTCACTACCATGTGATTCTTGCCTTAGTATCATTTTTTTAATTAAAAAATTAATAGGTGCCTTGGAAGTTGGAATTCGAAGCAACATGTGATACAAATCTGTTGTGTATACTTTCCCAACACCAATCAATTATGCTTAATTATCAATTATTACTATTTTTTTGCCACAATCAATTATTAATACTAATCATATAGTTTTTTAGTTAAATATTTTAAGTAATAGATGACAAAATTTAAAATTTCTTTATATCAAATTTTTAGTTTTTTTTATCTTTCTTCAAATAATTTTTAGGGTTAAAGACCATTTTTACCCTAAAAGTTTTTCCTTAGGATCAATTTTACCCTGGAAGTTTTTTTCTGGCTCAATTCATCCTGAAAGTTTTAAATTGGAGCAATTACGCACTCAGTTAACGGAGACATAATGATTACCATCAAATTAGACAAGCTAACATATGGAAAAACATGTTGGCATAACACTTGTGTGCCATGTGCATTTGTGGCAATGGCATGGCCTAAAAGAGTAAATCAATTTATGCCATATGTAAATCGATTTATTCATGACATCAAGATTTATGAAGCATAATAAGCAAAACATAATATACCCAACAGTGGATTTAACTCAGTCCAAGAAGTGCACATGAGGCAAATCTATTTATGAGACATTATAAGCAAAATATAACGTACCAGACGGTGGGTCTAACTTAGTCTAAGAAGTGCACATGAGGCAAATCGATTTATGATGCATTATAAGTAAAATATAATAAACTTGATGGTGGGTTTAACTCAGTCTAAGAAGTGCACATAGGATCAACGATGCCGCAATGACATATCATCTTCGACTCCTCGCTTTCAACCTCTCGAACTCCATCGGTTCTGCTTTCTACTCCAAACCTCCGAATGCTTGTCGTCAATTGCCACCTGTGGAGTTTAAAGCTTCAAGCTTTAATGTCTCATACCTAACACACTAAACAGGAAGATGCACTCTCCCACAGATTGGTCTAATCGCATTGAATAGGGAGATGGACTCCAACATGTCTTCAACTCTCTCCAACCTAGACTACTACCTTGCATCTCCTCCAATGTGCCACACATCTGTTGTGCTTTGACTTAACTGAGGGTGAAATTGCTCCAATTTAAAACTTTCAAGAAGTAATTGAGCCACCAAAAAATTCCAAGGCAAAAATGGTCTTTAACCTTAATTTTTATCATAAATGTTATTTCAGTAAAAAACATCATATATACTATATGTAATTATTTATTATGCATTTATCAAGTTTATACATATATATTACTATATATGCAAATATTTTCTTATTAAATTCTTGTTTAATAATTATATCATTGGTCCGACTGAACAACTTAACCGATCTGACCGTTTGAATCATAACCCGCTGATCACTCCCACTTGATGTCCGATCCTACTTTTACAACATTGGTTATCACATCACGTTGAATGTTTAGGACAACCCTTCTCTTTCAACTTGTTCGTATGTTTGCTTTCCAATAAGTGAGTTATTAAGCCCGAACCATACACAATTTTTTGGAATGTTGAGGCCAAAACTCTTAGTAGAAGATTGGCATTTACATATTTATTTACTGTGGGATCGAGCTGCAATTTGGGCAGTAGGCTCATGACATTCAATGCATTACATTCAATGATTGGACAAATGATTTAACACCTATAACCCATAAAATTGATGTTTGAGCATGAGATAGCATATTTGGTCTCATTTTGGTAACAACTTTGTGAGTATTTGGGAACTGTATTTTCATTATAATTGCTTTTAATTTATATTGTAAATTACATTATGGGTTATTTTGTTAAAACTTGTCTAGTAAGACTCATATTGTGAACTATGATTATATTCTGAGATAAATTATGGGTGATGTGATGGCATATATTTTTGTAATATTATGTTTTAATCTAATAAGTACGATCATATTTGTCTCAAGAACACATTATAATATGCCAAGAGTTGTATTATGAATTGCTATATTGTAAAGTCTTGGTTCTATGAAGTGTGGATTGTGAAGGTGTTGGGATATAATCGGGAGGTGTGTTCTGGTCCACACCACACAATCGGTGAGCTTGTTGAATGACCAATGATATGAGTATAATTTAGGTTGAGGGTTTCATCAACAAAAATAATGCAGTTCAATTGGATTTATGGGAGAGTTCTAAGTACCATGATTATGTTTGTGTGATATACCATTTGTTTTTCATAATTATAATTGTAAATATTTGTGTATTGTTTGTTATGTAATTGTCCCCACCTAACACCTCACAAGCACGTTCTGATGTGTATGGTAGGTAGGACATTTAGTTACTAAGATAGTGGTCTCATTCCATCACGTTAACATTTTTTTTAGGTGAGAATCCTCGGAAAGGGATGTTAAGGAAGGATCCGAAGGAGTGAAGCTACGTCAACAATGTGTAGCGCCTCCACCTTTACGAGTTACATGTTTATTTTTGAATATTACCACTTTTAGAACATTTTTTGCATTTGTTTTTATGATTCAATTATTGCAAATTTATGGGCTATTGGGGAGAATTGGGTAGGGTTATAGTGCAAATATGTTCCGAAAGTATTCGAGAAATCTTAATATCACCCCTGAGTTAACAGCCCAATCAGTCAAACGTAAGTTGACTCTATTATGTTTATATGGCATGCCCATGTGGTATCCACCTCCCTTTCTTTAAACCCAAGTTTCCAAGATAGATTTGTATCCCCATCTTCTTCCTTCCCCAACTTCACCGCTGTTGATAATCACAGCCACATCCAAAAAAATCCACCATTCAAAAATCACAAAGCAACTTCCAAATATGGGGATAGAACAGAGCAACATTCAAAAATCATGGCAACATCCATAAGTTTAAAACACCATTCTATGAGATCTATCAAAATTTGGGGATAGGACAATGAGAAATCCAACAAAAAATACCCATAAGCTACCCACTAAAACAGAGCAACATCCAACCTAGAAGTTATAAATTACAAAAGAAACATGAATGGCGGCAATACATTCAGTGGTAATATTTAAGTTCAAGCAAAATTTGTACCTGTTTCTCCCTCAGCAAGCTTCTCCAACATGACATTGACCAAACACCGCTCATAAACTCTGCCAACTTTTAGCTTGAATATCACCTAAAGAGGAGGATTTATTTTGGTGAACAACCTAAGGAAAAGGATTTCGTGAAATACAAACAAGCCAAAAAAAAGGGGCATTGCACAGATAAGGGGTGAGACTAAACAATATGTTATACAACTTTTTACTTGGCGATGTTCCCAATTCCCAACAGAGGCTTGATCTGATGCATCTGCTACGACCATCCATGGATGGCACTAACATCCAAGGAAAAGAAAACAAAGAAAATAAACCGAAACAAATTAAAGAAATCAGAAGTGATGCTCCCCTGGCGAGTTCTTACTGTGTGCCTTTGGGGCTGGGTAATTGGATTAGGGATTGGGTTATGTAATGCCTCGCTCTTATCGAAGTGATTCTCCCTCCATGCTTGTCAATGCCATCGTCAGCGATGGTCTCTAGATCAGGATCAGGAAGATGTTGGGGTTAGTGGAAGAAGAGGAGGAGGATGGCGGCGGAGTAAATGAAGGAGCAAGGGGTTCACAACAAGTAGGAGTGAAGGGAAGGATGGTGATGCCAACGTGTCATAGATGCATTATATCTTATGTGGCAAGGCCACCTCGACCTAATGAGGTCAACTAAAGTTTGACCGTTTGGCCTGTTAACTTAAAAGTAACATTGCTATGTTTTGAAACTTCCACAGCGACATTGAGACAAAAACAACTATCAGGGACCCATTGAGATTTCACAAATAATTCTGGAGTGGATTTACATGTTAACCCAATTGGGTATTATGATTTTAAGTTTTTTAACATTAATATATTGATTACTATGAAGTATTAGTTATGAATAACTAAACTTTAGAGTGATTTATTTTAATTAAATAATATTGTGATTAATTGATTAATAGTGTAAGATCATTTTTATAACCATGGCAGCATATATTGCATGATTAGTTGAGTTCTTTTTCTACCATCCTTAGTTTTTCAAATATATTCTTTAAAATAAGTTTAAAAATTGTTAGATTATCAATAGTTTTAGAAAGAACGTTACATAAACATTAATTACATTGGTAAAATTGATAAATAAGCATTAATTGCTCTTCAAATAACTTATATTATGAATTAAGTCATTCTTCTAAAAATGACTTATATTGTGGACTGGAGGGATAGAGTATACTCCCTCTTGTCCACAATATAAGTCATGTCTAAAAGGATTTTTAAATCAACAATATAAGTCACTTGCAAAATACCAATTAATGCTTAGTTGACAATTTGGTCTATGTAATTAATATGTATGTGTGACTGATGTATTTTTTCTCTCCTTCTAAAATCTCATTTAATTAATATGGATAAAGTTAAAAATTTTCAATTTAATGTAATTAAGATAAATTTAATAAGTTAACTGTCATTTCTTAGTTCATGAATAAGTTGGAAGTAACTTATATTTTGCTTCGGATGAAATATATATATGTATAGGGGATTTGAAAAAAATTCATTGTCAAAATTGTCAAGTTTGTCTACAAAAAGTGTCTTTTTTTTTTTTTTATTTTGATAAATCAGTGCAAATTACATAAGTTCATGGGACCATATTCAATGTGAAAGTTAGGCCAGTATTCAATTATAAGAGAAGTGATTTGATGATCGTAAATGGCGACTAGAACTTACATGGCATTAGGGGGGGGGGGGGGGCTGTGATGTTACTTTTCCCCTGATTAACAGAACTTAATCTTATATATATATATATATATATGGAACAAGCGCACTTGCAAAACTCCTATAGACTATAGAGTAACCTTCCTATCCAAATGAACGGCAGGGAAGGATTGAGGATTAAAAACTTAATCTTAGGCTGATTTGCTTATATCTATTAATTAGATCAAGTTATCTAGTTACACGTACTTCTTATCTAAGTATTATCAATAAGCTTTATTCTTGAACACTTATAATACTTAGTTCCATAAAAAATGGGTCAGATCCATCTATCATTAAATACCCATTTTAATCATTATTTTATAATATTTTCTAATTTTATTTATTTATTTTTTTTCATATTTGATTGGTTAATAAATTATATTTGGAAATGATTTGATAATTTTTATATTCCATAATTTTCTTTATTTTATAAATTCCTTCATTTGAACAAAATAAAACCTTCCTAAAAAAGGGCAATATAAATACGGAAATTATCTTTTCATTAATGACATTACATTCCCATTCCCATAAACAATGATGATTGTGTCTTTTCCATCCCCATAAATTATGTACTAATTATAATGATTTGATTAATAGTAATTCCGCTTTTTTCTAGCAGCTTATATTTAATCTCTTGATAATCTTCAAATATTTTCTAACAACAATGATTCGTAATACATAATTATAACATTCCAAATTTCTAGACAAAAACTTAGATTATTAAGGACAATTATCAAACTTTTAATAATATTTAATGGATTGCTAAAAATTTACAGAGACATTTTAGAAATTCATCAAACTTGTAATAATAATTTATGGATTGATAGAAATCTGAAGAGATTTTTTAATACTGTATTTAATGATATTTAATTGATTTTTTAAATTTGCAGAAATTGTATTTTCAAAATGCTTCCAATGTTATTAAATATCATTATTCTCTTATTTCCTTTATTTATATGCCACAATCATGAATAATCCCCTTCCATGTCAATAGTGATAGCGATAATCAGTTCTCTTCTAATTTTTTTTTTCAAGAGTTATTTTGTTGAGGTCCGACAGCATGTATCCTTATACCGGGTTAAATGTGGTTCATGGTGTGTTCTTGATCATTCACCCATTTTCTTATTAAATCCTTCGGGCATTGAGTGATAGAAAATAGTGGGGAAAAAGATCATTCTATGAAGATTTCAAACTCAGTTGAATGGAGAAAGCAAAACTAGTTGATGGAAAAGTGCCGGGGAAGAAGAGGAAGTGAACAGATAGTAGTTTCAGGTAATCTTCTTATTTGGAACTTGGATTAGTATAGTATTCAACAGTGCTTCAACCTAAAGATGAAGAATATCTCTATTTCAGGGGGCATTTGTCATGTGGTATTTATCTATTTATCTCTTTTCTTGTGTGTATATGTGAATAAAAATTTTAATCATTTTAATTAAACAGTATTGAGAAATCACTATATAGTCAAAAAATGAGTTGGTTGCGCCAGCAGATAGCAGAAGCATGTAGGCCTGTGGTGAAGAGCATTGGAATTTGGTTGTTGGTGAGAGCGATGGCAAGAAGGTATAATTATCTAATGGGGTTGATTATATTTACACCTTGCAATATTACTTAGTTCCCATTTGTGTTAGATAAATTCCAAACCAGGCTTTTATACAACTGAGCATTCAATAGAAGGATTCAGATACAACAAATGCTTCCACATGGTAAGAATAAGTAATACGAAATTGAATTGGCAAGATTAAAGATTAGAGTAGGACGTTATGTAAGATGAATTTAGAAATATAGATAGGTTATAGTTGCAAAATATCCCTTTATTTTTAAATTTTATGTAATATTATAATATAATTTTATAAGATATTCATAGTTCAATTTTTAAACTAAAGTGAAGATAGGATGAGGAGAAAAAGAT
Source organism: Inga laurina (assembly GCA_963855925.1). NCBI lineage: Eukaryota > Viridiplantae > Streptophyta > Magnoliopsida > Fabales > Fabaceae > Inga > Inga laurina. The sequence goes on along the minus strand of OY979702.1, from coordinate 62,261,424 downwards.
GAGGAGGGTATCCAAATCCATATCTAAATCAAGTTTTGAAGCCTTTTTTTTTTTGGGGGTCCAATTTGATATTTAAGTTGTCCAAATTAGGATTATGCGTTCCCATCTGATCCTTAATGTAAGATATATTTTATGAGTTATTTTTAAACTTCAACGCCATATGATGCTTATCTTCTCAACATTCTTTCATTAAGCATACTCCCTAATTAAATTTTGTTCATTTTTGCCCGATTCAAATAGAACAAGAGTGGGAAAACACTCCTCGTATAATGTACGGGAGATATAGTTTATTGTAATAAAAAATTTGTGTTAACATTGAAAATTGGTCAATTACATTGACTAAAACTTGTCATTTAGACCATTAAGTAATGCATGAATCTGGATATTTAACGCGTTAATACGGTTAACTAGTTGAATCCTTAGCTTGTTGTAATCTTATTAACATACATTAACCTCAAAGCCTACATATTAATTTCCTTGCTTTTTACATAACAGTCATCTATAGCTTCATTAGCGTGTTAACTAAAACGCATTAACCATGTCCTTGGTTTTGACCAGAAAAACAATGTCCTAGGAACCTTATCTTAATTTTCGCAGTGCTCTTATTGACGCATGTTAACAAAATTTTGGATTATTATTTTACTACTTTGATTTTCCCTTTTCCCAACACATTAGTCATCCTCCCTTAACGTATCAACTATACTTCAGAAGATTCAAGTTTGCTTCAGTAAGAAACTTAACACATCGAGTTCCATAGTCGAAAGGATTAACGTTGTTTCTCGAGACTTCAAGTTCGGCTCTACCTGAACAGAACTGGTTCAACTTGTTATTAACTTGTTCCAACGTGTGAACTCGTATTGTTTCTTCTAGAGCTCAAATGCACATGTACAAGAATTGATTTAACAACTAAGGGAACTTTTGTACAGTTAATTCAGAACATAATCTATAATCAAGTCTGGAAAGAACATAGACAAGTGACTGGGCTTAAGTGTTCAGACTTGAACACATAACTACTTGTAAAACACAGCATACAACACACACACACACACACACACTAATTATAGGAATCATATATGTTGCAAAAGTCACAGGACCTCAACCGCAGATTTAGACTTTGCATCCCTTAGTCTTTACCTTTGCAAGGTTAGCGATTTTGGAAGAGTGAGATTATGCAAATCCCAGAAGCAACATTCTTCCATATAAAACCATGGTAACTTGCCTTTAGGGTGCCATTGGTAGGCATGCTCCATCCACACTATTCTTTTTTTTGCATATTGATTCAAATTTATCCCCTTGTATAATTCAAGCATCTTCTTATATACAGTTTGATGAAATCCAGGCATAGAACTCTTCTGTTGTCTTCAAAACTTTCTTGAACTTGTTCAACATTAGCGGAAGTTGCATTCTCTTGCAGCTGAAATTCTGCAATCCAAACGTGAACTAACATTTTAATTTTGTTTAAAATCTTACATACAATTTGAGGAAAGGGAAAATCCCTAATAAAGAACACTAAAAATCCTAAAAGTCCAAAAAATATTTGGAATATTCATAATTTCATAGAGATGTTAGGATCAATTTATTTTTTTAAAAATTAAAAGGAAATGATCAAAACAACCAAAGGAAATATATATTTTTTAAAATATCACCCCCACCGGCTGCCGCCGTTGGAGCTCTAGCCGCCGGCAACTGGCCCTTGCCGGAGGCCAGCGACCACTCCCTGTTGGTGGTCGGAACTCTGGTGGGCGTGAGGCTAGCCGCCGAACAGGAATTAATGTTCCCAAAGTAGTGGAGATGGGCATCGAATCTCCATGACTTGGTTTGCCCAAAATGTTGATGGCCTGATGGCTTTCAACATATTATATGCATATAAATATATATTTGTTAACTTTGGATCCTTAACCCAAGCCTTTTCAAGTGTTTTTTGTTAAGGAATTTACAACATTTCATTTGGTTTTAACTTTTGTTTTCTCAAAAAAAAAAAAAAAACACTATTAGATCATTTACAAATTTTGTTAAGGAATTCATGACATTTCATTAGGTTTTAAAAACTTTCATTTACCAAATAAAAAATTCACATCATCAGGTCATTCATAAGTTTTATTAAGAAATTTACGACATTTCATTAGGTTTTAACAACTTTCGTTTTTCCAGAAAAAAAATTCACTCTCTCAAGTCATTCACAAGTTTTGTTAAAGAATTGATGACATTTTATTAGGTTTTAACAACTTTTATTTTTCAGAAAAAAATTTGAATTATCAATTTATTCACAGATTTTATTAAGGAATTCACAATATTTTATTATAATTTCACTATAGAGAATTAATGAAAATAAAATTTACTAACCTATTATAACATGTCTATGTTATTGTTTTAACTGTGATGAGATACATACTAAATATTTCTAAAAATGATCTAACGGTAATTATTTGCCTGAGCATATATCTGAATTTTGTTTTTACTTTGCCAATTGGATCTTATGATCGTTTTAAATAATAAAATCATGCATCAAAGACATCTGACCATACAAAATTCAGCAAATTAATGTTTATATTACTATAACAATATTCAACTGATGAAAACTACTAAATAAATAAAAACTTTGAACTCAAACATCAAGCCCAAGTCTAACAAAAATACTACTTGGGGGTATATTTGTGTGCTTCTCAGTACTGGCTCTTTTCAAGTTATATAATGCAATTAAATATGAATTATACATAATAAAGTTTTTAATAAGGAAGTGTTATCATATTCTTCAGTGATAAGAAAAATTTGAAATGAGATTTAATAATAAATAAGAGAAGAATAAAGCAATTTAAAGAAGTTGATTGATTATAAATTAGAGAGAGGAATGCTAAGAGATTATTACCATTGTTATCATTACTTAAATTTGTATCAACAACACCATCATCTTTATCCTCTGAGATCTCTGGGATTTCATCACTCTTATCATCCTCTGAGATCTCTGTGATTTCATCACTCTCATCATCATCTGAGATCTCTATGATTTCATCATCATCTGAGGTGTCTGTGATATATCATAGTATATACTATTAATTTAAGAAAAAAAGAAGTTATGGCACATTGAAATAAGTGATATATCAAAAGTTGTATGCATATAAAAATTGGTGAAACTTGTAGTATATTGAAGGTATTGGGTTGAATATAGTGTACCTTGATTGATTGGGCATATAGTTGAGCTCTGCAAGTTAATTGTCGTAATAAATTAAACATGATTAATAAGAAAGGCCATCAATACTATAGATATCAAGTATTTTACTAAACGTTAAAAAAATATGGACTTACTGAGGCGAAATTGTCATATCTCATCACCCTTCTTTTTTCATCAAGTGCTCCTTCTTTCTCCTTCATCCTCCTATCAAGTTGTTCTGTTGAGAGAAACATAATTGTTTTGTTCCAAATCATACGTATTAGTGCTTGCTTCACTATAGAGAATTAATCAAAATAAAATTTCCTTACCTGTAGACATGCCCATGTTCTTTTAATTGACTGTTATGACATATAAACTGAAATATTTCTTGAAATTATTCAAAGGATAATTATTCCCCCAAACATGAGTTTTGTTTTGACATTTCCAATTGGACCTTATGATCACTTAAAATAATAAAATCATGCAACAAATACATCTGTTTATTTTTTTGGTGATTAAATACTGTTTATTTTACTATGACGATATACTGATGAAAACTATAAATAAAAACCTTGAATGCTAACTGCAAGACGAAGTCCAATTGTTGGCCTATTGGACTCAATAAGGTGCAACAAACAAAAATATTACTTGTGGGCATATTTATGTGCTTTGTAGTATTGACTTTTTTTAATTTGTTATATAATTCAATTATCAAATATGAATTATATCACCTATAAATAAAGCTTTCTAACAAGGAAATGTTATCATATTCTTCAATGATAATAAAATATTAAATCACATTTAATATTTTATTAAATGTTACCTTGGTCAGCACAACTGGAATCCAATGTTTGATAAGGATTCTGAAATGTAATATCTTCCATCTCACAGAGTTGTTTGATCACATAGATTCCGCTCTCTTCTACAACCTTGGCGGCATCTTGTGGAGATGTATATGCACGAACCTGTACATGATTCCACTTATTTTTTCCCCCAAATCCTTCTATCTTATAATCACGTTTAAGATTGTACACAACTAAATGATCATAATTTAGATCGTGCCCATTCCACAAAAAACCCCTATCATCTACTCGTTCATCATTGATGTATACTGAAGCGTCCAGAAAAACACGGAAACGTTTTGTATAAACAACACCATCCGTTAGTTTAAGAAGAACACAAAGGCATAGAGCAGGTGGGAAGGAGTTACGAAACCAAAAAGAGATAGAAGCTCCTTTGCTTCTGTGATCAAACCACTTTGGTATGCTTTTACTCGGCACACAAAAGAGCACTTTACGGTAGACAGGGTATCTGCCTGGATCCCCATGTAATTCCTGTGAATAAAAAAAAGTGTTACTCTAAGTACGCTTACTCAATATCAGGACTAAAAATGGAAGAGAGGAATTGAACACAACCTCACTCAATATTAAGCTTTTGGACTTTAAACTCAATGACACGCAGTTCCTTGCTTCTAAACTTGTTACGTTTGGTGGCATCTCTTCAACTTCTCTCAGATGCTTGCAATCATTTAATTTAAGTGTCTCCAAAAAATGACACTCTTTCATCCATGCGGGCAAAATTGTGAAATCATTACCCGATAAGTCCAAATTCCTTGCATTTGTAAATCGACTAAGACATGTTCTAAGAACATCATCTGATATATTACATCTTAGGAGATGAAACTCAACTCTGTTGGGACATTGCTGGGACCAAATTGCCTCTTCTTGGGCTTCTATATAATTACATGATATCTTCACCTTCCCAGTATTAGTCACTATGATATTTTCTATTTTCGGCAATAGAAAAATACTACTCGGGATCTCAATGGCCTGCCCATTCGTAAAACGATTCCCGTGTACAATATGTAACAGCGTAATCTCAGAAAGATTGCAAATCGACCAAGGCAATTTTCTTATTCCTGTTTCAGATAAATGAAACTGTGTTATTTTCCCGTTTTCAAGTATTTCCGGAAAGTACTTTAGTCTTCTGCAGTCATCAAAATTGAGGCTTCTAAGAGAAGGTAACTTGATGGCACATGGAAAGGTCTTAAGCCGGATACATTGAAATACATCTAAGACCTCAAGTTTTGGTAAATAGCCAACTGAATCATGAATTCCAATCAAATTCTTGCAATTCAAAAGGATTAATTCCTTCAAATTTCTGAGATTCGATAGATCAGGTATCTCTTTAATATAGTTACAATCTCCAAGATTCAAAATGCCCAAGTTGTCCGCAGTCTGCAATAACCAAATCATCTAAATAGTTTAATTAAAATAAATAAATAAATTACAAGAAAAAGAAAGCTAACAACAAATGTTTATAAGATATATAGGGATCTTGCCTTAGTTATATTTTCCAACGAACTCAAATAACTATAACCCATGTCAAGCACAAGAAGCTTCTTTGGAATAATATTAGAAGGCAAACATGAAAAAGGATACCGTCTCCACTTCAGCACTTTTAAGCTCTTAGGAAGATATTTGGGATCTTCTGAAAACTTCACATTCTCAAAAATGAGAACTTTTAAGACTTTCATGCTCTTAAAGGCTTCTCCGTCCCAGTTTACTTCTATGCATTTGGACCAATTGTCTTGAACTATCATCCTCACTTTATTTGTACCCTTTCAAGCCAACAATAATAAATGAAAGTCCTCAGGAAAATGTCAGAAATTTGAAGTATCTGTAATAATAGATAGAAAACTTTTTTCCACAAACTCAAAATAGTGACATACTTTGGCATATATATAGAATCTCGCAACCCAGTAAATTGTCCAAAAATGTCTTCAACCAACTCAGCCTCAACATATATATGCATATAAATCTCTTAACAATCGAACATTAACCTCAGTTAGTGAGTTAATGACTCAAATATCTTAAATTATCTCAAAAGTATTTAATCAGTAATTGCGGCTAATCAGAATATTTATTTAATTATACTTAAGGAATCTGCTAACAGCAATCTGAGTCGACTGAATCAAGATAAGTTGGTTGTGTCTACTTCTCAACTCTTCCTCTTTCAACCATCTATGTTTAAACATTCACGTGCTCTCAAACTTGTTTCCTTACTTATACATAAAGTTTATTCATTTACTAAATACTTGGTAGGTTCTTCAATTGAGATTTCAACAGTATAATAGCATAAATATAAAAGTCTTTTTTATTATTTATTTATTTACAAATAATGTTAATTATTCTAGGTTTTTATATAATGAATTTAAACATTCATTTATTTTGTATAAAATTTGAAGTGACTGTATTTTTTCAGATTATACCTAGCAAAATCAAATTAAATCTAATTGATAATATAAACTATCATCTTTTATTACGTAATTGAAAATTGAATTTTATATGTTTTTTTTAAGAAATTTGAACTTTTGCTGACGATTAATTTATTGATTATACATTTACCTTTTTTTTTTTTAACTGTGCCCTTACTAGGCTATATATTTACCCTTGAATGATGTAAAATTTTTCAAATGATTTTTATATAACTTCATATGATTTTTTAATAGGAACTTCTTTTATAATACAAAACTCTTTACTTTTAAAAAATATGATAAAAATAAAAGATGAACACTTAAAATAATTAACTATATATATTATTTATTTATTTATTTATTTGAATGGGCAAAAATTTCACCCTAAATCTCTAAAATCAGTTCCAAAAATCCAACAGTTCATGCACCATTAAAAAGTTTTCTAACCTTATAAAAAACTAATTCATCCTATTCATTCATTAAATAAATTCCATGCATTGAATTTATGAGTGAGACAAAAGAACTTAACAACTATGCATAGATTAAAAAGTAAACATAACAAGGAATGCCAACCAAGAAATTGTGAAAATAAGAATAAAATTACAACCCCAAAAAGTAAATAAATAAATAAATCATCCCAATTAGTGTTACTTACTGTATTGTCTTCCAAAACATCAACAATATCTCGATGGAACCATAATCTGCTCCGTTCTCCTGGATTGTTTGGTGATTCTTCACGAACAATTTTTGTCCCCATATCTCGTATCAAATCATGCATTTCAATACAATTATAACACTTTTCAATCTTTATAAGGCGCTTATCAACCAACACCCCAATAAAATAACTTAAATTATTAGAGTCATAAACTGCTTCAACTATATATTTGACATGTTCCAATTCTTCCCCATTGAAGGCAAAAGCAATATCAAGGAATATTTCTTTTTCAACTTCTTCTAGGTCCTCATAACTCACCCTCAATACTTGTTGAATGTCTTTATGGAGACTTAATTTATATACTTGAAGCGCAGATTCCCATTCATCTATAGTCTTTCCATACAAGTTAGAGCCTATTACTTCAAGGGCAAGTGGAAGCCCTTGTGCATAAGTTACTGCATGATTCAAAACATCCTTGTAATGTGGATCTACTTTAGGATTTCTAAAAGCATTCCAGCCTAACAATTCAAGAGATTCTTTTGCATTGAAAGCCTCCATGTTGTATATACTTTCAACCCCATGCCTTACAAGTAAATGCTTGTCCCTTGTCGTTATAATGATCCTACTCCCACTACTAAACCAATTGCAACCGCCAGCCAATTTTTTCAATTGCTTATGATTGTCAACATTATCAAGAATCAAAAGATTTTTCTTTTTTTTGAATCTCTTTTTTATCACTTGAACTCCTTCATCAACATCTTGTATTTTGATGTCCACTCCTACAATCATTGAAAGAATTGTCTCTTGAATTCTTTCTAGGCCGAGTTTCTTTGATTTTTCTTTGACATCATGGAGAAAGCACAAACCTTCAAAACTATCAGCAATTGAATTATACAGAGCACGTGCTATTGTTGTTTTACCCAGTCCCCCCATTCCACAAATTCCTACCATGATGACCTTATCATTTGACCCAATTTGTAATAGAGAGGTTATTTCTTTCACCCGAGGCTCTAACCCAACTGGATATTCAGAAACATGTAAAGGAACCCTATTAATTTTACTAGAGATTTCTTTCACAATCCTTTCAATAAATTGATATTCATAATCTTGCCTGAAAAGTTGCAAAAGGAAAAATATATCAATTCTAATTGAATTCACCCTAACAAATAAATTTAAGTTTATTTACTTACAAACTAAGTTGAAGCTAGAAAAGGAGAAATACCAGGGTAAAAACACAAGATGAAATTTGCGAATTACCTTGGATTAAAATGGTCTCCAGAAATATTTGCCACTTCATGCAATGCATGCTTCCAACTTTGTATTTTCTCCTCATCAGCCCTTTGCTTTTTGATATGCATAGATAATGATTGTTCATAATTATCTTTTTGATGTCGCACTACTGAAGGCTCTACATCATAAAAAATTGGCCAAACCAACCGACCCTTTCTCTTAATGCACTCATGGATGTGAACAAGTTCATTGAGACAAAATGTGGAGGAAGCATAGTTCTTAGAAAACACGGTAATGGCCATTCTAGAATTTTCAATTGCATTGAGAAGTGTTGGTGTAATTTCATCCCCTCTTCTTAATTCCTCATCATCAAGGAAGGTGCAAACTCCCGCTTTTTTTAAAGCATTATACAGATTTCCTGTAAAACCATGACGAGTATCTTCACCTCTAAAATTGATGAAAACATCATAAGTCCATTGGTAACTAATGGAAGAAGAGTCCGGTGCTAACCCTGTCATGATGACTTCTGGTAGAAACGAAAGAACCAATGTTAATTTAACTTACAAAAATTATGGAGTGTGATTATATATATGGGGATGATGATATGAATGAGCTTATTACGTACCAACAAAACTGAAATTGTCGATGACGAAGTAGCTGTGGGCATTCACAATAAAGCAGTGGGAACTAACAAAAAGAAAGATGAAGGCTTCAATTGCCTTTCTTAAACTCAAATCAAAATGTAAAAACAAGTATTAAGGTTGAGTCTCAAAGGAGACATTTGTATTGGAAGGGGCAGTCATGAACTTCGAACCGGATAGCAGATGATAATATCAAAAAATAAAATAAAATAAAATAAAATAAAATAAAATAAAGCATTAAGTTTGACGCAACTGGTTGATTAATAAACTAGTCTCTACCAAAAGAGTACTTGATAAATCACAGTAATATTTATATATTTTATCGCACAATCATCTAAGACTTTAATGAAAATTTTGAGTTTAATTAGGTATTTTAAATAAAGAGTAATAATGTCACGAAAGTGTGAAATAGAATTGTATAAATAATTACGAGTGAATAATTATAACAATAATATATTATTATTTTCCGAGCATTTGTTTTTAATAATTAGAATATAGAAATAATCAATAACGAGTTTATATAAGAATTATAAACAAAAGCTTGTATTATTTTAGAATTCATCATCCTAGCTATCCGTAAATATATACCACATTTTATTTTATTCAGGAATGGATATAGAAGCTACACTTAGGGGGCCAAAATGCAAAACTACTACTTGAAAGTACGGCGCTAAAATTAAATGTAACATTCTTACAAATGAAAATAAACCAATTTTAATACAAATTTTGTAGGATGGGGAGGGGACTGATGGCCCCAATCCTTTCTGATGTTAGTATATAAATAAATTTTTACAACCAAGTTGAAGATTTCAAACACGCTTTCTTTTAGAATTTGTTTCTTATATACGGTATAAATAGGTTTTCTTTGATAAAAAACAAATTGTATAAATAACTTGTTTTATTTAAAAATTCGTTGCCCCATCATATTAAAAAATATATAAAAAATAATTTGTTTTATTCATATTCAAATTATTTTAGAATATGCTGCCTCTTGCATATTCAGAATTAAGAATATATAAACAACTACTTGTTTGATTATCACACATATCACTATTATTTTTAATTTGTGATCTCAATGTAAATTAAAATTTAAACTTGTTTTAATTTAGAATTTATTATCATTTCAATATAAATAACCTATTATTTTATTTTGTTTTAAAATTAAAAATAAAAGAATTTTTTTATGCATTTTTTTATATAATCAATAAAAACGATTTTACAAAGTTTATAGTACATGTACTTAACTACTTATAAAATAAAATAAAAATCATAGGACAATTATACATAGAATTGAAAAGATGAGTACGTAGGAGGAGAATAAACCACACGAACAGAAGTGCATGCAAAGGATCTAAATAAGATGAGGATATTCTGTTTGATGATATATTTTATTTTATTAAGACGAATAAATTTCTTCTTTAAGGAAAAGCCCTCCAGATTATCTTTTCTGACTGAGGATAAAATTTCAGATTTGATGATCCATCCAACATATGCTAGGAAGCAAATACATGATAAATTATTAAAATAGTTTATAATACGTAGGGTTTATGAAGAAATAAATTATAAAATAAACTATGCACATGGTGCTCTCTCATAAAATATATTTACCTAATTTGATTAGATTAAATAAGTTAGTTAATATAACATTTTTTTTTTAAAACACCCCCAGTAATCTTCCTTAATTCTCTCTATCTATTCGCTCTCCTCATTTGATTATTGTTAAATGAGCAATGGTAAATTAGAAAAGAAATGACAAATATAAAAAACATGTCTTATATTTAAGATCAATATCATCTCTTCACATAGATATCTTGAACCGAGTACCAAAATAACAAATTGTGATAGATTACAATAACTTATACTATACGGGACACTTAGTCCACATTTGGCACTATATTAGACTGAATTTTAAGTGAATGAGAATGAGATTACAATCTCCAAAAAAAAAAAGAGAGAATGAGATTGAAATCGACGTTGCGATTGAGTTTGAGATTAGAAGTAAGTTTTTAAACCATGTTTAGCATGTCGTCAAAATTGGAAAAAATTAAAGAAGAAGACTAAATCGCAAGGCTTTACACTCAGATTTGTGGACAAGGCTTTATTGTTGCTGTGAGAATGACTTAAATCTGAGTGTCTATAAAAATTTATCAACTCCTACTCACTAACAATTTCTTTTCCCCAATTGTTTCTTAGAAAATTGAGAAAAAGATCCATATTACTCCCTTCTTCGTCCAAAAATCAAACAAATCATGGAGGAGAACACAAATGAAATATTCATATTGGAACAAGGATATGAAATATAAATTCAGAACAAGCACAAATGAAAATCACAGATTGGAGCTCACCGGATGTGGACCAAGGAGGGCGACCGTGGTCTCTCAATCTACTGAAGACGGAGATGACAGACGGAGACGCCGCCGTAAGTGGCTTCGCACGGCCGAGGGATGATGAAGGAGACGATGACGACGTGATAGAAAGAGAGAGAAAGAGAGGAGTGATAATTAAAGGCTCGGGAAGAGATAGAAGCAATGGGTGGACTGACTTATAAAAATCAAAGGAATTGAAAGCGACCAGAGTTAAGGGTTAATTGTTCGTATTGGAGTTAATTCAGAGATAAATTGAGATCAATTAAAAATATATATAAAATTTAAATGTTTATGGATTCTTTTTAAAAAATTATATAAGAGTTTTTTTTCTAATCAATAATCCAATATAATATCTTTAAACCCAATATTCATAAAAATATCATTAAGTATATAAGGATTTTTCTTTAACTAATGCAAAACAGCAAAAATATTCCACTATTTTTTTAAAACTCCTTATAAATAAATTTTTTTTAGAGAAATAATTTTAAAATAAGTTAAAATGACGTTGTTTGAGATATAAAAAAGTTTAAAAAATAAAAAAGATGGCAAACTGATTCACCACAGGTCAGATCAAGTCAATTAATTACCTCCTAGTTTCCTGATCCCAACCGGACCAATCTGACATCTGATTCATCAATTTTCAGTTTGAACTGACCGACCGATTCGGTTTTTAATACACCCATAAAAATGAGCCTCTCTTTCCTATACGCGTTAGCACAAACATAGGGAGGCTAGCTAGGTGAAAGTGATGGATGGATGCAACGTCTTTTCCCTGTGATACAATTTGGGTGTGTTTGGATTGACGATTAGATAAGTAACTTATTTTTACTTAAATTTATAGAATCTTAAAATTGGAAAAAAATTAGATTGGGTAAAATGATGAGTGTTTGGATTGGTAATTGGATAAGTAACTTATGTAAAAGTGATGATGTTTGGTTTGGCTTTTGCATAAATGGTTTTTGTATTATTTAAGAGAAAAAATTGTAAAAATTATGAAAAATGAAAAAATGAAAGGATAATTGTGAAAAAACCTCATTGGCAACTTAATTGTCAAATGGGATCTAGGAGATATCTATACATGGAGGGATTTTTTCACAATTTTCTCAAAAATTAACTTTGAAAATCTGGCAATGGTACAATTTTAAATAAAATTATATCAAACTTTAATTTAAATTGGTACGCTCCAAAAGTATTTTCTATTGTGCACCTCAAGCTTAAATTTTATAAATTATATCAAACTCTAATTTAAATATTAAATCCTAACTCATATTTTCACATAGCTCAAAATCTAACAAAATAAACCTATTAAAACATCAATAATACCTCCAATAATCCAAATAAATTATTTAAACTAAATTTAATGGGTAAAAACACCATATAGAAACTAAGTTATAACATGTTTATAAAAAAAATTGATTATAAAATCATAAAACAACTGAATAATAAATCTAAACTGATTAAAATTAATTATTAATTATTCTCTACATTTCTACATTCATATATTGACAAAACTCAAAACTTGCCTAAACTCTTATTCCAAAGTATTCTTTAATTAGCAGAAGATTACTATCTAAAGAAAGAGAGAATTATTTAGAACATTTTTTATAAAAGAAGCTTTGTGATTAGAAGTGATTTTGAGTACCTCATTGATCCCAAAAATATGAAAATACTCCTCAAAACAAAAACCAACGCAAGCTTCAATTCCTAGCTTATTTCCATCGGAGCTTTTTCTAATTTTTTTCTACCAGTCCATCGCCGAAACAAACACCCATTTTATACAAAATCACTGTATAAGGCCGATTGACACACTCAATTGGTCGATTGGGTGTTCAAACGGTCAAACAAACACACACTTTATCTCCTCCTCTAACTTTTCTTCTTTTTTGATAAAATTTTTCTTCAGTTCTGTAACAATTCTTTAAAACATTTGCATATAATTGAACACGGTTAAGGGATAGTTGCACCTATTGAAAGTCAATAGTTCCGCTAAGGACATGAATCCTTAGTTATCTATCTGGGCTATAAATTTTGTAACAAGAGACTTCTCGTCAAATTTCTCAAAAGTTTATTCACCGTTTTTTCATCACAATTTGGAACTCCAGGGCAAAAATTATTGTGTACTATTTTTTACAATAAACTCGTTCATTTTCTCAATTCTTAAGTGTTGAGAGAGTTTTTATTTATGTCTAAAAATATATATATTATTTACGGTTCATAATATAAACAACTTCTAGAAGGATTTTTTGGTCTACAATATAAGTCCCTTGCAGAATAAATAACACATGTTTAACAATTTTGTCCCAATAATTTATGCTGAAATGTGACTTCTTTTATTTTCTTTTTCTTTTTTTTCAAAAGACCTCATTTGATATAGGTTAAATTGAAAAAAAAAAAATTCAATTTAAAAGAGATTTAACGATTAAAGAAAAAAGATTTACAAGCTCCATGTCAATTTTTAGTTCTGATCAATTAATTGTAAATGACTTATGTATATGGGATTTGAAGGAAAAAAAAAAAGAAATAATTTTTTGTACATAAAAAGAAAGAAATCAGCTAAATTGTCAACTTTTTTTTTTGTTTTGATAAATAAATGCAAATTACAGGAGTCCATTAGGACCACGGTGTCTCTTTAGTCTGTATTTCAATTGAATGTGAATGTGAGACCAAGTAAACCCATGAAAAATTTATATATATATATATATATTCTTTTGGGTGGCACCATGTTATTTTTACTCTGATTAAAAAAGCCTGATCTCATTTATAGAACAAGCATACTTACAAAACTCCTATAGAGTTAAATTCCTATTGAGATGAATAATAGTGAAGGCTAGAGGGTAAACATATTCAAGTCTTTTGTTTAAAAGATCACTTATATACATTTTTTACCTCACAACATCCTAATTACAAAACATACTTCATTATCTGTCAAGAGACTTCTTTTTTTTTTTTTGCCATATATCTGTCAAGAGACTTCAATTCATGAAACATTGCTAAATTTCAGCAACTAAGTATCTTGCTTTGCCTTGCGGCTCAATTCGGAGTAATGCCGCCCATTAGTTGCAGAATCTCACCCCACAAATTTTTAGAGGAATCGGTGGAAGCTCCACAAAACAAATTTGAGCTACAAGCAGCCACATACCAATAATCTGACTCATCTCCTCTCTCAACTTATCTAACTGCCATCCTGCATGGCTGACGAAGAATATGAAATCCTGTGGCCTAAGTTACAAAACTGTGAATTAATGTATACTTTGTGAATGTAAAATCTCACGCACTTGCTATATTTTATGCTAACGATGAGTTGTACGTAGCTAAAGTAGGAATATATATTTAGAAGTTATTTTCAAAAAGAAAAGTATTCAATTTATATTTAGAAATGGTATTGTGAGAAACAGTTTAGCATAGATAGACAGACATCTTTTTAACATAAACTGATATTAAAACTCATAATTAACTAATAAAATATTCATAAACTAAAGAAAAATGCATCAACATTCTTTTTCTTATTACAAAAATACCTGCTACAAATTGTCACGTCGACTCTCATTTATGTTGCCGTTGTAGATTACTTTCTCCTTTCTTTTTCCTTTTGTATGATCTTCCGATCTTTTTTGAACTTGTTCAATATTGGTGGCAGTTAAATTTTTTGGCTGCTGAAATTCTGGAATCCAAACATGAATTAAGATTTTGATTTTTTTCAAATCTTATACAGTTTCATGAAATCCACATGTCTATAATCACCTTGGTGGCTGGCAGACTCATCATAATAGGATGTTTGCTAATAGGGATGCAAGGAGAGCCACATGTCATCTTCAATACTATGACCTGTTAGCTACATAACTTCTTCTTTATGTTTAAATAGAGTTTTGCATATATTGGTGGGGTAAATTGGATGATCATTTCACATACCTCGGTTTGTGAAGGTGTCACAAGCATACTCCCTCCATGGCAACATGTACAACGGCAATGAAGTCGTATTCAATCAAGTAAAGGTCCATCAAGGATGCTGCAAAACAAATACCAGGAGAGCCACTTATATACTCACTCTTAATATTGTTTACTGTTATACATATCGATTAAATAGAGGGAGCTTTAAAACTTCTTTGGGTTATCAATGTGATTATTATCGTGTCACCTATATCTTGATCTCACTATAAAGAGCTGGGCGATTCTCGCTCTAATGCCCAGAGTAATACCCAGCCTCCCAAATATTTTTTTCTTTTTTCTTTTTTAGAAATAGTTTGTGTTCTTTTTATAATTTTTCAAATAATAAATCAAAATTGCACAATTTTAGAGTATTTTCCTTTAAAAGTCATAAAAAATTCAAAACTGCACCATTTCATGCATATCGAATATTGAAATGTCATTAATTTTATATGAAATCTAGGGATCAAAAGAAAAATGGAAAAATCCATTTGGGAGGTTGGGGCATTACAAAGGACATTAGATGGAGTTAAATTAGAAGCCCCAAGCCCCTTACATATATCCTGAAAGTGAAGCTAGCCCAATTCTCTTTAAAACCTGTGCTATTATTTTCTTCTTCTATATATAAGGTGCAGGGGAACTAGAAAAAGGAATAATTTATTGGTTGTAGAGTGTTTTGTCACTAATATTTTACATAAATTGTCTCCAAGATGTCTGGTTTATGCGGCCACGAACTCAGAGTTACAATTGTAAAAGAACTTATAGCACATTAATATATAATGTTATATCAAAAGTTGTATTCATCTAGAAAGTTGGTTAAAATTGAAGTATATTGAAGCTATTGGGTTGAATACAGTGTACCTTGATTATTATTAATGATAATGACTAGTATTGGCAAATGGGATGTGAGGTGTGATTGTGTCATTGTCATCCTGATCGATGACTGCGATGTTTCTTGATCTCTTTGAGCATCTAAAGGCAGTTGAACTCTGCAAAGTTAAATGTCATAAATTCAAACATATGATTAACATGAAAAGCCAACACATTATATCAAGTCTTTGACAAAACACAGCAAACATGGGCTTACTGAGGCAAAATTGTCTTCCCCCATCAATGTTGATCTTTTCTTATTAAGTGCTACTTCTTTCTTCTTCATCCTTGTACTGACTTGTTCTATTGAAGGACACATATTTGTGATTTGATCCAAATCATATCTATTAGTGCTTCACAACAGAGAATTAATGAAAATATTCCTCAACTGTTTCAAGATGCCTGTGTTTTCCCCCCTCAATAAATGCCTAATGTTCTTTTAATTGTTATGACAAACGAACTGAAATGTTTCTTGAAATGATTAATTCAAACGATAATTATTTTCCTAAACATGAGTTTTGTTTTTACATTATTATCATTTGGATCTTATGATTTGTTGGACTTCAGGTTCAAGTCCACCCTTGATGGGCCGTACTATTTAATTGAAAAATAAGAAAGCTTCCAAATTAAGTGAAGAGATTAAACCAGAATTAATTCATTTAAGGAATTGGAAAATAAGAAATCTTATAAATAGGAAATCAATCACCATTTAATTTCCTGATTGTGAATTGAAGGGCAAGAAAAGAATCACCCAACAATAGACGAGAGAGGTCACACTTTCCTAAATGGTGATCATCTTGACCTTACAAATAGGGGGTGCCTCCCTCACTTATTTCTCACCCTAGCCCTCCTTCTCACTCTTTCCCTCTTGTGTGGCGCATCCACTATGGCGCTCAAGTTTAGTCTCTTGTAGTCTAAACAAGCTTCAGAGGTTTGATACGGATCCAAACATGGATTTGACTCGGTGTGGTTTCTATCCCCCACTTCTATTTTCTTGCATGATAAGTTTAAATAATAAAATCATGCATCAAGCTTCAATGACATCTGATCATATAAAATTCAGCAAAATAATATTTTATTTTATAATAACAATCAACTGATAAAAAATATTAAATAAATGAAAACCTTGAACTCAAACTGCAAGCCTAAGTCTAATTGTGGGTACATAACTATTTTAAGTTATATAATACAATTAAATATGAATTATATCACCTATAAATAAATTTTTTAACAAGGAATAAATGTAATCACATTATTGAATGATAAGAAAAATATCAAATCAGATTTAGTAATAAAAATTAGGAGAATAAAGCAAATTAAAGTTTATTATGAGATAGAGAAGAATCTTTCACGAGCAAATTACCATAATTGTTAGTGTATTTTGAATTTGTATCATCGTTGTCATCATCACCACCACCATTTGAGATCTCTATGATCTCGAACCATATATCGTCGTCGTTGTCGTCATCTGAAATCTGAGATTTCATAATATATAGGAGTATGTTACAATAATGCAGTTTTGTAAAAATCAAAGTAGTGATAGGGGAAGAGCGTTACCTTGGTCACCACTAGAGGAATCCGATAATGTTTGATAAGGATTTGTAACTGTGATATGTTCCATCTCACGAAGTTGTTTGATTACATACATCCCAGTCTCTTCTATAACATCTGGAAATGCCTTTGCACAAACCTGTACATGATTCCACTTATTTTTTTGACAAAGTCTTCGATAATCAGGCATATGATCCTCTTTTAGACTGTACACAACTAAATGATCAGAATTTAGTGCATTCCAACCCCACAAATCACGGCACTGTACTTCAACACCATTGATGTACACCGAAGCAGACATGGAAGAACAGGAATAATAGGATTTAAGAACACCATGAGAAGAGCAGAAAGGCATAGAGGTGGGAAGCAATTACGAAACCAAAAAGAAATAGATCCTCCTTTGCTACTATGGTCGAACCAGTTTGGGAGGCTTGTAGTCGGGGCACAAAAGTATGTTTCTTGCTTATAGTACGATTTCCCATGTAATTCCTGAGAATCAAAACAAGTGTTGAGCATTGTACACAACAAACTCAATCGATATGTAGTGAATATAAGTGTAAAAAATCAAACAGAGGAATTGATGACCTCACTCAATAATAAGCTTTTGGACCCTAAACTCAGTGACATGCAGTTTGTTGCTTCTAAACATCTTATGCTTGGCGGAATCCCTTCAACTTCTCTCAGATGCTTGCAATCATTTAACTCAAGGACCTCCAAAATATGACACTCTTTTATCCAAGCGGGCAAAATTGTGAAATTATTACCCGTCAAGTCCAAGAGTTCCACATTGATAAATCGACTAAGACAAGTTCTAAGGACATTATCTGATATATTACATCTTGGAAGGTGAAAACTTACTCTGTTGGGACATTGCCTGGAACAAATTGCCTATTCCTGGGTTTTCTTCAAATTAGATGATATCACCTTTGCATGACTAACAACTCCAATCTCTTGCACTTCTGGCAATAGAAAAATGCTATTTGGGATCTCAATAATGACCGCCTTTGTCTGCATAATTCATAGCACGTGCTATTGTAGTTTTACCCATTCCCCCAATTCCACAATTCCTACCATGATGACATTGTCATTTGATCTAATTTGTAACAGAGACTTTATTTTTTGCATTCGAGGCTCTATTCCAACAGGATATTGGGCAATATATAAGGGAACCCTATTCATTTTATTGGAAATTCCTTTCACAATTCTTTCTATGAGCTGATATTCATAGCAATGCCTAAAAAATTACACGTAAATGTCAATGTTAAGTATATTCATCCTTGCATGAAGCTATAATAAGAAAAAGTAGAAGAAAAGAGGATAGCAGTTGTGATTTACCTAGGATTATAATGGAAGCCAAAAATATTAGCTACTCCATGCAATGCAAGCTGTCACCTTTGTATCATATGCTCATCAACCTTGGGATTTGTTTTATGCATAGCCAATGCTTGTTAATAATTGCCCTTTTTGATGTCACACTTCTGAAGGCTCCACAACATAAAATATTGGCCAAACCAACCGATCATTTCCTTGAACACATTGATGTATCTTGACAAGCTCATTGAGGCAAAATGTTGATGAAGCATAGTTCTTAGAAAATACAATAATGGCCATTCTAGAATTTTCAATTGCTTTGAGAAGTGTTGGTGTAATTTCATCTCCTTTTCTTAATTCCTTATCATCAATAAAGGCATGTAGTCCTGCATTCTTTAAAGCATGATACAGATTTCCTGTAAAACCATGACGAGTATCCTCACCTCTAAAATTGATAAAGACATCGTAAGTCCACTGGTAACTGAAGGAGGTTGAAGTTTTTGCAAACACTGTCATGATGGCTTCAATTCCCACTGCTGGCAGAAATGAAGAAATCAATATAAGGTTAACCTAAAATAGTGCGATGAACCCCTTGGGGAAGATACACACACACACACACACACACATATATATGGGGAAATGAACATCTGAATGAGTTTATTACTTACCAAGTTTTTGTTGGTGATGACGAAGTGGTTGAGGATCACGCACAGTAAAGAGGGAACTAACAAAAAGAAAGATGGAGGCTTCAATTATTGCTTTTCTCAAAATAAAATCAACATGCACATATAAACATTGAGTTTGACGCAGTGGATGTAATGAACTAGTCTTTAACAAGATAATCTTAGTCTTTCTTTCTCTCTTGTTTTTTAATTCAACAAGATTTTACACCACGTCCAATAAACGGAAATCTTTAATTCTCTACTTGGTTTTGTACAAAACCCGTAACAAGTAGAAGGTAGTGAAATAGTACGAAGGAGAGAAAGAATGAAAATGAGTCTGTTGTTATTGCATATGGTAACATACAGAGTGTTATAATATGTACAAGAGAAAAGGAGCTAACCACAGTGACTAGTTAATCTAACTAGAGCTGTTACTACTATGGTTAACTTAACCAAGCTCATAGCTACTTCATAACAAACTTAGCTAATCTCAATTATATTCCACATCTCCCTGTAAACTCAAGGTATATTGAACCTTGAGTTTAGACTTCAATAATGCAAAACCTGAGGAAGACAAGGGCTTGATGAACACATTGGCAACTTGATGTACAGAGGGAATGTGAGATACAAGCAACTTGTTTTGCAGCACCTTTTCTTTGATAAAGAATAAGTCAAGTTCCATATGCTTCATTCGATGGTGTAAGACTGGATTTTTAGAGAGTAGGATAGCACTCAAATTATCACAGAGAACATGAGGCAATTGCATAGGCATAGGTATTTTTAGGTCAGATAGTAGACTTTGCAACCAAAGGATTTCTGCTGTAACATGAGCATGAGCAAGGCTGTGATACTCAGCCTCTGTGCCACACCTTGACACAAGTGGTTACTTCTTTGCAGCCCACAAAATGAGATTACCACCAAAGTAAACACAAAAACCTGAAGTAGACAGCCTGTCATCAAGATCATTACCCCAATCAACATCACAAAAGGTGGTGAGATTAAGATGATCAGATTTAGTGAATACTAAACCATGAGATATGGTGCCTTTTAGATATCTGAGGATCCTCTAAACTGCTCGCCAAATGACAAGCCTTGGGATTCTGCATATATTGACATGCCTTATTAACACTATATGATATTTCAAGTCTAGTTATTTTAACATATTGCAGATCGCCAACTATGGTCTGATAGAGTTGACCATTGGAGAACCCCACTAGATCTTGGTGACTGAGTTTCTCAGAAGTAGTCATAGGAGTAACAGCCCCTTTTGAATTAAGCATGCCTTCCTTACTGAGCAAATCTTTACTATACTACTGCCGAGAAAGGCAATGATATGAGAGCCATACCTTTGAACTTCAATGCCGAGGAAGTAGTGAAGATCACCAATATCCTTTAAAGCAAATTCATCAATGAGCCATTGTTTGAGTTTATCAATTTATGCAGGAGAGGTGCCAGTGATGAAAATGTCATCTACATAGACAAGAACATAGGTCAAATCACTAGAGCTATGATGAATAAAGAGAGAAGGATCACATTTGCTTGAAGCAAACCCAAATTTGTGAAGAGCAGCAGCTAGGCATTGAAAACAAGCTCTAGGAGCTTGTTTAAGACCATAGAGACTTCTTTAGAGCTTGCATACTAAGGATGAATCAGATGACTCAAATCCTGGAGGTTGTGACATGTAGACTTCTTCTAAGGTGCCATTTAAAACGGCATTGTTTACATCAATTTGAGATATAGGCCAAGAGTGATGTAGAGCAATATTGAGGACTGTACAAATGGTAACTGGCTTGACACGTGAAAAGGTTTCATTGTAATCAAAACCATGTGTTTGATGAAATCCTTTAGCAGCTACCAATTGTGCCTTGTACTGTTTGATGGAGCCATCTGGATTATCCTTGATTCTAAGAACCCATTTACACCCCTATAACCGGGCGTTTGAGGGGTGGTTTTACAAAAGTTCAAGTTGCATTTCTAAGAATGGCTTGATATTCTTCATTCATAGCTTTAGCCCAATGAGGAATTGTGAGAGCTTAAGTAGGATCGGTGGGTATGTGCCCTGGATCTGAGTTATGGACTACTGTAGAGAGAGCCTTTGGTTTGGAAATGCCATTCTTAGCACGTGTTACCATTGGATGAATGTTGATAGGCAAAGGAGGAGGTAAAGGTCGGGATGAAACAGGTGGAGAAGCTTCTGCTGAAACCAAACCTGATGAGGAAGACACTAAAGGAGAGGGAGAGGGAAAGGATGGAATAGGAGGAGGAGAACTATTTGGCAAGGGAGAGGAAGGAAACATATTGGATATCAAAGGGATTAGACTAGAGGGTGGCTAAGAGGGCAAAGGAGGAGGAATGGCAGGAGAGAAAGTAGCTGGTTTAAAGGGAAAGACAAACTCATGAAATAAGACATCATGAGATTTGTAAAGTTTACCATCAGGAGCAAGACACTTGTAACCACAGTAAGACATACTACATATATCCTAAGAAGGTACACTCAACTGACCAAAAAGAAAGTTTATGAGATTGACTATAACGTAGAAGTAGGAAGCAAGCACAACCAAAGAGCCGAAGAGAGGAATAATTTGGATTTTTCTTGAATAGGTTGGTAAGAGGAGCAACATTGCCTAAAGCTGAACAAGGAAGCATATTAGTAACATAAACGGCGGTAAGAAAAGTATCCTGTAAGGTAATCCAGCTTGAGCCAATAAGGAGGCCAGTGTCGACAATGTATCTATGCCTACATTCCCCATTTGGTAATGAGCATAGGGACATGAGTAACGATAAATGATGCCATTAGTGGCTAAATACTGATCAAAACACCTGAATTCACCCCCTTTATTAGTTTGCATAGCTTTTATCCGAGTGTTGAGTTGATTCCCAACCATAGCCTTAAATCTAAGAAAAATGGAGAACGTATCAGATTTCTTCTTAATGGGATACAACCAACAGAACCTGGAATAATGATCAACAAACGAGACATAGTAAAGATTGCCAGTAATAGAGGGACAAGGTGCAGGCTCCCAAAGATCAATGGAAACCAAATCAAGTGGCTTGTTATACACGGTGTCTGAAGCATGAGAAGGCAGTTTGTGTGAGTTCCCTAAACAACATGTAGAGCAGAAATCAATAGTATCATTAGTAGAAAACTTGATGTTACATCCTTTTAACAAACTAGGAAGTGTTGATAACAGAAAATGAGCTCATCTTTAATGCCACAAAATCAAGGAGGGACGTGTTTGTGATACACGAAGTGCAGAACAACAGGTTCTGTTATTGCTTGAGGAAGTAGTAGAACAAGATTTAAGAGAAGATGTGTAAGGCGATGAAGCTATCATAGTAGCAGCTGCACTTGAGCAAGTCAACTGTCTTGAAGAAGGAAGAAACTCATAAAGACCATCAAATCTATCTGCCCTACAGTAGACCTTGCTTTGGATCCTACTCAGATTTTACACAGCACCAAGATAGATGAAACTCAAGAAAAACATAGTTGTCAAGTGTTAGCTTAGAAACATTGAGTAAATTGTGCATAATCGAAGGAACATGGAGAACATTTTTTAAGGCATATGTGTTGGAAGATGAGTAAAGCCTTGTCGAAGAATGGACAAACCTGAACCATCTCCAATGTGCAATTGGTTAGAACCACAATAAGGAACTAACTGCATCAGATTGCTAGCACTTGGACTGGCATGATAAGTGGCTCCAGAAACAGCAAGCCAAGCCGTAGATACAGGTGGATCAGAGAAATATTCAGGGGAGTAATATGCATAAGGATCACAAAAACAGGGATCAAAAGCATTACGAGAAGCAACAGAAGTGTGCAGATGAGCCTGTGGATGGGGTAAGCAATAGAAAGACTGATCAAATCTTTGGTGACAATATACAACATGTCCAGGTTTGGCGCACAGCTGACAAAACAGAGGATCGGTTGCCAAAGCCATGACCTCAACCACGATAGTTGCAGCCTTGATTGTGACGACCGCCAGATCCGCCACCGCTAGATCCATCACCTCGACCATTACGAGATGGAGAACGATATGCCTGGGAATGATGCTCATGAGATGATCCAGAAGCAGCTTGAGTTAGATGAGCCATAGGTTTGACTCCTTCAGAGATAGGGGACTTTAAAGGTCGCGCAAGTTTGAGCTCATTAGCAATCAACAAGGATTCAATTTCGCTCAAAGAGAACGGCATGCGTTGAGAATTTACAAAGTAAATTACCGAATCATATTAATCGGCTAAGCCATCAAGGATGACTTCTACTTGATCTTACTCACCAACAGTATAGCCAATGAAAGTGAGTATGTCAGACAAGGATTTTCCACGCAATATGAATTCAGAAATGGTCCGATCATCCTCCTTGGTATTGCGGAGCTCTTTTTTGTACTAAGAAATCTTAGCACGAGCATGTAC
The DNA here is from genome assembly GCA_963855925.1 of Inga laurina. Classification (NCBI taxonomy): domain Eukaryota; kingdom Viridiplantae; phylum Streptophyta; class Magnoliopsida; order Fabales; family Fabaceae; genus Inga; species Inga laurina. The sequence goes on along the minus strand of OY979702.1, from coordinate 62,237,400 downwards.
ATGAAAGAAGTCAATCATCTTCTTCCAGGCAGAGCGTGATGTTGTGCAACCAACCAAATGAGGCAGAATTTGCTCAGAGATGGTCGATTGAAGCCAAGAAAAGATTAATTGATTTTGTTTATACCAGATGAGAAAAGAGGCAAAGACCTTGCCAGCTTCAAGATTGTCAGATGTCGCGAATTTTGTGGTGGTGAACGACTGGTTTCAAGGAAGTGAAAAAAGCCATAACTGCGAACTGCAGATTCGATCTGCTGCTTCCAGATAAGAAAATTGCGTTCATCAAGCTTCGATGAAGCAGAGTGATTGAAAGCAACTATTTCATTGGCTTTTGTAGAATCAACCACGACGAGCTTAGTCGACTGAGAAGCAGAGGAAGAAATCGAAGTCATGGTGTGGTTCAAAGAAGCTCTGATACCATGTACAAAACTAGGAGGAAGTAGAAGAAGGTAGTGAAATAGTAAGAAGGCGAGAGAGAAGGAAAATGAGTTGTTGTTATGGCATATGGTAACATACAGAGTGTTCTTATATATATACAAGAGAAAAGGAACTAACCACAGTGATTAGTTAATCTAACTAAAACTGTTATTACTATAGTTAACCAAGCTCATAACTAATTCATAACAGGGTTGAGGGGATTGGAAAAATTTTAAGGAGAGTTTAATAGTTTAAAAACGACAAAATGTGTTCTCAAATTTTAACAGGGAGAATATGCAATTAAGAGTAATAAATAAGGGAAATCAATTAAAAAAATTTTCACTTCACTTTTCATTCAGTTTGACGCAATGGGTTGACTTACAAAACTAGTTTCTGTAGGAGAGTGCTTAGTCTTTGTTTTTTCTTAAAAAAAAGTTTTTCACCACTCATGCACAGAACATTAACCCTTTTTTGGTTTTGAGGGGATTGGAACAGAGAAGAAAAAACCAGAAAATATTTTTTTTGGACAAGGGATAAAAGATTAATAAATAAGGAGAATCAATTAATATCTTTTCAGTTCAATTCTCCATTTTAAAATTAAACAGTTGAACCAGACAGAACAAACAAAAAAAAAAAACCTTATACAAATTAAATATTGAGCAAATATTAATGTGATAATTTTACAAATAGTAATAGTATCAATAAGGTGTGTGTAACAGCTCCATACAGGCAACCAATCAGGCCCCTACAAGTGGCCACACAGACCCCCATTAAGTATTGTCCCCTCCTTCGCACCACATAGGTAATGTGTCATAGCGCACTACTTATCCTCAGGTAGTGTGTTCGATCCCTTGGAGAGCCGTATCCTTCCTGTGTAGTTGGATAAATCCCCAAGCACCTGTGTGGTGAGGAGGAGGGGACAATACCTGTCAGGGGTCTGTGTGGCCACCTGTGTGGGCCTAGCCGGCTCCCTGGATGGAGTCATTACAGTGTGAACATTTAAAATTTTAATTTGGAATATTTTATAATATTGTTAAGGTTAAAAGACTGAAAAAATGCTCTATAAAGTTCAAGAGTCAAATTAAACTCTTGCATAAAGTTTGAAGGCAAAACTTATACTTTTGTCATAACTATAAAAATGAAAGTATGAAAACCAACAAGACGTTGGTTTAGATGGTGGGAGGTCTCACCCTATAAGAATGAGATCACAAGTTTAAATTGAAATGGTTGTACTCTTGATCAAATAAAAATAATAATAATGAAAGCATGAATAACTATATTTTTATTTTTGGGAAAATGACGCGCAAGTCCCAAGGATAAAAGATAATTACAGTAAAGTCCCACAGCAGCAAAATATAACTCAACATGTTATAAAAACAGCTTAACGAGTTGTTGTTTCGGATTTTTGGGTCTTCACTATAATTATCTTCGTTCCTTCAGACTTGCACGTCATTTTCCCTTTATTTTTTGTTCATATATGTTTAATAATTAGAATATAGAAATAAACAACTTATTTATATAAAAATTATAAACAAACACTTGTATTATTTTAAAAAGGCTAAAATATATATTTAGTTCTTTAAATTTACATCAAGTTTCAATTTAATCTCTTAAACCAAAAAAATGTCTTGTTAGTCTTTAATCTTATCATTCGGTGCTCTAAATTTTAAATCTTTAATATAATACTTTTAAAAATTTTAATATTTTAGATTTCTTAATATTTATCATATATGTAACTCTTTAAATGCTTAAATGTTTAATGTATACAGAATAAATTTTTTTTTTTTACTTTTATTTTCCCAAATAAAAATATTTTAATGTATACCGAATCTAAAATAAAAATAACACATTAACCGTCAGTTTTTAAAATTTTAACCATTCGAACTATACATGAGTGGTATAGATCTCACCCAGCACAGGCAAACTAGAATCATAGTTCTCATCCTTGCAAGCAGCACATAAACTGATTCAGTAAAGTAATAAAAAATTGTTGTTTATATTTTTCCATACGTTTGGGGTCAAGCTCACCAGATCATATCTGGGCTAAGGAGGGAGAACTCATCATATCTGGACGCAGCACTTAACAGAGAAGGAGGAAAATTATGAGAGAAAATATATAATATTCAATCACAGGAGTGGGGGATTTTCATTTCATCTTGTATCAAGGTAGATCAAGTGAATCTGGTGAAATTAAAGCTTAAAGGCATCAATCTCTTTGTTTAATTAAATTAAAGCTCTTTCGAATTCATGTCTATCAGGTAAGACTGTAGAAAAGGCAGAAGGAATTACCTCAAGGATTGAACCCAGAACGTACGGTGGAGGCATGCAGGTTCCACAGCAACAGCAGCAGTGATATATGAGAATTAAAGACTCATCAAAATGAGTCTCTCTTTCATAACATATGTGCGTCGCTCTCTGCTTCCTTTTTCTTTTTCTAATTTTCTTTTTGTAAAATTACATATATAATGGCATAACTTCTGAGAATTTTCTAAGAAATCACAAACCAGTGGCCACCGACAAAAGCTGAATCATAAAGTGGTGCCACCTTCTACTTGACTTGAGAAAAGGAATGGTCCACACGCAGGCAGCACAAAAAAAGACAATATGCAAATAATTAAACATCGGTTTTATTGCAAAGGAGGATAAAATAATTGTGTCAACATTAATTTAATATTGAATATTGATTGGTTAAGTTTTCACATCATCGCGATTTTTTTCCTGGGAGAAATCACAACGCACCAGCGCTAGTAGCTGCGAAGAAGCAATGCGGAATTGGATGGCAAGTTATGTTTAAGTCACATTGATTAAAAGTGCAGTCGCTCAATCCTAATTTTTGTTTGGATTTTTTTTATAAGTGGTTTTAAGAATTATGATTATGTTTGGATTTCATTTATTAAAAGCACTCATGAATGTAAAATTACCAAAAAGAGTATGATTTTTATAAAATTATATTCAACAAAGGAAATAAATGAAATTAAAAGCAAAAACAACATAAAACTTCATGACAAGGTGCGTATATGTACAACTTAAAGAAAAATTATACACGTTGGAGTATATTTCAAAGAGCATATTATATGATCGATCATTATCACAGGGTTTAGTATCTAAATAGAAAACTAAATTGATAAATACAATAGCTAATTATTTTGCTAGAATGGCACTAAATTATATAATCAAGTTTATTTCTTTAATAAATTTGTTTACATTTTCATGATTGTATTAAATAATAATAATAATTAAATATTTAATAATTTTTATTAAATATGATTTAATAAATAACATGAATATTTAAATATTATTTTTACTATATAATTATTATTATTAACAATAATTTAAAAATTCATGTTAAGTAATGGGCAAAACAATATTTAAAATAATATTATTTTAACTACTTTAGTTGAGAAATAATAGACAAGATACATGTAGAAAATATTTGAAGAGAATTTTGGAGAAGCACTCAGAGGCTAGGGTAAATTGGAGAAATTTTTATTGTGGAAATTTCATCGGGATTTTCCAATCACATAAGCAACCCTCTTGTCACTTATGCTCCGCATGCAATTGGAGGGTGAAATCATGATTCATCGGGGTTGATTAGATTTTTTAAAAATTACTCAAATAAGACAAACGGGATTTATAAGTACTTTTTTTTGTTCAATCGGGCTTACTTAAGCTCCCACCGCTTCACTAAAAGGCACTAAGTCTTGACTACTCTTCAAACAGAGGCTCTTTCTACTTATTAATAAATAATATTTTAATCTAATAATAAGAACCTTGACTAAGAAATTTTCCATTATTCAGTGCTCCCCTTTTCTTAGTAGGGACTGCAATAAGGAAAAAAATTAGACAACAATAGCTTTAGCCAAATATTATTAAATTCCAACCTATTGTTTATGATTTCTTCTAGGGAGAACTATCACGCCCTTATCTTAATTTCATCTTTATTAGAGTATTCGCAGAAAATGATATGCAGTTTGGTGGGTAACACAAGAATAGCATAAATATACTGATAATATGTGCATGATTATAGAAAATCCCCATAAAGGTCCGTACATAATACTTACAATTAAGGTAGCCGCACAGGGCTACTAGGGTGTCTAAACATATCTCAATGAAACGGAGACTTCTTCCCGTCTTTACTCCCCTACTGAAACCCTCTCTCGTGCAGTTCTCTTCTCTGATTTTCGCGTACCTTCTATATTTGCTTGTCTAAAATACTAGTAGGGGAGGGTGAGATTCGAGAGAATCTCAGTAGGAAAAAAGTACCAATATGCATGTAAAATAAGTGTTTAATGCATGACATGTTTGCATTACATAAACTCATGCTCACATAATGACATATCTGCGTGCTCAATGTTTCAAATAACATACTTATGGTCATAGTATAAATAGAAACAGAGCTTCAATCATCCATATATGTTTCACATAATCAAGCAAAGCAATAACATGCATCAATACATCAGTACAAATATCAAATACATGCAGGAAAGGTAAGTTCCCTACCTTAACCCTTTTCTGCCTCGAAACGTGTGTCTCGTAAAATATGTCACAGCTCGGCTCTCTGCTCGGTCCTACAATTCCAAATGAATACTTTAGACACTTTCATAACATTTCTGGGGATTATATGAGTCTATATTGAAAAATTACTAAAATGCACCCAGGGACCCAGCTCAGCCCCACCGTACCCGATCCCGCTGCACTTTTCTTGAAATTCTAACCTTGGCTATCTTAACATATTTCTACCCAAGAAATCCATTTACAGACTTGAAATTACCAAATTCACTATCAAAAGACAAAATTGCCCTTGACAGCCATTATTTTAATGTTTCAGGGGCGTTTTCGTAATTATGCTTTTTTGGGCTTTACTGAAAAAGTGACCAACTGTAACCCCACCTAATTTTCCCTTCTGAACACAATGGAACCATCAATTTATTGAAAATCCAACTCTAAGGCTCTCTAACAACCCTGACCAAAATCACTTACCTTTGCAAGCTTTTTCCTCCCATTTTCTCTCTCTAAAATCTCAAACTTTCTCTCTCTTGTTTCAACTTGTTCGCGTCAGTTTATGGCTGAGCAAGAAGAGGATGATGGCTTTTTAATATTATATCATGCTTTAACGAATTATTGAATCAATTTCCCAATTTTTGGATTTTTACAAAATTCTGGTAGATTTTCTGCCTAAACTTTGAAAAATCATAACTAAATTTGTAGACATCGTTTTAGAGTGATTCTAAAGCCTATAAAATCCTTATTGAGTCTAGTTTCAAGAAAAAAATATAGCCTCTCACCAATTGGAAGCACAAAATTCCCAGATTTTCAATCTTTATTTGCTATTCCAGAAAATTCATAGTTTTTCTAGGCTAATTTTAAAAATTCATAAATTTTTGTATATAGCTCTAATTGAGTCATATGACCTATCAAATTAAAGCTTGGGATGTCTACTTTTACCCTGTAAAATTTCATAATTTTTTCTCATCATTTGTTCTTCCAAAACCTCATAACAAGCTCACTGCCTTGCAGAAAATTTCACTAGAAGCATAATCACTTTCTTCAAAATTCACCATTTTATTTTCTTTAATGCCCCAAAGATATAAGAAATTGGAATAAGTTTGAGACACCTCCGAAATCGGGGCTTAGCAGTCCTCTTAATTTAGGCTTATTCCCAAGCCTCAAATCCTAAAATTCGGGATATTACAAGAATTGACTAAAAGTCCTTGATTGGAAAATTAATTGGCCATTGGTACTTGAAATCTACAGAAAAGAAATAGATATGTAGAGGAGCTCAGTTGCTAGGGATGTTCAATATTTTCCCGCCCTGATTTCAGGCAAATTGGGACAAGAAATTTCAGGATTGGGATCGGGAATGGGACTTCCCGATCCCGTCCCGTCCCAAAAATATGTGTGTGTGTGTGTGTGTGTGTGTGTGTGTGTGTGTGTGTGTGTGTGTGTGTGTGTGTGTGTGTATTAAATTAACCTAAACTAAAATTATATAAATGGTTGAACCAACTAGTGACAATGAACCCTAATTAAGGCCTAAATCGATCACTTTCTACTCTCTTTGTATCCGTTGCCCAAATTGGCCACTCGCTCCTTCATCAGATCGGCCTTGTCTCCTCACTGCACAAGTTCTCCTCTATCCTTCCCAGGTTTGCTTAAGTCTAAGTATTGAGGGGAGCATAGCAGCGGGATTTTGGTTACTGGAGTAAAGAAGGTAGGTGCAACAACTGTAGCGAGGTCACTAAATTTGATGTGGTGTTGCAAGATTGAAGGTGTTGTCATTGGTTAGCGGAGTCACTATTGTTCGTTGCTAGAGTTTACTTGAGGGGGATATGGAATTTGTGAAGGGTAAAGTTGAAAAGATGAAGGAGACAAGGGGATGGATGGTAGTAAGGGAATTGATGAATGGAAAAGATAAAAGGGCATATCTATATATGGGTTAAGACTAGTCATGCCTATGTTATCCCCCTAAAAATCAAATATTTCTTGTTTTAAAAAAAAAAATCTTGTGAATTCATCTATAGCATTAGTTCATCTCTAAAAATGTTCCTACATTATTATATATCATTGAAGAAGGGCATTGTCGGCTTTATGCCTTGGTAACCTCTTCAAAAATAACCAAGGATTGCAATATAGGGTGCAATCCTGGATCGTCTCTCGAAGAGCCTTTTATTAATTACCTAGAAACTAAGTGTGATGATTAGCATAAAACAAGTTAAAAATGACCTTTGAGCTTTTTATCTAACAACTAAGTTGCAATTAAACTAAAATGCTTTAAAACTAACATTTTTGGATTTTGTTGGAATAAAAGTGGAAAGGAAGGATGATGAGATTAATCAAATGGAAGAAACAAGGAAATCAATAATGGAATAAGCAACCCCTTATAGCAATGGCGCAAGCAATCCTCACTTAAAATGATTATGGGAGATTTATCATGCTAGTTCTAAAATGACTCTAAGGGCCACCCCTTAGACTAGGCCTAATATAGATTAATTAATATCAAGCCACCTTGCATATTGATCTCTCTAAATTAGGTTGATTAAGCACTCTAGCAATTAAATGAACTTAACAATCATATTTAGCTTTTGATCCAATAACCGAGCCACCTCGCATTACCTGGCCACTTGATTTTCTCATTAATCTTAATTTAATAATGGCCACCCATATGAAATATCAAGATTAATGATGTTAAAATCCAATGTTAAATACAATTAATAAATTCACACTCAATTAACCAATGTAAACACAACATTATTGATCAATTAACCACGTCATCTTGAAATTAGTACAAAATATTCACAAAATCATCAATCCAATGACTAACCAGCACAAAGAAATGATAATTAAGTTCATTAAACACAATGTCAAATGTGTAACAAAGTTCAAGCCTAATCCAATTCTCCAAATAAATTAAAATAAATCAATTCAACATCATAAAATTCATTCTAAGACCTAAAAATCACAATCACAATATAGAATTAGAGAAATGGAAGAGCAAAATCTCCCCTACTATAGCTTCAAGTTCATACCATTGCCTATTGCTACAAAGAATTGAGGGAATTAGCCTCTGTAATTGGTCATCACAGCATCTCCCAACAATGTCAAGATTTCAGCCATGAACAACACTGATTAGAGCAACCAAATAGCAATAAATCAAAGCAGGTCAGTGGCTGAAATTAAGCCCAGAAAAATCAGATTGGAGAGAGCCACGGTCTGGAAAAAATTCAGAAACAGAGTAAGCCACGGAACAGGGCCGAAACGTTGGGAAAACACCGCCGGAAATGAGAGACGGTGAAGGAACGTCGATGGCGGTATGGTGAGTGGAAGGACGGTGGTGGACGTGGTGAGCTTCCGAACCTCTCAGCTCCCTCTCCGCTCTCAGCTCTCGCTCTTGAGTCCTGAAGCTCTCACTTCAGCTCCTAATCTGGGATGATGGAGCTCGCCAGCAACGAAGATGGATGGTGGCAGTTAAGCTAAGGTCGCCGGTGAGGAGAGGAGAAGAAGACGAAGGTGGAGTTGTGATAGGTGAAGGAAAGTTTGGCCGCTGGTTCTGTTCTCTGTGTTGCGGCTGCTTCTCTATTCCCTTGCGTCTCTGTATCAGCTGCTATATGAATCAGAAAACGCTGTGTTTTATGAGGACCATTCTGTCAGTTTTGAAATTCGTGGTACCAAAATGTCATCCTCAAATTCAAGCACTAAAACTGTCATTTTCAATTTTAATCCAAAGTTTCAATTGAAAAGAATTTAACCAACATCAAATAAATGCTCTTAAAAAATTAATGATTAAGAATAATTACAATTATTTTGATAATTTTACTTTTTTAAGTCATAATTTAATATATTTACTTATAATCTCAACTAATCACAAATAAAATATTTTAAATTAAATTATTATAACAAAATCCCCAAATAAAATATAAAAATATACAATAAAATAGGATTTGTTAATCATTAAACCTGAAAATGATATTAACGAAGCCCAAATTCATCGGTCCCTTATCAAACATGCAGAAAAAATGTTTTCCATTTAAGGAACATTTTCCAACTCAAGTTAGTCATTCAGATAAAAATGACAAAAAAAAAAAAAAGGCTGTCAGAGACTGTGAAAAATAAAAAATATGCCTAACGGAGGAAATTTCGGAATGTCAATAGTAGTTCAACCTATTGAAAGCCTTTTAAAGGTGTCAGAATTACAAAAGGTGAAGGATTATAGTATGGGTTTGCCGGCATTCAGCTTTTTAAATACAAATGTTTTTTTTTAAAAAAAAAATAATATTCAAAACCACCGACCAAAGAATTGAATTCAACAGTCTTCCTACAAAATGAATAACTGCCACATTTTCAAATTTATTCAAGCCAACCAACAATAATAGTCAAAATGCTTAATTGCTTAATTGCTTTCATCAACATGCTTAATTGCTTTCTCTCAAATTAATATGTTGCCTGTCTCTCATTGACATAAAGACGAACAGAGTGTAGTGCAGAATGACTATCCCAAAGCTGCAATTTAAAATAAAGATGAATCCGAGTCAAAATGATTACTGGTGACTAATTATATTAATACCAAATTATGCAATAAAATGCATATGCATGTATGCAGGCATGAGTTTGCGTAAAATCTCGTCCACCAAAACTGCATATTATGACTACTCACCTTAAAAAAAAAAAAAAATCATGTCTAAAAAGATATCATAATATGCATATGTTTATGTTTGACTTGTTAAAGAGCTACTCTATACACCTGAAGAAGTTATTTTCAAAAAGAAAATAGCATAAATTTGTATTTAGAAATGGTAGTTTAGTATAAACATGCAAATATATTTTTCACACCAACTCCCATTAAATTAACACATTATGTCAATACTCATTAATGTTGTCATTGTAGATTATTGTCTCCTTTCTTTTGGTTTTTCTGTTGTTGCTTTTTGAAACTTGTTCAACATTTTTGGAAGCTACATTTTCTTGATGCTAAAATTCTTTAATCCGAACAGGAAGTAAGATTTTTAATTTGTTTAAAATATTCTATACAATTTCATGAAATCAACATGTCCATTATTACACATCAATTAATTATATTTTCTTTTATTTTCTTCTTCTATATATAGGATGCAATGGGGACAAGAAAAAGGAATATTTTCTTGGCTGTAGAGAGCTGTGTCACTAATATTTTAAATAAATAGTCTCCAATGATGTCTAGTGTATGCTTCTGACAAAAAAAAAAAAGATGTCTCGTTTATGTAGAGAAGAACTCTAGAGTTACAATGGAAAAAGAAGTTGTTGTACTCGTAGCACATTTGGATTAAATATATGTTATATCAAAAGTTGTATTCATATAAAAATCGGTGAAAATTGCAGTCTAATTGAAGTTATTGGGTTGAATGTAGTACCTTGATCATTATTAATTGTTTCTTGATCTCTTTGAGCATATAAAGGAAGTTGAACTCTGCAAGTTAAATGTCATAAAATGAAACATTATTAACATGAAAGGCCACCACAGAGCTGCACGAAAATAAGAGATCAGAAAGACGAGGGGGTCCCAAGGCTTCATAACTTAGGAAATATAGTTTGACCTCATTGTCCGTCTTAACTTAAAGCAAACAGACTTGGAACTTTACATAACATGGCATACTGCATATATCAATTAGAAGAATAACCTAAAATCATATATAGCCTTCATGTCACGCCCTTATTTTAATTTCACCTTTACCAGAGTATTCACGGAAAACGACATACGGTTCGGTAGGCAACACAGGAATAGTATAACTATACTGATAATATGTACAGGATTACATAAATTCCCCATAGGGGTTCGTACATGATCATTACCATCAATGTAGCCACACAGGGCTACTAGGGTGTCTAAACCCATCATAGTGAAACAGAGACTTCTTCCCGCCGTCTTCGTTCCACTACTGCAATTCCCTCGTACGGTACTCTACATTGTTGTTTGCATATCTTCTGTCGTCTCCTGTCTAAATTGTTGGTAGGGGAGGGTGAGATTCGAGAGAATCTCAGTAGGAAACAGAAACCATAATACATGCATAATTGATGCTATGTGTTTGACATGTTAGCTTTATCTAGATGTATGCCCCATAATGACATTTCTGCATGCTCAATGTTTCATACAACAAGACTATGGCTACAGCGAAAATAGAAACAGAGCTTCATTTATTCAAATATGCTCTACACAATCAAGTAAAGCAATCACATACATTATTACACAAGCAAAGATATCAAATACATGCAAGTAAGGTAAGTCTCATACCTTAACCTGTTTCCGCCTCGAAACGCGTGCCTCAATCTACGTGCAAACAGCTCGGGGCTCCATATTCGATCCTACAATGTCAAATGTACTATTTAGACACTTCCATAGTGTTTTTGGGGTTGTTATGAGTCTATCTTGAAAAATTACTAAAATACCCCCGGGGACCCGGCCCCATCATACCCGGTCCGGCTGTACTTTTCTCGAAATTCTAACCTGGGCTATCCTCACATATTTTCGCCCAAGGAATCCATTTCCAGACTCAGAATTACAAAATTCACTGCCAAAAGACGAAATTGCCCTTAGCAGCCCTTATTTCAGTGTTTTAGGGGTATTTTCGTAATTATGTTTTCTCGGCCTTTTCCAAAAAATGCCCAACTGTAACCCCACCTAATTTTCGCTCCTGAACTCAATGGAACCATCAAATCATTGAAAATCCAACTCTAAGACCCATTTAGAGCCCTGACCAAAATATATGGGTTTTCCAGGGAAAAACGGGGTTTTTCGGTTTCGTCTCCGTAAACACGTTCCTTTCTACTCCTAACCACTTTATTTACTATTCCATTAGGTTACAACTACCATTTAGTACCAATTTGGGCAGCATAAAATCCCCACATACCCATTTCCAAAAATTAAAACCAATGGCAATCCGGCGAAATTTCACTGATTAAATTGCCTACAGCAGCTAGAATAGTCAATATACGAAGGTTTGGAAGTTACCTCAAGCTCCTTCTGACTTTTCCCAAATATGGCTGAAAACCCTAGGCCTCCTAACTCCAAAATCTTGCCTCAAACACCTCAAACAACATAGAAGATAAGCTTAGGAGAAGGATTATACACGTTAGGTACGAATTCACCGAAGAAATCGACCTATCTTGTGAGTTTTCTCCTCTCCTTCTCTCTCTAAAATCTCAACTTTCTCTCTCTCCAAATACTGAACTTCACGTCAGAAATGAGGCTTGGAGGAAGGAGGAGCTGATTTATAATATATATCAATTTAATTAATTCATTTTCTCAATTTCGGATTTTTTACAAAATTCTGGCAGATTTCTGCCCAAACTTTGAAAAATCATAACTAATTCTAGAAAAATCTAAATGAGGTGATTCCAAATCCTATAGAACCCTTATTGCGTCTAGTTTCAAGGAAAAATATAGAATTTTGCTTTCTGGAATCACAAAATTCCCAGAATTTCAATCTTTGCCTATTGTTCCAGAAATTTCACAGTTTATTTGTGCTGACTTCAAAAATTCATATCTTTTTGTGTATAGCTCTAATTGAGTCATATGAACTATCAAATTAAAGCTTAGGATGTCTAATTTCATCCTGTAAAATTTCATAATTTTTGCTCATCATTGGATCATTAAAAATCACATGATAAGCTCACTAGCTCATAGGCGATTTAACCGAAAACATAATTATATTCTCCAAAATTCACCATTTTACTTTCTTAATACCCCAAAGATATAAGAAATATTATAGAATAGATTTGGGACATCTACTAAACTGGGGCTTAGTAGTCTGCTTAATTTAGGCTTATTCTCAAGCCTCCAATCTCAAAATTCGGGGTATTACACTTTATACAGTATATATTAAAAAAGGATGATACAAGTACACAAATCACAGCACATCAACAACAAAATCATGGTAATATATTGCTAGAACTAGACTGTAACCTTATTAAACACAAATAATAGCATGCTCTGTTTTGTTCCGCAAGTGTAAATTGTAATGAAATAAAATCATAAATATTCTTCAAACAATAAAGTAATAGCTATGGTAACTGAGAAGCATAGATGAAGAATGAAACCCAGTTTCAGTAATTGACAGCATAACATGTTATCTATCTGAATACAATTATAACTTTGGACGAAAAAGAACATGAAATTCCAACCAAATGCGTTCCTGTGCTTCTTTAGTTTTTGTTCTTCTCTTCCTAAGTTTGCTTAAACAGAACAGATTTAAGGAGATATGATTAGAAATCTGGGATTAATGATACATAAACTGAGTTTTATGTTCAAGATCCCATACTTATTCTGACACGTTTCTGACTGTACCATATTTACCTCATTTCACCATGGTAAATTTTGGGACTTAACACAGAACATATTTTGTGCAAATTAGTCATACAAGTCAAGCTATTGGGGTAGTTACTTACTTGAAAACAGAGAACGACCAAGACCTAAAGCACAAGTTTATACGTCTGTATACAAGGATTCTAAAAATCCAGACATAATGCCCCAGAATGGAAACTGTCCAATATTTAGATTAATTGCTTCAACCAATGCAAAGGTTAATTGCTTCTTGTATATAATACATAAATCATTAAATTGATTAACAAATTACAGAGATACGCCAACAATGACAAGTCTAGATGAATCCTAAACTCAACAACTCGCACCTTAATTATGTACACTGTACAGACACCATAACTATAGTTTTGAATGGTGTCTGTATTACTACTGCTAAGATTCACATGAATTTCACTCCTCTAAAAAATAAATGAATGTGCAAAGTTCAGGAAAAATAATGGAAATGTGAAGCATGCAAGTCATCATGGCATTTATTTAGAATCTAGAATAGATGAAACAGATAGCTTTTCTATAATAATGAATTGTTATAAATTTGAGTTGCTGTTTGGGGACATTCTTATGACAAGATATAAAAGTGTAAGTTTAAATCTTTGGGGATGACATAAGTCAGCTTAAACCATTTGTACAAAACCATAAGGTAATGCACATATCTGTTATTACCTTGGTGATTGGCTGACTCGTCATAAAAAGGTGTTTCCCAACAGGAACGTAAGGATAGCCACTCGCCATCTTCAATACTATTGCCTGTTAGTCATTTATTTTGTTTGTTTTAGTTTAGATAGAGATTTGCATTATGTTGGGGGTAAATTGGTGGATTATATTCAAAACAAGGATGCACCTAAACAAGGGTACCAAGAGAGCCACTTTACTCATTATTAATATTACTTACGATTACATATATCAATTTAATAGAGCTTTGAAATTAACCTGTTTGGCAAGTAATTAATGTGATTATTATTGTGTCACATTGTCACTTAATTACCACTCTTATCTTTATTATACATCTAGTTTGTAAAAAAAAAAAAAAAATTTGTTCCTAAATATAAGTCATTAAGTTGTTTTTCAATTTTAACTAGAGCTGGGAAAACGGGCTGGCCCGTTTAGGCCCGTTTCCTAAAAAGTACCATATTTTTGAAGCCCGCGGCCCTATAGGGCTGACCCTTCACGGGCTCGGGCCTAAACGGGCTTAAACTCATTTTAATTCAATTTTTTTTTTAAGTTTTACAATTTATTTATTATTTTGCTTTAAATTGGTATACATTAGTTTTAAAACTCATAAATTTTTAGTTAAAATAATCATCTAATGTCAAAATTAACCTTTTTTTTTAAGTTTAAATGAATAAAACATTGTAAAAAATAAAATAAATCAAACCAATTAATAAGTGTTTGCCTGTTATTAATACTCTATTAGGAACTTAGGTGTCTCTCATATTGATAATTTGATATAATAATATTATATTTATTAATTTATTTTAAAAAAATATTAAACGGGCCTAAAAGGGCCGGCCCACAGGGCTTCAGGGCTGGCCCTACAGGGCTTGCGGCCCTATAGGGCCGGCCCTTTTAAGCCCGCTTCCATTTTCAGCCTCTAAATCATAGGCCCGGCCCTTGACGGGCTCGGGCCTAAATGGGCCGGCCCGACGGGCTCGGCCCGAATTCCCGGCTCTAATTTTAACCCTATTGAAAATGTAGGTGAGAGAGAGTGTATAACATCTCTCTATTTTTTTTTCAATACTCATTATTAAATAAGGGCAAATTTTGAAAACTGAATCAATTTAACATATATATATATATATATATATATATATATTAATGGTTTTAATTTTTATTTCTAATTATGTGATATTTGATTAAATTGGACATATAATAAGGACTAGAGGGATATCTTGGTGTCATTATATTCACCCTGAAAGTGAAACTAGGCCAATTCTCTTTAAAACTTGAGCTATTTCAGTTTCTTTTATTATTATGATAAAAGTAATACTTTAATTTATTTGTTGTAGAGTGTTTTTTCACTAATGTTTTACGTAACTTGTCTCCAATTATGTACATTAATTGAAGAAAAAAAGAAGTTATGGCACATTGGAATATGTGATATATCAAAAGTTGTATGCATATAAAAATTGGTGAAAATTGCAGCCTAGTTGTAGGTATTGGGTTGAATATAGTGTACCTTGATTATTATTAATTATCTCACAAGCTTTGACAAATAGGACTTGAGGTGTGGCCTCACTATCATCCTGACTGATTGGGCATATAAAGGCAGTTGAGCTCTGCAAGTTAATTGTTGTAATAAATTAAACATGATTAACAAGAAAGGCCACCAACACTATATATATAAAGTATTTTATAGAACGTAAAAAAATATGGACTTACTGAAGCAAACCTCATAGACTAAAAGTTGCATTAATCCAAGAAAATAAATGTAAGTATTGTTCTCAGTTAAATATTATTGAATGGCCATGATGTTGTAAGTTATCCGGAGTTTATTTGAATTGATCTAAAATATCTAAAAGACAATTTCTTTTCCTAATATAATCTAATGTTCATATGAATAGAGGAAAATCAGTATACAATAATGACAAATCACTAGCTAACTTGATGTATGCATGTAGGTCTTGAGTATGAAAAAAAAATTATTGAGTATTAATTAAAAATAAAAAGATATAATTTGACAAAAATAGCATTGTTGTTAAAAAAAAAAAAAAAAGGTATGTAATGTGAGAGTTTCAGAACTTCGTTATTCTTTGTTTTCTTTATACAACTTGACCTTTTTTTTTTAATGAGGATATATTGCATCAATAATTAAAGTGAAAGATTCCATAGCCAAGAAGCAAAAGTACCGCTTCCTGGCATCATGTGAATCACTCTAGAATTGGTCGGAGGTTAACACATAATCTCCGCAAGTGTTGGCTCACGCGCCGCCCACAAGTTCATAACATTCCTTAGATTTTATAATATATGACGTTGTTAGTTAATTCACACAAATTAAAGAATATTAATTAAGTCATTTAATGTGTCTTAAATTAATAAAAAATATCTATTTTATCTTTATTAAAAATATCATTTTTAAATATATATTTAATATCTATCATCTTTTCTCTCTCCTACAAAGGGTAAAAATGGAAATCAATCATTAATTATCTTATCAATTTCTTGTATTTTAGACCAAAATTTCCTTTTAAAATACTTCTTATATTATGGACTAAAAAGAGTATTTCATATACATATCACTAAGCCTGAAGATGATATTAACCAAGCCCAAATTCATCCATACATTTACAAGCATGCATAAAAAAATGTTTTCCATTTAAAGAACACCTTCCAAATCAAGAAATTAATTCAGATAAAAAAAATGACAAAAGAAAGGCTCTTAAATGCTATGAGAAAAGGGGAAAAAATGTCTTTACTAAACCATCTCTTAACTTTCTCTTAAGTGTGTGTTTGGTTGAGCTTATTTTTGGATAATAAGTCCTTATTACACAAGCCGAGATAAAATTTCTCTCACATACTTACCTCGTATACCGTGAATCACAATTTATAAGCACTTATTGCCCAAAAATAAACTATTCCAAACGAGCACTAACTTAATTTCTCTACCGTACCACTCAATTAGCTTTTATGTGCCTAACGGACGAAATTTCAGAATGTCAATAGTCCAGCCTATTGAAAACCTTTTAAAGGTGTCAGTATTACAATAGGTGAAGGATTATAGTATGGGTTTGCAGGCATTCAGCTTTTTTAAAAAAACATGATTTTTTTAAATAATATTCATAACCACTGACCAAATTCAAAATTAATCAAGCCAATCAAGCAACAATAATATTCAGAGCGATACTCTCCCCTTTTTTAGTTAGCGGTATGAAATAATAAAGTACATCAAAACATATGACAAAAACTGCCTTTTCCTGTGATTACGAATTTGTCCATCTACTATCAACATGCTTAATTGCTTCTCTCAAATTAACAAGTTGGCTTCTCTCTCATTGACATAAAGATGAACAGAGTGTAGTGCAGAATGACTATCCCAAAGCTGCAATTTAAAATAAAATAAAGATGAATCCGAGTCATAATGATTACTGGGACTGACAAATTATATTAATCACTAATTATTCCATACTCATTAATGTTGTCATTGTAGATTATTATCTCCTTTCTTTTGGTTTTTCTGTTGTCTTCAAAGTGTTTTGAAACTTGTTCAACATTATTGAAAGCTATATTTTCTTGATACTGAAATTCTTTAATCCGAACACCAAATAAGATTTTTAATTTGTTTAACATATTCTATCCAATTTCACGAAATCAAGATGTCTATTATTACACATCAATTAAATATATTTTCTTTAAAATTGTTCTATTTTATTTTCTTCTTCTATATATAGGATGCAATGGGGACAAGAAAAAGGAATATTATCTTGGTTGTAAAGTGCTGTGTCACTAATATTTTAAATCAATAGTCTGCAATGATGTCTAGTTTATGCTTCTGGGGAAAAAAAAAACAGATGTCTAGTTTATGCAGAGATGAACTCTAGAGTTACAATGAAAAAAGAAATTGTTGTACTCGTAGCACATTTGGATTAAATATATGTTATATCAAAAGTTGTATTCATATAAAAATTGGTGAAAATTGCAGTCTAATTGAAGTTATTGGGTTGAATGTAGTACCTTGATCATTATTAATTATTTCTTGATCTCTTTGAGCATAAAAAGGCAGCTGAACTCTGCAAGTTAAATGTCATAAATTGAAACATTATTAACATGAAAGGCCAC
Organism: Inga laurina; assembly: GCA_963855925.1. NCBI lineage: Eukaryota > Viridiplantae > Streptophyta > Magnoliopsida > Fabales > Fabaceae > Inga > Inga laurina. Next base: position 62,219,369 of record OY979702.1, on the reverse strand, counting down.
CACACAGGAAATATAGTTTGACCTCATTCTCGTCTCAACTTAAAGCAAACAGACTTGGAACTTTACATAACAGAGCATAAAACATATATCAATTATAAGAATAACCTAAAACCATATATAACCCATGGATTATTCATATACATTATAAAAGAATGATATAAGTACACAAATTACAGCACATCAACAACAAAATCATGGTAATAAACGGCTAGAACTAGAATGTAACCTTATTAAATAATGCTCTGTTTCGTTCTGCAAGTGTAAACTGTAATGAAATAAAATAATAAATATTCTTCAAACAATAAAGTAATAGCTATGGTAATTGAGAAGCATAGATGAAGAATGAAACTCACTTGTAGTAATTGACAGCCTAACATGTTATCTATCTGAATACAATCATAACTTTGGATGAAGGGAACATGAAATTCCAACCAAATGTGTTCCTGTGCTTCTTTAGTTTCTGCTCTTCTTTTCCTAAGTTTGTTCAAACAGAACAGATTTAAATTGATTAACAAATTACAGAGATACACCAACAATGACAAGTCTAGATGAATCCTGAACTCAACAACTCGCATCTTAATTATGTGCACTGTACAGACACCATAACTATAGTTTTGAACGGTGTCTGTATTACTACTGCTAAGATTCGCATGAATCTTGCTCTTTAAAAAGTAAATGAATGTGCAAAGTTCAGGAAAAATAACGGAAATGTGAAGCATGCAAGTCATCATGGCATGTATTCAGAATCCAGAATAGATGAAACAGATAGCTTTTCTATAATAATGAATTGTTATAAATTTGAGTTGCTGTTTGGAGACATTCTTATGACAAGATATAAAAGTATAAGTTTAAATCTGTGGGGATGACATAAGTCATCTTAAACCATTTGTACTAAAAAGGAAACTGAAAAACAGAGCATTATTACGTCTTCTTTCTTCCGACCTATTTTCAATGGCCATCATAAGGAGTAACATATAAAATTTAATATTTTTAATTATGTTTTCAGTGAAGTGTGATAATTTTCAGACTTTGCAAATAAAAGTCTAGCTATAACAGGGCAAACATGGAATGGTGAGACCGATTATGGAATGGTGACCTGATAACTTTCCGTGAAGCATCATAAGGTGGTACATCAGTTACATTTCATTTTATTTCAAGTGTACAGCAAACAAAGACAACGTATCTAAGTAATTAAAATGTTGTAGAAAGGCATGGAATCAATTCCAGGAGATGATAATTTGATTTCATGAGGTCATGGTTTTACAAAACAACTTTAATTTGGAGTCACAAATAAAGAATGAGAAATAGTTTAATTTCATAAAGTGAGAAAACTTTAATATACACAGATATATTTTTCAACCAAACTGCTATTAAAACACATAGTTAACTAATGAAAGATTAAAAAATTAAATAGAAATGCAACAACATTCTTTTTGCAATTAATGATAAGAATACCTACTACACATTGCCATGTCATTACTCATTTATGTTGTTATCATAGATTACCATCTCCTTTCCTTTGGCTTTTCTAGTGTCTTCGAAGCTCTTTGAAACTTGTTCAACATTGGTGGAAGTTACATCTTTTTGTTGCTGAAGTTCTGCAATCCAAACACCAATTAAGATTTTAATTTGCTTAAAATCTTATATACACTTTCATGAAATGCACATATCTGTTATTACCTTGGTGATTGGCTGACTCGTCATAAAAAGGTGTTTCCCAACAGGGACGTAAGGATAGCCACTCACCATCTTCAATACTATTGCCTGTTAGTCATTTGTTTTGTTTGCTTTAGTTTACATAGAGATTTGCATACTGTTGGGGGTAAATTGGTGGATTATATTCAAATCAATGATGCTCCTGAACAAGGGTACCAAGAAAGCCAATTTACTCATTATTAATATTATTTACAATTACATATATCAATTTAATAGAGGTTTGAAATTAACCTGTTTGGCAAGTAATTAATGTGATTATTAGTGTCACACTGTCACTTAATTACCACTCTTGTCTTTATTATAAATCTAGTTTGTAAAAAAAAAAAATTGTTTCTAAATATAAGTCATTAAATTGTTTTTCAATTTTAACCCTATTGAAAATGTAGGTAAGAGAGAGAGTATAACATCTTTTTTTTTCACTACTCATTATTAAATAAGGGTAAATTTTGAAAACTGAATCAATTTAACATATATATATATATATATATTAATGGTCTTAATTTTTATTTCTAATTATGTGATATTTAATTAAATTGGACATATAATAAGGACTAGAGGGATATCTTGGTGTCATTATATTCACCCTGAAAGTGAAATTAGGCCAATTCTCTTTAAAACTTGAGCTATTTCAGTTTCTTTTATTATTATGATAAAAGTAATACTTTAATTTATTTTTTGTAGAGTGTTTTTTCACTAATGTTTTACATAACTTGTCTCCAATTATGTACATTAACTGAAGAAAAAAAGAAGTTATGACACATTGAAATATGTGATATATCAAAAGTTGTATGCATAAAAAAATTGGTGAAAATTGCAGCCTAGTTGTAGGTATTGGGTTGAATATAGTGTACCTTGATTATTATTAATTATCTCACAAGCTTTGACAAATGGGATTTGAGGTGTGGCCTCATTGTCATCCTGATTGATTGGACATATAAAGGCAGTTGAGCTCTGCAAGTTAATTGTTGTAATAAATTAAACATGATTAACAAGAAAGACCACCAACACTATATATATATCAAGTATTTTATAGAACGTAAAAAAATATAGACTTACTGAGGCAAAATTGTCATTCCCCATCAACCTTCTTTTTTTATTAATTGCTACTTCTTCTTCCTCCATCCTTGTACCCACTTGTTCTGCTAAAGGATGACAAATGGTTATTTTGTTCCAAATCATATCTAATAGTGCTTCTCTACATAGAATTAAATGAAAATAACATTTCCTTACCTGTTATATAGCATGCCTATGTTATTGTTTTAACTGTGATGACTATTTTTAGAAATGAATCTAACGGTAATTATTTGCCTAAACACACACACACGAGTTTTGTTTTCACATTGCCAAATGGATCTTATGATCATTTTAAATAATAAAATCACGCACCAAAGACATGTGACCACGCAAAATTCTGCAAAATAATGTTTATTTATTTTACTTACTATCAAAATCAACTGATGAAAACTCAAATGGATATTGATCATCATCATCATCATCTGTGTTATGCACATAAATATATTAGAAAAGGTTGTGGAAATGACAACAAAATATAATCAATATGTAATTTGGAGAATAATGCAATTCTAATTTGAAAAACTCAAACTAGCAGTGATAGAGGAAGAGCGCATGGGCTTACCTTGTTTACCCCAAGTGGAATCCAATGTTTGATAAGGATTTGTAAAAGTGATATCTTCCATCTCACAAAGCTGTTTGATTACATACATCCCGCTCTCTTCTATATCATACATCCCCATCTCTTCTGTACCCATGGGATCTACCCAAACCTCTGCAGGATACCAACAATGTTCTCCACCAATATATTCTACATCATCGTCGTGTAGCGTGTACACAACTAAATGATCATCATCACAACATAGTCGCTCACTTAAGAATATCTTTATGTTATGATACACTGGGAGCCAAATGATTTCCACCCATGCAGAACAACAATCAAATACACCTGATTCAACACCCGCTGGTTTAAGAAGAAAACAGAGGCATAGAGTTGGGAAGGAGTTACGAAACCAAAAAGAAATAGAATCTCCTTTGCTTCTGTGATCAAACCACTTCGGTATGCTTCTACTCGGCACAAAAAATAAGCACGGTTGTTCATGATCCTTTGGATTATAATTGTATCTGCCAGGAGCCCCATGTAATTCCTGTGAATCAAAACAAGTGTTGAGCTATATACACTAACTCAATCGATATATTTATTGAATATAATAAGGACTAAAAATCAAAGAGAGAAATTGATGACAACCTCACTCAATAGTAAGCTTTTGGACTCTGAACTCAATGACACGCAGTTTGCTGCTTCTAAACGTCTTATGCATGGTGGAATCCCTTCAACTTCTCTCAGATGCTTGCACTCATTTAACACAAGTTCCTCCAAAAAATGACATTCTTTCATCCATGCCGGCAAAATTGTGAAATCATTACCCGTTAAGTTCAAATACCTCACATTCATAAATCGACAAAGATGAGTTCTAAGGATATCATCTGATATATTACATCTTGGGAGATCAAACTCAACTCTGTTGGGACGTTGCTTGGACCAAATTGCCTCTTCTTTGGCTTCCTCCGAATTGCATGATACTCTGATCTGTTGTCTTTCCGGCAATAGAAAAATGCTATTCGGGAACTCAATGAGTGACTCAATAACTAACATCCTAAGCTCAGAAAGATTGCAAATCGACCGAGGCAATTCTTCTATTCCTGTTCCCTTTAAAGATAGCTTTGTTATTTTCACTTTCTCAAGTATTTCCGGAAAGTACGTCAGACTTGAGCAGCCTTCAAGGTAGAGTTCTCTAAGGGAGGGTAACTTGATGGCACGTGGAAAGGTTTTAAGCTGGAAACAATGTCGTACATCCAAGATCTCAAGTTTAGGTAAATAGCCAATTGAATCATGAATTCCAATCAAATTATTGCAATACGAAAGTATTAATTCCTTCAAATTTCTGAGATTCGACAGATCAGGTATCTCTTCAATATATTCACAATCACCAAGATCCAAACGACCCAAATTGTCCGAAGTCTACAATAACCAAATCCATCTAAAAATTTTAATAATAAAAAGGAAAGAAATTATCAAGTACAATATAGCTAACTGAAAATACTTATAAGATAGGGATCTTGCCTTAATTATTGTTTCCAACGACCTCAAACGAGAATAATTCATGCCGAGAACAACAAGCTTCTTTGCACTAAAATTAGGAGGCAAACATGAAGAAGGATAACACTCCCACTGCAGCACTTTTAAGCTCTCAGGAAGATATTTGGGATCTTCTGAAAATTTCACATTCTCAAAAATGAGAAGTTTTAACTCTTTCATATTCTTGAAGGCTTCTCCGTCTGAGTTTACTTCTATGCATTCCCACCCCTTGTCTTGAACTATCATCCTAACTTTATTTGTGCCCTTTCAAGCGAATAATAAATGAAAGTCATCATGAACATATTAAAAATTTGAAGCATATGTAATAATAGATAGAAAACTTTTTTCCACAAATTCGAAATAGTGACATACTTCAGCATATACGATCCCGCAACCCAGCAAATGGACCAAAAATATCTTCAACTCAGCCTCAACATATATGAATATAAAACTCTTAACAATCAAACCTTGACTTTAGTAAGTGAGTTAATGGCTTTGATTATTACAAATCTCTTAAATTATCTCAAAAGGTTTTAATCATTAATTGCAGCTAATCAGAATATTTATTTGATTGCAGTACATAAGGAATCTGCTAACAGCAATCTGAGTTCACTGAATCAAGATAAATTGATTGTATCAACTTCTCTACTCTTACTCTTTCGACCATCTATGTTTAAACATACACACACTCTCAAACTTGTTTCCTTACTTATAGATAATGTTTATTCATTCACTAAATATTTAGGAGTTTCAATAATAGCATAAATATAAATGTTTTTTGTCTTATTTATTTATGAATAATCTTAATTATTCTAGCTTTTGATACGGTGAATTTAAACATTAAGTGATAGTATTTTTTAGATTATATCTAGCCAAATCTAATTAAAACTAATTCAAAAATATAAACTACCATCATTTATTACATAATTGAAAGTTGAACTTTATATGCTTTTCCTAAAAAAAAATTGAATTTTTCCTGACGATTAATTTACTGATTAAATATATTTACTTTTGATTGATGTGAAATCTTTCAGAGATTTTAAAAATAAAAATAAATTTTGACATTTGAATGGTCAAAAATTTCATTGACTAAATCTATAAAATCAGTTCTAAAAATCCAACAGTTCAGGCACAAAACAGTTTTTTTTAACCTTATCGAAAACTAATTCACCCCATTCATTCATTAAATTTCATGCATTGAATTTATGAGTCACATAAAGACTTAACAACTATGCATAAAAAATCGAGTTAATAACTTCACAAAATAAGGAAAATACAGATCACATCGATAAGAATATGCCACCAAAAGATGGTGAAAATAACAATAAAATTACAATGCAGAAAAGTAAAAATAAATAAATAAATCATCCCAATCAATGTCACTTACTGTATTGCCTTTCAAAACATTAACTATATATATAGATCAGAGAGAGAGAGATCTGAATGGGCAAAAATTTCATTGCCTAAATCAATAAAATCAGTTATAAGGATCCAACAGTTCATGCTCCATTAAAAAGTTTTTTTTTAACCTTACCAAAAACAAATTCAACCCAATCTTTTTTTCCCTAACCATTCAACCCATTCATTCAATAATAATATGCATTGAATTTATGAGTGGCAAAAGTACTTAACAACTAGGGGGAAATCCAACTAGTTGAAGTATTGAAATCCCAAATCAAGTCTTTAAATTTAACAAATCTTTAATTAGGCCATTGATCAAAAATAGGATTTCAGAATGTCGGTAAATTTTTTTATTGCCTTCTCACATCAATCTCAAATTTTCCTTCCTCCATCTCCATTAGCCGTTTTCACCCTATCAATCACTAAAATGTAGGAGTTTAAATTTAAAAATACCAGGATGAAAATTATCCAAATTAAATTTAAATGATAATATTCAAGATGTTTCAAATCTTTCATTGATTATTGTATATCCGAAAAGAATTTTTTTAAAAATTTTTATATTAATAAAATTCAAGATAAAAGGTTATTTTAATCAGAAATCTTTTGAATATATATTATAATTTTTTTACTGGTGCAGTTTTTTACACCAATCATTTATTTATTTTTTGAACAGTTCACCAATCATTTATAAATATATGATTATCTGTGCCGTTATAAAATTCACAGAAAGTCATATTCCATCATTTATTATCAGTCATTATCAATTTGTTATATTATAGGTGGATTCATCAACAACAGTATGGATGCATGTTTTAGATTAATTTTACTATCAAAATCTTATATTAGAGCTAATAATTTTTTTTGGCCAAGTATATTAAAGCTAATAATTAAGTGTATTATTATTAAGCAACAGTATATCTCCCCTCCTCTAATAATTCTTTTAAATTTAACACATGTATCATCAAATTAATACTAATAATTAAATCCCTCATCATCATTATCAAGAAGCAATTACCGTAAGGCTTATGAATTCTTTTCCGTGCAACGATTTTCTTTCAGTGAGACTTTTTTGTGTAACGATGGACAAGCAGAGATTAACAATTTAGTTAAGATGGCGAATATGTCTAGGGAGCTAATTTGAGTATCTATTTCGGTCATCTATAATTAATAAGCTTTTTTGATAAATTAGGGGCATTGAAGTAATTTAACCCAATATCTAAATCCCAGCTTAGGTCATGCGGCTTGATTAATAATTTGATATGTTTAATGACCTAAATAGGAATTTAGTTATTTCAAATGGCTTATAAAAGAATCTTCCCTAACAATTATGCATAAAAAAACGAGTTAACACCTACACATAACGAGGAAAATAAACATAGATCACATCAATAAGGATATGCCACCAAGAGATGGGTAAAATAACAATAAAATTACAAGGTAAAACCAGAAAATAATGTAAATAATCACAATTAGTATTACTTACTGTATTGTCTTTTAAAACATCAGCAATATCTTGAGGGCACCATAATCTACTCCGTTCTAGTCGGTTGTGTGGTGATTCTTCTCGAACGATTTCTCTCCCCATGTCTCGTATCAAATCATGCATTTGAATACAATCATCATATTCAACATTTATGAGGCATTTATCGACCAACACTCCAATAGAATAACTTAAATTATCGATGCCATAAACTCCTTCCACCACATATTTGACATATTCCATATCTTTCCATGTGAAGAAACAAGCAATATCAAGGAATATTTCCTTTTCAACTTGTTTTAGACCCTCATAGCTCAGCTTCAATACTTTTTGAATGTCGTTATCAGGGATTAATTTATAAGTGTCTAATGCAGATTCCCACTCATTTACAGGCTTCCCACACAAGTTAGAGCCAATTACTTCAAGGGCAAGTGGAAGGCCTTTTGCATAAGTTATTGCATGATTCAAAACATCCTTGTAACGTGGATCTACTTGGCGATTTCTAAAAGCATTCCAGCTTAACAATTCAAGAGATTCTTTTTCATTGAAAGCCTCCATGTTGTATATATTTTCAACCCCATGCCGCACAAGTAAATGTTTGTCCCTTGTCGTTATAATGATCCTACTCCCACTACTAAACCAATTGCAACCACCAGCTAATTTTTTCAATTGCTCATGATTGTCAACATTATCGAGAATCAAAAGAATTTTCTTTTCTTTGAATCTCGTTTTTATTACTTGAACTCCTTCATGAGCATCTTGTATTTTGATGTCCACTCCTACAATTGTTGAAAGCATTGTCTCTTGTATTCTTTCTAGGCCAAGTTTCTCTGATTTTTCTTTGACATCATGGAGAAAGCACAAACCTTCAAAATTATCAGCAATTGAATTATACAAAGCACGTGCTATTGTTGTTTTGCCCAGTCCCCCCATTCCACAAATTCCTACCATGACGACATCCTCATTTGATCCAATTTGTAATAGAAAGGTTATTTTTTTCACCTGAGGCTCTAATCCAACAGGATATTCAGAAACATGTAAAAGAACCCTATTAATTTTACTAGAGATTTCTTTCACAATCCTTTCAATAAATTTATATTCATAACCATTTTGCCTGAAAAGTTGCAAAAAAAAAATATATCAATTCTACTTAAATTCATCATAGCAAAGAAATTTAAGTTAATTTACTTATAAACTAATTTGAAGTCAGGAAAGGAGAAAAACCAAAGTAAAAAAACAATATGAAAGTTGCGAATTACCTTGGATTACAATGATCTCCAGAAATATTTGCCACTTCATGCAATGCATGCTTCCACCTCTGCATCTTGTCCTCATCAGCCCTACATTTTTCCATATGCCTAGATAATTCTTTTTTATAATCACCTGTTTGATATCGCACTTCTGAAGGCTCCACATCATAAAAAATTGGCAATACCAACCGACCCTTTCCCTTAACACGCTCATGGATATGAACAAGTTCGTTGAGACAAAATGTGGAGGAAGCATAGTTCTTAGAAAACACAGTAATGGCCATTCTAGAATTGTCAATTGCTTTGAGAAGTGCTGGTGTAATTTCATCCCCTCTTCTTAATTCCTCATCATCAAGGAAGGTGCGAACTCCTGCGTTTTTTAAAGCATTATACAAATATCCTGTAAAACCATGACGAGTATCTTCACCTCTAAAATTGATGAAGACATCATAAATCCATTGGTAACTGATGGAAGAAGAGTCCGGTGCTAACCCTGTCATGATGACTTCTGGTAGAAACAAAGGAACCAATGTTAATTTAACTTGCAAAAATTATGGAGTGTGATGATATATATGGAGATGATGATACGGATGAGCTTATTACATGCCAACAAAACTGAAATTGTCGATGACGAAGTAGCTGTGGGGCACACACAATAAAACAACGGGAACTAACAAAAAGAAAGATGAAGGCTTCATTTGCCTTTCTTAAACTCAAATCAAAATGGAAAACTACTTGAAAGTAGGGGGCTAAAATTAATTGTAACATTCTTACAAATAAAAATAAACCATTTTTAATACAAATTTTGTAGGACGGGGAGGCGAGTGATGGCCTCAATCCTTTCTGATGTTAGCATATAAATAAATTTTTATACCCAAGTTAAAGATTTCAAGCATGCTTTATTTTAGAATATATTTCTTATATACTGTATAAATAGTTTTTCTTTGATAAAAATATATTGTATAAATAACTTGTTTTATTTTATTAAAAATATGAAAAAATAATTTGTTTTGTTCATGTTCAAATTATTTTAGAATATACTATCTCTTGCATACTAAGAATTTAGAATATATAAACAACTACTTGTTTGATTATGGTGCATGTCACTATTATTTTTAAATTGAGAAAATTAAAGATCCTATTATTATGCCCTCCGTCATCCAAAGATCAAACAAATCATGGAGGAGAACACAAATGAAATATTCATATTGGAACAAGGAAATGAAATATAAATTCAGAACAAGAACAAATGAAAATCACAGATTCGAGCTCACCAGATGTGGACCAAGGAGGGCCAACGTTCTCTCTCGATCTACTGAAGACGGAGATGACGGAGGGGCACAGCCGAGGGATGATGAAGGAGACAAAGACTATTTGAGACAGAGAGAGAGAGAGAGAGAGAGAGAGAGGAGTGATGATTAAAGATTCAGGCAGGGATTGAAGCAATGGGTAGACAGCGGACTCATGAAACAAGTCACAACACAATCACTATATAAAAATAACACTGTGATGCTCCCTTCCTTTTACATTTTTTTAAAAAAATTTCTTGTAAAATGACATGATAGCGTAACTAGTGAGAAATTTCCAAGAAATGATAAACCAGTAACCACTACCGACAAATGTGAGTGTTTCCAAACATTCATTATGACTTCCCTGCTATACGCGTTAGTACTGACACAGGCAGGCGCCACAAATCACATGGGAGCCGGCTCGGTAAAAGTGATGGATGGATCACTTTTATCTCCTCGTCTATTTTTCCTTCTTTTTATGGAAAAAATATCTCTTCAGTTTAATATATGGTGAGTATTTGAGTGGACAAAAATATGGTTTATAAACTATTTTTTAAATAAATTAAGATAAAATTTTTCTCACATACTTATCTCATATACCGTAAATTATAATTAAAAAAATATTTTTAAATATTCCTATCATTATTCTAAACACACATAATATCAAATCAAAATAAATAGCCGGGAAAAGATAAGCAGCAAGAGTGATAATCAAAGCTGAACAGACACAAGCCCAAAATTTAAGTCAGGTTGACGAAACGGGGCCAATTATAAAAATTAGTTTGTGATTGTAATAATGATCGAAAAACGTGATTTTTTTTAGTCTGATTTTTTATAATAAAAATCAGATTATGTAATATCATTTGTATTTGAAATAAAGGTTGTATAAGTGACTTTTATAAAAATAGAATTTTTTTGAATTGATTTTAACATAAGTGATTTTTCTGATATGGTAAGAGATAATAGGTGGAAAAATATTTAAAAAATCAAGTAAATATTTAAAAATTACTTTAAAATATTGGCTGATACTAAAAAAATATTTTGGAGTAGGTGAAAATTAATAAATCAGTATTCTAAGTTTTAGATGTCCATTACTACTAAAAAAAAGACATTAACAGTGAAATTGTAGTCATTTTCCTAAGACTGGGAACAACTGAAAAAATATTTTAAAGGATTAAAAGCACGAAAAAATATTTTAAAGTAATTTTTTGAGCTGAAAAAGTACATTAAGGGTAAAACTGCAATCAGTCTGATAACACACTAGGTACAACTGGAAAAACAATTTTAGAAGTTAAAAACACTAAAAATTATTGTTTGATACTGCATACTACTTAAAAAATATTTTAAGATATTAAATAAGTTCAGAAAATTACTTCATAATATTATACGTAATTTTCTTTAAAAAAAAAAGTGTGACAAGCTAGCAATAAAAAGCTACTCCCTTCAGTTCTATTTATAAGCAACTTTATCTTTATGAGGTTAGTCCCTTTTATAAGCAAATTTTACTTTTTGTCTGAAAATATAAGCTTTTTTTTTTCCTATTTTATCTTTATTAAATACTCATTCTTTCTCATATCTTATACTCATTATCTCTCATACTTTTTATCTATTTTCTTTCATATACTCTTTTTAAAAATAGGGGCATATATAAAAAAACATGACATTTTTTATACATTTATTGTTTTTACCTACTAGTTTGTTTTGCACAATCAAAAAAAAATTACTTATAAATAAGACCGAAAGGAATACTTTTAGAGCTTGATAAGCTCCTTTTTTTGGCTTATGGGAAAAGCTACTTTTCCCACATAAGCCCAATTAGCTTTTTATTCCACCAAACATAGCAAATTAAGCTAAAAGCTTCCATAAGCCCAGTTGGGGCTTCCAATCATGCATTTGGGAAGAGGAAAAGTTGTCCCAAACACACACTTATGTGTTTGGTTTGAGGGGAGGGAGGGGAGGAAAATTACAATTTTGGACAAAAAAAATCTAAAATTAATCCTCTTATTTTGTTAAATTTTGGGTTCCTGTGTAAAATTTACTCTCTCATTCCTTTTAAATTTTGGGTTTCAACCTAAAATTTAAATACCTTCAACCTAAAAAAGTAATTTACCTACTCTCTCATTCCCTCTCCTCAGCTCCCCTTAAACCAAACACACCCTTAGTCTCTCTTGTAAACAATAGTAACAAGAGTTAAGATGCAAATCTTTTAAAATGGTGGATAAATGTCACAACTGTTTACCTCTTTGTTTGTTTTTTTTTTTTTTTTGCCCTTTCCGTTTACAACGCAACTGTTTAGCTGAACAAAACAAATGTGTGTTGCCCTCTTGACTCTTGATTTTCGAATTTCTATGTGTGTGTTGGGGGTTGTTTTGAACCCAAACGCTCAATTTAGCTTATAAGCTCAGTAGGTAATTTGGAAAAAAAAATTTGAGTTTTGTTTCTCAAACTGAGCAATCGAGCTTAATTCTATCTTAATAGCTTTTACCATAAGCTCCATTTCTCAGCTTTTATTGATTTAGCTTTTGGGGAGAGTGAGAATGGTTAAAATATTTTTTCAGTTGTGTCCAGTGTACTATCAGATTTATTGCAATTTTATCCTTAATATACTTTTTTTACTTCAAAAATTAATTTCAACTATTATTTGGTGTTTTTAACCTTTAAAATATTTTTTTCAACTATACCCAGTGTGTTATCAGACTGATTGTAATTTTATCTTTAATGTACTTTTTCAGTTCCAAAAATTATTTTAAACTATTTTTTGGTGTTTTTAACCCTTTAAAATATTTTTTCACCCACTCTCTCTTACTATTATCACAAAAGTCACTTGTGTTTAAGTCAATCCAAACAAGTTTTACTTTTACAAAAGTCATTTATACAATCACTGTTCCAAACATAAATCACATTATACAATCGGGTTTTTATCAAAAATAAAATTACCAAAAATTAAATTGAGAAACTCCATTTTTCTTATCAGTATTCCAAACACACTATGTAAAATTACATACCGCAATTTCTGAGAATTTTCCTACAAATCACAAACCATCTTCACTACTTTACACATAGCAGCAGGCTTCACATGGGAGAGTCAGATGCACTTTTCCTTTTTATATGTTGAAAATTGAACTTTTTATGTTTTCTTTTTTATTTTTGACTATTAGCGAGTTTTGATTTTAACTTCAATGCTTCGTGACATTAACTATTTAATTAACGTCATTAAATTTAAATCAAATTCTTATAAAGTTATGGCAATTGAATGTCATAATTTAAAATTATAAGAATCAAAATAAAAAATCAATCAATTATAAAAGCGAATTATGATATTAACAAGTTACAAAGCTAAGCAACATTGCAACCAAAGATGCGTAAAATGTGGGGCGAGCTTCTACTTGACCTTAATTTGAGAAAGGAATAATAGTCCACATGGAGGTAACATAGGTTCACACGGAGGTAACACCAAAAAAAAACGTAAATATTAAATATTGGTTTCACAAAATTGTGTCAGATATATAAAAATTTGTGAGAAATTTTAGTTTCATATTGAATATTGATATTTTAGATTTATACAAAAGGATTCTAAAATCAGGCATAATGTATAGGAATCAAAACTATTCAATATATATAAGTGCTCGTTTGGAAGAGTTTATTTTTGTCCAAAACGTGCTTATAATTCGTAATTCACGGTATACGAGGTAAGTATGTGAGAGGAGTTTTTTCTCGGCTTGCGTAATAAGCGCGTTTTGACTGTTCGAAACGCTATCACAAACACACATAAACGCTTAGATAAAAAAAACCAAAGTTGATGAACTCTGAGATAAACATACATAAACGCTTAGATAAAAAAAGAGAGAGAGTAAAACATATTTAAGAATTAAGGCCACTAATTCAAACCTGGCCTTTGGCTTGGATGCCATCAAGGCATGGTATATATCCACAAATTTATCCTGTCTTCTAAAAGATTTTTTTTTTTTGAATAAATAAGTGCAAATTAAATGTGAACGTGAGATCAGTATTTCAATTTCAATTATTACCATATTACATTACTTTATTAAAGTCCCATGAATGGAAAGGCTGTGGACCTGTGTGTCCTATGATTAGTCTCTTGTCCGGATCTCAAGAAATTTAACATCCATTCATTTATTTGTTAGCACTTTTATTTTTCCCTCCTCTTGTAAATATATAAAGTCTAGGTAAACGTTTTGTTTTGGACCTAAAGGCCTGAATCTTTTGTCTTCTTCATTTCATATTTTTCTTACCTTAGTTTCATTTATTAATTTGAATTATTAGGTTTTATATTTAAAATTAGAGGGACTATCCAAGTAAATTAAACTTTAGAAACCAGGGGAGTTAATACACATGATCAAGTTTTTTAACCACCTAATGAGTGAAGACATACAAAAGAATATAGTAATTGATATGGCATGCGCTCTATGCGATTAGTACTTTCAAACTTTCAGGCTTTTAGTTATTTTTTATTGTTGTGATATTATATAATTAAAATACTTTTGGTGCAAATCCACAGTTATGAAGTATTAGGCACCTGACACTATAAACTTCTTTTTGTGAAAAAATACATATGAAGTTTTCAAATTAAAATGATACAAAAAAATTTTATAATGGTTAAGTCTAATGTTAAACATTTAGCAAACATGCCCAGCAATAACCTGTTCCTCTTTGATTTTGATGCGTAATAGATGTGTGTTGCTCTCTTCTTCCTTTTCCTTTTTCTAATTTTCGTTTTGTAAAATTACATATATAGTAGCTTAACTTCTGAGAATTTTCTAAGAAATCACAAACCAGTGACCACCGACAAAAGCAAAGTGGTGCCAGCTTCCACTTGACTTTGAGAAAAGGTATGGTCCACACGCAGGCAACACAAAAGAAGACAATGTGCAAATAATTAAACATTGGTTTTATTACAAAATAAGATAAAATAATTGTGTTAGCATTAGTTTGCTATTGAATATTGATTGGTTAAGTTTTCACATTATCGTGATTTTTTTCCTGGGAGAAATAACAACGTACCATCGTTAGTAGCTGCCAAGAAGCAACTCGGAATTGGATGCCTAGTTATGCTTAACTGACACTGGTTAAAAGTGTTGTTGCCCAATCATGATTTTTTTTTTGGATATTTTTATTTACAAATGCCTTTAAGAATTGCGATTATATTTGGATTTCATTCATTAAAGGCACTCATGAATGTATAATTATGAAAAACAATATGAATTTTATAAAGTTGTATTCAACAAAGGAAATAAATGAAATCAGGGTTTAGGAACCCGGACTTGACCGGACCGGCCGGTCCAGCCCTGAAATCGGCGAACCTGCTGGTAGACCGGTCCGGTCCGGGTTCCTATTTTAAAAAAAAAATTTAAAATTTTCTTTAGAATTTCATATTATTAAGCTTAAAATTTTCAATTTTTTACCGGTTTGGCCCCGATCTAACCCACTGACCCTTAACCCAGTACTCCGACTAGTTCAGTACCCGGTCGGAGTTCATGAACCTTGAATGAAACTGAAAGTAAGAACTTCATGATAAGGTGTATATATATACAACCAAAAGAAAATCATACACGTTAGAGTATATTTCAAAAAGTATATTATATGATCTATCATTATCCCATAATTTAATATCTAAATAGAACAATAAATTGATAAATATGATAGCTAATTATTTTGTTAGAATTGCATTAGATTATATAATCAAGTTTATTTCTTCAATAAAGTTGTTTACATTTTCGTGATTATATTTAATAATTTTTATTAAATATGATTTAATAAATGACATGAGTATTTAAATATTATTTTTACTATATAATTGTTATTATTAAAAATAATTTAAAAATTCATGTTAAGTAATGGGCAAAACAATATTTAAAATAATACTATGTTAACTACTTTAGTTGAGAAATAATAAGCAAGATATATGTAGAAAATATTTAAGGAGAATTTTGGAGAAGGGATCAGAGCATAAATTGGAGAAATTTTTGTTGTGCAAGTTCGGGATTTTCTAATCGCATAAGCAACACTTTTGTCACTTTTGCTCAACGTGCGGTTAGAGGGTGAAATCACCATTCATCAAGGTTGATTGGGATTTTTTAAAAATTACCCAAACAAGACAAGTAGGATTTATAAGTACTTTGTTTTGGTTTAATCAGACTTATTTGAACCGCCACCACTTAATTAAATTACTCTTCAAACAAAGGCTCTTTCTACTTATTAATAAATAATATTTTAATTTAATAATAAGAAACTTGACTAAGAAATCTTCCATTATTCCGTGTTTCCCTTTTCTTAGCAGGGACTGCAATAAGGAAAAAATAGCCAACAACGGCTTTAGCCAAATATTATGAAATTCTGACCTATTGTCTATGATTTCTTCTAGGAAGAATTGGTTGAAAGTCCTTGATGGTAAAATTAATTGGCCATTGGTACCTAGAATCTGTAGAAAAGAAAATAGATATGTAGAGAAGCCTAGTTGCTAGGGGTGCTCAATATTTTCCCGTCTCAATTCCGGACAAATTGGGACAGGAAAATTCGGGATCGAGAGTAGGATTTCATGATCCCGTCAATTAAAATTATCTAAATGGTTGAACCAACAAGTGACAATGAATCCTAAGGCCTAAATTGATCGCTATCTACTCTCTCTGTCTCCGTAGCTCAAATGTAAGTTCTTGTATTTTTTTTCCTCTCTTCCAAATTAACTCATTTAATATTGGTTAAATTGGAAAAAAAAATAAATTTAAAATAGATTCAACAAGAAAAAGCATATCTAATGAGTTACTTGTCACTGATTAATTAGTTGTATATGACTTGTATGTATATGGGATTTGAAAAAAAGAAGAAGAAGAAATCAGTTAAACTGTCAAGTTTTTTTGCAAAAAGATTTTTTTTTTTGGAGAATTACATTCAAGTCCAGCATAAGAGAAAAAAAATGAAGAAATGGTTTTATTGACAAGTCCAGGCGCTTCAGTTGATAACTCCAGGGGTGTTATTGACAACTTTAGGGGACCTTTTTTTTTCACTTATGAGGGGCCTAAATATAATTCTCCCTTTTTTAATAAATAAGTGCAAATTGAATGTGAACGTGAGACCAGTACTTCAATTTCATTTATTACAATATCACATTACTTTATCAAAATCCCATGAATGGGAAGACTGTGGACCTGTGTGTCCTGTGGTAAGTCTCTTGTCGAGATGCTTCTCAACAAATTTACCATCCATTCATTTATTTATTTGTTAATTCTTTTAATTTTTCCCTCCTCTTGTAACTATATAAAGTGTAGGTTGTCACGCCCTTATTTTAATTTCACCTTTATCAGAGTATTCACGGAAAACGATATGCGGTTCAGTGGGCAACATAGAAATAACATGAATATACTGATAAGAAGTGCATGATTACATAAATTCCCCATAGGGGTTCATACATGATCATTACCATCAATGTAGCCACATAGGGCTACTTGGGTATCTAAACCCGTCCCAGTGAAATGGAGACTTCTTCCCATCTTCGCTCCACCATTGCAATCCTCTCTTGTGCATTTCTGTTCTCTTATTTCCGCATATCTTCTGTCTTCTCCTGTCTATATTGTTGGTAGGAGAGGGTGAGATTCAAGAGAATCTCAGTAGGATAACAATACCAATATGCATGCACGATATATGTTTAATGCATGACATGCTTGCATCACATAACTCATGCTCACACAATGACAAATCTGTAAGCTCAATGCTTCGAACAATATACTTATGGTCATAGCATAAATTGAAACATAGCTTCAAATCATTCATACATGTTTCACATAATCAAGCAAAGCAATAACATGCTTCAACACATTAACACAAATATCAAATACATGCAGGAGAGGTAAGTTCCCTACCTTAACCCTTTTCCGCCTCGAAATGTGTGCCTCGTAAAGCGTGCCAACAGCTCAAGTTCCATATTCGATCCTACAATGCCAAATGTACCATTTAGACACTTGCATAGTGTTTCTGGGGGTTATATGAGTCTATTGTGAAAATTTACCAAAATGCCCTTGGGGACCCAGCCCGGCCCCGCCGTACCCGGTCCGACTGTACATTTCCCGAAATTCTATCATGGACTATCCTGACATATTTTCGCCCAAGGAATCCATTTTTAGACTTGAAATTACCAAATTCATTTTCAAATTACAAAAATACCCTTGACAGCCCAGTTTTAAGGGTTTCAAGGGCGTTTTCGTAATTATGCTTTTTCGGCCTTTTCCAAAAAAGTGACCAACTGTAACCCCACCTAATTTTCCATTCTGAACTCAATGGAACCATCAAATCATTGAAAATCCAACTCTAAGACCCATTACTAGAGCTGGCTGAAACTTATAAGAACTCCGGGGAAAATCGGGGTTTTTCGGTTTCTGCTCCGTAAACACATTTCTTTCTACTCCTAACCACTTTATTGACTATTCCATTTGGTTACAACTATCATTTAGTTCCAATTTCGGCAGCATAACCCCTAGGCAACTCAATTTCCAAACTTTAAAACCAATGGCAATCCGGCGAAATTTCATCGATTAAATTGCCTACAGCAGCTAGAATAGTCAGTACACAAGAGTTTGGAAGTTACCTCAAGCTCCCACTAGCTTTTGTCAAGATGGATGAACCCTAACCCTTGAAACACCAAAAGATGAGCTTCCAAACCTTAAATCATATGCAAAGGAAGCTTAGGAACGGAGTTATACGCATTAGGAACCGATTTACCGAAGAAATCACTTACCTTTACAAGCTTTTTCCTCTCCTTCTCTCTCTAAGCTCTCTCAACTTTTTCTCACTAGTTTCAGCTTGTTCACGTCAGAAATGGGGATGAAGAAGGAGGAGGATGATTATAATAATATATCCAATTTAATTAATTAATTTTCCCAATTTTCAGATTTTTCAGAAATTCTGGCAGATTTCTGCCCAAACTTTGAAAAATCATAACTAATTCTAGAAAAATTGGAATGATTCCAAAGATTATAGAACCCTTATTGAGTCTAGTTTCAAGGAAAAATATAGACTTTTGCTATATGGAATCACACAATTCCCAGAATTTCAATCTTTGCATGTTGTTCCAAAAAATTTCCAGTTTTTCTGGGCTAACTTCAAAAATTCATATATTTTTTTATATAGCTCTAATTGAGTCATAACCTATCCAATTAAAGCTTAAGATGTCTACTTTCATCCTGTAAAATTTCATAATTTTTGCTCATCATTTGATGATTTAAAATCACATGACAAGCTCACTACCTCATAGGCAATTTCACCAAAAACATAATTACTTTCTCCAAAATTCACCATTTTACTTTCTTAATACCCCAAAGATATAAGAATCATTAGGGGATAAATTTGGGATCCTGCTAAATTAGGGCTTAGCAATCCACTTAATTTAGGCTTATTCCCAACCTTTAATCCCAAATTTCGGGATATTACATAGGTAAACATTTTGTTTTAGTCCTAAAGACCTCAATCTTTTGTCTTCTTCATTTCATATCTTTCTTACCTAAGTTTCATTTATTAATGTCACAATTTTGTTTACTATATTTAGCTATTACATAATAAATGGCAAGTAATCAACTAAACTGATTTTTTTTAATTTTCACAAATGAATTATTAGGTTTTATATTTAGGATTAGAGGGACTATCTAAGTAAATCAAACTTTAGAAACCAGGAGAGTTAATACACATGATCAAGTTTTTTAACCACCTAATGAATGAAAACATACAAAAGAATATAATTGATATGGCATGCGCTCTATGCAATTAGTACTTTTAGACTTTCAGTTATTTTTAATGGTTGTGATATTATATTACTAAAATATTTTTGGTGCAAATCCACAGTTATGAAGTATTAGGCACCTGACATTATAAACTTCTTTTTGTGAAAAAATGCATATGAAGTTTTCAAAATGATATAAAAAATATTATAATGGTTAAGTCTAATGTTAAACATTTAGCAAACATGCCCATCAATAACCTGTTCCTCTTTGATTTTGATGCATAATAAATGTGTGTTGTGTCAACACCCGTTTCCATTTTGATATGCGCAGGGCAATAATGAACAAGTTCCATAGGCAAACAGAAAAATACAGTTATACTGATAATAAGTATTTGTTTACAGACAGTCATTAATAGAGCAGAAATCGATAATAATGACAAATATGTACAAAATGTCCCAAAACTATTTCACATACAGACTATATACAACCACTGTATTCATCTTGGGAAATGTGCCAATCAATTTCCCTTCTCTGCATCCTTGGCTTTCGAGCCATTGGCACCCGCTGAGACATTTGGATTAGAAAAAGGGGTGAGATTCCAAGGAATTTCAATAGAAACATATGATCAACTGATAAAATGCGAAAATTAAATATGCAATGCACCGCATCAAGTAAAATGAGAACTCATATCATCCATGTGTGTACACAAAATTCAGGGCCAACTAACCTGTTGAAACCCCACATGTACCTCAGCCGAGTCCTTGACTATAACTAGATAAGACTAGTATACCTCAGCTAGGTCCTAGACCACAGCTAGGTAGTGTGCCTCCAGCACGAGTTCAAATCACAAAATACAGTAACACGCATTATCCAAATAGTCACATAGTATATGAGAGATAGTAGTCCCTACCTTAACCTCTTTCCTGTCTCAAAGGGTCCGCCTTGTAAAACGTGTCAACTATAGGCGTCCAACTCGGTCCTAAAACATCAAATGTACAAGAAATAGGTCATAACCTATCCAAGTATCATTTTAGACACTTCCATAGTATTTCTTGTGGTTATATTAGCCTATGATGAAAATTTACCAAAATGCCCCCGGGACCCCAGCCTGATGGCACGTTTTCCCAAATTTTTGACTAGGGCTATCCTGACGTATTTTCGTCTAAGGAATCCATTTCCAGGCTCAAAATTATCAATTTCAATGTTAAATTACGAAATTTCCCTTGGCAACCCGACTTTTAGGGTTTTAGGGGCGTTTCCGTAATTATGCTTTCTCGGCCTTTTCCGAAAAAGTGCCCAACTGTAACCCCACCTAATTTTCCCTCCTGAATCCAACGGAACTATCAAAGCATTGAAAATCCAACTCTAAGGCCCTCAAACATCCCTAGCCAAAATTATGGTGTTCTCCGGGAAAAATCGAGGTTTTACGATTTCGGCTCCGTAAATGCGTTCCTTTCTACTCCTAACCACTTTATTAACCATCTAATTGAGTTTTAACTACCATTTGAACTAAAATTGGGCAGCATAACCCTTCTAATGTCACATTTCCAAAATTTACAAACAAAGACAATCTGGCGAAATTTCACCGATTAAATTGTCTACAACAACTAGAATAGTTAATATACGAAGGTTTGGGAGTTACCTCAAGCTCCCACAAGTTTTTCCCAAATATGGCTTAAAACCCTAAGTTCTCAACAACAGATTTTGTGCTTCCAAACCTTAAAGAACAAAGAGGAGTAGCTTAGGATCAGAGTTATACGCGTTAGGAGCTAAATCGTCGGAGAAATCGGCTTACCTTGCGATTTTTCTTCTCCTTTCTCTCTCTAGGTTTTTCACACATTCTCTCTCAAGTTTAGGTCTGTTCTGTGCGTGAATGAGCTGAAGGAAGGATATGAGCATGATATATTCCAATATCATATATCATTTTAATGATTTACTGATTTTTCCAAAAATTCCAAAACTAATTTTTTTATTACATAACTTCCTACATTCATGTAACCATGCCATCATGTCCAACCAATATTTCCTTATTTATGCCACATGTAGGAGCCACCTAGAGGTCCCTCCCTATGGTCTCAATTGGCTTCACAACTTGTTTTGGTTACGTATACACGTAAAGTTCCAATGTTGGTCAAATTTGCACTTTTTACTCAAATTTTTCATAAATTCATATTTAATTGAACAAAATATTCTAAATATATTTTTCACCTTTATTTTCCTTAATTAATTGAAATTAACTTCAATTAATCGGAAAATAATTAATTTTGTGATAATTTGACAAAATTACGATTTTGCCATTGCCTTTCTAATCCAATTTCCTCTCTTATTTTTCTTTGGCCAATTTTCATCCATTTTTGGACCAAATATTTTCACTAATATTCTTTCATTTTTGAATCTTAATATTGGGCTTTTTAAATTACCCAAATTAATTCAATAATTATTCTGCCCATTTCCTCTTGAAAATGAACATTTATAAAATTCATAAATTCCAAATTTATGAATATTCACTATTTTATTAAATTTTCTAAATATTTACAATATTTTTTGTAAATATAAATTTTGGGGTGTTACATGTTGCTCTCTTTTACCTTTTCTTTTTCAATTTTCTCTGTAAAATTACAGACGAAACTTCAGAGAATTTTCCAAGAAATAACAAACGAGTAACCTTTTGGCATCACTGCTTTAAACATAGCAGCAGGCTTCACATGGGAGCTCGGGAAGCAAAAAGTCTTGTCCCGTCCCCACATGCACTTTTCCTTTCCATAAGTTGAAAATTGAACTTTTTATGTTTTTTTTTTACTTTTTTACTTTTTTTTTTGTAATCTTCATATTTTTAATGATTATTTGTTTTGATCTCTATATTTAATAGCATTAACTCTTTAATTACCATCGTTAAATTTAAACTAAATCCTTATAAAATTATAAGAACTAAATTCCACATATGAAATTACATGAAAAAAATCAAAACTCAATTAAATTATATTGTAAATACGGAAGAACGTACGGCAGGGGCATGCAGCTTCCACGGCAACAGCAGCAGTGAATATGAGAATCAAAGACTTGTCAAAATGAGTCTGTCTTTCATAACAAATGTGTGTCGCTCTCTTCTTCCTTTCCCTTTTTTTTCTAATTTTCTTTTTGTAAAATTAGATATATAATAGCATAACTTCTGATAATTTTGTAAGAGGTGCCAGCTTCTACTTGACTTTGAGGAAATAATTAAACATTGGTTTTATTACAAAAGAGGATAAAATAGTTGTGTCAACATTAGTTTGCTATTGAATTTGGATTGGTTAAGTTTTCACATCATCGTGATTTTTTTCCTGGGAGAAATAACAACGCCCCATTGTTAGTAGCTGCCAAGAAGCAACGCGGAATTGGATGTCTAGCTATGCTTAAGTATGTGTTCGCCTACCCCTAAAATAATGATTTCAGAAGCATTTTTTCGTAAATCGAGACAAAACTTCTCTCATAAACTTATCTCGTAAACTGTAAAAACTATTCTCTAAAAGCTAATCCGAACACACACTAACTGACATTGGTAAGAAGTGTTGTTGCCCAATCATGATTTTTTTTGGATATTTTTTTTAACAAGTGACTTTAAGAATTGCAATTATATTTGGATTTCATTTATTAAAGGCACTCATGAATGTATAATTATGTCAGATATATAAAAATTTGTGAGGAATTTTAGTTTTTATACAAAAGGATTCTAAAATCAGGCATAATGTATAGGAAGCGAAACTATCTAATATATATATAAGAGAAGTGATTTGATGAGCTTAAATGGCCAAAACATTATGAAGAAGGAGCAAGTTGATGAGCTCTGAGATAAACATACATAAAGGCTTCGATAAAAAAAAAAGAATAAAACATATTTAAGAATTAGGGCTACTAATTCAAACCTGGCCTTTGGCTTGGATGCCATCAAGGCATGGTATATATCCACAAAGTTTTTGCATTTTGATTCATAATTCCAATTAATTTCATGTTGCCTGAATTCTTGCCAGTCCATATTCCATAAAAGCATATATCTATTTCATCAATTTGGTGTGAGATTAATAAGGTTAAAACACACATTTTTGCTGAATGCTATCACAACTCCATATCTTATTTAACAATTTTGTCCCTATAATTTGAAAAAAAAAATCATTGTCAAGATTTTCAAGTTTGTCAACAAAAAGTTTCTTAATAAATCAGTTAAAATTACAGAAACTCATGGGACCAAAGTATCTGATTATTTCCATATTCAATGTGAACACGAGGTCAGTATTTCTACGCATTTATTTGTTGATTAGTATTTGGGGTCTCTCTCATTTTGAATAAGAAATCTGAACAACAACCCATCGTACAACTTGGGTTCTGAAGAAGAAACGCAGAATTTGATCCAATTATGCAATTACACGGAAGCCCTACTATTCATAAATAATATTTCAATTTAATATGAACATATTTAGCTCAGGAATTATCAATTATCCATTAATTAATGTCCACTGTTTTTTCATAAGAGTACTGCAAACACTGCAATGTGGGGTGAGAACTGACAACTTGACTTGAGAAAGGTATGAAGGTATGGTCAACACGGAGGCATTTTTGGGAAAGAAAAAAATAATAGACTTGCTGTTGGAGAAAACTTTAATGTAGTTTTTCAATTATGATTTATGATATATAAAATAAATATATAAAAAAATTTTTATCACAATTTATATAAATATATATTTTTAGAATTTCAAAAGTGATCATAAACATACACATTATTTAGTGTTCACCTTCCTTTTTTAAAAGTAACCTCAGTATGGATTAATTAAACATTGGTTTTACAAAAGACCCAGCCATTTTATATAGAGTTATGAATCTAATATGAGAGGATAAAAGACTTGTGGTTCCATTGAAAATTGGTTAATCACATTGACTAAAAATTATTATTTAGACCGTTAAGTTTTGTCGAGAATATTTGGATCCTTGTCTTGTAATCTTAATAATATATTAACCTCAAAGCCTACCATATTAATTTCATGATTTGTTTTCCATTTGGGTTATCACATTGACCTCGAAGCCTAACATATTGATTTCATGGTTTTTACATAACAGTCATCTGTAGCTTCATTAACGTGTTAAGTAAAACGCATTAATTATGCCCTAAGCACCTTGTCTTAAACGTCATCAGTAATTTAATTGACGCGTTAACTAAATTTTGGATTATTATTCCACTTCTAATGATTTTCCCAGCACGTTAGTCATTCCAGCTCCCTTATAAAATGTATGTGTGGTCCTCACTTTTTTGCGTTTTATTTTTCAGTTTTCTTATAAAATTAAATACCATAACTTCTACGAATTTTCCAAGAAACCACTAACCTTTGATTTTTTTCAAATTTGTTTTTGCTGGAAATTATATTTCTCAAATTCTGAGGCGTTGTGAGAGTTTTTTTTTTTTGGTGAGAAAGTTAAGTCCTTCTTGAATAGAACAAAACATAAATCATTATGTTAATAAAAAAAACGTACAGATTCGTTATTTAATTATTAGGGAGTGAGATGGATTTATAAAAAAATATATTATATTCCCTCTTGTCCACAACATAAATCATTTCTAAAAATGATTTTTAAATGTACAATATAGGTCATTTACAGAATAATAATTAATACTTATTTAATAATTTTATCTATGTAATTAATATTTACATGTGACTAATGTCTTTTTTCTCTCCTTCTAGAGTGAGGGAGGCCCGCACACAATTTTAGCATCAAATTTGTATTCTTTTTCTCTCCTTCTCATCTCATTTAAGTAAGATGGGTAAAACTGAAAAAAAAAATTCAATTTAATTAAGATAGATTAAGGGTGTGTTTAGATTAACTTTTGGAGAAAAAAAGGAGAATAACTTCTGAAAAATAGATTCTGAGCAGAATAGATTATAAAAGAAAAATGATTTTAATAAAATGAGAGTTAGATATTGTGGTCAGAATAACTTTTTTTATGGTGTGAGACCCACATAATGATAAATGACCAATGAAAGAGAAAGGATGGGGCTCACATAAGAAAAAATGACCAATGAGAGAGAAAGAGGGTGAGATCCACACACACAAAAAAGTAAAAAAAAAAAAAATAGTTTTTTTCAAAATCTAGGTTGGAGACCAAAACCTAAGTTTGAAAAAATTTTGAGTATTCGTCAACCAAACCATAGTTTTGAATCAAAACCTAAGTTTTGATTGGTATGCCGAACACACACTAAATGAGTTAACTCTTATTTTTTAATTCATAGATGAGTTGAAAGTAGCTTATATTATAGATCGGATGAAGTGTATACACACACATGAGATTTGAAAAAGAAATTCATTATCAAGATTTTCAAGTTTGTCTTCAAAAAGATTTTCTTAATAAATCAGTTCAAATTACAGAAGCTCATGGGACCGAAGGGTCTGATTATTTCCATATTCAATGTGAACATGACGCCAGTATCTCTACGCATTTATTTGTTGATTAGTACTTTTTCCCCCATGACACGATTGGGGTCTCTCTCATTTTGAATAAGCAATTAATCTGAGCAACAACCCATCGTGCTAGTTGGGTTCTGAAGAATAAACGCGGAATTTGATCCAATTATGCAATTACACGGAAGCCCTACTATTCATAAATAATGTTTCAATTTAATATGAAAATATTTAGCTCATGAATTATCAATTATCCATTAATTAATGTTCGCTGTTTTTTCATAAGAGTACTGCAATACGAAACAAATTAAAATAAACCTTAGCTTTAAAAAAGACCGAGCCATTTTGTACATAATTATAACACTAATAAAATATCAACATTAAAATAATAAAATTGAAATATAGAAGCCTGCGTGGGGAATTTCCGAGAAATAACAATGCACCAATATGATAGTAGTTGTGAAGAAGAAACGCTGAAGAGGAAGAAAAGTTATGCTTAGCTGAAAAGGTCCAAGTCTACGATTGCCCCCAAGAAAAGGAAAGTTCTATAGTCTATTTATGTAACATATGCAGACCCGGTCTACTTTTTAATAAATGATATTTTAATTTAATATGAAAAGAATTATCTATTCTGGCAAAATAAAAAAAAAAGAAAAGAATTATCTTAGGAATTATGCATTATTTAATGTTCTTCCTTTTTTAATAGGAATACTGCATTAAGACGGAAATAATTAAACAATCGTTTTAGAAAAGACCCCCATTTTATACAGAGTCATATATAATTGTGTAACACTAACAAAAGAGGATAAAAAATTGTGTATTAACATTAGAATAATAAAATAATAATATTTAAAAGTTTGTGAGGGATTTTAGTTTTATATGAAATAATTGCGTTATCACATCACTGCCAAGAATTTTTCCAAAGAAACCTCGCAACCACAAATGCAAAATAACAGAAGTTTACAAGTTTTTTGAGGAATTTTTGTTTTATAGGAGTATTAAATAATTGATTGGCTGTCAAGAAAGAACGCAGAATTTGATGAAAAAGTATGCTTAACTCGAAAAGTTCAAGTTTGCCATCGCCCATAAGAAAAGTAAACGTCGATCTATTTTATGATAATAAGCTTATATTTTGGATACATTAGTTAATATCTATAAATATTATGTTTATTTAATTTATTTTATATATTTCCTTTAAATTTAATAACCATGATAAAGAGTAGTAATCTTTCTATAAAATCTACTCATATTTTTTGATATTTTGTAGGAAATAAAAAGAAAACTTGAAAAAAAAATTATTTTAAGGGATTGGGTACCAATTATAATTTTCTCTAAAACTAAGAAGGAAAGAGAAAAAAAAAAGGAGAAACTAATGAAGTGGGCATTTATTAGTAATGTTTCCTAAAGAAAAAGTTGCACAGCACTAAAATCGTTGACCTGATGAACCATTTCAATTTTTTATTTTAAAAAAAAGCTGTCAGAGTTTGAACTCGTTCTTCAGTTAAACATCTTTGAAAATCTAAAATTGTTTTTTAGAAGAATAATTTCTGATGTAGCATTTTGGCAAATACTTCCCACCCTATGGCATTTTGGTAAATCTTTTTATTGTTTGTAGTGTTTTGATAAAATTGTCCAAGAGAAGTTAATTGATGAGATTAAGTGACGAGAAGAACATATATGGCATTAGTCGGGATAAAGAAACACATATAAAGGTGATGCAAGTTCGTGATTATAAAGCCTAAAACCAACGAAAAATTGTTGCATATTATTTTGGGTACCATCATGTTATTTTGCTCTGATTAATTAAACTTGATTTCAAGCGCATTTACAAAACTCCTGTGGAGTAAAATTCCTATCAAAATAAACGACAGTGAAGACTAGAGGATAAATAGATAAAATTTAGATTAATTTGCTTATATCTATTAATTAGGTCAACTTATGTAGTGACACTTGTTATTTTATTATTGTTAATTATGAAAATGTGTATATACATTTATAAATTCACTTATAAACTTAACCAAATGATAAACATAAACAATTTCACCTAAGTTTAGTAGGCACCATCGTAATAAACACGGAATGTGGGGGTCAGAACTGACAAATTGATTTAAGAAAGGATGGTCAACATGGAGGCAATATGGAAAAGACAATAATAGACTTGCCATTATTTAGTGTTTAATTACCTTCTTTTTTTAAAATTGTCATGAAATAAAATCACATTCTTCAAATAATGGCCATGGCAGTCCAAAAGCATGCATAGCATTCAATTTTTTTAAAAAAAAACTTAAAGTTATTTCATTTTTAAACAATATTCATAAAACCAAATAATTTGACAGTCTTCCAATTAAGAGATGAATAATTCCACATTTTCAAATTTATTCAAGACAAGCAACAATCAGAACAAAGCTCTCTATCGATAAATATTTCTAGCTAGCGCCACTAGCCCACTACTTACCCAAACATTAAAAGTACCCTTTTTGCGTAATGAACATGATAAAGTACTTATATCAAAATGAGACAAAAAAAAAAAAAACAGCCTTTTCTAGTGATTGCAAATTAAATTTGTCCATCCAGGTCCCCAAAAAAAAAAAAAAATTCTCCATCCATTGCCAACATGCTTGCTTTTGCTTCTCTCAAATTAAGTTGCTTGGCTCAAAAAAACAGGGACTAATGTCATAAAGGCGAACAGAGTGTCGTACAGAAATAGAATGACTATCCCTAAGCATTTAGAAATAATAAAGTTATTAATCACAAATTATTCAACAAACTACATGCATGTATTGCTATGAATTCATGAGGTTGCGTACTCTGTGAATATGAAATCTCATGTACTTATTATGTTTAAAAATATCTTCTTTCATTTCTTTGAGTGATTTTTACACATTTTTTTGTTGTCTAAATGAAATGACAGTTTCCAAAACTCCAAATATGACAATTTATATGCCTTGTTTAATAACTGATTATACTTGTGCTTACAATATGTTTAGTATTTTTTACAATATATTTTTATGGTCACAATGAAACTACCTTTTTAACAATTACTCACCATTGCAAATTGCTTAGTTTATAACTCGTTAAGCGTGTTTTCATAATATGTTGAGTCATTTTAACAATTTATTTCTCATGTCTGAATGAAACTACCTTTTTACACATCAAGTTCAGCACTGAAAATTTCTCAGTTTACAACTGGTTAAGCGTGTTTTTACAACATATTGAGTCATTTTTACAACTTATTTCTCATGTGTGAATGAAATTACCTTTGTTCACATTTTCAGGTTTAACACTACAAGTTGCTCAATTTACAACTTCTAACGCGTGTTTTTATAATATATTGACTCATTTTTACAACTTATTTCTCGTGTGTGAATAAAATTACCTTTGTTCACATTGTCAAGTTTAACACTGCAAGTTGCTCAGTTTACAACTTCTAACGCGTGTTTTTATAATATATTGAGTCATTTTTACAATTTATTTCTCGTGTGTGAATGAAGTTACCTTTGTTCACATCTCCAAGTTTAATACCGCAAGTTGCTCAATTTACAACTTCTAACGTGTGTTTTTACAGCATCTTGAGTCATTTTTACAACTGCTTTTTCACGCTTGACTGAAATAACAAGTTTCAA
This sequence comes from Inga laurina, assembly GCA_963855925.1. Taxonomy (NCBI): domain Eukaryota; kingdom Viridiplantae; phylum Streptophyta; class Magnoliopsida; order Fabales; family Fabaceae; genus Inga; species Inga laurina. The sequence continues at coordinate 62,189,308 of OY979702.1, read as the reverse complement.
AACTTCAACTTTCATAACTGTAAGTTTCTTTTTTAACAACTGGTAATGCTTGCTTTTACAACATTATGAGTCATTTTTACACTTGTTTCATGCTTGACTGAAATGACAAGTTACATAACTCCAACTTTCACAACTAAATGAGTTATTCCCATAGGGCCTGTCACAACAGCTGAATTGGTTTTTAACAACTTCTTCTGCCTTGTTTTACAAATGCATGAGTCATATTTACAATAATGAGTTATATTACATTTCATCTTCTCCACCATTTAAAAACTTCCCCCCACATAAAAGAAACATAATAGATTCTTCCCCAAACTAGTTCCAATCTTTCATGACATTCTGTAACATAAACTTCGTATTAACAACTACCACAACAATATTAACAATATTTTAACAACACTTTTTTTTTAATATCATATTAGTACTTTGTAATCAAAGAAACCACAATCACATTCAATCATTCCCCCTTAAAACAAAGTCATTCCTCTGTTACCTTGCCCAAAAACAGAGTACATGTTCTTTGTTAACAACTACAACAACCATATTAACAACTACAACTGTTGTAATGACCCAATTTGAGATTAAGGGCTAATGACTTTGAAATTTATTGTAATTAGTGTAATTAAACACTTTTGAAAAAATGTGATGTGAGTTTGAGTTAAATGTACTTGGTGATAATTTATTAAGCATAGTGAAAATCAGGGGCAAAATAGTAAAATTGGAAATTTACCGACCAATTGGTCAGTTACTAAAGAGGAAACTCATTAGTGATTAAGAATCAATGGTTGAGATTTATTGTCTATAGGTCGGAATCATGTGCTTTGCATCTATGTGAGATCATGGAGGAAGTGAGCAAAATGTTGACAAGTGGCGTTTTGTGGACTAAGGAATCATGCCCATTGTCAGCTACTCACTTTTTCTCTCTCTTCTCTCTCCTAGTCGGTTAAAGCATGGGCCAAGCAATAAAAATTCTGCACACACTCATCATCTCCATCATCTCATGGTTTCTCTCTCCTCACCTCTATTTCTGGCGAGCTTGAAGAAGAGAGAAGAAAAGAAAGGTGATATTTTGATATCCTTGTTAACCTCTAATGATGGTGTTCTCCGGGAAAAATCGGGGTTTTACGATTTCGGTTCCGTAAACACGTTCCTTTCTACTCCTAACCACTTTATTAACCATATAATTGAGTTATAACAACTGTTTGAACTAAAATTGGGCAGCATAACCCTTAGGCACACACTTTTCCAAAATTTAAAACCAATGGCAATCCGGCAAAATTTCACCGATTAAATTGCCCACAACAGCCAGAATAGTTAATATACGAAGGTTTGGAAGTTACCTCAAGCTCCCACAAGATTTTCTCAAAAATGGTTGAAAACATAGCCTTTAGAACACCAAATTTGAGCTTTCCAAACCTTGAATAACATAGTAGAGTAGCTTAGAAACGGAATTATACATATTAGGAACCGATTTACCGAAGAAATCACTTACCTTTGCAAGTTTTTCTTCTTTTTCTCTCTCTAGAATTTCACCCTTTCTCTCCCTAGTTCAGATCTGGTTGGGCACGAAAATGAGCTGAGGAAGATGATGGTAAAATGTTTTTATTATATTATATGATTTTTTAAATGATTTATGGAATTTCCAAAAATTTCAAAATCAATTTTATGTACATAAACCCTATGTACATGTAACTAAGCTCATTAAACCTAACCAATATTTCCTTCCTCTTGCAATGTGTAGGAGACACCTAGGGGTCCCTCCCTATGGTCCCAATTGGCTTCACAACTTGTTCCGGTTATGTATACACATAAAGTCTCAATTTTGGTCAAATTTGCACTTTTTGCTCAAATTTTTCATAAATTCATATTAAATTGACCAAAATATTCTAAATATATTTTTAACCTTTATTTTCCTTAATTAATTGAAATTAACTTCAATTAATTGGAAAATAATTTATTTTGTGCTATTTTGGCAAAATTACGATTTTGCCATTACCTTTCTAATCCAATTTCTTTTCTTATTTTTCTTTGGCCAATTTCCATCTATTTTTGGACAAAATATTTTCTCTAATATTCCTTCATTTTTTGACCTTAATATTGGGCTTTTTAAATTGCCCAAATTAATTCCATAATTATTTTTGCCCAATTTCTCATGAAATTGAACATTTATAAATTCATAAATTCCAAATTCATGAATATTCACCATTTTATTGAATTTATCAAATATTTAAAATACTTTTGGTGAATATAAATTTTGGGGTGTTACATAATGACTAGCTGATTTCAACTCTTGGTGATGAGGATGTGCTTGAGCTTCAAGAACTACATAGGGGAGTTAACTAGTTCAATTCCTTTTCTCATTTGTATATTTTGATTACCTAAATTGTAGGATTATCTTTTTATGCTGTTGAGACTTGATTGCAGTTTGGATTATCTTGTGGATTGAATTTATGTGATTGGATTGGATTTTTGTGGCTTGTTGAATTTATATATATATATATATATATATATATATTTCCTTATTGATTCAATGAAATTTTGTTTTCTACGTGTTATTGTTATATTGTATAATTGAATTGATTCAATTGAGTGTCGTGCTATCGCATTCATATCAAAAGGAAGCTAGCTGCATTTATTCATTTTAATTGCACTCGAAGTGGTTCCTAATAGTGCCTTAAGGGATAGTTACTAACTGCGTTCGCATGAGTAACTATTAATTAAGAATACTAGACCTGAGCGATCGTTTGGGGTTTTATATTTCAAGACTTAGAGAAAAGTAGCTCACATAATCTTTTTAAGCAAGGATTGTCACTTCTTCATTACCAAGAGCATTTATCATTCATATTTTCCACTCCATACCATTCCAATCACTCTTACTCATTCTCCATTTTTATAAGAAAAATACAAAAGAAACAATAGCTTCGCATTTAATTAATTTGCATTTTCTTTTATTCATTAATTCAAAAGAAAAATCCAAAAATCGTTTTACCCTTGTTTTAAATTGCATTCGCATAGCATATAGATTACTTAGGTAGTTCAATAAAAAACTCCTCAAGTGAGACGACCTGAGTATTACATTGTACTGTAATTCTTGAATACAAATATTTTGCATTTGACCCCAAGGCGTAAAGACATGGTCAAATCAATTTGTTATCTCAATCATGTTGGAAGTTTTAACTGCTTGTTAAAATGTGGAGTTTCAATTTTTTTTTTTTTGAACTATGAATTAATTGTGGTTAGCATCTTTCCCTGACAAAATAATAAAACAAAGCTGCATAAATTATCATGCGTAACAGCTAAAAATGGAGACTTTTAGTCACAAAGGGTTACGAATTTTAAACTCCAAAAAATGGAGACTTTTTAGTAAGCCCAACTAAATTAATAATATTTTTGGGAAGTAAAACTATTTTACAAAAAGTGCCGATACCACCTATTTATTCATGTGCAGGGGCGTATCGTCAGATTTCAACTATATTTACCTTCCGGTGCCCCGTTGTTGTGCACGCAAGCCTATCACTCTTTTAGGCCTCTTTACAAGACCAAGATAACATAGTGATATATATAGACTAGTGCTCTCTTATTCCCAAACAATATGGGACTAGCTTCTTTAACACACCCACTCAAATACTTATATTTGACAACAATTCCCCAATTAACTTTCAAAATTGTTTTCAAATTTAGAGCCTCAAACATTGAATTGGAGAGATTCGAACATGATACACACAATAAACTGCAACCTTAAGATCATGAAAAATGAAATTTAGGCATAGAATTTAGATGGGTAAGAGAGAGAGGAAACAGATATAGAGACGCCATCGTGCTCTATCAATAAACTACACAATACCATTATACTCTGTCAATAATCAAATCTAAGTAAACACAATTACATATAAATTTTTGTTATTTTATATTTTTATTTTTAATATTTATTAATTAATAATAATAAATTTCAAAATAATTTTATATGATAGAAAATTCATTTGATAGAAAATTATCAATAAGAATACAAAATACAAAACTAAAAAACTAGGTTATCTGACTCAGACCGGACCAGCCGTACTGGTGACCCGGGCACTAAATCGGTCCGGTTTAATGATCCGGTCCGGGTCAACATTTTTTAATTTTTTTTTTAAAAATTTTCCTTTAAAATTTCATACTATAAGCATAAAATATTCCATTTTTCATCGGTTTGGTCCCAGTTTAGCTCCGGTCTGGCCCACTGACCCTTGACCCAATACACCGACCGGTTCACTGACCGGTCCGGGTTTAATTACCTTGCTAAAAAATAAAAATATGTAACCAAATTGTTAGTTTTACCAAAAATAATAGTAAAAAAATTACATAAAAAATACATAAAGATCAGATTTTGAATAATTTTCAATATAGAAAATTCCTATATTTGTTTTCTCAATCATGTTTGAAGTTTTAACTGCTTGTTAAATTGTGGATTTTCAATTTTTTTTTTAACTATGAATTAATTTTGGTTAGCATCTATCCCTGACAAAATAATAAAACAACGCTGCATGAATTATCATGCATAACAGCTAAACAAGTTGGGAGCAACAATAGAAAGAAAGAAGTCTAAAAGCCACTTAAATTGTACTAAAATCATATTTAACTTCAAAAGGAAACAAAGGCGCCACAGGATACAATGATATTTAAGAGTCTCATATTTGATGCAGAAATAGAAAGTTGACACTAAAATAATATAATTGACATTTTGTATAAGTTAGGAAAGGTGAACTTTCAGAGATTTGCAGAAGCACCCAGCAATAGATCCTATTATAACTAATTTGCATTAGTGAAAGGTCCTTGTGTTCCACTGTCTGCTGTGTAAAACATAGCTACTTCTGTATAGCTGCTGCACTAGCCTGTCTGTATCAATTGCTAAAGGTAATGAAGGCCAAAATCAAATGTGCTGGCTGTGACATTGCTTAATGATAAAGATCTATCTTTGGATAAAATGGTTTCAGTCCTAAGGAGGCATCCACATCCCATCTACCTTTCAGGACTTTTTCTTGTCTACTTTATTTACACACACTCACCTTTCTTCCTCATTATCTGGTCATACACAGCGCCTAGGAAGAACCGAATTTCAAAAGTAGCATTTGCTAAGAATTCTCAATTTATATTTATAAGTTTTTTGTAATATGCTACTAGGATGTGCATGCTTTGAATTTTATGCACCTAAAAAATTTTCAACTTCCCCATAATTCAATCTAAGTATTCTAAACCCATATTTTCAAACAAAGATGGCATATTGTGTGGATCTTGGAATCGAAGATAGCAGGATGACGAGCATCTCCATCTCTGAAATTGATGAAGACATCACAAGCCCATTGGTAACTAATGGAGGAAGAAGTTGTTGCTATCCCAGTCATATGATGGCTTCCTACAGGTAGAAATGAAGAAATCGACGCTAATTTAACCCAAAAAAAATTTATGGAGTGTGATGATACGATAGCGAAGATATGGAAGTGATGTAGACCTGTATGAGTCGATTACTTATCAAAAAATCTGAAGTTGCTGATGACGAAGTAGTTGTGGGGCACACAGGAAAGCAATGACAGCTAATAAAAACAAAGATGGAGGCTTCAGCTTATTACATACCAACAAAACTGAAATTGTCGATGACGAAGTAGCTGTGGGGCACACACAATAACAACCACATAGTAGCTGTGTTCAGAGGGACAATCAAGAATCTCGAATCAGATAACGGTTGATGATATTAAAAAAAAAAACATTGAGTTTAATGCAACGGGTCGACTAATAAACTTGTACTTGATTTTTTTTTTGCCAACAATAAACTTGTACTTGATAAATCATAGTGACAGTTATATATTTTATCGCATAATCATCTAAGATTATAATGATAATTTTGAGTTTAATTAGATATTTTAAATAAAGAGTAATAATGTCACCAAAACGTGAAATTGAATTGTATAAATAATTACGAGTGAATAATTAAAACAATAATATAGTCTTATTTTTCGTGCATTTGTTTTTAATAATTAGAATATAAAAATAATCAATAACGAGTTTGTAATCAATTTAAAACACTAGGCTGGTCGGTTACCGACCACTCGTTCAATCACCGCCGTAGCAGATCGAGATCAACAACCAGAAGCTGGAAATGAGTCTCCTTTAGCAGCGTCACCGTCGAAATTGCAGAGAATAACAGCTACTGAGTGAACACCGGACAACTTTGGCTCCTGGGTAACCATAGTCGTCATACAATCTGGGACGATTGCGACAACTGTGAAAGCACCGTCGTCGGACAGTGACCGTTGCCGTTGCCATTGCAACGGTCAAAACAATTTTGAACTTTTCTGTCTACACTTTTCTCACTAAACGATCGTATTTTTAATCTTTACAACATTTGCATATAATTGAACACGGTTAAGGAATAGTTGCACCTATTGAAAGTCAATAATACTTCCGCAAAGTACAAGAATCCTTAGTTATCTGAGCTATAAATTTTGTAACGAGAGACTTCTCATCAAATTTAATTTCTCAAAAGTTTATTGACCCTTTTTTTATCACAATTTGAAACTCTAGGGCAAAAATTATTGTGTTCTACTTTTTACAAGAAACTCTCATTCATTTTCTCAAATTCTTAAGTGTTGAGAGAGTTTTTTTTTATATCCAAAAATATATATACTATTTATGGTACATAATATAAACCAATTTTGGAAGAGTTTTTTGGTCCATAATACAAGTCACTTACTTGCAGAATAATTAATACATATTTAACAATTTTGTTCCTATAATTTATGCTGAAATGTGAATTCTTTTATTTATTTTTCTTTTCCAAAAAACCTCATTTGATATAGGTTAAATTGAAAAAAATCAATTTAAAGCAGATTTAACGATTAAAAAAAATAAAGATTTACGAGCTACTATCAATTTTTAGTTCTCATCGGTTAGTTGTAAATGACTTACGTATATGTGATTTGAAAAAAAAAACAGAGAGAGAATCACTTTTTGTACATAAAAAGAAAGAAATCAGTTAAATTGTCAAGTGTTTTTTAGGATACATAAGTGCAAATTACAAGAGTCCCCATTAGGACCAAGGTGTCTCTTTAGCCTTTTTTTTTTTTTCCCGTAAAGTCTCTTTAGTCTTGATTTCAATTGAATGTGAACGTGAGACCAAGTATTTCAATTTCAATTATTACCGTAGTACGTGCTATTAAAGTCTCATGAATGAGAAGGTTGTCGACTTGTGTCTCTCTTGCACGAATGCTTTTAACAAATTTTACCATACATTCATTTATTCTTTAAGTTGCATTCATTCAGTAATTTTAAGTATTTTTAAGATGCATAAATTATTTTGTAGTACATTCAATATTTTAAAGTATTTTTTATGTGCATTTAACATTTTAAATATTGTTATAACTTGGTAATAGATGTATTTTGAAGGGCTAGACGCAATTGAAAAAAAAAATTTGGGTGTTGGAGGTTAAAAAAACCAGAGAGAGAGAGAGAGAGAGAGAGATTAACAAACTCAAAGTCAGATTTTCATTTGAAAGATGAAACTCAAAGTCAGATTTTCATTTGTGTGTTTGGCAAGCACCAAAACAACTATGGTTTGCGCAACCCGAGACAAAACTTCTCTCATACACTTACCTCGTAAGTCGTAAAAGCTATTCAAGAAAGCTAATCCAAACACACACTGAGTCTATGGATTCCAAGTCTCCCATTCCCCATAAGAAAAGAAACGATCTATCTGTTTAACAACACCCATAGTATTGCAATACTTATTAATAAATAGAGTAAAATACATTGATTATCCCTCTGTTTTGCCTAAATTACACAAATCTCCCCTCTATTTTGAAAACGTATATAGATTTCCCTTGAAATTAAAATGCAAGTTACAAGAATCTCTCTTATATATTTAATATTTTATTTCCATCCACCCAACCGTTAGTTGACCATTAAGTTTGATTATTAAAAATTTACTTTGACCAAAATATTCCTTTTTCAACAAATAAATAAACATTTATATTTGTCTAAAAATAAAATCTTTATATAAAAAAATAATTCTAATACATGTATGTTCAAAATTTCCAATATATTATAAAATTTTTTAATTTTTATCATATTTCTTGAAACTTATTTATTTAGTATTCTTTTAAATGACTAAAAAATATGCCTTTCAAATGAAAGGCAAAAAAAAAAAAAAAAAAATATATATATATATATATTTTATTTACAATATGTTATTAATAATATAAATTTGATACAATATATGACTTATATTGATTTTAATTTTTAATTTTTTTAATACTTTTTTTGCACAAACAGTTATAAACATTTTTATTTTAGTATGCATCTATTAATGGGATTAATCATATTTTTAATTAAGTTTTCTATGTCTACATTAATTAAATTGATTAAGTTTTTATCTTAAGATGAAAAAAATTTAACATATAACTATTTACAAAAGTAAAAAATAAGTTAAGAAAAAGAAAAAAAACTCTTAAATTACTTAAATAATTTTAGTCAAAATTAGGAAATTAGTAACGATGAAGGATAAATTAGTAAATAGAATTTATTTTAATATAAATTTTAATTAAAAAATAAAAATCCTTAACGAAGTTAACGGTTTAGATTTAAGTGTATGTTTTCAAAATAGAGGGGAGGTCCGTATAATTAAGGCAAAATACAAGGGAGGTTAGAGTATTTTACCCTAATAAATAATATTTTAATTATTTAATAAGAATAGACTTAGCTAAGGGATTATCCATTATTTAGTGTTCAAGGAATTATCAATTATTTAGTGTTAACCTTTTTTAAACAGGACTGTAATAAGGAAACGATTAAAACAAGAATGGTTTTAGCGAAATATTATGAAATACTGACTTATTGTTGATGATTTCTTTTATTTAATTTGGTTCCTTACCTTGAACAGATTGCCGCACCCATATGTTTGTTTATAAGTACAAAAGGATACTAGTATAAGAGAGTGGCTTGATGAGCTTAGATGGCGAGAACATGCATGGCATTAAGTCGGGATAAAGAAACAGACATAAAGGTGATGGAAGTTCATAATTATTAAGTTTGAAAAAAATATTAGAGCTAATTGGCTAAAAACCCATGAAAAATTGTTATATACATTTTTTTTTTCTTTTGAGTGGCACCATGTTATTTTTACTCTGATTAAAAAAAACCTGATCTCATATATAAAACAAGCATATTTACAACTCCGATAGAGTTAAATTCCTATTGAGATGAATAACAATGAAGGTAGAGGGTAAACATATCCAAGTCTTTTGCTTAAAAGATCACTTATGTACATTTTTTACCTCACAAAATTCTGATTACAAAGCATGCTTCATTATCTTTCAAGAGACTTCAATTCATGAAGCATTGCTAAATTTTAGCAACTAAATATCTTGCTTTGGCTTGTGGCCCAATTTGGAGTAATGGCCACCCATTAGTTGCAAAATCTCGCCCCCACAATTTTTTAGAGGAATCTATGGAAGCTCCACAAAGCAAACTTAAGCTACAAGCAGCCACATACCAATAATCTGACTCAATCTCCTCTCTCAACTGATCCAGCTGTCATCCTGCATGGCTCACTAAGAATTTGAAATCCATAACTCTAAAAGGCCCTTCCTATGCCGATAAGTACACAGCCAGTCTTAGGCATTGGAATCAAAGGTAGCACTTTCTCATTACTTCTTACATGGGCACCAATTATACATTATGGATTCTTCAAAAAGAGAGATTAGTAATTCAACATGTCAACAAGAGAAGCAGATAATAGAAACTTCTAGCTTTAGATAAGTTTAATCAGAGGACAGGCAAAAGCAAGTAATAGCTTCAGCTAATTAATTTCCCCCCAAATTGATGGCATTACGAAAAATCAATAAAGAAAGGCATCATCCAGCAACTGTGGTGCATGTGTCTATGACAGGCACAAAGAACAAGGAAATCACTGTATCCTTTGAAGCATGGAGACTAACAAGGACATTAGCTACTGAGCTATCTACTACTCAATCAAGAAAAAAATGCAATCATTTTATATTCTAATTTTTGACCACGTATTTTTTTTAGAAACCAAAATCTCCTTAACCAAAAAAAATGGGGAGAATAACATCTAGATATAATTAAAATAAGCATATGATAGAATGGCCTCATGAAATGGGATATTCCCCAAAAATAGCGTTGTCTCATAGATTTTTACAACTTAGGGATCTCATTCTAAATCTGAAAACTTAGTCTTAAAAGCTCAGAGTGTTTCTTTGCCAAGATTCCATGGTGGCTGCTATCATATGGCATAAAAGAGATGATTGATGCACTTCTCTTTGGGTTATTCCTAAACAAAAACAAACTTGCTAATACAATTTCATTGAACTCAACCAAGGAAATATTTATATCAAGCATTCAAGTAACAAAATCCAATCCAATCACAAATTTTCAATCCATAGAGATAATCAAATGAAACCTCAGTCTCAATCAATATGAATAACATTCTAGAACTAAGAAATATAAAATATACAATTGAGAAATTGAATTCAATAAGATAACTCCTTTATATAGTTCATTGAGCTCAAGCACAAGTCTCCACTACCAAGAAGCAAGAAAACTAGCTATTCATAGCCCTTAGAGAACCCACACAATATGCAATTTGTTGAAGCATTACACAGGAGTGACCATTGAATCTGGGAATGGAGAAAGAAGATGGTATTTTTACTCTGATTAACAGAACTTGGGGCCCATTTGGTTCAACCCCATTGTCACCTGCAATATAATGCAATATAAAGGAGATGCAATTCAATTAGGATTACAGGGATAATGTTTGGTAAGCTTTTTATAAAGGGGTGCAATGACTTATTTTATAACAATATTTTAAAATTAATATATATTTAAAAGACCAATTTACCCTTAATTCATAAGCGCATGCCCTACTTCTTTTTTTACAACACAACCATTTCTTTCACATAGGCGGAGAAGGATGAGCACGGCGGGGGGGACGAGCAAGGCGGAGGGGATGGCGGCGATGGAGGACGAGCATGGTGGAGTACGAAATTGTTCAATACAAGCAAATGAGAATAGGGAGGCGATTTCTTTCTTCGTCCCTTGTATCTCTACTTTCATCAGAATTTCCTTCTTTTTCTTCTTCTTCGTCTCTTCCTATGATGAATTGGGGATTGTATTTAACTTGCAGAGGAGACGAGGTTTGGCATAATTTATGACAGTCATGGAAGGTATTGTATTCTCTCAGCGTCCCCTGGCCATATTTTATATTTGGGTCATTTAGATCTTGGTTGATTTTGTCCTATTGATTGAATTATCATGCATTGAATGGCCTGATTGGATTCGCTATTATGAATTGTTTGCACTGTCATAGAAGATGAGTTTTGAAGGTGAATAGAGCACCCAGGACTTCAAGTTTGGTGTTTCATTTGGGGAAGTGAATTAACCTGAAGAAATATTGGGGTTTGAATTTTAGTCATGAATTTTGCAACCATAAGTGAAGAAAGTTTAATTATCAACATTTTCATACGTTTTGCTGTCCTGCATTTTTTCTTTTCTTTTACGCCAATTTGGGCATATTTTCTATTGTCCTTGTTGATGATAATAAATTGTTGCCTGCACTTAGATGTATTTTCTAAGGTGAGCCATGTGCTTTTGCTTCTAAGAGAGGGAGAGAGAAGCATTGGTAATTCTTGTGAAATCAGTTGTCTTAATAAAATTGAATGATGTTCTGTGTTTGTACCTGCAGAAAAGAACTTTTGTTGGTCGATTCAAAGAGCATGCGGTTTACCTGGTCGATTCTATATAATGCATGATTTTTCTACCCAATATATCTCTTCATATCTTCTATCAATTCAAGAAATTCATAACCCTGTGATTTGGATTCAATGTGTATTGACATTATTATAAGCAAGTCCAGCAATATTTTCATATCCTAAGAGTGTTCTGAAATGTGTAGTAATTGGATGAAAATATATTAGGGGAAATTGGTGCAGAAGGATTTAAATATTGCAGCTGAAGTAGGAGGTGCTGGTAAGGCAGTCATAAAAAATGACACTGTTGAAGTTAACAAAAGCGACTTTGAGATTTGCTTCTATTGGGTTGGGAAAGGCACAACCAGTATTCCTGATAGAGGAATGTATGGTCCTCTCATATCAGCAATTTCTATGGATGCAGGTGTCTCTTATTGCTTAATAAATTATATTGTCTTGTCAATCAGCTAAGTTCTGTGATCTAATCTATAGATGATATACCTCTTTCTTTGATGATTATGTGAGCAGATTTTGCAATCCCACTGGAAAATGGAAGTCTCCTACCTTTAGGAGTTGTTATCGCAATTGTGGTTGTGGGGGCAATTATGACTGTCTTGGGTATACTTTTGGTGGATATACTTTTCCAAGAAAAAATGGATATACTTTTGCATAAAGACCTGCATGGAGTGGAGTGGTTCTTTGCAAAGAGTTGGAGTCTGTCACAAAGGGAAATACAACATTTGTAACTCATATCATAAAAAGAAAATGACATTTGATTTTATGAATTTATTTTTTGTTAGTAAGTCTTTTGACTTGTGTTTGTAAGGGTTGAATATGTTGTATGAATGACAATAGCCAAAGTTTTCAAATTGTAAATTCGCAGCTACTATCACAAAAGAAAAAAAAAAAAACCCACAACTGCTAATTCTCAATGTATTTATATTTACACTTTGAGAAGCTGGTTCTTTCAGCAATTTGGAAAATAAACACATATAGGGTGTATATATAATAAAATATTGGCCAAAAAGAGATTAATATATGAAGTCACTATAAACAAAAAATCAAAACTTGGTGTGTTCAATTAATGAAAAAAACCAACTGCAACTTTCCAGTTCATAAACCTTGAAAAATATAATCCAAACAATGAAAAAAACCAACTTGCTATCATCAAGTTTATACCCTTGCAAAATATAATCCAAACAATGAAAAAAAACCAACTTTAAGTTAAATAGTTAAACTAGCTTAGTTGATGAGACGATGAAAAATAAATAAAGTTTTTTTGACTAATAAAACTTTTAATTAGAGATTTTCAACCAATTTCCCCAAAGCAATTACCAATGATTCCAATGTGTAAAATCCTAGAAGAAAGAGATAGAAGCCATAAAAAAAAACCTCAAGCCTAGAGCCGGGAATACGGGCCAGCCCTTCACGGGCTCGGGCCTAAACGGGCAGGCCCGTTTGCTAAAAAGTACCATTTTTTTAGGCCCGCGGCCCTATAGGGCTGGCCCTTTACGGGCTTGGGCCTAAACGGGCTTAAACTCATTTTAATTCAAAAAAATTTCTTTTTCAAGTTTTACAATTTATTTATTATTTTGCTTTAAATTGAGATACATTATTTTTAAAACTCATAAATTTTTAGTTAAAATAATCATCTAATATCCAAATTAGCCTTTTTTTTAAAGTTTAAATTAATAAACCATTGTAGAAAATAAAATAAATCAAACCAATTAATAAGTGTTTGCCTGTTATTAATACTCTATTAGGTGCTTAGGTGTTTCTCATATTAATAATTTGATATAATGATATTATATTTATTAATTTATTTTTAAAAAAATATTAAACGGACCTAAAAAGGCCGACCCTTTTAGGCCCGCTTCCCTTTTTAGCCTCTAAATCATCTGCTCGGCCCTTGAAGGGCTCAGGCCTAAACGGGCCGACCCAACGGGCTCAGCCCGAATTCCCGGCTCTACTCAAGCCAAACATGGCCAGTAATCATAGGAAATAAAAATTGTCTTATGGAAGCATATACACAATATAAATGTAGCAGTAATTGTGATGCCTATAAAAGAAATTAAAACATCTAGTTCCATAATTCTAAACAACTAGTTTGCAACTAGCAAATTTGTATCCTTTTCAAATAAAATCCAAATAACAGCTCATTTAAATCTCCTACATAAAATAGTTATACTAGTTCGTTGATGAGATGATGAATCCAACGAGCCTAGCGTTCATTTAGAATGAGAGGGAAGCTACACATAAGGGTCTAAGATGCAGCAATTTTAAGATGAGCTATGTCGATCTCATCAGCCTTCAACTTTCATCAATTCAGCGTACAGTCCTTGAGCAACTTTCATATGAGAAGAATCTAGATGAACCTCAACAATGATTTGCAGATATTCTCAGAAACTTGGATAAAAGTTTTAGAAGATTCTTTCATTGCTTCAGACAACAATTCTACAGCATCACGACTTGTTCGACGACGCTTCCTCAAAGTTGACTGCACTTCACTTTGATCTATCTCAACATATTATTCAATAACTGAGTCAGCTTGGTCATTTTCAGTTGCATCTTCATTTTCTTTTGCTTCATGTTCAGCCTCTTGTTGCGCTTGGGCAGGCCTTAAGGCGTTGGATCCAGTGGCGCGATCCTTACCTCATATAAATGTCAACCTTTCAAAGTGTGGCAACTTTCTATTGTGAAATTTACCTGCTTTACTATTCATCTGAAAGCACAAAAATTATGAAATAACATAAATATAAATGTATTTGTATGTTTACAATGAATGACATATTTTCACATATTGTTCCCACACTGCATCCTCAGCTACGACACACTTATTTAATGGGTCCCAGCCAAAACCAGAAGTATTAGTGTCATAAATCAAGTTGTGAACAATTTGCCATTGTTACTTCAATGTCCTCAATATGTCGGTAAGTTGGAGGAAATGATGCAAGAAAAACTTCCAGGAACTAAAATCAAAGCACATATATATGTTTGTTTTAGCAATTCGATTGCTTATAAGTAGCTTTTCAATAGTGATTTACGGTATACGAAATAAGTATGTGAGAGGAGTTGTGTCTCGATTTACGTAAAAAGCAACTTATAAGCAATCGTAACGCCCAAACAAACATATAGCCCCCACCAAACCCTGTGTCAGCAACAAACTTGCCTTCCACCTTCAATTGAACCAAACAATCAACAAGCATATCATCCTCAGAACTAGTCTGTTGATTCTTATTTCCCTTTGAAGCATTGTCCTGCTCTTGATTGTCCATTTTAAAACAACCTATAAAAACAAATTTAAAACAAGGTAGCATGTCAAACACATAAACTCATTCAGTGAAATAACTTTCAATCACATTCAAACAAATTCGAGTAATCTCTAAAAGAATTAAATTCATAATAATCACAAATTATTCAATAAAATATACATGCATGTATTTCTGTGATTAACATAACTTATTCTTATATATATAGAACAAGCGCACTTGCAAACCCCAATAGAGTCAACTTCCCATCCCAAGGAACGACAGTGAAGGATTGAGGATGAAAATATTAAACTTAGGCTGATTTGCTTATATCTATTAATTAGGTCAAATTATCTAGTTACACTTCTTATTGAACTATTATCAATAAATTTTATTTTTGAAAACTTATAATACCCGGTTCAACAAGAAACGGGCCGGATCCATCTAGTAACTATTACCAATAAACTTTATTCTTGAAAAATTATAATATCATCCAGTATTAAATATCCGTCTTAATCATTATTTCATAATTCTATTTATTTATGTTTTTCATATTTGATTGGTTAATGAATTATATTTGAAAATGATTTGATAATTTTTATATTCTCTAATTTTCTTCATTTTATAAATTCCTTCATTTGAACAAAATAAAAACTTCCTAAAAAACGGCAATATAAGTATGGAAATTATCTTTCTATTAATAACATTACATCCCCATAAACAACGATGATTGTATCTTTTCCATCCCCATAAATTATGTCTTAATTACAATGATTTGATTTAGAAATATAATAGCTTATATTTCAGCTCCTGATAATATTCAAATATTTTCTATCAACAATGATTCGTAATACATAATTATAACATTCCAAATTTTTAGACGAAAAATTAGAAGATTATTAAGGACAATCATCAAACTTTTAATGATATTTAATGGATTGCTAAAAATTTGCAGAGGCATTTTAGAAATTTATCAAAATTTTAATAATAATTAATGGATTGATAAAAATCTGAAGAGATTTTTTTAATACTGTATTTAATGATATTTAATTGCTTTTTCAAATCTGCAGAAATTGTATTTTCAAATTGATTCCAATGTCATTGAATATCATTAGTCTCTTATTTCCTTTATCTATATGCCACAATCATGAATAATCCCCTTTTATGTCAATAGTGATAGCGACGGTATGTTCCCTTCTTTTTTTTTTTCAAGAGTTATTTTGTTGAGGTCCAACATCATGTATCCTTGTACCAAGCTCAATGTGGTTCATGGCATGTTCTTGATCGTTCATCCGTTTCCTTGTTAAATCCTCAGGCATTGAGTGACAAAAAATAATGGGGAAAAAGATCATTCTATGAAGATTTCAAGCTTAGTTGAAATGGAGAAAGTAAAACCAATTGATGGAAAAGTGCCGGGGAAGAAGAGGAAATGAACAAATAGTGGTTTTAGGTAATCTTCTTTTTTGGAACTCAGATTGGTATAGTACTCAACAGTGCTTCAACTTAAAGATGAAGAATATCTCTATTCAGGGGGCACTAGTCATATGACATTTATATATTTATCTCTTTTCATGTGTGTATATAGGAATAAAAAATTTAGTTATTTTAATTAAACAGTATTGAGAAATCACTATATAGTCGAAAATGAGTTGGCAGCACCAGCAGATATCAGAAGCATGCAGGCCTGTAGTGAAAAGCATTGGAATGTGGTTATTGGTGAGAGCGCTAGCAAGAGTGTATAAGTCTCTAATGGGGTTTTTATATTTACACCGGTTGTAATATTCTTAATTCCTATTTGTGTCAGAATTTCAAACCAGGCTTTTATAAAACTAAGAATTCAGTAGAGGTCAGATATAACAAATTCTTCCACATGGCAAGAATAAGTAATATGAAATTGAATTGGCAGGATTGAATATTAGAGTAGGACGTTATGCAAAATGAGTTTAGAAATATAGATAGGTTATAGTTACAAAATATCCCTTTATTTTTAAATTTTATGTAATATTATAATAGGGTGAAGGAACAAAATGCCCATGATCATTTCCTAAAAGAACATCTAACACTATAAACAAATTTTAGGTGTAAAAATGGCCATGAAGTATAAAAATACTACCTCCAGTCTTAAATATAGGACAAAGTTTATAGTGCAATTTACACTATAAACTTTATCTTATATTTAGGACCGGAGGGAGTAGTAGCTTAAATGCCACCACCGTTTTCTGCAGTAAACGTCTATTAAATTCCCCCTCAGCTAAACGTGGTTGGTGAGGATGCTTCAATCCGCGCAGAATGCGTCTCAGATTCTAATAGGCTTGAGAAATAGCCTCCTCGCGAAGACCCAGAGGTTATTAATGCCTGGGAACTCATAGAAGGCCTTGAAGATGGTGTTCCCGTTTCAAATGATGCTAAGAGAAGTCCAAAAACAAGTCCTTTTCTTTGTGGCTTTATTGGTTCTGATACGAGAAGTCCCTTCAAGTTATTGAATCAATTTAGGTCTCCTAAGACGATGAAGAAGTATGGGGGTAAGGAGAATAAAGTTCAAGGCAATATGGTTAGAGGTGGCATGAAACGCTTGGATTATAGTCCGAAAGGGGTTCTGAAATCAAGTAATTTTTCTCCTAAGTCAAGCAAGCAAGTCCTAAATTCGAATTTTTCAGTGAAAGGGTCTCTGATTTGTGCTTCAAGGAACAGTTTTGATAGTGATTCTGGGCATTCGTCTCGAAAGAGGAGTCCTACTCCCCTGTTTGATCCAGAGCTTCTTGCAACTCATAAGAAAGAACTCTCTGAAGAGGAAGAACAAATAAAGAGAATGGTCTGGGCAACACCCAAAGGCCAGAGGTCTAGAAAGTCTAAAGATTTGGTATATGTTCTCGAGGCATTTGAGAAAATATGCCCTCCAGGAGGAGAAAACTCCATAGTAATCTACACAACGACGTTGCGAGGTATTAGAAAGACATTCGAAGACTGCAATAAAGTTCGATTGATTCTCGAATCGCGCGACATTCACAACTTCGAGCGCGATATATCTATGTATGCAGGATTCAAAGAGGGATTAAGGTAGCTTATGGGAAAAAAAGGAGTGATAGTCCCAATGGTGTTCGTAAAGGGAAGGTTCATAGGAGGGGTTGAAGAAGTGATGAAGTTAGAAGAAGAGAAATTGGATGTTTTGTTTGAGGGGATTCCAAGGGCAACAAGTGGGTGTGGTGATGTGAGGTTTGTGATGTGTGTGAAATGCTATGGAAGCTGCAAGGTCCTTGATAAAGAACACCAGAAGACAATGAAATGTGGTCAGCGTAATGAGAATGGGTTAATTTAACAGACGTTTACCGCAGAAAACGGTATTGGCATTTAAGCTACGATTTTTATACACCAGGAGCATTTTTGCACCCAAAATTTTTTTATGTTGTTAGATGCTTTTTTCGGAAATGATTAAGGGCATTTTTGCGCCTTTATCCTATTACAATATAATTTTATAAGATATTTATAGTTCAATTTTTAAATTATAAGGTGAAGATAGGATGAGTAGAAAAAGATGAGAAGAGTATCCAAATCTAGATCCAAACTAAGTTTTGGATTTTTTTTTTTTTTGTGTGGGATGGGGTCCAATTTGATATTTAAGTTGTCCAAGTTGGGATTATGCGTTCCCATCTGATCTTTAGTATAAGATTTATTTTATGAGTTATTTTTAAACTTCAACACCATATAATGATTATCTTCTCAATATACTTTCGTTAGTCATGCCACCTAATTAAATTTTATTCTTATTTGCCCAATTAAAATAGAACAAGTGTGGGAATACACTTCTCGTATAACGCACAAAGAGATATAGCTTGTTGTAATAAAACAATTGTGTTAACATTGAAAATTAGTTAATTACATTGACTAAAAAATGTCATTTAGACCATTAAGTAATGCATGAATCCGGATATTTAACGCTTTAATATGGTTAACTAGTTGGATCCTTATCCTCTTGTAATCTTATTAACATATATTAACCTCAAAGCCTAACACATTAATTTCCCTCCTTTTTACATAACAGTCATCTGTAGCTTCATTAGCGTGTTAACTAAACCACATTAACTATTTCGTCACAAAAAGAAAACGCACTAACTATGTCCTGGGCACCTTATCTTACATTTTCGCAGTGCTCTTATTGGCGCGTGTTAACAAAATTTTGGATTATTATTTTACTTCTTTGATTCTCCCAACACATCAGTCATCCTCCCTTAACGTATCCACTATGCTTCAGGAAGAAACTTGACACATCGAGTTCCATAGTTAAAAGGATTAACGTTGTTTTCCGAGACTTCAAGTTCGGCTCTGCATAATACTTAAACTACTTGCCTGAAGTCCTGAACAGAACTGGTTCAACTTGTTATTAACTTGTTCCAACGTGTGAACTCGTGTTGTTTCTTCTAGAGCTCAAATGCACATGTACAAGAATTGATTTAACAACTAAGGAAACTTTTCTATACTTAATTCAGAACATAATCTATAATCAAGTCTGGAAAGAACATAGACAAGTGACTGTGCTTAAGTGTTCAGACTTGAACCTGACATAACTACTGGTAAAACACAGCACACAACACACACACTAATTATAGGAATCATATATGTTGCAAAAGTCACAGGACCTCAACCACAGGTTTAGACTTTGCATCCCTTAGTCTTTACCATTGCAAGGTTAGTGATTTTGGAAGAGTGAAATTATGACAATCCCAGAAGCAACATTCTTCCATATAAAACCATGGTAACTTGCCTTTAGGGTGCCATTGGTAGGCATGCACCATCCTCACAACTCTTTTTTTCGCATATTGATTCAAATTTATCCCCTTATATATGTCAAGCATCTTCTTATATACAGTTTGATAAAATCCAGGCATAGAACTCTTCTGTTGTCTTCAAAAGTTTCTGGAACATGTTCAACATTAGCGGAAGTTGCATAAACGTGAACTAACAATTTAATTTTGTTTAAAATCTTAGATACAATTTGATGAAAGGGAAAATCCCTAATAAAGAACATTAAAAATCCTAAAAGACAAAAAAGTATTTCGAATATTCATAATCTCAAAGAGATGTTAGACTCAATTTTTCTTTTTTAAAATTAAAAGGAAATAACCAAAACAACCAAAGGAAATATATAATTTTTTAAATATTACTCCCACCAGCTGCCGCCGTTGGAGCTCTAACGGCCGGCAATGGCCCCTTGCTGAAGACCAACGACCGCTACCTATCGGCGGTCGGAGCTTCAGTGGGCGGGAGGCCGGCCGCCGGATGGGAATTAATATTCCCAAAGTGGTGGGGATAAGGCTTGAATCTCCATGACTTGGTTTGCCCAAAATGTTGGTGGCCATCAGGCCACCAATGGCTTTCAATATATTATATGCAAACAAATATATATTTGTTAACTTTGGATCTTTAACTCAAGCCTTTTTAAGTGTTTTGTTAAGGAATTTACGACATTTCATTTGGTTTTAACAACTTTTATTTTTTCAAAAAAAAAAATAATCACACTATCAGATTATTTACAAGTTTTGTTAAGGAATTCATGACATTTTATTAGGCTTTAACAACTTTCATTTACCAAATAAAAAATTCACACTATCCGGTTATTCACAAATTTTGTTAACAAATTTATGACATTTCATTAGGTTTTAAATTTCTTTTTTCCAGAAAAAAAATTCACACTCTCAAGTCATTCACAAGTTTTGTTAAGGAATTCATGACATTTCATTAAGTTTAAACAACTTTCGTTTTTCAGAAAAAAATTCAAATTATTAATTCATTCACAAATTTTATTAAGTTATTCACGATATTTCATTATAATTTCACTATAGAGAATTAATGAAAATAAAATTCCCTAACCTATTACAACATGCCTATGGTATTGTTTTAACTGTGATGAGATACAGACTAAATATTTCTAAAAATGATCTAACGGTAATTATTTGCCTAAGCATATATCTGAGTTTTGTTTTTACATTGCCAATTGGATCTTATGATCGTTTTAAATAATAAAATCATGCATCGGAGACATCTGACCATACAAAATTCAGCAAAATAATGTTCATATTACTATAACATTATTCAACTGATGAAAACTATTAAATAAATAAAAACTTTCAACTCAAACTTCGAGCCCAAGTCTAACAAAACTACTACTTGGGGGTATATTTGTGTGCTTCTCAGTACTGACTCTTTTCAAGTTATATAATGCAATTAAATATGAATTATATCACCTATAATAAAGTTTTTAACAAGGAAGTGCTATCATATTCTTCAGTGGTAAGAAAAATTTGAAATGAGATTTAATAATAAATATGAGAAGAATAAAGCAACTTAAAGAAGTTATAGCACATTGAAATATGTGATATATCAAAAGTTGTACGGATATAAAAATTGGTGAAACTTGTAACATATTGAAGGTATTGGGTTGAATATAGTGTACCTTGATTGATTGGACTTACTAAGGTAAAATTGTCATCCCCTATCAACCTTCTTTTTTCATCAAGTGCTCCTTCTTTCTCCTTCATCCTCCTATCAAGTTGTTCTGTTGAAAGAAACATAATTGTTTTGTTCCAAATCATACGTATTAGTGCTGGCTTCACTATAGAGATTTAATCAAAATAAAATTTCCTTACCTGTTTTAACATGCCTATGTTCTTTTAATTGACTGTTATGACATATAAACTGAAATATTTCTTGAAATGATTCAAAGGATAATTATTCGCCTAAACATGAGTTTTGTTTTGAAATTTCCAATTGGACCTTATGATCACTTGAAATAATAAAATCATGCAACAAATACAACTGTTTATTTTTTTGGTGATTAAATACTGTTTATTTTGCTATGACGATATACTGATGAAAACTATAAATAAAAACCTTGAATGCGCACTGCAAGCCGAAGTCCAATTGTTAGCCTATTCGACTCAATAAAGTGCAACAAACAAAAATATTACTTGTGGGCATATTTGTGTGCTTTTGTAGTATTGACTTGTTTTAATTTGTTATATAATTCAATTATCAAATATCAATTATATCACCTATAAATAAAGCTTTTTAACAAGCATGCCTTTGAACAAGGATATTCCAGGAGATCAATGGATATTGTTCACCACTACACATCAATTTTTACAATTTTTGCTTTGTGCTTAAAGAAAGAACTTTGAAACCTTATTGGATCATTAATGTGATTATTATCGCTCGTGTCAAATCACCTATATCTTGGTGTCATTATATGCCTGAAAGTGAAGCTAGCTCAATTGTGTTTCAAACTCTCGCTATTATATTTTCTTTTATGTTCTGCATAAGATGCTAGAAAACTAGAAAAAGGAATAATACTTTATTTGTTGTAGAGTATTTTGTGACTAATATCACACATAAATCGTCTCCAACGATGTCTATGTTATATATGCGGAGATGAAATTAGTTATTCCCTCCGGTCCTAAATATAAAACAGAGTTGATTTTTTTAGAGATATTAAGAAAGCTAATTAACTTATTTTAAAGTGTTTATATCTTGGTAACTTATTAGTTACTCCCTCCGGTCCTATGTTATATATGCGGAGTTGATTTTTCAAACTATTTTGCCTAACTTATAAACTGATACATAATCTAATAATATTCAGCATACGATATGATTAAGTAACTTATTTAATTTCCTTAATCTCTAAAAAAAAGTCAACTATGTCTTATATTTAGGACGACAGGGAGTCCTATGGAAATAAGAACAATAAAGCACATGGAAATGATAACAAACTACTATAATGAATATGTAATTTGTAGAATAATGCAATTTTAATTTGTAAAAGTCAAAGTAGTGATAGAGGAAGAGCATACGCCTACCTTGGTCACCCCAAGTGGAATCTTGATAAGGATTATTAAATGAGATATCTTCTATATGACAAAGTTGTTCGTTTACCTCCATCCCGCTCTCTTCTATAACCATGCCTTCATCACAATAATCAGCTGAAAATGACTTTACATAAACCTCTGCAAACACCTAGATTTTAATTTTTTTTTAAAAATCTTAAATACAGTTCCATGAAATGCATATGTCTATTATTACCTTTGTGATTGGCAGACTCGTCATAAAAGGGTGTTTTCCAGCTCGGACGCAAGGATGGCCAATCGTCATCTTCAATACTATTACCTGTTAGTCACATTTTTTTTTTCAGTTTAGATAGATATTTGCATATTGTTTGGGGGGTAAATTGGTGGATTAATACCATTTTATGAACATACCTTGGTTTCTGGAGGTGTCACAAGCCTGCTCCGTCCAAGGCAACATTGGTAGTGTAGTATTCAAATCAGGGACCACCAAGGATGCTTCTGAATAAGGGTACCAAGAGAGCCATTTTACTCGTTAAATTAAATAGAGCTTTGAAAGCTGTTTGTCTGGGTTATAATTAATGTGATTATTATTGTGTCACTTACCACTCTTGTCTTTATTGCAAGTCTAGTTCGTAAAAAAGAATATTCCTTAATATATGTCAACCTTGGAATTCATTAAATTGTTTTCCAATTTTAACCCTATTGAAAATATTTGCCTGAACACACACACACGAGTTTTGTTTTCACATTGCCAAATGGATCTTATGATCATTTAAAATAATAAAATCATGCACCAAAGACATCTGACCATGCAAAATTCAGCAAAATGATGTTTATTTTACTATGACAATCAACTGATGAAAACTCAAATAGATATTGATCATCATCTGAAATCTGTGTTATGTACATAAATATATTAGAAAAGGTTGTGGAGATGACAACAAACTATAATCACTATGTAATTTGGAGAATAATGCAATTCTAATTTAAAAAACTCAAACCAGTAGTGATGGAGGAAGAGCGCATAGGCTTACCTTGGTTACCCCAAGTGGAATCCAGTGTTTGATGATAAGGATTTGTAAAAGTGATATCTTCCTTCTCACAAAGTTCTTTGATTACATGCATCCCGCTCTCTTCTATAACCATGTGTGCATCATATGTATGGAACCATACATCAACCTGTACATTATACCACCGATCTTCTAGATGAAGTCGTTCTATATGATCCTTTTCTAGATAGTACACAACTAAATGATCATCATTCAAATATAGGAAGTCATAGAATAAACTCGGGAATCCACGATAAGAAGCCAGTTCCTCATCGATTTTCACCGAAGCCTTCAAGGAACAAATTGCTGAGCCAACATCCCCTGTTTTAAAAAGATGACAGAGGCATAGAGTTGGGAAGGAGTGACGAAACCAAAAAGAAATAGAAGGTCCTTTGCTTCTGTGCTCAAACCACTTCGGTATGCTTCTACTCGGCATAATAAATAAGCACGTTTTTGCTTCCTCTAAATCATACTTGTATCTGCCAGAAGCCCCATGTAATTCCTGTGAATCAAAACAAGCGTTGAGCTATATACATGAACACAATACATATATTTTGTGAATATAATAAGGACTAAAAATCAACGAGAGAAATTGATGACAACCTTACTCAATAGTAAGCTTTTGGACTCTGAACTCAATGACACGCAGTTTGTTGCTTCAAAACGTCTTATGCGTGGTGGAATCCCTTCAACTTCTCTCAGATGCTTGCACTCATTTAACAAAAGTGTCTTCAAAAAATGACATTCTTTCATCCATGCCGGCAAAATTGTGAAGTCATTACTCGATAAGTTCAAATGCTTCACCTTCATAAATCGGCTAAGATCAATTCTAAGGATATCATCTGATATGTCACAATCTGGGAGATAAAACTCAACTCTGTTGGGACATTGCTTGGACCAAATTGCCTCTTCCTGGGCTTCCTCCGAATTGCATGATATCAATTTCCCACCACCACTATCCACTCTGATCTCTTGTATTTCCGACAATAGAAAAATACTATTCGGGATCTCAATGACTGACTCATTCTCTTTAATAACTAACTTCCTAAGCTCAAAAAGATTGCAAATCGACCCAGGCAATTTTTCTATTCCTGTTCCCTCTAAATATAGCTCTCTTATTTTCACTTTTTCAAGTATTTCCGGAAAGTACTTCAGACTTGAGCAGCCTTCAAGTCTGAGTTCTCTAAGGGAGGGTAACTTGATGGCACTTGGAAAGGTTTTAAGCTCGAAACAACCTTCTACATCCAAGATCTCAAGTTTTGGTAAATAGCCAATTGAATCATGAATTCCAATCAAATTATTGCAATTCAGAAGTCTTAATTCCTTCAAATTTCTGAGATTCGATAGATCAGGTATCTCTTCAACATATTCACAACCGTCAAGATTCAAACTACCCAAATTGCCTGAAGTCTGCAATAACCAAATCCATCTAAAAATTTTAATAACAAAAAAGAAAGAAATTATCAAGTACAATATAACTAACTAGAAATGCATATAAGATAGGGATCTTGCCTTAATTATTGTTTCCAACGAACTCAAATCAGAATAATTCATGTTGAGAATAACAAGATTCTTTGCCCTAAAATGAGGAGGCAAACATGAAGAAGGATAACATATCCACGTCAACACTTTTAAGCTCTCAGGAAGATATCTAGGACCTTCTGAAAATTTCACATCGTAAAAAATGAGAATTTTTAACTCTTTCATACTCTTGAAGCCTTCTCCGTCCCAGTTTAATTCTATACAGTCCAGCCAACTGTCTTGAACTATCATCCTAACTTTATTTGTGCCCTTTCAAGAGAATAATAAACTAAAGTCATCATGAACATATAAGAAATTTGAAGCATATGTAATAATAGATAGAAAACTTTTTTCCACAAATTCGAAATATTGACATACTTTCGCATATACAATCCTGCAACCTAGTAAATAGACCAAAAATATCTTCAACACAGACTCAACATATATGAATATAAAACTCTTAACAATCCAACCTTGACTTTAGTAGGTGAGTTAATGGCTTTGATTATTACAAATCTCTTAAATTATCTCAAAAGGTTTTAATCATTAATTGCGGCCAATCAGAATATTTATTTGATTGCAGTACACAAGGAATCTGCTAAGAGCAATCTGAGTTCACTGAAACAAGATAAATTGGTTGAGTCAACTTCTCTACGTTTTTTCGACCACCTATGTTTAAGCATACACACACTCTCAAACTCGTTTCCTTACTTATAGATAATGTTTATTCATTCATTAAATATTTAGAAGTTTCTTCAAATGAGATTTCAACAATAGCATAAATATAAATGTATTTTTTCTTATTTATTTATGGATAATCTTAATTATTCTAGGTTTTGATATGGTGAATTTAAACATTCATTTATTTTATATAAAATTTGAAGTGATAGCATTTTTCAGATTATATCTAGCCTAATCTAATTAAAACTAATTCAAAATATAAACTATCATCGTTTATTACATAATTGAAAGTTGAACTTTATATGCTTTTCCAAAAAAGAAAAAAGAAAATTGAATTTTTCCTGACGATTAATTTATTGATTATATATTTACTTTTGAATGATGTGAAATCTTTCGAAGATTTTAAAAATAAAAATAAATTTTGAGATTTGAATGGTGAAAAATTCCGTTGACTAAACTATAAGATCAGTTCTAAAAATCCAACAGTTCAGGCACAAAACAGTTTTTTTTAACCTTATCAAAAACTAATTCACCCCATTCATTCATTAAATTCCATGCATTGAATTTATGAGCGTGAAAAAAAGACTTGACAACTATGCATAAAAAATCGAGTTAGTAACTTCACAAAATAAGGAAAATATAGATCACATCTATAAGGATATGCCACCAAGAGATTGTGAAAATAACAATAAAATTACAATGCAGAAAAGTAAAAATAAATAAATAAATCATCCCAATTAGTGTTACTTACCGTATTGCCTTCCAAAACATTAACAATATCTTGATTGCACCATAATCTGCTCTGCTCTCCTAGATTGTTTGGTGATTGTTCACGAACAATTTTTCTCCCCATATCTCGTATCAAATCATGCATTTCAATACAATTATAACGTTTTTCAATCTTTATAAGGCTTTTATCTACCAACACTCCAATAGAATAACTTAGATTATTAGAGCCATAAACTGCTTCAACCATATCTTTAACATGTTCCATGTTTTCCCCATTGAAGAAACAAGCAATATCAAGGAATATTTCTTTTTCAACTTCTCCTAGGTCCTCATAGCTCACCCTCAATACTTGTTGAATGTCTTTATGGAGACTTAATTTAAAGGCGTCAAGCGCAGATTCCCATTGATTTATAGTCTTTCCACGCAAGTTAGAGCCTATTACTTTAAGGGCAAGTGGAAGGCCTTGTGCATAAGTTATTGCACGATTCAAAACATACTTGTAACGTGGATCAACTTGGCAATTTCTAAAAGCATTCCAGCTTAACAATTCAAGAGATTCTTCAGCATTGAAAACCTCCATGTTGTATCTACTTTCAACCCCATGTGCTACAAGTAATTGTTCATCCCTTGTTGTTATAATGATCCTACTCCCAGCACTAAACCAATAGCAATCACCAGCTAATTTTTCCAATTGCTCATGTTTGTCAATGTCATCGAGAATCAAAAGAATTTTCTTTTCTTTGAATCTCTTTTTTATTATCTGAACTCCTTCATTAACATCTTGTATTTTGATTTTCTCACCTACAATATTTGAAAGTATTGTCTCTTGAATTCTTTCTAGGCCAAGTTTCTTTAATTTTTCTTTTACATCATGGAGAAAGCACAAACCTTCAAAATTATCAGCAATTGAATTATACATAGCACGTGCTATTGTTGTTTTACCCAATCCCCCCATTCCACAAATTCCTACCATGATCACCTTGTCATTGGACCCAATTTGTAATAGAGAGGTTATTTCGTTCACCCGAGGCTCTAACCCAACAGAATATTCAGAAACATATAATGGATCACCATTAATTTCACTAGAGATATCTTTCACAATCCTTTTAATAAGTTGATATTCATAACCATTATGCCTGAAAAATTGCAAAAAAAGAAAAAAATAAAAAAAGGTAAGTTCTAATAGCTTTTGTCCTAGGAAGAAATTTATGTTTATTTACTTATAAACTAATTTGAAGCTAGGAAAGGAGAAAAGCAAGAGTAAAAACAAGATGAAAGTTGTGAATTACCCTGGAATAAAATGGTGGCCCGAAATATTTGCCACTTTCTTCAATGCAAGCCTCCAACTTTCTATCTTCTGCTCATCAGCCTTGCGATTTTTCATATGCAAAGATAATGCTTGCCCATAATTGCCCTCTTGACATCGCACTTCAGAAGGCTTCACATCATAAAAGATTGGCAAAACCAACCGATCCTTTCCTATAATACATTGATGTATCTTGACAAGTTCATCGAGGCAAAATGTTGATGAGGCATAGTTCTTAGATAATACAGTAATGGCAATTCTGGAATTTTCAATTGCGTTGAGAAGTGTTGGTGTAATTTCA
Organism: Inga laurina; assembly: GCA_963855925.1. Taxonomy (NCBI): domain Eukaryota; kingdom Viridiplantae; phylum Streptophyta; class Magnoliopsida; order Fabales; family Fabaceae; genus Inga; species Inga laurina. Next base: position 62,160,903 of record OY979702.1, on the reverse strand, counting down.
TCCCCTCTTCTTACTGCCTCATCATCAAAGAATGTGCGAATTCCCGCATTTTTTAAAGCATTATTCAGATATCCTGTAAAACCATGACGAGTATCTTCACCTCTAAAATTGATAAAGACATCATAAGCCCATTGGTGATGGAAGGAAGAAGAAGCTGGTGCGAACCCGGTCATAATGGCTTCATACTGGAAATGATAGAGATATGAATGAGTTTATTACTTAGCAATAAAACTGAAATTGTTGATGACAAAGTAGTTGAAGCAATGAGAACTAACAACAAGAAAGGTGAAGGCTTCAATTGCCTTTCTTAATTCAAAATGAAGAAGAAAAAAAACATTGAGTTTGACTCAATGGGTTGACTAATAAAGTAATAAACTAGTCGTTAGAGAGTACCTAATAAATCATAGTTATATTTATATATTTTATCGCACAGTCATCTAAGAATGTAATGATAATTTTGAGTTTAATTGGGCATTTTAAATAAAAAATAACAATGTCAAGAAAGTGTGAAAAAGATAATTACGAGTAAATAATTATAATAACAATACTATATTTCTTATTTTCCGTGCATTTGTTTTTAATAATTGGAATATAGAAATAATCAATAACCAGTTTATATAAAAATTATAAACAACAACTTATATTATTTTAGAATTCATCATCCTAGCTATACGTAAAGATATACCACATTTTACTTTAGTCAGGAATGGATAAAATGCAAAAATACTTGAAAGTAGGGAGCTAAAATCAATTGAAACATTTTTACAAATAAAAATAAACCAATTTTAATACAAAATTTGTAGGATGGTGCGAGGAGTGATGGCCCCAATCCGTTTGTGATTTTAAAATTTGCTTCTTTTTTAATTTTCGATGACCATAAAATTTGTTTCTTATATACGGAATAAATATCTTTTTTGAATAAAAATATATTTTATAAATAACTTGTTTTTTTTAATTCGTTGCAACATCATATTAAAAATATAAAAAAAATAACTTGTTTTATTCATATACAAATTATTTTAGAATATACTACCTATTGCATATTATGAACATATAAACAACTAGTTGTTTGATTTTTATGCATATCACTATGATTTTTAAATTGTGATCTCAATGTAAATTAATATTAATACCTGTTTTAATTTATAATTTATTATCATGTGCATATAAATAACCAATTATTTTTTTTAAAAAAAAATAAAAAATAAAAGTATTTATTCGTTTAGTATGCAGTTCTTTTATACAATCAATAAAACCGATGTTACAAAATTCATAGTGCATGTACTTACCTACTTATAAAACAGAAAAATAAAATCATACGACAATTATATATAGAATTGAAAAGTTGAGAGGAGGAAAATAAACCACACGAACAGTAGCGCGCAAAGTATCTAAATAAGATGAGGATATTTTGTTTGATGAATTAAATATTTTATTAAGACGAATAAATTGCTTCTTCAAGCAAAAGCTCCTGATTATCTTTTCTGACTGAGGATAAATTTTCAGATTTGATGATCCAACATATGGTAGTACGCAAACACATGATAAATTATTAAAATAATTTATAATCCACAAGGTTTACGAAGAAATAAATTATAAAATAAAATATGTACATGGCACTAAAATAACAAATTGTTATTAGAATAACTTCTAATATACGGGACACTTGGTCTGAATTTTAAATATGTGCAGGGTACAAAAAAATATAATGTTGAACTTTTTAAAATACATAGTGGGCACATTAGACTGAATTTTAAAGTGAAAGAGACTGGACATTAAAATGGCAAAAAAAAAAAAAAAACAGAGAACGGAGATTAAAGTCGGTGATGACATTGAGTTAGAGATTAGAAATAACTTTTTAAATCATATTGGGAAAAAGAAACAAGAAGTAAAACTCAACGAAAAAAAAAGAAGAAAAATTTGGATAAAGTTATATAGAAAATTTTATTGGTGTGAAAATTTTATTTGTGAGAATGATTTAAATTAGAGTGTCTGTGAAAATTTATCAACCCCTACTCACCAACAAAATTTATTTTTCCCAAGTCTTCCTTAAAAAATTGAGGAAAAGAACCGATTATTCCCTTCTTCTTCCAAAGCTCAAACAAATCATGGAGAACACAAATGAAATATTCAGATCAAGCACAAATGAAAATCACAGATTCGAGCTCACCAGATGTGGACCAAGGAGGGCGACGTTGTCTCTCGATCTAATGAAGACGGAGGGAGACGCCGCCGTAAGAGGCTTCGCACGGCCGAGGGATGACGAAGGAGCCAAGGACAACTCTAGAGAGAGAGAGAGAGAGAGAGAGAGGAGAGTGATAATTGAAGACTTGGGCAGAGATTGAAGCAATGGGGAGACAGCTGACACATGAAACAAATCACAATACCATCACTGTATATAAATAACAAATGTGTGATGCCCCTTTCTTTTTACATTTTTTTTAAAATTTTCTTGTGAAATTACATGATAGCGTAACTTCTGAGAAATTTCCAAGAAATGATAAACCAGGAACCACTACCGACAAAAATGAGTCAGGGGAAACATTTTGACTGCCCTGCTATACGCGTTTATGCTGACGCGCCTGGCTTCTCTCCCTGTCTCCCTTGCCTTTACGGTCCCTGGCCTCTCCTTTGCTTGCAACGACATCATTCACCGAAAAAAACGACAACCTCCGCTCTCATGGTCACGGGGTTCCAAGAATTGAAAACAATGAAATAGAAAACTCTGTTATTAATAAAATGTTGGGAAAATTCTAAAAACTACACTCAAAATATATAAAGGACAAATCAGTACAACGAAATTCAGAAATGACAAATCAGGCGGGTGTCAGAAAAAGGAGGAATCTGTCCTTTTGAAATTTCGACCAAATTACCAAAATGCCCTTCAGCCCTCAATCGCAATAACAGCATCAGAGTTGTTAATGGCGAATCATGAGTTGTTAATGGCGAGGTGAGTGTTGTTATTGGCCCTGAAATTTGTTAATTGTCAAAGAAGAATTGTAGTTGTTAATACCGAATCCGAAGGTGTTAATTCCGATGATCATGTTGTTATTCTGAAGTGTACATGAAGGGCATTTTGGTAATTTGGCCGAAATTTCAAAAGGACAGATTCCTCCTTTTTCTGACACCCGTCTGATTTGTCATTTCTGAATTTCGTTGTACTGATTTGTCCTTTGTATATTTTGAGTGTAGTTTTTTGGAATTTTCCCTAAAATGTTTCTTTTATGCTTTTTAATTAAAAATAATAATAAACAATACATAGTTTTTACTAATTAATAATATCATACTTATAAAATACCAATAGAGTATTTAATACCAAAGCTCCTTAACAAATCTGGAAACATTATTAAAAAGTTAGATAAATTAGTATTTAATACATTATCTGCACTCTGATTAATTAAAATATAACAACTCATATTATTTTTATTCTACATGGCATATGAGTCATTTAAAGAAATTCAAATTTTATGATTTTGAAAAAACAACTCCTCATGTGTGAGGGAATTGCGTCTTTTGTTTTTCTAAATTATGAAGTTTAAAAATTGAAACGACAGACTCGTAATACACGCCATAATAACCTGACAGATTTTCCCTTCCACACCCACAGATCTAAGAGTATCATAAATGAAAGGCCATTCAAGATGATCATAAGCCTTCTCAAGATCCACTTTAACCGTCATCCAACCCTTCCTCTCAGTTTTAGTCTTCATTGAGTGAATCACTTCCTGAGCAACGATTATATTATCAGTACTTTGACGCCCCGCAATAAAGCTGCATTGAAGATCACCAATCACTTTCCCCATAATATCACGAAGACGACGACTCAGCATTTTAGTTATGACTTGGTAAAACACTGCTTGTAGTCCATCTAGTCCAGGAGCCTTAAAAGCCCCTAGAACAAAAGCTGTCTCTTTGATTTCTTCCTTAGCGAGAGCCGCGTTGATCTTACCAAGCTCTGTAAAATTTATGACCGGAAAGCGATTCTGCGTATCAATGGAGTAGAAATTAGTCAATTCACTTTTGAAAAGGCCTTTGTAATAGTTGATAGCCATACTCCTTAAAGAAGCCCGATCAAACGTCCACTCTCCATCATTATTTTTGAGACCATCAATTCTATTCCGCCTTCTCTTTATCACTGCAGTAGTATGAAAAAATTTACTGTTTTTGTTGCCCCATTTCAACCAATTGCATCTAGATTTCTGGCACCACAAAAGTTCTTCCTAAGCAAGGACTTTATTTTACTCCTTCTAAAGTTCATTCTCTATTTGTGCTAGATGTTAACTATCCCGTCTTGCCTTCGTTCTTTCAATGTCTTCAATCCTTTGAATAATTCTCCTCTTCCTTCCATTCAGGTTGCCCACATTCCTTGCATTCTACTCGCAGGCCTCTTTTGAGAAATTGCTAACTTTTTCATTCCAAAGACCCTTACTCCAGGATTGTTTGACCAGATCCCCAAACCCTTTTTCTAGAAACCAAGCAATCTGGCATCAAAAAGAAGGTTTTGCTCAGCAATGAGATTGCGAAGGGGAAGATTTAACTAGGATTGGTCAATGATCAGAACCAAACCTACTCAAATGATAAGTCTTCATTAGGGGATATAAGCAATTCCACTCATTATTCATGAATGCCCAGTCAATTTTCTCTGAGTATCCCTCGTTCCCAAGTGAATCGTTCACCAACAATTTCCGTCTCAATAAGGTGAGACCTTGAGATACAATCTTGAAACTGCCTCATTGAACTAAAATTTAGACTCTACCCCCCGTTTTTGTCATCACTATAAAGATAGGCATTAAAATCACCTAACACTAGCCAAGGGTTATTAATCATATAACTCATTTTATTAATTTCTTCCCACAGAGCTTGACGAAGAATGCAAGTGGTTTCAGCATAAATATAGGAGAGAGCAAATTCCCTAGCTTCATTAGCCACCATAATCTTAACATGAATAGCTTGGGTGGAAGAAGAAATATACTCTAGCGTAAGATCTTCAGTATTCCACAAAACCCATATTCCCCTTGCATAACCCGTAGCCTCCAGCTGTAACAAGGTATTAAAGCCTAACCATCTAATAATTCTATCAGCCTTACTCCCACTAACCCGGGTCTTAATGAGAATCAAAATCTTAACATCTTTACCTTGAATCATGTCTTGGACCCTTCTAGGGAAAAATTTGGAACGCGCTCCCCTACAATTCCAAGCTAATATATTTATATTAATCATAGATAATAAGATATGGAAACAAACTTGAGAGCTACTACTTCAATGTGCCGAATCTGGTAAGTCCATAACTTCATCAACTACCATGTTCGGTCCTGCCTCCGCCTTAGTTATCTCAACTTGGTCGGCATCCATGCTAGCTTCTTCGGTGCCAACAGCCATCTGTGCATCGACAACTATGCAAGCTTCTTCAGAACAACCCGCTATTTGTGCGTCGGCCACCATGTTCTGCTCAATCGGTTCAGCCCCTTGTTAGTGACATTGTATGTTCTCGTTCAATAACTCCACACTGACTTGGTTATTCTCCTATGGTGATTTCCGCAATATGATCGGTACAGGGGTTCCCTCATGTTCCATTGAAATCTTTCTTCTCATGTGTTGCACTTCCCATCGCCGCCATTTGTGGCTTGTTTACCTACTTCTTTCTTCTTCCACTATGCTTCTTGCCCCTTTTTCTTGATTGAGGGCAGTTCTTCCATGGATAAGACCTCTGACCCATACTGTTGCAGCGCGTTGAATCTCAAGCCATTCCCTCTTTTAGCTTCTTTGCTGCTTGAACGGACTGAGGGTGACGTTCTCGGCTGTGATCTCCTATCCATTTCAGCGAGATGTGGGAGCGCCTTGACCCTAGGCTTTACTTGCATCCATGAACCATACACTTCCTCCACATTGACAACTGGAACCGATACTAAAGGTAATTTCTGGTCTTCTATATTGTCATTCACGGTCACCGGAGCTCTCGCCGGATTGTTCTATTTTGCCATTGCATTCATACTCTGCATTTTCAGCTTACAGGTTTCCAATTTGTGCCCATATAGACTGCATTTGAAACATATAGCACTCAAATCCTCATATTCCACCGTGTATACATGATTCCTGAGCATGAATCTGGATTGTAACTTCTTATTGAGATCCACCCCACACTAACTTTTGCAAATTTTCCCCTTTCTGTAGCTTGTATATTATTTCCCTGATGGGCTAGTGTGTTCATATCCACTTTTAGTGTTCGCCCTATTAGGTTGCCAATTTCAAACATACAATCTTCCGAATACATATGTAATGGAAGCGTGGAAACTCTTATCCAAACCGCCACTCTCCTTACTTTGTTGCAATATGGGTTGAAATTAGGACTCCATCTCTGTACTGCCAGATAATGTCCTTGTATCAGCCATGGGCCATCAAACAAAAGTCTAGAACATAATGGCTTCTCTGTTGTCCCAAAAATGAAGTAGTTATTAGGAAGATCAATTAATTCAAATTTATTTGATTTGATAAGCCACTTGATTCTATCCTTCATCATGTGCAAATTGGAATTTTTCCCCATAACTGTCAGTATCAGTGCATCTTTCCATGGCATGCATAGTTCCTTCAGCTTCTCATTCGGTAAAACCAGAGAAGGTATTGAACCCAGTGACTATTTCTATTCTTCTGTTAAAATAGGGGCCAATTCCGCATCCTTGTTGAGCCATTCCAGCATCTATTCATCAAAATTCTTTTCCAGTTCTTTTTCCTGCTCTCACAGTAGTTTCGCTTTATATGATATCTGGCTTTTAGGAAAATTTGCTATAGTCTGTATCTTTTGGCCCTGCAGTATTGTAGAAGCTTTATCAATCATCTCTTCCATTATGACATCCGCCTGACTCATCCCCTTCTCATCAGTTCTTACTGTTGTTGGCATTCTTTTAATGCTTCTTCCTAGCAAGTCGTCTTCTTCTTTTGAATTTCCTACTCCTCCATCTGAATTGGTTTTAGCATTGATCAAGGAAAGCATTGAACCAGCTCTTTGTTTCCGTTGCTTTGCCATCCATCCGTATATTTATTTGTTAGTACTTTTAATTTTTCCCTCCTCTTGTAAATATATAAAGTGTAGGTAAACATTTTGTTTTGGACCTAAAGACCTCAATCTTTTGTCTTCTTCATTTCATATTTTTCTTACCTTAGTTTTATTTATTAATGTCACAATTTTGTTTACTGCATTTAGCTATTACATAATAAATGGCATGTAATCAAATAAACCGATTTTTTATTTTATTTTTCACGAATGAATTATTAGGTTTTATATTTAGGATTAGAGGGACTATCTAAGTAAATTAAACTTTAGAAACCAGGGGAGTTAATACACATGATCAAGTTTTTTAACCACCTAATCAATGAAGACACAAAAAAGAATATAATTGATATGGCCTGTGCTCTATGCAATTAGTACTTTCAGACTTTCAGTTATTTTTAATCGTTGTGATATTATATAATTAAAAGAGTTTTGGTGCAAATCTATAGTTATGAAGTATGAAGCACCTGACATTATAAACTTCTTTTTTTTTGTGAAAAAATACATATGAAGTTTTTAAAATGATTAAAAAAAATGTTATAACGGTAAAGTCTAATGTGAACATTTAGCAAACACGCCCGTCAATAACCTGTCCCTCTTTGATTTTGATCCATAATAAATGTGTGTTTCTCTCTTTTGCCCTTTCTTTTTCAATTTTCTCTGTAAAGTCACAGACAAAACTTCAGAAAATTTTCCAAGAAATCACAAACGAGTAACATTTTGGCATCACTGCTTTAAACATAGCAGCATGCTTCACATGGGAGCCTCAGGAGGCAAAAGTCTTGTCCCGTCCCAACATGCACTTTTCCTTTCTATAAATTGAAAATTGAACTTTTTATGTCTTTCTCTTTTTATTTTTTTACTATTTTTTAAATAATATCTATACTTTTAATGAGTATTGGTTTTGACTTCTATATTTAATAGCATTAACTCTTTAATTATCATCGTTAAACTTAAATTAAATTCTTATAAAATTATATGAACTAAATTCCACATATGAAATTACAAAGAAAAAAAAATCAAAATTCAATTAAATTGTAGATGGGGAAGAACGTACGGCAGGGGCAGCAGCTTCCACAGCAATAACAGCAATGAATATGAGAATCAAAGACTCGTCAAAATGAGTCTGTCTTTCATAACAAATGTGTGTTGCTCTCTTCTTCCTTTCCCTTTTTTTTCTAATTTCCTTTTTGTAAAATTAGATATATAATAGCATAACTTCTGAGAATTTTCTAAGAAATCACAAACTAGTGATCACCGACACAAGCAGAGTGGTGCCAGCTTCTACTTGACTCTGAGAAAAGGAATGGTCCACACGCAGGCAACACAAAAGAAGACAATGTGCAAATAATTAAACATTGGTTTTATTACAAAATAGGATAAAATAATTGTGTTACCGTTAGTTTGCTATTGAATATTGATTGGTTAAGTTTTCACATTATCGCGATTTTTTTCCTTGGAGAAATAACAATGCACCATCGTTAGTAGCTGCCAAGAAGCAACGCGGAATTGGATGCCTAGTTATGCTTAATTAACACTGGTTAAAAGCGTTGTTGCCCAATCATGATTTTTTTTTGGATATTTTTTTTACAAATGCCTTTAATAATTGCGATTATATTTGGAGTTCATTCGTTAAACACACTCATGAATGTATAATTATGAAACATAATATGAATTTTATAAAGTTATATTCAACAAAGGAAATAAATAAAACTGAAAGAAAGAACTTCATGAGAAGGTGCATATATATATACAATCAAAAGAAAAATCATACACGTTGGAGTATATTTCAAAAAGTATATTATATGATCTATCATTATCACAGGATTTAATATCTAAATAGAAAAATAAATTGATAAATATGATAGTTAATTATTTTGTTAGAATTGCATTAGATTATATAATCAAGTTTATTTCTTCAATAAAGTTGTTTACATTTTCATGATTATATTTAATAATTTTTATTAAATATGATTTAATAAATGACATGATCATTTAAATATTATTTTTACTATATAATTGTTATTATTAAAAATAATTTAAAAATTCATGTTATGTAATGGGCAAAAAAATATTTAAAATAATATTATGTTAACTACTTTAGTTGATAACTAATAGGCAAGATATGTGTAGAAAATATTTAAGGAGAATTTTGGAAAAGGGATCAGAGCATAAATTGGAGAAATTTTTGTTGTGCAAGTTTCATCGGGATTTTCTAATCTCATAAGCAACCCTCTTACTACTTTTACTCAACATGCTGTTGGAGGGTGAAATCATCATTCATCAAGGTTTATTGGGATTTTTTAAAAATTACCCAAACAAGACAAATGGGATTTATTAGTACTCTTTTTGATTTAATCAGACTTATTTAAAGTGCCACCGCTTAATTAAATTACTCTTCAAACAGAGGTTCTTTCTACTTATTATAAATAATATTTTAATTTAATAATAAGAAACTTGACTAAGAAATCTTCCATTATTCCGTGTTTCCCTTTTCTTAGCAGGGACTGCGATAAGGAAATAATAGGCAAGAACGGCTTTAGCCAGATATTATGAAATTCTGACCTATTGTCTATGACTTCTCCAAGGGAGAATTGGTTGAAAGTCCTTGATGGTAAAATTAATTAGCCATTGGTTCTTAGAATCTATAGAAAAGAAATAGATATGTAGAGCAGTCTAGTTGCTAAGGGCGCTCAATATTTTCCCGTCCCGATTTCAAACAAATTGGGACAGGAAAATTCGAGATCGAAAGTAGGATTTTCTGATCCCGTCAATTAAAATTATCTAAATGGTTGAATCAACTAGTGATAATGAACCCTAAGGCCTAAATTGATCGCTCTCTAAGCTCTCCGTCTCCGTAGCTCAAATGTAAGTTCTTGTATTTTTTTCTCTCTCTTCCAAATTAACTCATTTAATATTGGTTAAATTGTAAAAAAATCAATTTAAAATAGATTTAACAATAAAAAACATATCTAATGAGTTACTTGTCACTTATCAATTAGTTGTATATAATTTGTATGTATATGGGATTTGAAAAGAAGAAGAAGAAGAAATCAGTTAAATTGTCAAGTTTTTTTGCAAAAGGATTTTTTTTTTTGAAGAATTACATTCAGGTCCAGCATAAGAGAAAAAAAATGAATAAATGGTCCCATTAACAAGTCCAGGGGCTTCAATTGATAAGTCCAGGAGTGTCATTGACAGTTTCATGGGATTTTTTTTTTCACTTATGAGGGACCTCAATGTAATTCTTCCCTTTTTTTTTTAAATAAATAAGTGCAAATTGAATGTGAACATAAGACCAGTATTTCAATTTCAATTATTACCATATCACATTACTTTATCAAAGTCCCATGAATGAGAAAACTGTGGACCTGTGTGTCCTGTGGTTTGTCTCTTGTCCAGATGCTTCTCAACAAATTTACCATCCATTCATTTATTTATTTGTTAGTACTTTTAATTTTTCCATCCTCTTGTAAATATATAAAGTGTAGGTAAACAATTTGTTTTGGACCTAAAGACCTCAATCTTTTGTCTTCTTCATTTCATATTTTTCTTACCTTAGTTTCATTTATTAATGTGACAATTTTGTTTACTATATTTAGCTATTACATAATAAATGGCAAGTAATCAACTAAACCGATTTTTTTTTTAATTTTCACAAATGAATTATTAGGTTTTATATTTAGGATTAAAGGGATTATCTAAGTAAATTAAATTTTAGAAATCAGGGGAGTTAATCACAGGATCAAGTTTTTTAACCACCAAATTAATGAAGACATACAAAAGAATATAATTGATATGGCATGTTCTCTATGCAATTAGTACTTTCAGACTTTCAGTTATTTTTAATTGTTGTGATTTTATATAATTAAAAGAGTTTTGGTGTAAATCTACAGTTATGAAGTTTTAGGCACCTGATGTTATAAACTTCTTTTTGTGAAAAAATACATATGAAGTTTTCAAAATGATACAAAAAATGTTATAACGGTTAGGTCTAATGTTGAACATTTAGCAAACACGCCCATCAATAACTGATCCCTCTTTGATTTTGATACATAATAAGTGTGTGTTGCTCTCTTTTTCCTTTTTTTTTTTTTTCAATTTTCTTTGTAAACTTACAGAAGAAACTTTTGAGAATCTTGGCATCACTGCTTTAAACATAGCAGCAGGCTGCACATGGGAGCTCCAGGAAGCAAAAATCTTGTCCCGTCCCCAACACGCACTTTTCCTTTCTATAAAGTTGAAAATTGAACTTTTACATTTTTCTTTTTTCTTTTTTTATTTTTTTTGCTATTTTTTTTATAATCTCTATACTTTTAATGAGTATTGGTTTTGACATCTATATTTAACAGCATTAACTCTTTAATTACCATCATTAAACTTAAAACTAAATCCTTATAAAATTATATGAACTAAATTCCACATATGAAATTACAGGAAAAAAATATCAAAATTCAATTAAATGGTAGATCGGGAAGAACGTAAGGCAGGGGCATGCAGCTTCCACGGCAACGGCAGCAGTGAATATGAGAATCAAAGACTCGTCAAAATGAGTCTCTCTTTCATAACAAATGTGTGTTGCTCTCTTCTTCCTTTTTTCCTTTTTTTGATTTTCGTTTTGTAAAATTAGATATATAATAGCCTAACTTCTGAGAATTTTCTAAGAAATCACAAATCAGTAACCACCGACGAAAGCAAAGTGGTGCCAGCTTCCACTTGACTTTGAGAAAAGGAATAGGAAACACACAAAAAGACAATGTGCAAATAATTAAACATTGATTTTATTACTAAAGAGGATAAAATAATTGTGTCAACATTAGCTTGCTATTGAATATTGATTGGTTAAGTTTTCACATCATCACGATTTTTTTCCTTGGAGGAATAACAACGCACCATCGTTAATAGCCGCGAAGAAGCAGCGCGGAATTGGATGACAACTCTTCACACATAGGCTCTTTTTGCTTATTAATAAATAATATTTTAATTTAATAATAAAAACCTTGGCCGAGAAATCTTCCATTATTCAGTGTTCACCTTTTCTTAGTTGGGACTGCAATAAGGAAATAATTAGACAACAATGGCTTTAGCCAAATATTATGAAATTCCGACCTATTGTCTATAATTTCTTCTTGGGAGAATTGGCTAAAAGTCCCTCTTAGAAAAATTAATTAGGCATTGGTACATGGAATCTGTAGACAAGAAATCGATATGTAGAGAAGTTCAATTACAATTCCTAAAAGCTCAATTATTAAAGGGTGTTCAATATTTTCCCGTACCAATTTTGGAACTTTTAGCCAAATAAAATTATCCTAAATTACCCTAAATTAAAATTGTCTAAATGGCTGAACCAGCTAATGACGATGAACCCTAATACCTAAATTGATCGCACTCTACTCTCTCCGTCTCTGTCGCTCAGATTGGCCTCATCTCTTCACCACGTGGGTTCTCCTCTATGCTTTCCAGGTTTGCATTGGTCTGGGTATAGAGGGGAGCATAGCAGTGGGACGTTGGTTACCGGAGTGAAGAAGGCAAGTGTAGCGGCAGCAGACGAGGTCGCTAGATCTGATGTGGCATTGCAAGATGGAGGTCACCGTCATTGGTTATCAGAGTCACCATTTTTCGTTGCTGGAGTTTGCTTGAAAGGGACATGGAGTTTGTGAAGGATGAAGTTCGAAAATGATAGGTGGAAAAGGTGAAAGAGCATATTCTTATTTTACAAACGGTAAAGTTGTCATTTCATATAGTTACTTATTTCTACCATAAGACCTCAAAACTTTTACTTTTTTCTAGGTCATATTCTTCAATTAATTTCTCATATGGGGATTTATCCCCAATTTACCCTTTCTTCTATTTAATTTGTTTTATTTATCTTAGCTTGAGCAAATTTGTTGATTGTTGCCCCCATAAGCGTGGAGCAAGAGCATGCGTATTTGAACGCAGATAACCACGAAGAGCTAAAGAACAGGTTTAAACGTACACAAGGATTCTAAAATCCAAACATAATGCCTCAAATCAAAACTGCCCAATATAAAAAGTTATTTCATTAGCTTAAATGGCGACTGCATTATACGAAGGAAGGGCGAGTTGATGAGCTCTGAGGAGGAGAATATACATTGCACTAATATTGCATTACTTCGTAATATTTTATATGTTTGCTTAAATTGGGCTAGTAAAGGACAATTATATCCAATTTTAAAGCTTTTTCCCAGGTAAATCTACTTGGCAAAAAACCCCAGGGATGCCTCGGAAAAATTCGAAACCTAAAACAGAAAACTTGATCTTATCCCTGAGATGAGCTTTATAAATAACAAGCATACTCACAAAACTTCTAGAGTAAGATTCCTATTTAAATGAATAATAGTGAAGGCTAGAGGATAAACATATCCAAGTCTTTTGCTTAAAACACTTATGTACATTTTTTACTTCACAACATCCTGATTACAAAGCATGCTTCATTATCTGTCAAGAGACAAATATCTTGCTTTGGCTTTGGCGTTAATTCATGAAGCATTGCTAAATTTTAGCAACTAAATATCTTGCTTTGGCTTACGGCTCAATTCGGAGTAATGGCCACCCATTAGTTGCAGAATCTCACCCCACAAATTTTCTGACGAATCTGTGGAAGCTCCACAAAGCAAACTTGAGCTACAAGCAGCCACATACCAATAATCTGACTCGATCTCTTCTCTCAACTGATCCAGTTGCCATCCTGCATAGCCGACGAAGAATCTGAAATCCTGTGGCTTCAATATTCCCTTCTTCACCAGCACTGCTGCCTCAACCAAACTGTTTCGAGCTCCAAAGCATAGGCCGGGGATCACCTCTTCAAATCCCGGTAGCTTCAATTTCTCCCCTGTTCTTAGCAAAAACATGCTTGCTTCAAGAGGTCCCCCAAAATGCAAGGGACAGTCAGAGAAAGTGGTTGCTAGATCAAGATTAGTAGGATTTATATTCTTGATCCTTTTGTGAAGTGGGCGATTGATGATAACTCCAAAAGGCCCTTCTTGTGGGTGCCTAGTTCCAGATCTGAGAAGCAGCACAACACTTCTTTCAAATGTGCGAATACCATCAAGCTTTTCTGTGGCAACAAGTACACAACCAGTCTCAGGTACGGGAATAGGGTGAGCCCACTTTGCACCAAGTGGATTGGAACTGTGCAATGTCCCACCTTGATTGTGAGTATCAGATTCTGCTACTTCTTTCTGTAAATCAAGTGATTTAAGATATAATAGAGTACAATCAATGGTAGCACTTTTTCATTACTTCTTACATATGCACTAATTATAAATTGTCCATTCTTCATAAAGAGAGATTAGAAATTCAACAAGTTAGCAAGATCAGTGTATAATATAGAAAATTCTAGCTTTTGAGAAGTTTAATAAGAGGACAAGCAAAATCAAGTTGTAACCTCAACCAATTCATTGCCCCCAAATTGATGGCATTATGGCAAATCAATCAAAAAGATATCATCTCGCAACTGTCATGCACGTTTCCATGACATGCACCAAGAATGAGGAAATCACTATAACCTTTGAAGCATGGAGACTAACAAGGACATTACCTGAGAATGTATGAATCATGACTTGGAATGCTCTTGTTAGCTCCTAAGCTAGCTATCTACTACTCAAGCAAAAATGCAATCATTTTATATTCTAATTCCTGAGCATACATTTTTAAAAATTCAAAATCTCCTTAACAACAAAAAAAGGGGGGGGGGGGGAATGACCTTTAGGTATCATTACAATAGGCTTATGACAAAGTGGTCCCACGAAATGCCCTGACACAAGTAAAGTCCCAAGGGACTTTAATGGAATTAAAATTTACCCAAATATATATATATATATATATATTAGGAAAGAAATGTAATTATGTCATCAAGATGATTCCTCATTGTGTGCATTCAGATTTCAGACAAGCTAGGTCCAACGCATGTATGAGACTAGAGTATAACAAATGATCTCAAATATAAATACATTTTCAAAACTTAAAAATCAAAATATCCAGTTGAAACAAACATGCAAAAGCTACGAAACAAGAGATGACAGCTAGACATTCTTTCAAGGAACTAATATATTACCAGCTCATCTCTGAATAGCCTTGCTCGGAATTCTCTCCAGTCCAATTTAGTACGATCAAATTTCCCAGAATTCACGTCTGATTTGTTGCCGTCAGAGGAATTGTTATCTCCTGTTGGATTATACTAGTCCACCCTTGGTGGATTAGGGCCCAAGCCCAATTCAAAAGGGCTTTATGGAGAGACACGTGTTGTAAAGAGTGATACCCTTTGTGGTTTAAAGATTACATCTATTTCTATGTAACCATACGTTTAAAGGTTATATTTATTCCTATGTGACCGTACGTTTAAGGGTTGCATCTATTCTTATGTAACCGTACGTACACTATATATATAATGTGTGGGATTAAGGGAGAAGGCTGATGATGATATAATACACAATTCTCCCTCTAAAAGATTTTCTTATTAGAATGTTCTTTTCTCTTCTTCTCTTTGGTGTATTTGTTGTGTAGCGTAATCGGGGTCCGCATTGGTACTCCGGTTTCGTGTGGGTACTTCAGCGAGTCAGTAGGATTCCAGGTACGCCCGAAATTCTTATATGATAACAGAACCAGGTTATTCTATAACCTGTATAATTTCTCCATATTCTTATTCTCTGAAGATAAATTTTTTTTGGCCTTATGATATTATTTTTTGAAGGAAAAAAATATTCAACTAAAATAGGAGATTAGGCGTACCTGGACGAATCCATGTTCGGATCCGGGTTAAAGCTCCAATACTCCATACTTGTGCCCACACAATTATTAGACTACTAGAGCCTAATTGTGATTTGCACAGCAGATCACCAGAACCAGAAAGATGGTAGGAGAGAAGGGAATTGCCAGAAAACTCAATGGCGGGGCAAGTTGCAATTGAGGAGGCACACCCTATTTATAGTGGTTTATGGAGGCCACTAATTAGGAAACGTGTGCACTCCTTCTTGCCCTCCAAGACAGGAATTAATTGTCCCTCAATTAATTCCCTAATTATGCTGATTTGTTCCTCTTTTAACAAATCCATAATTATTGCTAAATATTCCCAAATCTGCATCTTATGCTGATTTTATTCTTATTTGATTAGGCTACTTATTTCCTAATCAAATAGTCCGGCCCATCAAGGGCGGACTTGGACCCAAAGTCCAACATCTCCCACTCGCACTTGATGGGCCTCCCATCGTGCGTGCATTACTCTTTCTTGTTTCATACTTGGCGTCTGCCGTGACTGCGTGGGCAAAAACGTCTTTCAGATTTGGTGCTTGTGATACTAGAAATCCTTTATATCGGACCAGCATCCAAGGACACCCTTTATATATAACCGTAAGCTATATGTTCATTGCCTCATATGCCCCAGATTCTCCCATACATATTACTCATGGCATATCTAATCCCTCTCGAGTTAATATGTTGATTAACTCAGATTGCCTTTCACGCACATAGTATCCGCACTTACTAGCTACACACAGAGCTAGTAAGGGGTCGACCACAGATACTAGCACATCTTATGTATCTAGGAGTAAATCTTCCTTTTTGACTAATCATCAGTCCATCTTGACTTGGTCGCTTTCCTAGTTTTCACTCGTCTGACCGAATCGAGTGTGATCATGGAGCTTCAGCTAAAGTAGCTGTCACCAAACCAAGCTTTCATGATGTCGCCTAAGTCTTAAGGGCATCGTGGAAGTATTCTTCCTTCCTGGGACTCACACTGTGGTGAACTAGGGATCTTTCACCCACATCCCATGTTGCAGTTTAACTCTCAAGCACATGCAGTATGAATTGCATGCTACGGTGAATGGTTTGAGGTGTACGTCGATTTCTTTATCTTTCACCGTACAGACATTAGTTCCAAAATGTACTCAACATTCAAACCAGAACTTTCTTTTTCACAATATCTCTTTTTCGATCTCGTTTGTGAAAAAGAGTTCTTTGCCTGGCTACAGGTCTATATTCATGCTTCGATCCATTTTCTGTGTATATGCACACATGCGGATCTCATCTCAGTCTAACTGAGGCGACTCAAACGCAAAGATTCTTCTCAACCATCTCATGGTGATCATTTGCTCGTCTTACCTTCCCATGCCCCTGCAAAACATGGGAAGACGGTTGTTCGTGTGAGTGAACCAACCTCTTTTGACCTGTACGACATACAAAAAACTGTATACCTTTATGTATTTACTCATAACATACATACCATTTCTTTTATCTTCATATAAAAGAAGTTCATGACCTTATATTTTATTTGCGCCCCTAGATTTTCACTAACTCAATGAAAATCAAGCTACGGGCTCAATAAGGGGATCTACCAACATCTTGTCAGTAGAAGGTCATTGAACTATTGCTTTCCCTCTTTGAAAGCATATCTCTCATAGAGATGTATCAAAAAGGTATGTTTCGCCTTGCTGTGATACTTAGGATCCTCATCATAAGATGTTATCGTTTGAATCCTTTTATCCACCATTCATTCCCAATCTCTCATAGGAATTACTTTAGCCATATGGCACTTTGAATGATGGCAGAACACGCCCTACGTTCTATTTCCATGGATAACAGGGAAAAATACTATGTATATTTCCTTACTCCATCACCATTTGCTTAGGTCTTGCATTGGAGTATCCTTTCAAAAAAGAAAGTTGTTGTCTTGACAACTTAATCCATGGTTATTCTCATAACCCATCTCACAGCTGGACCAAAAACAACTTCCAAGTCTGACCAAAAACATTTGGTCTTATGTACACCAATGTGTACATTCATATTACCAACTATAGTCTCACATAGGACTCTATCCACATTTCTTATGTTGGATTCTTCATAGGACATGTAACCTCTTTAGGTTTATGCCCTTGACTTCAGGGGTGTCCATGGGTTTGCACTTTGACATCCTAAGATGTCTAAGGATTACACTTGTACATGTCTTAGGTTGAAAAGACTGTATCTTTCTTGTGCAACTCTGTTTATCTTGTCAATCAAGATATTTGTTCAACCCATGACTTTCTTAACTCAGAATTTAAGGATTCTCTGATCCTTTATTCCTTTGACTCCCTTGACACATGTTTCATATGTCATTTGACAAATGATGACTTCACAAAGAATCATCACTAGACCGTTTGGAACTTGTGTAGTGTTCTTCGATTATTTCGAAGTTGGTGAGGCTTTCACCTTGTGAAAACCTCATATACTACCATTTGGGTGATGGTTTCTACGAAGCCCTTAATGCTGCTTCATGTAGAGTTTATCATCCAATTTCCAAAATTCCAAATTGGAAGGTGGTCTTTACATCATCTTGATGTAATTTTCAAGACTAAGCTTGTTGTCATAGCCAAAGTTCAGAGTTAAAACACACAATGGACAACCTTCCATTGTATTACCCCTTAGCCACTAAGTGTTTTAGGTTCTACATACCGCCAATAGATTTGAGAACCTACTTGTTCCCAATCGCCTCTTGGCTAGGTGACAAATTACCCAAACACGTATTTGGCTTAAAAGGAATCCAAATCCTCCTGCATGACACTTTGCAATTCATCTTAGCAGGTCCTTCTAGTGTCTTTCAGACACTTATAGGTACTTATCATCACCTTCTAAATGATGAAGAGAGCATTCAATCCATTAGGGAGTCTATCCCTTATAGTCATTCGCTAGATGACAGTTTGCTCCGAGGTGGATTTCATAGGATTCTTTTCCTATGTATGAGTGAGGTAATTCTCTCGTAACTTACCTCTTACCTCTTTCATTGTGAAAATGGTCTCAATCCTCCCACTCGGATCAGTGAACTTAGGAACACTTGGTTATTCCTTGTCACTTGTGAACCTCTTGAAGAGATGTATTGTGATTAATGCTCATTTCCTGCTAGGAAATCTTGGTTTTATGAACGTTGTGTCCCACGGTTTTCTCTCAGTCACTGAACCGCCATCATTTTCACTAATGAAGACGTGTCATGTCAAATTCTCATGTCATCTCACAAAGAGATACCTTGTATCCTTAGCCCTATTCTTCCTTACGCATAGGAAGAAGTGTGAATATAAAGTTGATGACCCTTATGGTCTTAACGAACTTGGCCCTGGTCTAAGGCCCATCCACGATTCATAGGGTAAGGTCGTGACTGACATAGAGGGCATTTGGTTAAGTGCGAATATAATAGCTATGAGTCCACTTACCAATATATGGCTGATAGCCTCATTGGTGCCATTATGTTCATAACCAAATCAAGGAGAGGTCTATCTCTCCATTTCAACAACTCGATTATGTTGAAGGGTTTTAGGTATTGATAGTTGCCTAACAATGCCTTTCTTATACACAAAACTGCTTGAACTAATCACTTGGGTGTCATAAACCCTCGTTAGTTTGAAAGCTCTCATTCTTTCAGTTTACTGATTCCTGACTAGTTCAGCTATTATCTAACAGCTTTACATTTGCCAAAAAATCAAGCAAACATTAATGTATTTCGAGTAAACGTCCAGAACGTTAACGAAACACCAAGCTGTTTGTGTTTTGCCCTCACGTTCATTGGTTCACTAACGTCATAATTTGCCAATTGCAGTGGATATTCTCAAAAAAAATGTTTCTTTGTCTTTCTTTCCAGGTAGAATAAGTTTTCAACTTATTCATAAGGGTATTAACCCTTTAGCACACGTTATTTAGCAAATACTCTTTTGCTAGTTTGATCATTCCCTTTGATCAAGGTGTACATGTGGCAAGAAATGGAATCTTTTATCCCTAGAAAAGAAACATCTAAAATCCAACAAAGGATTTGAGAATCATAGTCCCATCGATCCTTAACTAAAGAGATAGCAAAGATGTGATTCTGTCAGTTGCAATTGCATAGAGTGAATCAGGGTGGTTTATCTATGCAGAGTTAACATGCAAGTTCCAATCCCTTGATTCGATCTCTTTATTGCTTTTACATTTGACATGAAGCCATATGTTTCTGTGAAACATCCACAACTCATGTGGATTGCTACTTATACAACCCTTAAAGGTTTATCAATGTAGCATTTCATCTTTATAGAAACCATTTGACCTCCTCTAGGTCAAGTTTTCCTCATAGGTTTCTTGCCCTTAGGCATGGAGGATGAATCCTCCCACTCTTTAGCTAAGTTCGTCTGACTGATGGATCTTAGATCCTTCAGTCTTTCACACTTAAGTTCAATGTGGTGAATCACATTGCTGAAGGTTACAATATGCATATCAGGGGCAATTTATACTTTTGTATATGCCCACTCACTGAAAAACATGGCTCACTCCCACTCACTGGGAGACATAGCTTCCTCCCACTCACTGGGAGTTTCTTATCACAACATACACTTGTTGTTTGTTAGAAAGAACTTGGCATTTAGTTTGTCTCAACTTCTTAGTTTGACAATTGCCTTAAGTGTTGCCTAAACAACATGTTAGGACTTAGTACACTATGTTAAAACTTAACTTAGTTTTAACTTTATGGAAGAAGATCACCTATTTCACTATCTTCCAACACTATCCACACGGCTTGGATAAGGTTACATTGCTCATAACATCATAAGTTTGAGCAATGTTGTTCTTTCTATGCTTGATAGCATAAACCTTTTGTATCCTTCAGTTGCTTCAGCCTCTAAATGCTGAAGACTAGTTGGTAGGATGTCCCTGACATCTCATTCTTCTTGAATGAAAGAGATTTGAGAGTTTCTAACTCCACAGATATCTCTATTGAGCTTGTCTTCATAAGCTCAGTCAAATAGACTTGGTCATAATTGGTCACTCAGACGATTATGGTATACAAATCTTAGTTGTTCAAATAAGACAAAGGATAATTAGATAATAAGTTCACTAGTTTCATGTTCAGGAGACAACTATGTTGACTCCCATCCCAATCATACTAGTTAGCTCATCACCCTTTTAACCACAGTTTTTATTTGAACACTTTCCCCTTTGGATTTCTAGACGTATTCCAGAAAACTCCCACTCAATCATAGAGCAGTTATGTTAACAAGATAATAACACAATATCATCTAACTAGCATAAATGTTCAAGAAAACAAGAAGAGAATATACCGAATTCAATTCCAAAAAACAAACAGAGAATTTAATCTTAAATTCAATGGAAAAACAAGAACATTCAAAAGTTTAAGCCTCATATCATTGTCTCTTAACTAGGTTCTCCTTCTCATTAACTTATGTAGCGTCTAGCTACAATGTTCATCTCCTCTTTGCCATGTCTACATCCACTCATTTGGATGTATTTGCAGCATACCTCCCACTTGATGAGATGATTCTAACATCTCTATCTCTCTTGTCTTTTGTCACAACATATGTGATAAAATGTTGACTTTTAGAAGTCATTGCTTCAACATTTGGGAAGACTTATTATTATTCAATAATTAATGAATAATTTTAAGTTGCTGCAAGTTTTCAGGTTTTTAACTCTAACAGTTTGAGTCAAGGTTGGATAGGATTTTATATTCAAAAACTCATTTGAATAATCCCTTACTTTTAAATAATCTTTCAACATTTAACCTTATGTTGCAACTGAAAAAACTCTTAAAAATAAGCCAACCTATCCCAAAAAACAATAGAACCAACATTGATTCAATTCCAACGTTTTTGGGACCTTCTAAGTGCACATAAGCACCTTTTTGACTCAAATCATATCCAAACGTGCTTCAAATATATGCAAATTATATATCAAATTGAAGCTCTCGAATTTAGGGATTTTTAGGAACCAACCACATCTCAATCGGAGGTCCCACGCGCTCTCACACGCCCCTAGAAGGTGTCTGGATGCAAAAATCCTGAAAAATTGAAAAATTCCAGCGTTGGCCACTCTCGACGGTGGCGCGTGACGTCCACGCGCCGCCTTGCGGCCGTCTGCCGGCAACACGCGCCGGCACCCAAGAATCCACGCGCCGTCCTCTCTCCGACGGTGCTTGCCACGTGTCAAAGGGGACCCCAGTGGGCCCCACGCGCCAGGTGTCGCCTTCCCTTTTTTTTTTTTTTGTCAACAGTCAACGGATGACTGTTGACCGGTCAACGCTGACCGTTGACCGGTCAACGTTGACTGGTCAACCGTGACCAGTCACCGATGGCGTGGCTATGACATGTCAGTGACGTGGCGCTGACGTGTAGATGACGTGGCGCTGACGTGTCTCGGTCGACGTGGATGGTCAAGGGATGACGTGGCTCGTTGACCGAGTCTGACGTGGCGACCGTTCATTGGCGCCACGTGTCAGTGGTTGACCGATGACGTGGCGTTGACTGCCACGTCATCATCTTCAACCTCCAGCCGGGTCAACCCGACCCGGTTGGAGCTCCGGCGGATCATCGCGACCCGCCAACTTCGGGAGGCCATATCTCCCTCGTTTTAGCTCCGTTTTGCGCGTTCTTGGTGTTTTTGGAATCGTAGTTCAGCGAACTACAAATCTATGGCATTTATTTGATCTTAAAACATCTGTTTCATTGATCAAATCACGAGTGAAGTTGTGGCGGCGACTAACGACCCGCGAACTTCTTTCCTTTGTTTCTCCCTTATCCGGACTCCGTTTGACGCGTTCTAAGCATCGTTGGAATCGTCTCTTTGAGCTCTACACATCCATGTCCTTACATTGGAAAAAACACTTAGTTTCGAACACCCCATTTTTCTCGACGTTGTCGGCGCGACGTAAACCGACGATGTGTGTCTCTCTGGGTTTCAAAGGCTATTCTAACCTTTGAGGGGTCAAGCCTTTTTCGTTTTTAGTTCCACATAGGTTCCAAAAACACCAACTTGAAAGAGATCCAAGAAGGGAGGAGAAGAAGAAGCATGAGATATATATATATATACACACACGCATATATATATATATATATATATATATATATATATATATATATATATATATATATATAATAATTTAGAAGAACAGAGACGGAAGGATTGTATACGGTCATATGAAAACAAAGAAACAAGCCTTCATGCATACAGAACACAGACGCAGATATCATACGCATGTCAACATGCAATATACATATATAAATATATATAATGGCGAATAAGATAACAGATGAGGAAGCATATATGAACATCATAGGAAGCATATATGAACATCATATATTTTTGCACAGCGGAAATAAAAATGTGATGGAGATATAAACAAATTATATCATTTAATTATTATTCACATAGAATAAATAATTGAGATATGAACAAATTATATCATTTAATTATTATTCACATAGAATAAATAATTGAGATATAAACAAATTATATTATACTATTATTCACATAGAATAAATCACAGCCTCATGGATCAAATGGCTCTGATACCAATGAAGGAAAAAAATATTCAACTAAAATAGGAGATTAGGCGTACCTGGATGAATCCATGTTCGGATCCGGGTTAAAGCTCCAATACTCCATACTTGTGCCCACACAATTATTAGACTACTAGAGCCTAATTGTGATTTGCACAGCAGATCACCAGAACCAGAAAGATGGTAGGAGAGAAGGGAATTGCCAGAAAACTCAATGGCGGGGCAAGTTGCAATTGAGGAGGCACACCCTATTTATAGTGGTTTATGGAGGCCACTAATTAGGAAACGTGTGCACTCCTTCTTGCCCTCCAAGACAGGAATTAATTGTCCCTCAATTAATTCCCTAATTATGCTGATTTGTTCCTCTTTTAACAAATCCATAATTATTGCTAAATATTCCCAAATCTGCATCTTATGCTGATTTTATTCTTATTTGATTAGGCTACTTATTTCCTAATCAAATAGTCCGGCCCATCAAGGGCGGACTTGGACCCAAAGTCCAACATTTTTCTTAGAGAAAATGTTTTTATTGAATCCTTTATTATTTGAACATGTTTATGGCGTCTTTCTTGCCTCTCTATCATATTCCAGATTTGTTTTTTCTTCCGGAATGAATATGCAAAGAGAGCATCATATTATTTTATTTAGTTTCTCTCGTGCTTGTGATTAAATATGGCAACGTATGTGTTTTTTTTTCCCTTATGATAATAGTTTGCAAATAGTGAATATTCACTTGATTCAGCATCCGAATGGCATATATATATTGATATAAGTTCTTGACGCTGGAACGAAAGTTTGTTTTTCCACTGCATGAATTACATGCCTATCCCTGGTTTCATCAAACTATATTTATCAAAGTAGTATATGCGAGTGCTTTTTATGTGTGTTTGAAACTGTCAATCAACATATATATTTAACTCCAGATGCCTCTGTCAACGTTTTTGCCATTCTCTTATATATTCATCTGCTATATATATATATTGTTTAAACATTGGAAAATATATAGCATATAACAGATTAGAAATCCTAGAACCAGAACCGTAAATATATGACCCAAACGGCATCGACAGATTTTTAATTTTGGAATTGGGTTCTGAGAAAATTGTGTTTTTCGACCCTGCAATTAGTCAAAAAGTGTAGAGCAAATAATATATGTTTGCGTCTGGAACATAAACAAGAAACTATGAATTCATCGAACACGGTAACAGGAAATGAGGAAGTTGTCTACTTGAGATTGGGTCACTGTTAAAAAAAAAATCATTTTTTTAGGCCATTAAATTAATCTCATTGTGTAGATCTCAGAGAAACTAAGAGATAGACACCAAGAACACCAAAAACCGATGTGGGAAACGTCGGTTATGAAAGGAATAGATATTGGGTTTGACGGATCCGACCCGATGAAAAGAAAAAAAAATTGGGTCATCATGACCGGCACGTTTGCCAAGGCAGGCGCCACAATTGGCCAGTTGTGGCGCCTGGTGGACCAGGCGCCACAGTTGGTCCTACCCAATTGTGGCGCCTGCCACAATTGGCCCCCCCAGCTGTGGCGCTTGGTCCACCAAGCGCCACAGTAGGTCCACAAAATTAAAAAAAAATTAAATAGAAAAAAAAGGGGGCAGCTGTGGCACTTCTTTAAAGAAGTGCCACAATTTGCTGTATTTGAATTTTCAACTCTCCCGCTAATCAAATTTCCCTCCTTTAACTTTACTTTTTATCTTTTCCCTCCCTTTTTCCTTTTTATTCCCTCTTCATCAGCTCACGTTGACGCCCTCCCTCTGTAAAAGATATCACTTTCTCTTGCACAACAAAAACACACACTCGTCTTCTTCATTAAATTCTCTTATCCCCTTTTCCATTTTTGTTTCGTCCGTCCCCACTTTTGTTCCTAGTTGTTCACTTTTCTTCATACTCTCTCTGTCTCTCTTCCTCTTTTGAACCCCAATCCAGTTGATCTCTACTCCACTCCACAGCTCACATTTGCTCATCCTCGTCACTCACGCTAGCGTCACCAACGTAAGAAGAAGATTGTTTCATTCTAGCTTGCTTTGTTTAAATTTTTTTTAGTACAGTTAAGATAAACAGTAATATAATGTTTGCCTTTTTGCTTTGTTTAAATTTTTTGGCCGACAAGCTTGCATTTTTTAGTAATATTTTAATTTACTTAATTAGTTGTTGATGTACTGTGTTCACATATCAAGTTCTTGTATTGTAATATTTTTTATGTTAGCTTTGGAGAATATTAATGTAAGAACATTATTGTTGGGGAAATGACAATAAATATATTGTTGTGTAAGAACATTATTGTTGGGGAACTTGAATTTTTAAATGTGAAAATTATATATATATATATATAATAGGTTGAAATATAAAATAGAAAGATTGACAATCTGAGAGATGATAAACATGAAAGCAACTCATTTTATATAAAGATTTACAATCAGGAAGCATAAAAAAGGGCCACAGGAAAGAAAAGAAAAATAAAAAGAAAAAGCAAAAAAAAAAAAACGGACCCTCCTGTGGCGCTTGTTAGAGGAAGTGCCACAGGATGGGGGGTCTCCTGTGGCGCTTGGTGGACCAAGCGCCACAGTAGGGATCCTACTGTGGCGCTTGGTCCACCAAGCGCCACAGGAGACCCCCCATCCTGTGGCACTTCCTCTAACAAGCGCCACAGGAGGGTATTTTTTTAAAAAAAAAAATTTAAATGTTGTGGCGCTTCCAAGCGCCACAGCTTTTTTTAGTGACGTCCAAATATGTCGCACTTCTCTAGCGCCACAATTAATACAATTAT
Organism: Inga laurina; assembly: GCA_963855925.1. NCBI lineage: Eukaryota > Viridiplantae > Streptophyta > Magnoliopsida > Fabales > Fabaceae > Inga > Inga laurina. The sequence continues at coordinate 62,134,766 of OY979702.1, read as the reverse complement.
AAGCGCCACAGCTTTAGTTTTTTGTAGTAGTGTTTGGATATATTTTAAATGTCTTTCAATGTTATAATAGTGATTTTTTATGTGCTTAAAAATCCTGAAAATATTTATAGTGTTTTGTCTTATTTATATTTGAGATAGATATGATTTAAAAGTGTTTTTAGAAGCACTAAATCAAAATATTTTAGTCTTTTGAAAAACATACATCTAAACTTGAACTTGAGGGCTTTAAAAAAAATTAATTAAACAAGTTTTTTTAGTTAAAGCCATTGAATGTTGTTTCAAACATAAATTACTTAAAGAAATATGAGCCACTGAGTAACAGATGATATAGGGATTTTTTCGATTGGAATATGAAATTGAGTGACAATCTAGAAGGAGAATATCTTGATAGAAGATCAAGATGAAAGAATTCAGAGTAAGGTTATAATTGATCCTGAAATGGAATAAGGGGAGTAACTGGAAGAAAACTGAGAAAATCATGCCTAAGAAGGACTTGAATTTCCTGAATCTTAAAAAAAAAAATCAATGTCAAAATTCGAATCCAGAGCAACCTGAAAGGAGGTAAAAGTGAAGGATCCAATACTGAGGAAGAAGTGTCAGATTAAAGTGAAAGAAAATCTCAAATGGAGAGATTTCTTAATGTCCATACTCTGGATCATGGTGGAGTTCAGGAAAATATTACTCATTGGGTAAAGAGTAAAGGCCCATCTTAAGTGAAGAATAAAGTCTTAAGCCTAGGCCAAATTCCCAATACCTGAAACTATAGAGTTTTAAGAAGAAATACAAAATGTCTCTATTATGAAACAAATATAGTTTGAATAAGATATATGGGATATTTCTTTTAGAAAATTTGAAAGATTGTTGAAATAATAGGAGACACAAGATTCTTGCAACTTTAAAAAAAAATAAAGCTACTGAGAACCTATTAGACTTGGTTTGAGAATCATGTAGACTTAACCCTTTAGAGGAAGTATTTTTGGCTGGAAATTAAAATGTGCATAAATGAATTCCATAGAGAACTTAGAAAAACTATTAATACTCTTCATAAGTGGGAGCTCTTGGAAATGAGTCTTTCAAGAGCGTTATATGCTCTATCTAAGTGGGAGCTCTTAGAGAATGAGTCTTTTAAGAGTAATAATTGAGCATGTTATTTAAGGTACTTGTTTGAAATTCTTGATAAACAATAATGATATAGTTGGAATCTATGTGATGGGAGGTACAAACGTATTCTCCTGATCATAGACCCAATGACGTTGTTATTTTTCTAGTCAAAGAATAATACAAGTATATGACATTGTATACTTCAATGTGTTATATTATTGATAAGTTCTTAGTTTAAATAAATTATGAATAATCCTATGTGTAGGATAATTTGAATGGCTAAGCCAAGAGAGGCTACCAAGAACATAATTTGTAAACTAAATGGGGACAATCAAAATATCTAGTATTTATAAAAATAATTTGTTGTCAAGTCATTGACAAATAGTCATGGTAATACTGAAGTTGAGATGTCAGCTTAGTAAAGAAAAGGTTACGAGACCTATATGGCTTGACAAGGGAAACAAAATAGTGTGAATTGCTCTATAAAATTGTATAGTTGTGATTCAATCTTTCTTTCAATTATCTTTGGTTGGTAAATTCTTTGTGTAAAATTGCATTTCCATTTCTTCTAATTTAAGTATTGACTTAAATACGTGTCTTACTAACCAAAGACATAGAATTTGGTTCTAGAAATAGTATAATAAAAAAATTTTCAGTAAGATACTAGAACTGAGTTTACATTGCAATTATTCTATCTCGTTACATGTGGTCCTATAAGTTTGAGGGTAAGACACAGAGTTGGGTAAATTATTACCTTTGATCTCATGTTATCACTTGATTTCACACAAGTCTGAAGATTGTTACTTTAGACAATATGTGAATGAAGTTCGAGAATCAATTGGATAGGAATTTTAAAGGTCCCATGAACTGATCAAAGGAGTGAGAATCTATTTGACCAATTTCAATTAGCTCTGAAAAAAAAGGGATAAATAAATAGATAACTATCCGAGGAATTCCATCACCAAAAAAAGGAGTTTATAAAGGCATAATGGAATACTATTAGATATGATTAAACATATTATGGCTTATGCTAACCCACCAAATGTGAGTGGGAGAGTATTATCTAGTCCACTTTTGGTGGATTAGTACACATGCACACACATACTTGGTTTCATCAAGTTATGTGGACTTGGGTTTAACCATGTACCCTCTAAAGGAGCCACTGCCATACCTTATAAATGTTGGATTAAATAAAAGTTAAATATGAGTTTTCATAGACCATAAGGGTCGGTTGCAAATTCCCATAATGGTTGTAAGTGGGGGCTCATAAGGGTTATTTCTTTAAGAGTGAAATGATGATAGAGTTATGACCAAAAAGAATTGAAAGGTACCACATTTGTTATGAATTAGTTTTCAATTAAGGGTGAAACTAATCACATTGCATTTGTTTTGCAAGACGCAAGGACAAGGCGGTATAGAATATGTCAATAATCCTCAATTGTTTTTTAGAGTGGGAGCTTAGAATGGTCAATAAAGAGACCAAACAAAATAAATATGACATGCAAAAAGCTTATGAGTAAAGGAATAACTGAGAAACATGTTCATGGTTATTCTAAAGGAGGATAATGAGTCACATTATGTACAAGAGGCCATGTCAAGGGAGAATAGAAGAAAGCAATGAAAAGGGAAGTGGTTTCTTTAAGAAAGAATCAAGTTGAGAATCAGATTGATCCACTGCCAAGTCAAAAAGGCTATTGAGAACTAGTGAGTTCTATAGGTTTAGGAGAAAAGTGAGTAAATCAATTGACATGCACAAGACTTGTTGTTACAGAGAGGTATGCATAACAGTAAGGCATTTTTGCTCACTTGTTGCGCATTTAAATTAGTTTTAATATGGCAATAGTTAACTATTTGAATTTAAATTACATCATGTGGATGTAAAACATACACTTTGAGTGATGATTTGGATGAAGAGATCTATATGCATTGGCTATTAGATTTCATTAAAAGTAGTATTTGAAGTTTCACATAATAGTGATTTCATGTGATTTTACAGAAGTCCCTTTATGGATTAATGCAATCATCTAGATAATGATGTTTAATGCTTTGAAAGAGCGGTAACCCAATGTGTTTTTCAAATGGTTGAAAAGAACCATTAGTAAATAATTTGTGATGTTATTCCTTTAAATGGATGATATACTATTGGTCATACATAGTTTGAATTTGGTGGTGCCTATTAAAAAATGGTGCTGGTTCATGGGTAAAGCAATTGGATTTAAGATCCAAAGAAATAGCTTAAGAAAACTTCTCTCTTTTACAAGAGAATTACATTAAGAAGATTCTTAAGCGATTCAAAATAAGTGAATGCAATCCCATGGATACCCCAATGACTTTAAGAGTAAGTCTGAGTCTTGACAAATTTCCCTAATTGAGCCAACCAAGAAGATAATGGAAAAGAATATCTATATGATATTGTTAGTAGTATGATGTATGCAATGATAAATACAAGATCAGATATATGCGCATGGTAGGACTTGTAATTAGATACTAGTCCAACTATCGTGAGAGAAATTAGATGGCTTCATAGAAGGGTCATGAGATACTTGTATAGTACATTGATTATGTACGTTCAAAGTATGTGTTGTGATAGTACAAGAGGCTTTATGGCTGGTAATGTTCATAGAACATGTGAGATTTGAAAGTGAGAATTCAAATCTAATGTCGAAGTATTGTGACTACACGTAGCCACTTCTTAAACAAAAGACCCTAAGCATAATAGATATATTAAATGCAAAGGTATAGCTATATGAGAGATACTATAGCATATAAATTTATTGTTGAACAATGTATTCATATGCAAAGTCCCCCAACTAAGCCTAATAACCAAGGACATGTATGAGAAACATATTAAGTCCTTTGGCATACATATAGTATGGAGTAATGATACTTCATTTTGGCTTTTAATGTGTGTGAAAGTATACAATGTCTAGTATGTCGTACAGGTTGGTGAGGTAATCTTTCTCACACAAGCGACCACCTTTGACATTCAGGAGGAGTGTGCAAAGATGAGACAATTGTGTTCACCAGTAAAGTAGCAAGAGTGCTAATATAGTAGAGAAGAAACACAAACTATGTCTCCTCGACTTAAGTGCAGTAAGTCGAGATGAGATCCTTAATTGTAAAAATATGGATCGAATTATGGAAACCCACGTCCGTGATACCTGTTGCCAGACAACAAATTCTTCAAAATTGACGTCATGTAATATGAGTAGAGTTGAGGAATTTGGGTTTAGATACTGGAAGTGTCTAGACTTAAGTCTGTACGGTGTTAATAATAAAATCAAACGACATACGCTCTTAAAGTATAAGAGTAACACCGTAGCATGTGATTCATACCATATGTGCTAAAGAATCGCAAATAGGAAGCAAATGAATAGATCCCTGCTTCATTGCTGTGTGAGTCCTAGAAAGGTTAACCCTTCATCGATGTCATTTGACTTTGACATTATCATGGAAATATGTTTTAATGTCTGCTACTTTAGCATTTTGTCCTATGATCATGATTGATGCGATCTAAAGGCATTATGTTAGGCAAGCGGTTGATACATATCAAAGTGATATATGGGCGAAAGAAAGATTATTACCTAAAATATACACACCTATGCTGGTGTCTAAGATCGGTCCCTTATGATATTATTTTGTAGTTTTATAAGTGTAGACACTATGCATATGAGACAGGCAATCTGAGTTTTATACTGACTCAAGAGGGATTAGATTGGCCATGAGTAAATTGTATATTGGTAAATCTAGGACATTCGGGCATTATATCAATATTGAGCTGCACTACAGGGTTGTCTTGTGCTGATCTCTATAAAAAAAGGGATTTCTAATACAAAGCACCCAAATGGAGACGTCATGCCCACACGGTCACCGCAAAACACCTAGTATGAAAGAAGTAAGAGAAAGAGACTTGACCTATAACATCTAATCCACCAAGTGTGAGTGGGAGATGTTGGATTATACTAATCCACCCTTGGTGGATTAGGGCACAAGCCCAATTCAAAAGGGCTTCATGGAGAGACACGTGTTGTAAAGAGTGATACCATTTATGGTTTAAAGATTACATCTATTTCTATGTAACCATATGTTTAAAGATTACATCTATTCCTATGTGACCGTACGTTTAAGGGTTGCATCTATTCTTATGTAACCGTATGTACACTATATATATAATGTATGGTATTAAGGAAGAAGGCTGATGATGATATAATACACAATTCTCCCTCTAAAAGATTTTCTTATTAGAATGTTATTTTCTCTTCTTCTCTTTGGTGTATTTGCTGTGTAGCGTAATCGGGGTCCGCATTGGTGCTCCGGTTTCGTGTGGGTACTTCAGCGAGTCAGTAGGATTCCAGGTACGCCCGAAATTCTTATATCTCCAACACCATCTCCTTCTGGGATCGACTGCTCACCATCTCCTGTAATGAATGATTATATCCATAAATGGAGGGAAGATTCTACTCATTAGATCCAGATATTAGTAATAAAAATCAAAGTAATCATTAGAAAAGAAAAAATTGACATTTTACTGGCCAATCTTAGTCAAAACGCATATCAAACTTCCTACAAGCTGCTGTTTCTTTGAAAAGAATATATACAGATAATATATAGAAGTACTGCATAAAACTAGTTTGATTTTCATTTTTGGGACAATTTACTGGTCAATCTTAATGCACCAAAATCAACCAACACACTTGTTCAGTTACTAATCATTTAGTTCCCAATAGTTCAATTGTTGATTCATCTTCCTCAACAACGTAGAATATTAATTCTGTGTGAAACACTTAATGAGTACTGACTGATCAGCAAAGACTCCCAGTGCTACTTCTAGATGTTCACAACCCAGGGATCTCATTCTAAATCTGAGAAAACAGTCTTGGAAGCGCAGAGTTTTTTTGTTTGCTAAGATTCCATGGTGGCTGCTATCATATGGCATAAAAGAGCTGATCAATGACCTCTCTTTGGGTTATTCCTATTTTTATAATGAACACATAACATGCAACAATTGAAAAAGGAAAAAGTTAGCTTGCTATTCTTACCAATGAATGCTTGCACAAGATCAAGGAAATAAGGTATCATTAAGAGCTAACAAAGAAAATTCACCACAAAAGTGCATGGAAGAAGGGTAGATGGAGAAAAGGAGAAATTCAACAGATGCCATCACATCCAACTCCTATGAAGATGATATGTGAACGTAACAAAGAGTTATAAGTTAGTTAGAGTTAGTTACAGTGAGTCGACGGTAAATAGCCGTTAGAATTAGTTAGAGTTCCGTTGCCATTAATTAGAGGCAGAGTTATAAGCCTATAAATAGAGATAATCAGTGTAATTCCAGCGTGTGATGTCTGTTATGATTAGCCTAATGGATTGAATCCTATTTTCTTCCTCTCGTCTCTCCCCTGTCTCTCTTCTCAATCTTCTTCAAACCCTCTGTTTGACTGTTTCGTCTTCTCTATTCTCTCTTTCCCTTTCTTCTATTTTTACACAGAATTATGATTCTGTAACAGAAGATGATAGAAAAGTTTTTGTTGCTAACAAAAAAAGTTTTCTGTCCAAGACCAACTCATATAGACAAATATTTGAATTTCCTTCTTTTGCAAAGTGAAATGTATTTTTTCAAATTTTTTTATAAAATAAAATATTTAGAGCAATATGATGAGCCCAATAGTCCATTGGGCCGTTTATAAGACAGGTCCGGCAAGGAGAATCAAAGCAAGGGAAACAAGGAGAGGGCTGACAGAACAGTAACCCCATCATTTAGGATTACATGGAACCAACAAGGCAAGCAATTGGCATGATTGGCTAAGGGACTTGACCACTCGAAAGTCATGGAAGTGGTTACCAACTTTGCTATTTTTCTTACAGTTTCTGCCCACTTTAGCTACTGTTAATACAGTAGGAGGGATTAGAATTTCGCTGTCATTTTCAGCTTCCACCATTCACCAAAGGGGATTGTAACTAATTTCCTATTATTTCCAGCATAATGCAAGTCTCCATCATAATAAAATAAATCAGAACATGCTTAAAAAATGCCATTCCCCAATGAACCTTCAAAATTGTTTTCAAATTTGGAGCCTCAAACATTGAATTGGAGAGATTCGAGCATGATACACACAATAAACTGCAACCTAAAGGTCATGAAAAATGAAATTTAGGCATAGAATTTAGATGGGTGAGGGAGAGAGGGAGAGGAAACAGATATAGAGATGTCATTGTGCTCTATCAATAAACTACATGATACCATACAATTGTGCTCTATCAAAAACCAAATCTAAATAAACACAATTGCATATAATTTTTTGTTATTTTATATTTTTATTCTTAAGATCTATTAATTATTATTATTAATTTTCAAAATAATTTCATATGATAGAAGAGTCATTTGATAGAAAATTATCAATAATAATACAAAATACAAAACTAAAAAATAAAAATATATAACCAAGTTGTTAGTTTTACCAAAACTAATAGTAAAACAATTACATAAAAAAATACATAAAGATCAGATTTTTAATAATTTTCAATATAGAACATTCCTATATTTGTTCTCTCAATCATGTTTGAAGTTTTAACTGCTTGTTCAATTATGGAGTTTCAAATTTTTTTTTTGAACTATGAATTAATTGTGTTTAGCATCTTTCCCAAACAAGATAATAAAACAGAGCTGCATAAATTATAATGCATAACAGCTAAACAAGTTGGGAGCAACAATAGAAAGAAAGAAGTCTAAAAGCCACTTAAATTGTACTAAAATCATATTTAAATTCAAAAGGAAACAAAGGCGCCAAAGGATACAATTATATTTAAGAGTCTCATATTAGATACGGAAATAGAAAGTTTACACTAAAATAATATAATTGGCAGTTTGTATAAGTTAGGAAAGGTGAACTTTCAGAGATTTTAACCCCCATAAATGTTGAGTGGTAGAAGCACCCAGCAATAGATCTTATTATAACTAATTTACATTAGTGATAGGTCCTTGTGTTCCACTATCTGCGGTGTAACATAGCTACTTCTGTATAGCTCAGCTACACTAGCCTGTCTGTCTCAATTCTATAGGTAGTGAAGGCCAAAATCAAATGAGCTGGCTGTGATATTGCTTAAAGATAAAGAAGACCTATCTTTGGATAAAATTGTTTCAGTCCTAAGGAGGCATCCACATCCCATCTACCTTCCAGGACTTATTTTATTTACAAACTCTCACCTTTCTTCCTCATTATCTTGTCATACACAGGCCCTAGGAAGAACCGAATTTCAAAAGTAGCATTTGCTAAGAGTTCTGAATTTGTATTTATAAGTTTTTTGTAATATGCTACCATGATGTGCATGTTTTGAATTTTATGCACCTAAAAAATTTTCAACTTCCCCATAATTCAATCTAAGTATTCTAAACCCATATTTTCAACCAAAGATGCCATATTGTATGGAACTTGGAATCTAAGATAGCAGGATGAACATAACAGTGTACCAGAAGGCTTCTAACTTGGAAGAGCTTCTAAGAAATTGACGTTGTTCTAACTTAAGTTCATGAAATCTGTTGATTATTAAATGACGGGAAGCATTCTTGAAGTTCATTGTTATCAATGGAGTGTGAAACCCAATAGGGGAAAGCACATCCATGACAGATGGCATAGTAAGACCCATATTGAGGTATGGAAGCCTTTTCAAGCCTTTTAATTCCTCGTCAAGAAAGGTGCGAACTCCCCAACAATTTAAAGCATTACACAAATTTCCTGTAAAACCATGACCAGTAACTCCATCTCTAAACTTGATGAAGACATCACAAGCCCATTGGTAACTGATGGAGGAAGAAGTTTTTGCTATCTCAGTCATGATGGCTTCCTACAGGTAGAAATGAAGAAATCGACGCTAATTTAACCCAAAAAAAATTTATAGAGTGTGATGATACGATAGCGAAGATATGGAAGTCTTGTAGATCTGAATGAGTTGATTACTTATCAGGAAATCTGAAGTTGCTGATTACGAAGTAGTTGTGGGGCATATAGAAAAGAAATGACAGCTAATAAAAAGAAAGATGGAGGCTTCAGCTTATTACATACCAACAAAACTGAAATTGACGATGACGAAGTAGCTGTGGGGCACACACAATAACAACCACATACTGTCTGTGTTCGAAGGGACAATCAGGAATCTTGAATCAGATAATCCAAAAAGACCCAAAAAAAAAACAAAAACAAAAAGCATTGAGTTTATCACAATGGGTTGACTAATAAACTAGTCTCTAACAAGAGAGTACTTGATAAATCATAGTGATAGTTATATATTTGATCGAATAATCATCTAAGATTTTAATGATAATTTTGAGTTTAATTAGGCATTTTAAATAAAGAGTAATAATGTCACGAAAGCGTAAAATTGAATTGTATAAATAATTTTGAGTGAATAATTAAAACAATAATATAGTCTTATTTTTCGTGCATTTGTTTTAAATAATTAGAATATTGAAATAATCAATAACGAGTTTGTCATCAATTTAAAACACTAGGCTGGTCCGTTACCGACCACTCGTTCAATCACCACCGGAACAGATCGAGATCAACAACCAGAAGCTGGAAATGAGTCTCCTTTAGCAGCGTCACCGTCGAAATTGCAGAGAATAACAGCTACTGAGTGAACACCGGACAACTTCGGCACCTGGGTAACCACAGTCGTCATAAAATCTGGGACGATTGCGGCGACTGTGAAAGCACCGTCGTCGGACAGTGGCAACGGTCAAAACAATTTTGAACTTCTCTCTCTACACTTTTCTCACTAAACGATCCTATTTTTAATCTTTACAACATTTGCATATAATTGAACACGGTGAAGGAATAGTTGCACCTATTGAAAGTCAATACTTCTGCCAAGTACAAGAATCCTTAGTCATCTGAGCTATAAATTTTGTAACGAGAGACTTCTCATCAAATTTCTCAAAAGTTTATTGACCCTTTTTTATCAGAATTTGGAACCCTAGAGCAAAAATGTTCTACTTTTTACAAGAAACTCTCGTTCATTTTCTCAAATTCTTAAGTGTTGAGAGAGTTTTTATTTATGTCTAAAAATATATATACTATTTACGGTACATAATATAAACCGCTTTTAGAAGAGTTTTTTTTTTTGTCTATAATATAAGTCACTTACGGAATAATTAATACATGTTTAACAATTTTATCCCTATAATTTATACTGAAATGTGACTTATTTAATTTAATTTTTCTTTTCCAAAAAACCTCATTTGATAGAGGTTAATTTGAAAAAAAAAATTTAAAGTAGATTTAACGATTAAAAAAATAAAAACTTATGAGTTACATGTCAATTTTTAGTTCTCATCAGTTGGTTGTAAATAACTTATGTATATGTGATTTGAAAAAATAGAAGAGAGAATCATTTTTTTGTCCATAAAAAGAAAGAAATCAGTTAAATTGTCAAGTTTTTTTTAGGATAAATAAGGGTAAATTATAGGAGTCCCCATGGGGACCAAGGTGTATCTTTAGTCTCCTTCTTCTTCTTGTTTTTTTTTGGTAAAGTCTCTTTGGTTTTTATTTCAATTGAATGTGAACGTGAGACCACGCATTTTAATTTCAATTATTACCATAGTACGTGCTATTAAAGTCTCATGAATGGGTAGGCTATCGACCTGCGCCTCTCTTGTATGGATACATTTAAAAAATGACCCGTAAGTCCTAAAGATCGAACAAAACAACAAAAAATTCCTTTTGAAAAGTCAAATATCAGAAGAGTTTTTAAGAATTTTTCTATGATTATTTTCCAAAGTCAAATGATAAAGTTACCCTTAGTTCATCAGTCATTTTATAGTTAACAACTTTATCAGTCATTTTCACAACATGTTTTTATACAATGAGTTAATTTTAAGTTTGTCAAGTCCTTACGCTCACAACTATCATTGCATGTTATAACAACTGCTTGAATGATTTTTACACATTTGTTTTGTTGTCTAAATGAAATGACATTTTCCAAAACTCCAAATATGACAACTGCATATGCCTTGTTTAACAATTGATTATGCTTGTGCTTACAATATGTTTAGTATTTTTTACAATATATTTTTCAGGTCACAATGAAACTACCTTTTTAAAAATTGTTCACCATTACAAATTGCTTAGTTTATAACTCGTTAAGCGTGTTTTCACAATATGTTGAGTCATTTTAACAATTTATTTCTCATGTCTAAATGAAACTACCTATTTACACATTAAGTTCAGCACTGAAAATTTCTCAGTTTACAACTGGTTAAGCGTGTTTTTACAACATATTGAGTCATTTTTACAACTTATTTCTCGTGTGTAAATGAAATTACCTTTGTTCACATTTCTAGGTTTAACACTACAAGTTGCTTAATTTACAACTTCTAACGCGTGTTTTTACAATATATTGAGTCATTTTTACAACTTATTTCTCGTGTGTGAATGAAATTACCTTTGTTCACATCGTCAAGTTTAACACTACAAGCGGCTCAATTTACAACTTCTAACGCGTGTTTTTACAATATATTGAGTTATTTTTACAATTTATTTCTCGTGTGTAAATGAAATTACCTTTGTTCACATCTCCAAGTTTAACACTGCAAGTTGCTCAGTTTACAACTTCTAACATGTGTTTTTACAGCTTCTTGAGTCATTTTTACAATTGTTTTTTCACGCTTGGCTGAAATAACAAGTTTCAAAACTCAAACTTTCATAACTGTAAGTTACTTTTTTAACAACTGGTAATGCTTGCTTTTACAACATTATGAGTCATTTTTACAACTGTTTCATGCTTGACTGAAATGACAAGTTACATAATTCCAACTTTCACAACTAAATGAGTTATTCCCATAGGGTCTGTCACAACAGCTGAATTGGTTTTTAACAACTTCTTCTGCCTTGTTTTACAAATGCATGAGTCATATTTACAATAATATGAGTTATATTATATTTCATCTTCTCCACCATTTAAAAACTTTCCCCCACATAAAAAGAAACATAATATATTCTTCCCCAAACTAGTTCCAATCTTTCATGACAATCTGTAACATAAACTTCGTATTAACAATTGCCATAACAATATTAACAACAACAAATGCACATATTAACAACATTTTTTTAATATCATATTAGTACTTTGTAATCAAAGAAACCACAATCACATTCAATCATTCCCCCTTAAAACAAAGTCATCCCTCTGTTATCTTGCCCAAAAACAGAGCTTTCCCTCTATTATATTGCCCAAAAACAGAGTACAGGTTCTTTGTTAACAACAATAACAACCATATTAACAACTACAACTATTGTAATGACCCAATTTGAGATTAAGGGCTAATGACTTCAAAATTTATTGTAATTAGTGTAATTAAACATTTTTGAAGAAATGTGATGTGAGTTTGATGTAAATGTACTTGGTGATAATTTATTAAAGAGGAAACTAGAGGAAAAATAGTAAAATTGGAAATTTACCGACCAATTAGTCAGTTACTAAAAAGGAAACTCATTAGTGATTAAGAATTAATGGTTGAGATTTATTGTCTATGGGTCGGAATCATGTGCTTTGCATCTATGTGAGATCATGGAGGAAGTGAGCAAGATGTTGACAAGTGGCATTTTGTGGACTAAGGGATCATGCCCATTGTCAACCACTCACTTTTTCTCTCACTTCTCTCTCCTAGTCGGTTGAAGCATGGGCCAAAAAATTTTTGCACACACTCATCATCTCCATCGTCTCATCATTTCTCTCTCCTCACTTCTATTTCCGGCGAGCTTGAAGAAGAGAGAAGAAAAGAAAGGTGAGATTTTGATATCCTTGTTGACCTCTAATGCTCTAATGCTAAAGCCAAAACTTTGATTCTCAAACTTCTAAATTTGCTCCAACACCCAAATTACCACCTTTCAAAATTCTGAAATCATCAAGATGAAGCTCTCAATGAAATACACAACATTAGAGAAGATGTCTAGAGCATTAGAGGTCAACAAGGACATCAAAATCTCACCTTTCTTTTCTTCTCTCTTCTTCAAGCTCGCCGGAAATGGAGGTAAGGAGAGAGAAACGATGAGATGATAGAGATGATGAGTGTGTGCAGAATTTTTCTCCCTTGGCCCATGCTTCAACCGACTAGGAGAGAGAAGAGAGAGAAGAAGTGAGTGGTTGACAATGAGCATGATCCCTTGGTCCACAAAATGCCACTTGTCAACATCTTGCTCACTTCCTCTATGATCTCACATAGATGCAAAGCATATGATTCCAACCCATAGATAATAAATCTCAACCATTGATTCTTAATCACTAATGAGTTTCCTCTTTAGTAATTGACCAATTGGTCGGTAAATTTCCAATTTTACTATTTTACCCCTGATTTTCACTATGCTTAATAAAGTATCACCAAGTACATTTACATCAAACTCACATCACATTTCTCCAAAAGTGTTTAATTACACTAATTCCATTAAATTTTGAAGTCATTAGCCCTTAATCTCAAATTAGGTCATTACAACTATACAAACTAACAACACTTTTTTTTTCTTTATATCAACGTTTTCACATCAAACAACCACCATTACAGTCAACTATTCCCACTTCAAATTAAAACACAACACTCCTTTTGTAACCTTCCCCAAAAACAAAACACTATAACATTCACACAACCCAACCATAGTAAAACTCCAACTTTAATGATCAAGATATATCTTTAGCAAAATCTTAGTATTACTTATCTACCTCCTACCACTTAGTCCGCTATTGAGCCCAAGCTCCAACCTTTGACTAATCCCTCAATCTCAATCCAGCCAACGTACACACAGACAAAAAATTAGTTCGTTGTTCTACCTCACTACATCATGACGGAGGCTTGGGCTGTAGAGGAGCGATAGAGGCTTGGGCAGTAGAGGAGCGACGGAGGCTTGGACAGATGCAGAAGCAGCAACGCTAGGACTTGAAGAAGCGACGTACGACCACTCAAAGGAAGACATAGAAGCAGATCTGAATGAAAGGACTTTTCTAATGAAGTTGGCAGCTACAAAATGACTTAGGGGCAACTTTGTCATTTGGCTTCAGGAAATAATCACAAAAAAGCCCCTAGGGACTTTTTTGATCTTTGATTTTTCAATGGGAATTTTTTATTATTTTGTTTGGTCCTTGGAACCTATGTGTCATTTTCCCTTCATTTATTGTTTAGGCTGCATTCATTCAGTAATTTTAAGTATTTTTTAGGTGCATAAATTATTTTGCAGTACATTCAATATTCTAAATTTTTTTTATGTGTCCAACATTCTAAAATATTTTTATAACTTGATAATAGATGCATCAAGAACTATTTTAAAGTGCTAGACGCAATTAAAAAAACAAATTTGGGTGTTGGAGGAAAAAAAAAGGAAAAAAGAAAGAAAGAGAGAAGTGCTTAACAAGCTCAAAGTTAGATTTTCATTTGAAAGAGGGTGGAGAAAACTACTGACACGCCAAGGTACTGCGAAGAGGGCTAATGGAGTCCATGGAAAAGTCCAAGTCTCCCATTCCCCATAAGAAAAGAAACGGTCTATCTGTTTAACAACACACATTGTACTGCAATACTTATTAATAAATAATATTTTAATTTAATATGAATAGACTTAGCTAAGGGATTATCCATTATTTAGTGTTCAAGGAATTATCAATTATTTAGTGTTAGCCTTTTTTAAATAGGGTTGTAACAAGGAAACGATTAAAACAAGAATGATTTTAGCCAAATATTATGAAATACCGACTTATTGTTAATGATTTTTTTTATTTAATTTGGTTCCTTACCTTGAACAGATTGTTGCACCCATATGTTTGTTTATAAGTACAAAAGGATACTAATATAAGAGAGGTGGTTTGATGAGCTTAGATGGCGAGAACATACATGGCATTAAGTCGGGATAAAGAAACAGACATAAGGTGTGTTTGTGATAGCGTTTTGAACAGTCAAAACGCACTTATTACGCAAGCCGAGAAAAAACTCCTCTCACATACTTACCTCGTATACCGTGAATCACGAATTATAAGCACGTTTTGGACAAAAATAAGCTCTTCCAAACGAGCACATAAGGGTGATGGAAGTTCATAATTATTAAGTTTGAAAAAATATTAGAGCAAAGTTGGCTAAAAACCCATGAAAAAATTGTTATATATATATATATATATTGTTTTGGGTGGCACCATGTTGTTTTTACTCTGATTAAAAAAACCTGATCTCATATATGGAACAAGCATATATACTTACAAAACTCCTATTAAGACGAATAACAGTGAAGGCTAGAGGGTAAACATATCCAAGTCTTTTGCTTAAAAAATCACTTATGTACATTTTTTATCTCACAACATCCTGTGTACAAAGCATGCTTCATTATCTGTCAAGAGACTTCAATTGATGAAACATTGCTAAATTTTATCAACTAAGTATCTTGCTTTGCCTTGTGGCTCAATTCGGAGTAATGGCCGCCCATTAGTTGCAGAATCTCACCCCACAAATTTTCAGAGGAATTTGTGGAAGCTCCACAACACAAACTTAAGCTACAAGCAGCCATATACCAATAATCTGACACGATCTCCTCCCTCAACTGATCCCGCTACCATCTTGCATGGCCCACGAAGAATCTGAAATCCAGAACTCTAAGAGGCCCTTCTTGTGGCAATAAGTACACAGCCGGCCTCAAGTACCGGAATCAAAGGTAGCACTTTCTCATTACTTCTTACATGTGCACCAATTATACATTGTGGATTCTTTAAAAAGAGAGATTAGTGATTCATCATGTCAGCAAGAGAAAGCGGATAATAGAAACTTCTAGCTTTAGATAAGTTTAATCAAAGGACAGGCAAAAGCAAGTAGTAGCTTCAGCCAATTTATTTCCCCCAAAATTGATGGCATTACAAAAAATCAATAAAAAAAGGCATTATCTAGCAACTATGGTGCATGTTTCTATGACAGGCACTAAAAACCCAGGTTTAGGAACCCGAACCGAACCGACCGGTTCGGCCTGGAAACCTACGAACGGCTTGTTTAATAGGTCCGGTTCCCGGTCTGGTCCGGGTTTCAATTAAAAAAAATTATATATTTTTTTTAAAATTTCATATTATAAGTCTAAAATCTTCAATTTCTCATCGGTTTGGTCCCGATTTAGCCCTGATCTAACCCATTGACTCTTAACCCAATACCCAACTGATTCAATACCTACTTTGAGTTTTAATACCTTGATAAAAACAAGGAAGTCACTATATCCTTTGAAGTATGGAGAATAACAAGGACATTACCTGATAATGTGGAATGCTCTAGTTAGCTACGGCCTACGGAGCTATCTACTACTTAATAAAAAAAAAATGCAATCATTTTATATTCTAATTTTTGACCACGTATTTTTTTAAGAAACCAAAATCTCCTTAACCAAAAGAAAAGGGGAGAATAACATCTAGGTACAATTAAAATAGGCATATGATAGAATGTCCTCATGAAATGGGATTTTCCCGGCAGTGCAGTAGTGTTGTCTTATAGATTCTTACAACCCAAGGATCTCATTCTAAATCTGAGAAAACTTAGTATTAAAAGCTCAGAGTGTTTCTTTGCCAAGATTCCATGGTGGCTGCTATCATATGGCATAAAAGAGATGATCGATGCATTTCTCTTTGGGTTATTCTTAAACAAAAACACACTAGCTAATACAATTTCATTGAACTCAACCAAGGAAATATTTATATGAAGCATTCAAGTAACAAAAACCCAATCCAATCAGAGTTTCAATCGACAGAGATAATCAAACAAAATCTCAGTTTCAATCAATATAAAAAACATCGTAGAAGTAGTAAATATAAAATATACAATTGAGAAATTGAATTGAACTAGATAACTCCCCTGAGCTCATGCACAAGTCTCCACTGCCAAGAAGCAAGAAAACTAGCTACTTATAGCCGTTAGAGAACCCACGCAATCTGCAATTTGTTGAATACCGAATCTGGGAATGGAGAAAGAAGATGGAAATGGTGGGGTAGATAATAATGGCAGTGAATATGAGTCTGTCAGGTCTGTGGTGAAGATGAAATGGGAATTTTGGGCTGTGAAGTAGAGAGAGAGTGAGGTTGATGGTGGAATGAAAGAAGGAGATGACACTCGGTGGGTCATAATGAAGAACAGAGGAGGCAGCTAGTGGTGTCAGTGGTGTTACAGTGGTGAAGAAATAGGACCGATATGTTGTGAAGAGTGGAGGTTGTCCAACAGTGAGGAAGAGGACCACCGGAAAGTGGAAGATGGCCACCAGAAACTAGGTAACTCGGCCGGAGAACTCAAAGATGGAAATGGTGCTACGAGCTCTTGTGACGCACTCTCTGTCTTCTGAGGTAGTGTTTACTGCTCCTCCTCTGTTCTGGTCTGGTGCGGCGTTGGTGAGAGCGTCGGAAGAAAAGGAAGAAAATGGTATGGTAAGAGGAAAGCTCGGGCCCTGCTCTGGACTAAAAGCTCTTTCTCCCACGGTGAGAAAGAAGAATCCGACAGTGGAATTGGTGGTAAGATTCGGTGGTCTCTATCCCTCCTTCCATTATTCCGATCGTGCCTCAAGCTCTCTAAGACGCGGCTGTGGCTGGCAGTGGTGGTGAATGGTGGAGCACGGAGGTGGTGCGATGGTGAGAGGGTGAAGGTGGAGGAAGGAAGGCCGATTCCCTTCGGCCCCAAGCTCTGGTTGCTCCACGGCGTCTCAAGCTCTCCCTTCTTACTGTTGCAACTCCAACCGGTAGTGTAAGGAAGATAGTAGGCGAAGCTTGCCTTCTCCACGGCGCTCCCCCTTGTGCTCTCCCTGCTCTCTGTTTCAGCGTCTTCCCCTAAATTTCAGGATTCGGCTTTTCTCCTTTGTAAAGGAGGGTTTGTTGTAGCATTTGGATTATTGGATCAGATCTCAACAGTTCAGATTTAATATATTATAATATTATAATATATTAAATCTGAACTGTTGAGATCTGATCCAACGGTCTATATTCTACAAAGAGCCTCTTTTTCTCTTTTATAAAGAAGGAAAGCCGGATCCTAAATTTCAGCCAATAGCAGTGAACACCAAGGTATTAAAACTCGGACCGGGCATTGAACCGGTCGGGGTACTAGGTTAAGGGTCAGTGGGTCAGACCGGGACCAAACCGGAGCTAAACCGGGACCAAACCGGTGAGAAATTGAAAATTTTAGACTTATAGTATGAAATTCTAAAGAAAAAATTAAATTTTTTTTTAAATACCAACCCGGACCGATTTACCAGCCGATTCGCCGGTTCTCGGGCTGGACCAGCCGGTCCGGTCCGGGTTTAATAACCCTGATGAACACATGGTTTCTTTTCTGTGGTTTTGTCTAGGTCCTCATCTTCATAGTGTTGTAATTTTTAGAAATCGTGGGGTCTTTTCTGTAATTTTCCCCAGTATTCAAAGTGTTAATTCTAAAACCCCAAAATCTTCAAATTTTCTGTCAAATCATCTATAATACAAAATACAAAATTAAGTATAAGGTAATATCAAAAGTTTAAGAAATTATTTGTATGAGTAATTAATAAATTTTTGATCATTTTATCTCTAATTACAATTAATTCAGCACAAATGGGCATAACTTAAATTAGTGTTTAATCATGTAATAATATCCTAAAAAATGTATTAAAAATCCTAATTTAATTCTAAAATATCATATAAAAATATGATTCAATCAGAGCAATGAACGAAGAAAAAAAAGGGAAGAAAGGCTCAAAAGTAACCAAGAACAAAAAGTTACCATGAAATAAGAAATCTAAAATTTTTATTTCTTCAACCAGTTGAAAAAAAAAAATCATTCATCACCTTTGAGTTTCTCCAACTAGTTGAAGGAAAAGCCTTAAGAAGTGACAGAATAGCTCCGTCAAACACCATCGACAGAAATAGAGAGAAGAGAGTTTTGTTTGAGCTTGTGAGAAGAGAGGTTTGAACTTAAAAAAAAAAAAAGAAGAAGAAATTGGTACTGAGGAGTTGTGCAGGGTGTAGGTATGACTGCATAGCTCTGAACCTCTTAGAGCATAGGCCTGATAGCGTGTGCGATCACTACCGTGTGATACTTGCCTTACTGTCATTTTTTTAATTAAAAAATTAATAGTTGCCTTGGAAGTTGGAATTATGTGATACAAATATGTTTAGTATACTTTCCCAACACCAATCAATTATGCTTATTTATCAATTATTACTATTTTTTGCCATAATCAATTATTAGTACTAATTATATATTTTTGTTTTAGTTAAATATTTTAAGTATATAAAATTATAGATAACAAGATTTAAAATTTCTTTATATCAAATTTTTAGTTAAAACATCATATATATTATATGTAATTATTTATTATGCATTTATCAGGTTTATACATATATATTACTATATATGCAAATATTTTCTTATTAAATTTTTATTTAATTATTATGTCATTGATTCGACCAAACAACTTAACTGATATAACCGTTTAAATCATGACCCGTTGATCACTCCTGCTTGATATCCGATCTAACTTTTAAAACATTGATTATCACATCACCTTGAATGTTTAGGAATTAGGACATCCAACCCTTCTCTTTCAACTTGATCATCTGTTTGCTTTCTAATGAGTGAGTTATTAAGCCTAAACCGTATGCAATTTTCTGGAACGTCGAGGCCAAAGCTCTTAGTTGAAGATTTGCATTTACATATTTATTTACTGTTGAATCGAACTACAATTTGGGGGGGAGTTCATTTTATGCTCATCACTTGGATGAGCAAAAATATGCTCATCACCCATATTCACCGTTAGATTGATTTTGAAAGGTACAGATTTAATATAACTTAATTTTTATATTTTAAATAAATTTTTATTTTACTATATGCAGAATTAAAAATAAAGATAATTTTATAACTATTACTTCTCATAAAAATACATTTATCATTTAAAAAATCACAAATTAAAAATTTTAAATTTGAACCATTCAAATTAAAATTTGAACGGTTGAGATCTCATCACAGTGATGAGAAATCAGTTACTCATCACTGCGATGAGCATGGAATGTGAACCCACATTTTGGGTAGAAGGCTCATGACATTCAATGCATTAAATTCAATGGTTGGATCAATGATTTGACACCTATAACCCATAAAACAGAGGTTTGAGTACTAGATAACATATTTGGTCTCATTTTGGTAACAACTTTGTGAGTAGGGTTAATATAACTTTTGGTCTCTGAAGTTTGATCCAATTTTAGTTTTGGTCCCTCAAGTTTGAAATCGGTGATTTTGGTCCCTGAAGTTTTACCTAATTTTGGTTTTGGTCCCTCAAATTTAAAAAGGACTTGGTTTTTTTTTTCCGGGTTGGGTCGGGTTTCAAAAACGGGTCGCCAAGTACTTTTCAAACTTGAGGGACTAAAACCAAAATCGAGTGAAACTTTAGGGACCAAAACCACCTATTTCAAACTTGAGGGATGAAAATCAAAATTAGGTGAAACTTCAGAGATCTAAACCACCTATTTCAAACTTGAGGAACCAAAACCAAAATTTGATCAAATTTCAGCGACCAAAAGTTATATTAACCCTTGTAAGTATTTGCGAACTATATTTTCATTATAATTGGTTTTAATTTATATTGTAAATTATATTATGGGTTATTTTGCTAAAACTTGTCTTGTGAGACTCACATTGAGAACAATGATTATATTTTTAGATAAATTATGGGTGATGTGATGGCGTATGTTTTTGTAATATTATGTGGTTAATCTGACATGTACTATCATGTTTGTCTCGAGAACACATTGTAATATGCCAAGAGTTGTATTATGAATTGCTATATTGTAAAGCCTTGGTTCTATGAATTGTGGATTGCGAAGGTGTTGGGATATAATTAGGTGTGTTATTTGTATACCGTGGTGATGCCACCATTCGAAGCCCTTTAGCCGGTTGAGTCATGCCCACTTGTTCTATGAGGACTACGGTATCCCACATGTTCTACGAGGGGATACTCTGTCCCACCAGTTCTATGAGGGATCACACTTCACTTGTTCTATAAGGAACTTTGACACCCCACAATTTCTATGAGGGGGAACCAAAGGTTTGAATGTGTGCAATGTGGTCTTTGGCTGGTCCACACCACACAATCGGTGAGCTTGTTGAACAACCAGTGATATAGGTATAATTTATGTTGAGGGTTTTGTTGGCGAAAATAAAACGATTCGGTTGGATTGATGGGTGAGTTTTGAGTACTATGATTATATGTTTGTGTGATATATCATTTGTTTTTCATAATTATAATTGTAAATATTTGTGTATTCTTTGTTACATAATTGTCCCCACCTAACACTTCACAGGCAAGTGCTAGTGTGTATGGTAAGTAGGACAATTAGTTACTAAGATAGTGATCTCATTCCGTTACGTTAACATTTTTTTTAGGTAAGAACCCTAGAAGAGGGATGTCAGGGAAGGCTCCGAAGGAGTGAAGCTACATCTGCAATGCATGGTACCTCCACCTTTACGAGTTACATGTTGATTTTTGCATATTGCCACTTTTAAAACATTTTGTGTATTTATTTTTATGATTTAATTATTGCAAGTTTATGGGCTATTGGGGAGAATTGGGTAGGGTTAAAGTGCAAATATGTCCCAAAAGCATTTGCAAAATATTAACGTTGCCCAAGAAGGTTTTTTGGTTTCAATGTCGCAAATGTAGCAATATCGCCCCTAAATTAACAACCCAAGTAGTCAAACGTTAGTTGACTCCATTATGCTTATATGACATGCCCATGTGGCATCCACCTCCCTTTTTTTAAAACCCAATTTTCCAAGATATATTTGTATTCCCATCTTCTCTCTTCCCCAACTTCGCCGCCCTTAATAATCACAGCAACATCTAAAAAAATCTGCCATTCAAAAATCACAAAGCAACTTCCAAATATGGGGATAGAACAAAGCAATATTCAAAAATCACGGTAACATCCATAAGTTTAAAACACCATTCTATGAGATCTATCAAAATATGGGAATAGAACAATGAGAAATCCAACAAAAAATACCCATAAGCTACCCACTAAAACAGAGCAACATCCAACCTAGAAGTTATAAATTACAACATAAACATGAATGGCGGCAATACATTCAATGGTACTATTTAAGTTCAAGCAAAATTTGTACCTGTTTCTCCCTCAACAAGGTTCTCCAACTTGGCATTGACCAAACACCGCTCATAAACTCTGCCAACTTTTAGCTCAAATATCACCTAAAGAGGAGGATTTATTTTGGTGAACGACCTAAGGAGGAGGATTTGGTGAAACACAAACAAGCCAAAAAAAAGGGGTGTTGCACAGATAAGGGGTGAGATTGAACAATATTTTACACAACTTTGTACCTGGCGATGTTCCCAATTCCCAGCAGAGGCCCGATCTGATGCATCTGCTATGACTATCCATAGATGGCACTAACATCGAAGGAAAAGAAAACAAAGAAAATAAACCAAAACAAATTAAAGAAATCAGAAGTGATTCTCCCATGGCGAGTTCTTTCTGTGGGCCTTTGGGGCTGGGTAATTGGATTGGGGATTGGGTTATGTGATGCCTGGCTCTTATCGAAGTGATTCTCCCTCCACGCTTGTCAATGCCATCATCATCGGTGGTCACTGGATCAAGATAGGGAAAATGTTGTTTCCTTTTGGGGTGGAGGTGTGGGGTTGGGGGTGAAGAGGGAGGAGGATGGTGGCGGAGTAAATGAAGGAGCAAAGGGTTCAGAGCAGGTAGGAGTAAAGGGAAGGAGGGTGATGCCAACATGTCATAAAAGCAATTTATCTTATGTGGCAGAGCCACCTCAGCATGCTGAGGTCAACTAACATTTGACCGTTTGGCCTATTAATTTAGGGATAATATTGTTATGTTTTGAAACTTCCACAGCAATATTGAGACAAAAAAAACTTTCAAAGCACCATTGAGATTTCGTGAATACTTCCCGAACGGATTTACACCTTAATCCAATTGGGTATTATGATTTCAAGTTCTTTAACATTAATATCTTGATTACTATGAAGTATTAGTTATGAACAATTAAACTTTATAGTGATTTATTTTAATTAAACAATATTGTGATTAATTGATTAATAGTGTAAGGTCATTTTTATAATCATGGTAGCACATTGCATGATTAGTTGAGTTCTTTTTCTACCATCGTTAGTTTTTAAAAGATATTCTTTAAAATAAGTTTAAAAATGGTTAAATTATCAATAGTTTTAGACAGAATGTTATATAAAAATTAATTACATTGAAAAATTGATAAATAAGCATTAACTGCTCTTCAAATGACTTATAGTA
This sequence comes from Inga laurina, assembly GCA_963855925.1. Lineage (NCBI taxonomy): Eukaryota > Viridiplantae > Streptophyta > Magnoliopsida > Fabales > Fabaceae > Inga > Inga laurina. Next base: position 62,111,372 of record OY979702.1, on the reverse strand, counting down.
TGGATTAAGTCATTCTTCTAAAAGTAACTTATATTGTGAATTGGAGGGATCGAGTATACTCCTTCGTGTCCACAATATAAGTCATTTTTAGGATTTTTAAATCAACAATATAAGTCTCTTACAAAATACTAATTAATGCTTATTTGACACTTTGGTCTATGTAATTAATATGTATATGTGACTAATTTATTTTTTCTCTCCTTCTAAAATCTCATTTAATTAATATGGATAAAGCTAAAAAATTTCAATTTAATAAGTTAACTATTATTTCTCAGTTCTTGAATTAGTTGGAAGTAACTTATATTATACATTGGATGAAATATATATATGTATATCGGATTTGAAAAAAATTCATTGTCGAAATTTTCAAGTTTGTCTACAATTTTTTTTTTTTTTTTTTGATAAATCAGTGCAAATTACATAAGTTGATGGGATCATGTTCAATGTGAACGTGAGGCCGGGATTCAATTATAAGAGAAGTAATTTGATGATCTTAAATGGCGACTAGAACATACATGGCATTAGTGGGGATAAGGAAACAGACATAAAGGTGGTGCAAGTTCATAATTATTAAGTCTGAAAAATATTAGAGCTATGTTGCCTAAAACCAACGAAAAATTGTTATATATTCTTTTTTTTTTCTTTTTTTGGGAGAATTACAGTCAAGTCCTAAATAAGAAGGGAAATGAAAAAATGGTCCCTTAAAATCTCAAAATAAAAAAATAATCTCATTAACAACCCCAGGTGGTGCAAGTCGTTGACTACTCTATGAGCGCTTATTAACAACTTTTCGAGACCATTTTTTCATTTTGATATTCCAAAAGATTATTTTTTTTTCATTTCCCTTCTTATTTGGGACGTAGCTGTAATTCTCCTTAGGGATGATACTTTTACTCTGATTAACAGAACTTAATCTTACATGTATAGAACAAGCGCGCTTGCAAACTCCTATAGAGTAAACTTCCCATCCAAATGAACGACATTGAAGGATTGATGATGAAAAGATTAAACTTAGGCGTATTTGCTTATATATATTAATTAGATTGAGTTATCCGGTTACACTTCTCATTTAACTATTATGAATAAACTCTATTCTTGAAAATTTATAATACCCAGTTTCATAAGAAAGAGGCCGGATCCATCCATTATTAAATGTTTGTCTTAATTATTATTTCATAATACTTCCTAATTCTATTTATTTATGTTTTTTATATTTTATTGGTTAATGAATTATATTTGGAAATGATTTGATAATTTTTATATTCCCTAATTTTATTTATTTATAAATTCCTTCATTTGAACAAAATAAAAACTTCCTAAAAAACGGCAATATAAGTGCGGAAATTATATTTCTATTAATGACATTACATCCCCATAAACAACGATGGTTGTATCTTTTCCCACCCCATAATTTTTTGTCAAAATTACAATGATTTTATTTAGAAATATAGTAGTTTATATTTCAGCTCTTGATAATCTTCAAATATTTTCTAACAACAAAGATTCGTAATACATAATTATAGCATTTCAAATTTCTAGACAAAAAATTAGGAGATCATTAAGGACAATTATCAAACTTTTAATGATATTTAATGGATTGTTAAAAATTTGTAGAGACATTTTAGAAATTCATCAAACTTTTAATAATAATTAATGGATTGATAGAAATCTGAAGAGATTTTTTAATACCGTATTTAATGATATTTAATTGATTTTTTAAATATGCAGAAATTGTATTTCCAAAGTGTTTCCAATATCATTAGTCTCTTATTTCCTTTATTTATATGCCACAATCATGAATAATCCCCTTTCATGTCAATAGTGATAGCGAGTAAGTTCCCTTCTATTTTTTTTTTCAAGAGTTATTTTGTTGAGGTCCGACAACATATATCCTTATACCAAGCTCAAGATCGTTCACTCATTTCCTTATTAAATCCTTCGGGCATTGAGTGACAAAAATAGTGGGAAAAAAGATCATTCTGTGAAGATTTCAAGCTCGGATGAAATGGAGAAAGTAAAACCAGTTGATGGAAAAGTGCCGGGGAAGAAGAGGAAGTGAACAATTAGTGGTTTCAAGTAATCTTCTTCGAAACTTGGATTGGTATAGTACTCATCAGTGTTTCAACCTAAAGATGAAGAATATCTCTGTTTAGGTGGCACTAGTTATATGACATTTATCTATTTATCTCTTTTCATGTGCGTATATATGAATAAAAACTTTAGTTAATTTAAATAAATAGTACAGAGAAATCACTATATAGCCTAAAATGAGTTGGTTGCGCTAGCAGATAGCAGAAGCATGCAGGCATGTGGTGAAGAGCATTGGAATGTGGTTGTTGGTGAGAGCGCTAGCAAGAGGGTATACTTATCTAATGGGGTAGGATATATTTACACTAGTTGCAATATTCGCTTAGTTCCCATTTGTGTTAGAATTCCCAATCAGGCTTTTATACAACTGATCATTCAATAGAGAGGGTTTCAGATACAACAAATTCTTTCACATAGCAAGAATAAGTAATACGAAATTGAATTAGCAGGATTGAAGATTAGAGTAGGACGTTATGCAAGATAAGTTTAGAAATATGGAAAGGTTATAGTTGCAAAATATCCTTTTATTTTTAAATTTTATGTAACGTTATAATATAATTTTGTAAGATATTCATAGTTCAATATTTAAATTAAAGGTGAAGATAGGATGAGGAGAAAAGATGAGAAGAGTATCCAAATCTAGATCTAAACCAAGTTCTGAAGCCTTTTTTTTTTTTGTGGGGTGGGGTCCAATTTGATATTTAAGTTGTCCAAGTTGGGATTATGCTTTCCCATTTGATCTTTAGTATAAGATCTATTTTATGAGTTATTTTCAAACTTCAACACCGTATGATGATTATTTTCTTAACATATTTTTATTAGTCATGCCACCTAATTAAATTTTGTTCTTATTTGCCCAATTCAAATAGAAGAAGTGTGGGAAAACACTTCTCGTATAATGCATGGGGAGATATAACTTATTGTAATAAAAAAATTGTGTTAACATTGAAAATTGGTTAATTACCTTGACTAAAAAATGTCATTTAGACCATTAAGTAATGCATGAATCCGGATATTTAACGCGTTAATAGGGTTAACTAGTTGGATCCTTATCTACTTGTAATGTTATTAACATATTAACCTCAAAGCCTAACATTAATTTCCCTCCTTTTTACATAACAGTCATCTGTAGCTTCATTGGCGTGTTACCTAGAACGCATTAACTATATTGTCACAAAAGAAAACGCACTATCTATGTCCTAGGCACCTTATCTTACATTTTCTCATGCTCTTATTGACGCGTGTTAACAAAATTTTGGATTATTATTTTACTTCTTTGATTTTCCCAACACATTAGTCATCCTCCCTTAACGTATCCACTATGCTTCAGAAGATTCAATTTTGCTTCAGAAAGAAACTTAACACAGCGAGTTCCATAGTCGAAAGGATTAACGTTGTTTTCCGAGACTTCAAGTTCGGCTCTGCATAATACTTGAACAACTTGCCTGAACAGAACGGGTTCAACTTGTTATTAACTTGTTCCAAAGTGTGAACTCGTATTGTTTCTTCTAGAGCTCAAATGCACAGGTACAAGAATTGATTTAACAACTAAGGGAACTTTTGGATAGTTAATTGAGAACATAATCTATAATCAAGTCTGGAAAGAACATAAACAAGTGACTGTGCTTAAGCGTACTGACTCGAACTTGACATAACTACTTGTAAAACAGAGCATACAACACACACACTACTTATAGGAATCATATATGTTGCAAAAGTCACAGGACCTCAACCGCAGATTTAGACTTTGCATCCCTTAGTCTTTACCTTTGCAAAATCCCAGAAGCAACATTCTCCCATGTAAAACCATGGTAACTTGCCTTTAGGGTGCCATTAGCAGGCATGCACCATCCACACAATTCTTTTTTTCGCATATTGATTCAAATTTATCCCCTAATATATGTCAAGCATTTTCTTATATACAGTCTGATGAAATCCAGGCATAGAACTCCTCTGTTGTCTTCAAAATTTTCTGGGACTCGTTCAAAATTAGGGGAAGCTACACTTCCTTGCGGTTGAAATTCTGCAATCCAAACGTGAACTAACATTTTAATTTTGTTTAAAATCTTAAATACAGTTTGATGAAAGGGAAAATCCCTAATAAAGCTTTCTGAAAATCCTAAAAGATAAAAAGATATTTCGAATATTCATAATCCTAAATAAATGTTAAACTCAATTTATCTTTTTTAAAAGTGAAAGAAAAGACCAAAGGAAATGTATATTTTTAAAAATATTACCCCCACCGCCTCCTGCCGTCGGAGCTCCGGCATCCCGCAACCATCCCTTGCCAGAGGCTAGCGACCACTCCCTGTCGGAGGTCGGAGCTCCAACGGGTGGCTGATAGCCAGAGCTCTGGTCTGAATATTCAATATCCCGCAAGGGATTAATATTCCCAAAGTGGTGGGGATGGGACTCGAATCCTCATCCCTTGGTTTGCCCAAAAAGTTGGAAGTTGGTGGCCAACGGGCCACCAATGGCTTTCAATATATTAAATACAAATAAATATATATTAACTTTTGATCTTTAACTCAAGCTTTTTCACAAATTTAATCTAACAATAATTATTTGCTGAAGCATATATGAGTTTTGTTTTTACATTGCCAATTGGATCTTATGACCGTTTTAAATAATAAAACCACGCATCAAAGACATCTGACCATACAAAATTCAGCAAAATGATGTTTATATTACTATAACATTATTCAACCGATGAAAACTAATAAATAAATTAAAACTTTGAACTCAAACTTCGAGTCTAACAAAAATACTACTTGGGGATATATTTGTGTGCTTCTCAGACTCTTTGTAAGTTATATAATGCAATTAAATATGAATTATATCACCAATAATAAAGTTTTTAACAAGGAAGTGTTATCATATTCTTCAGTGATAAGAAAATTTTGAAATGAGATTTAATAATAAATATGACAAGAATAGAGCAACTTAAAGAAGTTGATCGATTATAAATTAGAGAAAGGAAAGCTAGGAGATTATTACCATTGTTATCATTATTTGAATTTGTATCAACAACACCATCATCTTCATCATCTGAGATCTCTGTGATTTCATCATCATCTTCATCATCTGAGATCTCTGTGATTTCATCATCATCTGAGATCTCTGTGATTTCATCATCATCTATTGCGTCTGTGATATATCATAGTATATACTAGTATGTTACAAAGGTTGAGGAAGTGACAACAAACTAATTCATATATATGTAATTTGGAGGATAATGCAGTTTCGTAAAAGTCAAATGAGGAAGGGCATAGGCTTACCTTGATGATAAGGATTTGTAAAAGTGATATTTTCCATGTCACAAAGTTCTTTGATTACATACATCCCGATCTCTTTTACACCCCTGGCTACAGAATGTACACGAAACTGTGCATGATTCCACCGATCTTCTAGAAGAAGTCGTTCTGTCTCAAAAGTACGTATAGTATGCTCTTTTAGATAGTACACACCTAAATGGTCATCATCCAACATTAGATGCACGTTATGTAAAGGCATGTAATAATAAGATGCTACTTTCTTATTGATGTACACTGTCGCATTAGCAAATGTATGTTTAACATCCGGCGGTGGTTTAAGAAGAACAGAAAAGCAGAGAGCAGATGGGAAGGAGTGACGAAACCAAAAAGAAATAGAAGCTCCCTTGCTTCTGTGATGAAACCAATTTGGTATGCTTTCACGCGGCACCCAAAAATAGCACATTCCTTCACAATTGTATCTGCCAGGAGCCCCATGTAATTCCTGTGAATCAAAATAAGTGTTGATCAAAATACACTCAATACATAAATATATGTAGTGAATATAATAAGCACTAAAAATCAGAGAGGAATTGATTACCTCACTCAATAGTAAGCTTTTGGACTCTAAACTCAATGACACGCAGTTTAGTGCTTCTAATTCTCTTATGTTTGGTGGAATCCCTTCAACTTCTCTCAGATGCTTGCACTCATTTAACAGAAGTGTCTCCAAAAACTGACATTCTTTTATCCATGCCGGCAAAATTGTGAAATCATTATCCGACAACTCCAAACACGTCAAATTCACAAATCGACTAAGCTCAGTTCTAAGGAGATCATTTGATATGTTGCATCTTCGGAGATTAAACACAACTCTGTTGGGACAATGCTGGGACCAAATTGCCTCTTCTTGGGCTTCCTTCGAATTACGTGATATCATCACCTTCCCACCTCCCAGTACTAAGATATTTTCTATTTTCGGTAATAGAAAAATGATATTCGGGATCTCAATGACTGAATAAAAATCCACTCCAATAGTTACACCTGTAAGCTCAGAAAGATTGCAAATTGACCAAGGCAATTTTTTTATTCCTGTCATCCCCATTAAAGCTAGATCTGTTATTTTCACTTTTCCAAGTATTTCCGGAAAGTGCTTCAGACTTGAGCACCCAATAAGATTGAGATTTCCAAGAGAGGGTAACTTGATGGCACGTGGAAAGGTCTTCAGACGTGCACAATGAAATAGATCCAAGAACTCAAGTTTTGGCAAATACCCAATTGAATCATGGATTCCAATCAAATTCCGACACTCCCTAAGGCTTAATTTCTTCAAACTTTTGAGATTCGATAGATCAGGTATCTCTTTAATATATCCACAACCATCAAGATTCAAAATGCCTAAATTGTGCGAATTCTGCAATAATAATCAAATCCATCTAAAAAGTTTAATTAAAAAAACAAGAAATTATCAAGTACAAGATAGCTGACTAGAAATGCTTATAAGATATATATAGGGATCTTACCTTCATTATTGTTTTCAACGAACTCAAACAACTATACCCAAGGTCGAGCACAACAAGCTTCTCTGGACTAAAATTACGAGGCAAACATGAAGAAGGATACCGTCTCCACTTCATCACTTTTAAGCTCTGAGGAAGATATTTGGGATCTTTTGAAAATTTCACATTCTCAAAAAGGAGAATTTTTAACTCTTTCATATTCTTGAAGGCTTCTCCATCCCAGTTGACTTCTTTGCATTCTCTCCAATTGTTTAGAACTATCATCCTAACTTTATTTGTGCCCTGTCAAGTGAATAATAAAAGAAAGTCGTCATGAAAATATTACAAATTTGAAGCATAACTAATAATAGATAGAAAACTTTTTTCCACAAATTCAAAATAGTGAGATACTTTGGCATATACAATCCCGCAACCAAGTAAATGGACCAAAAATATTTAGTAGGTTCTTCAATTGAGATTTCAACAACAATCTTAATTATTCTAGGTTTTTATATAATGAATTTAAACATTCATTTATTTTGCATATAATTTGAAGTGAAGGTATTTTTTCAGATTATATCTAGCAAAATCAAATTAAATCTAATTGAAAATACAAGCTGTCATCATTTATTACGTAATTGAAAATTGAATTTTACATGTTTTCTTAAAAAATTTGAATTTTTCCTAAAGGATATGCCAACCAAGAGATTGTGAAAATAACAATAAAATTACAATGTAGAAAAGTAAAAATAAATAAATAAATCATCCCAATTAGTGTTTCTTACCGTATTGCCTTTCAAAACATCAACAATATCTTGAACGCACCATAATCTGCTCCGTTCACCTGGATTATGTAGTGATTCTTCGCGAACAATTTTTCTCCCCATATCTTGTATCAAATCATGCATTTCAATACACTTAGAATACTTTCCAATCTTTATAAGGCTTTTATCTTCCAACACTCTAATAGAATAACTTAAATTATTAGAGTCATGAACTACTTCAACCATATATTTGACATATTCCAATTTTTCCCCATTGAAGGCACAAGCAATATCAAGGAATATTTCTTTTTCAACTTCTCCTAGGTCCTCATAGCTCACCCTCAATACTTGTTCAATGCCTTTGTAGAGACTTGATTTATATGTGTTATATCTGTCAAGCGCAGATTCCCATTCATTTATAGGCTTTCCACACAAGTTAGAGCCAATTACTTCAAGGGCAAGTGGAAGACCTTGTGCATAAGTTACTGCATCATTCAAAACATCCTTGTAATGTGGATCTACTTGGCGATTTCTAAAAGCATGCCTGCTTAACAATTCAAAAGATTCTTTTGCATTGAGAGCCTCCATGTTGTATATACTTTCAACCCCATGTGCTACAAGTAACTGTTCATCTCTTGTTGTTATAATGATCCTACTCCCAGCACTGAACCAATCGCAATCGCCAGCTAATTTTTTCAATTGCTCATGTTTGTCAATATTATCGAGAACCAAAAGAATTTTCTTTTCTTTGAATCTCTTTTTTATCACTTGAACTCCTTCATGAACATCTTGTATTTTGATGTCCACTCCCACAATCTTTGAAAGTATTCTCTCTTGAAATCCTTCTAGACCAAATTTCATTGAATATCCTCTGACGTCATGGAGAAAGCACAAACCTTCAAAATTATCAGCAATTGAATTATACAGAGCACGTGCTATTGTTGTTTTACCTAGCCCCCCCATTCCACAAATTCCTATCATGATGACCTTGTCATTTGACCCACTTTGTAATAAAGAGGTTATTGCTTTCACCCGAGGTTCTAACCCAACAGGATAGTCAGAAATATGTAAAAGATCACTATTAATTTTACTAGAGATTTCTTTCACAATCCTTTCAATGAATTGATATTCATAATCTTGCCTGAAAAGTTGCAAGAAAAAATATATTAATTCTACTTAAATTCATCCTAGCAAAGAAATTTAATTTTATTTACTTATAAACTAATTTGAAATTAGGAAAGGAGAAAAATCAAAGCAAAAAACCAAGACGAAAGTTGCCAATTACCTTGGCTTAAAATGGTCGCCAGAAATATTTGCCATTTCATGCAATGCGTGCTTCCAACTTTTTATTTTGTCCTCATCAGCCCTTAGGTTTTTGATATGCATAGATAATGATTGTTCATAATTATCTTTTTGATGTCGCACTTCTGAAGGCTCTACATCATAAAAAATTGGCCAAACCAACCGACCCTTTCTCTTAACGCGCTCATAGATATGAACAAGTTCGTTGAGACAAAATGTGGAGGAAGCATAGTCCTTAGAAAACACGGTAATAGCCATTCTAGAATTTTCAATTGCATCGAGAAGTTTTGGTGTAATTTCATCCCCTCTTCTTAATTCCTCATCATCAAGGAAGGTGCAAACTCCCGCTTTTTTTAAAGCATTATACAGATTTCTTATAAAACCACAACGAGTATCTTCGCCTCTAAAATTGATAAAGACATCATACTTCCATTGGTAACTGATGGAAGAAGAGTCTGGTGCTAACCCTGTCATGATGACTTCTAGTAGAAACAAAGGAACCAATGTTAATTTAACGTACAAAAATTTTGAAGTGTGATGATATATATGGAGATGATGATATGAATGAGCTTATTACATACTAACAAAACTGAAACTGTCGATGACGAAGTAGCTGTGGGGCACACACAATAAAGCAATGGGAACAAACAAAAGGAAATATGAAGACTTCAATTGGCTTCCTTAAACTCAAATCAAAATATAAATATAAGCATTATGTTCGAGTTCCAGATATGTTCGTAAAAGCAATCACAAACCTCAAACCGGATATTAGTTGATGATATTGAAAAAAAAAAAAAAGGAGTATTGAGTTTGACTCAATGAGTTGACTGATAAACTAGTCTCTAACAAACTTGATAAATCATAGTGATAATTATATATTTTATCGTATAATCATCCAAGATTTTAATGATAATTTTGAGTTTAATAGGTATTTTAAATAAAGAGTTCTAATGTCACGAAAGTGTAAAATAGAATTGTATAAATAATTACGAGTGAATAATTATAACAATAATATATTCTTATTTTCCATGTATTTGTTTTTAATAATTAGAATATAGAAATAATCAATAACGAGTTTATATAAAAATTATAAACAACAACTAGTATTATTTTACGTAAATATATACCACATTTTATTTTAGTCAGGAATGGATATGGAAGCTACACTTTTGGGGCCAAAATGGAAAACTACTTGAAAGTAGGAGGCTAAAATTAATTGTAACATTCTTACAAATAAAAATAAACCAATTTTAATACAAATTTTGTAGGATGGGGGGGGGGAGTGATGGCCCCAATCCCTTCTGATGTTAGTATATAAATAAATTTTTATAACCAAGTTAAAGGTTTCAAGCATGCTTTATTTTAGAGTTTGTTTTTTATATACGGTATAAATAGCTTTTCTTTGATAAAAATATAGTGTATAAATAACTTGTTTTATTTTATTTAAAATATAAAAAAAATAATTTGTTTTGTTCATATTCAAATTATTTTAGAATATACTATCTCTTGCATATTAAGAATTAAGAAAATATAAACAATCACTTGATTGATTATGATACATATCACTATTATTTTTAAATTGTTATCTCAATGTAAATTAAAATTTAAAGTAATTTTAATTTAGAATTTATTATCTCGTGCATAAGTACTCCGTGACTGTTGCGAAGTACTCCGTGTGAAGTGGAAAGATTTCAAGTAGTGAGAGCATGCAGAACCATTTTATATGTCTAAAGATTTGATTTTGGATACATAACCTAGTATGACAAGACTTTATTATTGTTGTTGTTATTGTTGTATTGAGAATGATTTATCAACTCCTACTGAACTAACAATTTGTTTTCCCCAATTCTTTCTTAAAAAATTGAGAAAATTAAAGATCCTATTATTATTTCCTCCGTCATCCAAAGATCAAACAAATCATGGAGGAGAACACAAATGAAATATAAATTCAGAACAAGCACAGATGAAAATCACAGATTCGAGCTCACCAGATGTGGACCAAGAAGGGCGAACGTTGTCTCTCGATCTACTGAAGATGGAGATGACGGAGGGAGACGCCGCCGTAAGTGGCTTCGCACGGCCAAGGGATGATGAAGGAGACAATGACGACGTGATAGAGATAGAGATAGAGAGAGAGAGAGAGAGAGGAGGGATAGACTGGCTCATAAAAATGAGTCTCTTTTATATTAAAAAATAACAAATGTGTGTGATACCCCCTTTCTTTTACATTTATTTTAAATTTTCTTGTGAAATTGCATGATAGCGTAACTTGTGAGAAATTTCCAAGAAATGATAAACCAGTAACCACTACCGACAAAAATGAGTCTGGGAAACATTATGACTTCCCAGCTATACGCGTCAGTACTAACACAGGGAGGCTCCACATTCACATGGGTGGGGTTAAAGTGATGGATGGATCACTTTTCCGCAATTGGCTCCGGTACGCTGCCAATCCTTTCTCCCATTTTGAAATAAAATGTTGGGGTTTATTTTTTTTAAATGATGTCTAATATTTTAAAATATTTTTTTAAATGTATCTATTATCTTTAAATATTTTTTTCAGTAACATATAGTATCCTAAAATAATTTTTAGTACTTTTAACTCCTCAAAATATTTTTTCAGTTATACACAGTTTGTTAGCAGACTGATTGTAATTTAACCTTTAATATATTTTTTCAGCTTCAAAAATCACTTTAAAGTATTAGATGCTATTGAAAAAATATTTTAGAGTGGGTGGAAATCAATAGATTATTATCCTAAATTTTGAATGCTCTTTACTACTAAGAAAAATACATTAACGGTAACATTGTAGTCAAACTCCTAAAATACTAGTACAACTGAAAAAATATTTTAAAGGGTTAAAAGCAACAAAAAATATTTTAAAATAATTTTTGAAGCTGAAAAAATACATTGACGATTAAATTGCAATCAGTCAGCTAACAAACTGAGTACAACTGAAAAAATATTTTAAGGGGTTAAAAACACTAAAAATTATTTTAAGATACTATACGTTACTTAAAAAATATTTTAAGATACTAGATACGTCAAAAAAATATTTCAAAATACTAAACACAATTTTAAAAAAAAAATCAACCCAATATATTATTCCAAAACCACACCTAAAAAGTATAATTTTAGGAAAAAAGGATAGGCAGCAGAACGCTGGATCGCCGGACAGCGGATCCAAGCCAAATCCCACTTTTGCCGGTGATACAATTTATCTCCTAAGTTCTGTAACAAAGCTTTAAAATTTAAATCATTTGCATACAATCGTCAATATATAATATTAAATCAAAATCAATAGCCAAGAAAAGATAAGCAGCAACAGTGATAATCACAGGCTGAACAGACACAAGTCTAAAATTTAAGTGCTCGTTTGGAATAATTTATTTTTGAATAATAAGTGTTTGTAAATCGTGATTTACGGTATACGAGATAAATATGTGAGATGAGTTTTATCTCAGCTTACTTAATAAGAACTTATTCTCTAAAATTAAATGATCCCAAACACATTATTATCATATTGATAAAAATAGTGACAAATATGCCGTCCTCTCTTTTCCCTCTTCTTTTTCATCCTGTGGTCTCGTCTTTGGCGTCATTAGTCGTTACTCTGCACGCATTACTATAATGAGGCAAACACTAACGGTTGGTTTGAAATTATTTTGGATATTAAAAGTGTTTATTTATATAAATCGGGATAAATCTTCTCTCATATATTTATCTTATATACTGTAAATCATAATTAAAAAACTATTTTTAAATATTTTATTTGCTATTATAAACACGCACTAAACTAAGCCGTGAGTGAAGGCAGCAATTGGTCGACTCATAAAAATGAATCTCTCTTTGAAACATTTTGACTTCATTGCGTTTTACTTGTAGTACTATATTTTTAATCGAATTTATATAAAAATGACAAGTAACCAACTTAATCGAATTTTTTAATTTTCTCAAATTAATTATTAGGTTATATTTTTAGGACTGTAGGGACTATCAAGTAAATTAAAATTGTGAAACCAGCGTAGTGAATACACATAATCTTTTCTGAGCAAAGAAAAATACACATAATCTTTGTCCCAAAAAAAATACACATAATCAAGTTTTTTAAAATCACCTAATAAATGAAGACATACAAAAGAATCAAATTGATATGGTACATAATTAAAAGAGTTAAGATGCAAATCTATTAAAATGGTGGATAAATGTCACAATTGTTTAGCTTTTTTTTTTTTATTTCCTTTCCGTTTATAATGTAACTATTTAGTGCTTTTTTTGGAATAACTTATTTTTGGACAATAAGTATTTATAAATTGTGATTCACGATATATAAGGTAAATATGTGAGAAAAGTTTTATCTCGACTTACTTAATAAACACTTATATTTAAAAAATAAATATTCCTGAACATACATTTAGTTGATACAAAACGAATGTGTGTTGCCCTCTTTTGGCTTTTCATTTTCAATTTTCTATGTAAAATTACATACTGCAACTTCTGAGAATTTTCAATTTTCCTAGAAATCACAACCATCTTCACTACTTTACACATGGCAGCAGGCTTCTGGCTTCACATGGGAGCGTCAGATGCACTTTTCCTTTTTATCTGTTGAAAATTGAACCTTTTATGTCTTCTTTTTCAATTTTGATTATTAATGAGTATTGGTTTTTACCTCAATAGTCAATGGTTAGGGGGAGTTTGGGATAATTTATTTTTAGGTAATAAATGATTATTATATAAATCTAGATAAAATTTCTCTCACATGCTTATCTCATATATCGTAAATCACGATTTATAAGCACTTATAAGTAAAAAATAATATATCCCAAACGAACACTTAATAGCATTAACTCTTTAATTAACGCCATTAAACTTAAACTAAATTCTTATAAAGCTATGGCAATTGAATATCATAATTTAAAATTATAAGAATGTTGATCAATTTTTTTTGCTCAAAAGGTACTTCTATTAATATTGTAAAAGCATATCTAATACAATAAAGGAAGTCAATCCCAAAATAACAACAGAAAATTAACATGACAAACCAAACAAATCAAGTCTAAAAGCAAATTAAAACTAGTCACCACCCATTCAAGAGGTGGGAATAGAAGTACCAACAACATCTTCACAGGCCTCCTGGGCATCCAAGGTTAGAAGTGACATCAAAGAAGGTGTTGGTTCAAATATCCACCCTATAGGACACACCCCCTTATAAGCATTAGCTGCGAGTAGATCAGCTACACGATTACCTCGTCTTGGGGTAAATGACAGAGAGAACCCAACCTCAAAAGAAAGAATGCATATGATATCCTGAACAATACTTCTGCTCCTCCAGTCAAACAAATCTAGTGCTTTAGAAACAACACAAGTGAGCAAGGGAAGGCAATCTGTTTCAAAAACAGCTTTATTATGTCCCAAGTCCATAGCTAACAGCAATGCTCTTTTTAATGCCAAAGCTTCAATTATGAATGCAGAGATAGATTTCAATTTATCCACATAACCCCATTTGAACTGTCCAAGGTTATCTCGGCATATCACCCCAATAGCAACATCTTCATTACCAAGTTTGAATGCTCCATCACAATTGACTTTCAAGTTACCTGTAGAGGGAGGGATCCAAGTAATGGGGGAATGATTAGTACACCTCAGTGACTCCGTGCCCAAGTTCAATTTATCACAGGTAATCTAGTATTCAAAATTGCTCTTCATAGCCATTTCAATAACAACAGAGGGGTTGGGTTCTTTATGGTTAAAGACCTTCTCATTTCGTTGCTTCCATATGAACCACAAGATCCAACAGATTAAAGAAATATCCTGCTTCTTCAACAACTCTGTGCCAATCATATGTATCCACCAGGCATTAAAATTGGACACATTAGATGCATCAATTCTAGCAGATAGCGTGCAGCCAAACCAAATACACCTGGTTCATGGGTAATGAAAAAATAAGTGCTCAATTGAAAAAAGCCAACCATAATATTATCAAGTTACAACTTACAAGGCTAAATAACATCGCAATCAAAGATGCGTATAATGTGGGGTGAGCTTCTGCTTAACCTTGACTTGAGAAAGGAATACCTTGACTTGAGAAAGGAATAATGGTCCACATGGGGTTAACGGCTCACATGGAGGAAGCGCGAAAAAGACAACAGAGTACCCCAATACATAAATAATTAAATGTTGATTTCACTAAATTGTGTCAGATATATAAAAATTTGTGAGGAATTTTAGTTTCATATTGAATATTGATATTTGATATTTGATATTTGAGGTTTATACAAAATGATTCTAAAATCAGGCATAATGTATAGGAATCGAAACTATCCAATGTATATAAGAGAAGTTATTTGATGAGCTTAAGGGTTTGTTTGGTATAAGGGATGTGGAGGGGAAGGGAGGGAAGGAAAAATTTTTATGAATTGAATTTAAGAAAATTGAAAAAATGGGGTTGCAAAATTTTAATATAGATAATATGTTAGATTAAAAAGTAAGAATACTTAATTAAAAACTTCATACCCCACATTTTTCATTTTTTGAAATTTATCTCAAAAAAATTTTCCCTCTGCCCACTTTCCCTCTCCTCCTCTCATACCAAACAAACCCTAGGTGACGAATGTATTGTGAAGAAGGAGCAAGTTGATGAGCTCTGAGATAAATGTACATAAAGGCTTATGTAAAAAAAAAACAAGAATAATACATATTTAAGAATTAAGGCCACTAATTCAAACCTGGCCTTCGGCTTGGATGCCATCAAGGCATGGTATATATCCACAAAGTTTTTGCATTTTGATTCAGAATTCCAATTAATTTCATGTTGCCTGAATTCTTGCCAGTCCATATTCCATAAAAGCATAACTCTATTTCATCAATTTGGGGTGAGATCAATAAGGTTAAAGCACACATTTTTGCTCAATGCTATTACAACTCCATATCTTATTTAACAATTTTGTCCCTATAATTTATGCTTAATGTAAGTTCTTGTATTTTTTTTCCTCTTCCAAATTAACTCATTTAATATTGGTTAAATTGGAAAAAATCAATTTAAAACAGATTTAACAATAAAAAAACATATCTAATGAGTTACTTGTCACTGATCAATTAGTTGTATATAACTTATATGTATATGAGATTTTTTTTTAAAAAAAAAAAATCAGTTAAACTGTCAAGTTTTTATGCAAAAAGTTTTTTCTTTTTTTTGAGACTTACATTCATGGGACCATTTTTTTTTTCATTTTTTCTCTTATGCAGAACCTAAATGCAGTTCTCCTTTTTTTTTTTTTTTTGAATAAATAAGTGCAAATTGAATGTGAACGTGAGACCAGTATTTCAACTTCAATTATTATCATATTACATTACTTTATCAAAGTCCCATGAATGGGAAGTTTGTCAACCGGTGTGTCTCGTGGTGAGTCTCTTCCGGATGCTTCTCAACAAATTTACCATCCATGCATTTATTTATTTGTTAGTACTTTTAAATTTTCCCTCGGCTTGTAAATATATAAAGTGTAGGTAAATATTTTGTATTGGACCTAAAGACCTCAATCTTTTGTCTTCTTCATTTCATATTTTTCTTACCTTAGTTTCATTTATTAATTTCACAATTTTGTTTACTCTATAATCTATTTAGCTATATATTACATACTAAATGTCAAGGAATCAACTAAAACGATTTTTTTTTTAATTTTCACAAATGAATTATTAGGTTTTATATTTAGGATTAGAGGGACTATCTAAGTAAATTAAACTTTAGAAACAAGGGGAGTTAATACACAACATCAAGTTTTTAAACCACCTAATGAATGAAGACATACAAAAGAATATAATTGATATGGCATGTGCTCTATGCAATTAGTACTTTCAGAATTTCAGTTATTTTTAATTGTTGTGATTTTATATAATTAAAAGAGTTTTGGTGCAAATCTACAGTTTTGAAGTTTAGACACCTGACATTATAAACTTCTTTTTGTGACAAAATAAATATGAAGTTTTTAAAATGATACAAAAAATGTTATTACGGTTAAATCTAATGTTGAACATTTAGCAAACACGCCCATCAATAACCGATCTCTCTTTGATTTTGACAGATAATAAATGTGTGTTGCTCTCTTTTTTCTTTTCTTTTTCAATTTTCTTTGTAAACTTATAGAGGAAACTTCAAAGAATTTTCCAAGAAATAACAAACGAGTAACATTTTGGCATCACTACTTTAAACATAGCAACAGGCTTCACATGGGAGCCTCAGGAAGCAAAAGTCTTGTCCAGTCCCAACATGCACTTTTCCTTTCTTAAGTTGAAAATTGAAATTTTTATGTTTTTTTTTATTTGTTTGCTATTTTTTTTATAATCTCTGTACTTTTAATAAGCATTGATTTTGACCTCTATATTTAACAGCATTAACTATTAATTATCATTGTTAAACTTAAACTAAATGCTTATAAAATTAAGGACCTAAATTCCACATATGAAATTACAAGAAAAAAAATAAAAATTCAATTAAGGGTTAATATAACTTTTGGTTCTTGAAGTTTGATCCAATTTTGGTTTTGGTTCCTTAAGTTTGAAATAGGTGGTTTAGGTCCCTGAAGTTTCACCCAATTTTGATTTTAGTCCTTCAAGTTTGAAATCGGTGATTTTGGTCCCTGAAGTTTCACCCGATTTTGGTTTTGGTCCCTCAAGTTTGAAAAGGATTTTGGGACCCGTTTTTGAAGCCCGACCCGGAAAAAAAACCAAGTCCTTTTCAAACTTGAAGGACCAAAACTAAAATCGGGTGAAACTTCAGGGATCAAAACCACCGATTTCAAACTTGAGGGACTAAAACCAAAATTGGGTGAAACTTCAGGGACCAAAACCATTGATTTTAAACTTGAAGGACCAAAATCAAAATTAGATCAAACTTCAAGGACAAAAAATTATATTAACCCTTCAATTAAATTGTAGATCGGGAAGAACGTACGGCAGGGGCATGCAGCTTCCACGACAACGGCAGCAGTGAATATGAGAATCGAAGACTCGTCAAAATGAATCTCTCTTTCATAACAAATGTGCGTTGCTCTCTTCTTCCTTTTCCCTTTTTCTAATTTTCGTTTTGTAAAATTATATATATAACAGCATAACTTCTGAGAATTTTCTAAGAAATCACAAACCAGTGACCACCGACAAAAGCAAAGTGGTGCCAGCTTCTACTTGACTTTGAGAAAAGGAATAGGAAACACACAAAAAGACAATGTGCAAATAATTAAACATTGGTTTTATTACAAAAGAGGATAAAACAATTGTGTCAACATTAGTTTGCCATTGAATGTTGATTGGTTAAATAACAACGCACCATCGTTAGTAGCTGTGAAGAAGCAGCGCGGAATTGGATGACAACTCTTCACACACAGGCTCTTTCTGCTTATTAATAAATAATATTTCAATTTAATAATAAAAACCATGACCGAGAAATCTTCCATTATTCAATGTTCACCTTTTCTTAGCAGGGACTGCAATAAGGAAATAATTAGACAACAGTGGCTTTAGCCAAATATTATGAAATTCCGACCTATTGTCTATGATTTCTTCTTGGGAGAATTGGCTAAAAGTCCTCATAGAAAAATTAATTAACCATTGGTACATGGAATCTGTAGAAAAGAAATCGATATGTAGAGAATATTAGCCATTGGTACATAGTTGTCATTTCATATAGTTACTTATTTCTATCACAAGACCTCAAAACTTTTACTTTTTTCTAGGTCATATTCTTCAATTAATTTCTCATATGGGGCTTTATCCCCAATTTACCCTTTCTTCTATTTAATCTGTTTTGTTTATCTTAGCTTGAGCAAATTTGTTGATTGTTGCATCCATACGCGTGGAGCAAGAGCGTGCATATTTGAATGCAGATAACCACGAAGAGCTAAAGAACAGGTTTAAACGTACACAAGGATTCTAAAATCCAAACTAATGCTTCAAATCAAAACTGCCCAATATAAAAAGTTATTTCATTAGCTTAAATGGCGACTGCATTATACGAAGGAAGGGCGAGTTGATGAGCTCTGTGGCGGAGAATATACATTGCACTAATATTGCATTACTTCGTAATATTTTATATGTTTGCTTAAATTGAGCTAGTAAAAGACAATTATATCCAATTTTAAAGCTGTTTTAAAGCTTTTTCCCAGGTAAATCTACTTGGCAAAATACCCCAGGGATGTCTCGGAAAAATTCGAAACCTAAAACAGAAAACTTGATCTTATCCCTGAGATGAGGTTATATATAACAAGCATACTCACAAAACTTCTATAGAGTAAGATTCCTATTTAAATGAATAATAGTGAAGGCTAGAGGATAAACATATCCAAGTCTTTTGCTTAAAATACTTATGTACATTTTTTACTTCACAACATCTTGATTACAAAGCATGCTTCATTATCTGTCAAGAGACAAATATCTTGCTTTGGCTTTGGCTTTAGTTCATGAAGCATTGCTAAATTTTAGCAACTAAATATCTTGCTTTGGCTTACGGCTCAATTCAGAGTAATGGCCACCCATTAGTTGTAGAATCTCACCCCACAAATTTTCTGACGAATCTGTGGAAGCTCCACAAAGCAAACTTGAGCTACAAGCAGCCACATACCAATAATCTGACTCAATCTCCTCTCTCAACTGATCCAGTTGCCATCCTGCATAGCCGACGAAGAATCTGAAATCCTGTGGCTTCAATATTCCCTTCTTCACCAACACTGCTGCCTCAACCAAACTGTTTCGAGCTCCAAAGCATAGGCCGGGGATCACCTCTTCAAATCCCGGTAGCTTCAATTTCTCCCCTGTTCTTAGCAAAAACATGCTTGCCTCAAGAGGTCCCCCAAAATGCAAGGGACAGTCAGAGAAAGTGGTTGCTAGATCAAGATTAGTAGGATTTATGTTCTTAATCCTTTTGTGAAGCGGGCGATTGATGATAACTCCAAAAGGCCCTTCTTGTGGGTGCCTAGTTCCAGATCTCAGAAGCAGCACGACACTTCTTTCAAATGTGCGAATACCATCAAGCTTTTCTGTGGCAACAAGTACACAACCAGTCTCAGGTACTGGAATAGGGTGAGCCCACCTTGCGCCAAGTGGTTTGGAACTGTGCAACGTCCCACCTTGATTGTGAGTATCGGATTCTGCTACTTCTTTCTGTAAATTAAGTGAGTGATTTAGGATATAATGGAGCACAATCAAAGGTAGCACTTTTTCATTACTTCTTACATATGCACTAATTATAAATTGTCCATTCTTCATAAAGAGATAATAGAAATTCAACTAGTCAGCAAGATGAGTGTATTATATAGAAAATTCTAGCTTTTGAGAAGTTTAATAAGAGGACAAGCAAAATCAAGTTGTAACCTCAACCAATTCATTGCCCCCAAATTGATGGCATTATGGCAAATCAATAAAAAAGACATCATCTCGCAACTGTCATGCACGTTTCCATGACATGCACGAAGAATGAGGAAACCACTATAACCTTTGAAGCATGGAGACTAACAAGGACATTACCTGAGAATGTATGAATCATGACTTGGAATGCTCTTGTTAGCTCCTAAGCTAGCTATCTACTACTCAAGCAAAAATGCAATCATTTTATATTCTAATTCCTGAGCATACATTTTTAAAAATCCAAAATCTCCTTAACAACAAAAAAAAAGGGGGAGAATGACCTTTAGGTATCATTACAATAGGCTTATGACAAAGTGGTCCCACGAAATGCCCTGACACAAGTAAAGTCCCAAGGGACTTTAATGGAATTAAAATTTACCCAAAAATATATATATATATTAGGAAAGAAATGTAATTATGTCATCAAGATGAGGTTCCTCATTGTGTGCATTCAGATTTCAGACCAGCTAGCTCCAACGCATGTATGAGACTAGAGTATAACAAATGATCTCAAATATAAATACATTTTCAAAACTTAAAAATCAAAATATCCAGTTGAAACAAACATGCAAAAGCTACGAAACAAGAGATGACAGCTAGACATTCTTTCAATGAACTAATATATTACCAGCTCATCTCTGAATAGCTTTGCTCGGAATTCTCTCCAGTCCAATTTAGTACGATCAGATTTCCCAGAATTCACGTCTGATTTGTTGCCGTCAGAGGAATTGTTATCTCCAACACCATCTCCTTCTGGGATAGACTGCTCACCATCTCCTGTAATGAATAATTATATCCATAAATGGAGGGAAGATTCTACTCATTAGATCCAGATATTAGTAATAAAAATCAAAGTAATCATTAGAAAAGAAAAAATTGACAGTTTACTGGCCAATCTTAGTCAAAACGCATATCAAACTTCCTACAAGCTGCTGTTTCTTTGAAAAGAATATATACAGATAATATATAGAAGTACTGCATAAAACTAGTTTGATTTTCATTTTTGGGACAATTTACTGGTCAATCTTAATGCACCAAAATCAACCAACACACTTGTTCAGTTACTAATCATGTAGTTCCCAATAGTTCAATTGTTGATTCATCTTCCTCAACAACGCATAATATTAATTCTGTGTGAAACACTTAATGAGTACTGACTGATCAGCAAAGACTCCCAGTGCTGACTTCTAGATGTTCATGTTAGAAGTCAGGAAGAGGGAAGACTTTCGGTGTGATGGCCTGACATTGTTGAACACCGAAAGTCTCCCATTTCCTTCAATCTCGGCGAATCTCGGCGAGGCTCTGTTTTCACGTTCCCATTGCTTTGCTTTCACATTCTCTATATTTCTATAAATACTCATTGTAATCTATGGATTTGTATCAATGAAATGAATGAGCTCTTAAGCTTATATGGTATCAGAGCCTAACCTAGAGTGCCTGGCGACCAGCGACGGAGAGACACGGCGGGAGACAGAAAAACAGAGGGAGTGACGAAGCTGAGATCTCACTCATTCCAGCGAGTGAGCGCACACCGCCAGCCCAGGAATGACCGCCAGGCGCCGATCGGCGAAACCCAGAAGCACGGCCTCAATCTGAGCCGCGCGTGGCTTCCACGCGCCACAGAGCTCCGGCGCGTGAATCCCACGCGCCGCCGTCCGTACACCGCGCGTGACACCCACGCGCCGCCGTTAAAATGCTCCGATTCACCATTGTTTTTCCAGAAATCAAGCCATAGTGTTTAAGCCATCATTTCTTCCAAAAACACTTATGGATTCTTCCAAATTTCCTCCTCTTTTTGGCTCTTTTCCTACAAATTCAACCATAACCGGAGCCACACCAATGGCGTTCATGTCCGGTACTACTTCTGAAACTCAGGATACATCTTCTCCTTCTCATTCCTCCACAAGCAAAACGGTGACGGCCCCAGAACTTTCCGATAGTCAAATTATGGCTATTAACCATAGGTTTAATGGACGGAATTACCTCCAGTGGTCTCAAACCGTGTTACGATATCTTCGTGGCAAACGAAAAGAGAAGTATATAAATGGAGAAGCATCCCAGCCTGCCCCTGATGACACTCTTTTTGATACATGGTTTGCTGAGAACAATCAAGTTATGAGTTGGTTGTGCAACTCCATGACTGATAACATCAGCGAAGGATATCTCCTTGCAACTACTGCAAAAGAAATTTGGGATGCAGCCAGAAGAACCTATTCCTCTCTTGATAATACTGCAGCCTTGATCCATTTGAAGCGCCAACTTCGTGATCTAAGACAAGGTACTCTATCTGTCACCGATTACTATAATGCGTTGGTCAAACTCTGACAACAACAAGACTTGTTTGAAGTACATCCATGGAAAAATGTGGAAGATGCTCAATTATACAAGAAAATAGTCGAAGAAGGACGAGTCTATGATTTTCTCCTCGGACTAAATGATGCTTTTGAAGAGATACGGGGCAGAATAATGGGCCTAAAGCCTTTACCACATCTCTTTGATGTTGTCAACCATGTGCAGTTCGAAGAAAGCAGAAAGCTATTGAATCAAGGTAACTTAGGCCCAATTGAAAGGTCAGCCCTGGCAGCAAACCAAGATAGTCCGAGCTCAATTGAAAGGACAACCGCGGCGGCAAAACGACCACAAGACGAACGAAGAAACAAATGGTGTAGTTACTGCAGGAAGAAGGGCCACACAAAAGAAGAATGCTGGAAGCTTCATGGAAAACCAGGAAGTAACAGACAAAGCCATATCTCTACTACTGAGTTAGAAGCTGAGGATAATCATTCTCTGACTAAAGAGGAACTACAGATATTCCGCAGGATGCTAGACAGACAAAATAAGTCTAACTCTACGCCAGGCATCAACCTTGTACAATCAGGTAACTCTATTATAGCTCTAAATACTGTACGAGCTAGTGAGAATGCTTGGATTATTGATTCAGGAGCAACTGATCACATGACTGGTAATCGCACACTGTTTTCAACTCTTGAATTAATTCATGAGAATCTTAAAGTCAAAGTTGCTAACGGCCTATACACTACAGTTGAAGGGATTGGCACAGTCATTCTTTCTAATTCCCTGAAAATTCACAATGTCCTATTTGTACCTGCACTCACTGTCAATCTTATATCTGTGAGTAAATTAACTAAGGAACGACTGTGCCGAGTCATGTTTGATAACGATGTGTGCATTTTTCAGGATTTAAAATCGAGGAAGAGGATTGGAATTTCTAGAGAATGGGATGGATTGTTCTACCTGGAAGAGTCAAGCTTGAGATCTGGAGATGCAAAGAAGGCAAGAAGAGCACTGGTTAGCTCTCATTCACAAAATTATGATGTAAACTTATGGCATTGTCGTTCGGGCCACCCTAGTATTGATTATATGAAGCATTTGTTTCCAAACTTATTCAATAAAAATTCTGTTCCTTTTCATTGTGAAACTTGCCAAATTGCAAAACAGACCAGATTTTCTTATCCCAAACAATCCTACAAACCTTCCTCGCCATTTACACTAATCCATAGTGACATTTGGGGCCCTGCACGAATAAAAACCCTCACTAATGCTAGATGGTTCGTTACTTTCATAGATGATCACACTAGAACCACATGGGTTTATTTAATGAAAGACAAATCTGAAGTAGCCAAGATCTTTCAAAACTTCTATACCTTTGTACGTACCCAATTTAATGTAACCATTAAGGTATTACGAAGTGACAATGCCAAGGAATATATGAGCAACGTGTTTAGCGAGTTTCTTGACCAACAAGGAATTCATCACCAAACCTCCTGCCCATACACTCCTCAACAAAATGGAGTAGCCGAGCGAAAGAACCGTCACTTGTTGGAAGTAACCCGAACCTTACTAATGGAACGAAATGTTCCTAACATTTTTTGGGGTGATGCTGTACTCACTGCAGCTTATCTCATTAATCGCTTGCCTTCCAAAGTTCTCAAATATGACACCCCTATCCAAAAACTACAAGAACACTTTCCAACTTGCTCTATCATCAACTCATTGCCTCCTAAGGTATTTGGTTGTGTTGTCTTTGTCCACAAAAATGATGGCAACAAGCTTGGTACTCGAGCTGTCAAAAGTATATTTCTTGGCTACTCCCCTACTCAAAAAGGGTATAAATGCTATTGTCCTACTTCCAAGAAGCTTATTATCTCCAGGGATACAATCTTCTTAGAAGAAGAAGCATATTATCCAAAATTACCCATTCAGGGGGAGTATTCTGGAAATGAATGGCTAATCTTGGATATAGAACAACCATCACCATCACAACCTAATCTCATACCTGTTATTGACCCCTTACCTCTCACAAACCAACCTAGTCCTACCCGTAATTCTGAAACTGAACAAAGTTCGTCTCAACCTCCATCATTGAATGAACTGGAAACAAATGTTGAAATCAATTCAGGGATGGATGCAGAATCGGGACAAGAGGAAGAATCCAGACTACAAGATGAATCAAACACTGGTAGAACTATCTCTCCTATTCGAAGGAATGACCATGACTCTAATCCGGTATTAAATCCTGAAGAACTGGGTTGGCCTATTGCATTAAGAAAAGGGGTAAGATCATGTACTCAACATCCAATTCAACGTTTTGTTTCATACGGTAACCTTTCTACAAAAATGCAAAGCTTTGTTGCAAACAGTGCACAGATGAAAATTCCAGACACATTTCAACAAGCTATGACTGATCAGAATTGGAAACAAGCCGCAGAAGAAGAATTAAGGGCACTTGAGGAAAATAAAACGTGGGAGATTACAGATCTTCCTAAAGGAAAGAAACCAGTAGGATGCAGGTGGATATTTACTCCTAAGTTCAATCCTAACGGCACGATCAACAAATACAAGGCTAGACTTGTTGCCAAAGGATATACCCAGACATATGGAATTGATTATCAGGAGACATTTGCTCCAGTAGCAAAACTTAACACCATCCAAGTACTACTATCGATCGCAGCTAACTTGGATTGGTCATTGCATCAACTGGATGTGAAAAATGCCTTCCTGAATGGCAACTTAGAGGAAGAAGTATATATGGAAATTCCAGATGGAATTTCAGCTCCTGACAACTCTGTGTGTAAACTCAACAAATCATTATACGGGCTCAAACAATCACCTAGGGCGTGGTTTGGCAGGTTTACCAAAACTATGAAACGACTTGGGTACACTCAGGGACAAGCAGATGACACTTTGTTCATTAAACGAAATAATGACAGAGTCACTATCTTGATTGTCTATGTGGATGACATAGTCATTACAGGGAACGACGAGGGATCCATTTCTCGACTAAAACAAGGTTTGTCAACCGAGTTCCAGGTAAAAGATCTTGGACAAATGAGGTATTTTCTGGGCATGGAAGTGGCAAGAACTCCAAAGGGCATTAATGTATCTCAGCGGAAGTATACCCTAGACTTGTTGCATGAAACAGGAATGTTAGGAGCAGAACCTGTAGGAACACCAATGGAAGAAGGGTGTCACCTCAGAATCAAACCAAATGGTGTTCTGGTCAATCCTGAACGATATAGAAGACTTGTTGGGAAACTCATATACTTGACTCATACACGTCCAGATATTAGTCATGCAGTTGGAATAGCAAGTCAATTCATGCATCAACCACAGGAAGAACACATGGCAGCCTTGTATAGAATCCTAAGCTATTTAAAGCTTAATCCTGGAAGAGGGATCTTCTTTAAGAAAGGCACTATCAGAGATATTGAAATCTACACTGATGCAGATCATGCCAGAGACAGGGAAACTAGAAGGTCAGTCTCAGGATATTGCACATATGTGTGGGGAAATCTGGTTACATGGAGAAGCAAGAAACAGACAGTGGTGTCAACAAGCAGTGCAGAAGCAGAACTGAGAGCTGTTAACAATGGAGTACGTGAAGGACTTTGGATCATCAGGTTACTGAAGGAATTGGGAATTCCACATGAGGGATCAATGCAAGTGTGGTGTGACAACAAAGCTAGCATTGAAATGGTAAAAAATCCAGTCTATCATGATAGGACAAAACATGTTGAAATAGACAGACACTTCATTAAAGAAAAGATTGAAGCAGGAATTATGAGATTATCCCACATACGATCTGATGAACAAATTGCTGATATCATGACAAAACCACTAAGCAGAACCAAGTTTGAAGGATTTCGATGCAAGCTGGGAATGATCGATATATATTCTCCAGCTTGAGGGGGAGTGTTAGAAGTCAGGAAGAGGGAAGACTTTCGGTGTGATGGCCTGACATTGTTGAACACCGAAAGTCTCCCATTTCCTTCAATCTCGGCGAATCTCGGCGAGGCTCTGTTTTCACGTTCCCATTGCTTTGCTTTCACATTCTCTATATTTCTATAAATACTCATTGTAATCTATGGATTTGTATCAATGAAATGAATGAGCTCTTAAGCTCATAGTTCACAACCCAGGGATCTCATTCTAAATCTGAGAAAACAGTCTTGGAAGCGCAGAGTTTTTTTGTTTGCTAAGATTCCATGGTGGCTGCTATCATATGGCATAAAAGAGCTGATCAATGACCTCTCTTTGGGTTATTCCTATTTTTATAATGAACACATAACATGCAACAATTGAAAAGGGAAAAAGTTAGCTTCCTATTCTTACCAATGAATGCTTGCACAAGATCAAGGAATAAGGTATCATTAAGAGCTAACAAAGAAAATTCACCACAAAAGTGCATGGAAGAAGGGTAGATGGAGAAAAGGAGGGATTCAACAGATGCCATCACATCCAACTCCTATGAAGATGATATGTGAACGTAACAAAGAGTTATAAGTTAGTTAGAGTTAGTTACAGTGAGCCAACGGTAAATAGCCGTTAGAATTAGTTAGAGTTCCGTTGCCATTAATTAGAGGCAGAGTTATAAGCCTATAAATAGAGATAATCAGTGTAATTCCAGCGTGTGATGTCTGTTATGATTAGTCTAATGGATTGAATCCTATTTTCTTCCACTCGTCTCTCCCCTGTCTCTCTTCTCAATCTTCTTCAAACCCTCTGTTTCGTCTTCTCTATTCTCTCTTTCCCTTTCTTCTATTTTTACACAGAATTATGATTCTGTAACAGAAGATGATAGAAAAGTTTTTGTTGCTAACAAAATAAGTTTTCTGTCCAAGACCAACTCATATAGACAAATATTTGAATTTCCTTCTTTTGCAAAGTGAAATGTATTTTTTCAAATTTTTTTTATAAAATAAAATATTTAGAGCAATATGATGAGCCCAATAGTCCATTGGGCCGTTTATAAGAGAAGGGGGCTCAAGGACACAAGCGGTCTGTTTGGTGTGAGGGATTTGGAGGGGAAGGGAGGGGAGGAAAAATTTTTATGAGTTGAATTTTAAAAGATTGAAGAAGTGGGGTAACAAAATTTTAATAAAGACAATATATAAGATAAAAGAGTAAGAAAAATTAATTAAAAATTTTTAACACAACTTCTCTAATTTTTTTAAATTCAACTAAAAAAATTTTCCCTCCGCCCACTTTCGCTCCCCTCCCCTCAGACCAACCAAGCCCTAGAGAAGACAGGTCCGGCAAGGAAAATGAAAGCAAGGGAAAAAAAGGAGAGGGCTGACAGAACAGTAACCCCATCATTTAGGATTACATGGAACAAACAAGGCAAGCAATTGGCATGATTGACTAAGGGACTTGACCTCTCGAAAGTCATGGAAGTGGTTACCAACTTTGCTATTTTTCTTACATTTTCTGCCCACTTTAGCTACTGTTAATACAGTAAGAGGGATTAGAATTTCACTGTCATTTTCCGCTTCCACCATTCACCGAAGGGGATTGTAACTAATTTCCTATTATTTCCAGCAATAATGCAAGTCTCCATCATAATAAAATAAATCAGAACATGCTTAAAAAATGCCATTCCCCAATGAACCTTCAAAATTGTTTTCAAATTTAGAGCCTCAAACATTGAATTGGAGAGATTCGAGCATGATACACACAAAAAATTGCAACCTGAAGATCATGAAAAATGAAATTTAGGCATAGAATTTTGACGGGTGAGGGAGAGAGGGAGCGGAAACAGATATAGAGATGCCATTGTGCTCTATCAATAAAGTACACGATACCATACCATTGTGTTCTATCAACAACCAAATCTAAATAAACACAATTGCATATAATTTTTTGTTATTTTATATTTTTATTCTTAATATCTATTAATTATTAATAATAACTTTCAAAATAATTTCATATGATAGAAGAGTCATTTGATAGAAAATTATCAATAATAATACAAAATACAAAACTAAAAAATAAAAATATATAACCAAATTGTTAGTTTTACCAAAACTAATAGTAAAACAATTACATAAAAAAATACATAAAGATCAGATTTTTAATAATTTTCAATATAGAACATTCCTATATTTGTTCTCTCAATCATGTTTGAAGTTTTAACTGCTTGTTCAATTATGGAGTTTCAAAATTTTTTTTTTTGGAACTATGAATTAATTGTGGTTAGCTTCTTTCCCAAACAAAATAATAAAACAGAGCAGCATAAATTATAATGCATAACAGCTAAACAAGTTGGGAGCAACAATAGAAATAAAGAAGTCTAAAAGCCACTTAAATTGTACTAAAATCATATTTAAATTCAAAAGGAAACAAAGGCGCCAAAGGATACAATGATATTTAAGAGTCTCATATTAGATACCGAATTAGAAAGTTTACACTAAGATAATATAATTGGCAGTTTGTATAAGTTAGGAAAGGTGAACTTTCAGAGATTTTAACCCCCATAAATGTTGAGTGGTAGAAGCACCCAGAAATAGATCTTATTATAACTACTTTGCATTCGTGATAGGTCCTTGTGTTCCACTATCTGCTGTGTAACATAGCTACTTCAGTATAGATCAGCTGCACTAGCCTGTCTGTCTCAATTGCTATAGGTAGTGAAGGCCAAAATCAAATGAGCTGTCTGTGACATTGCTTAAAGATAAAGACCTATCTTTGGATAAAATTGTTTCAGTCCTAAGGAGGCATCCACATCCCATCTCCCTTCCAGGACTTTTTCTTTTCTATTTTATTTACAAACTCTCACCTTTCTTCCTCATTATCTGGTCAAACACAGGCCCTAGGAAGAACCAAATTTCAAAAGTAGCATTTGCTAAGAATTCTGAATTTGTATTTATAAGTTTTTTGTAATATGCTACCATGATGTGCATGTTTTGAATTTTATGCACCTAAAAAATTTTCAACTTCCCCACAATTCAATCTAATGCCCCGTTTGGTATAGTGGAAGAGTTTTTAGGGAATTGGAAGTGGAAATAGAAGTGGAAATAGAAGTGGAACTGGAAGTGGAATTGAGATTTTAAAGTGTGTTTGCTATGAAGGTGGAAGTGAGATATAATTTTTAATTAAAATATATATTTATAATAACGCCCTCAACAAACTCTCTCAACCTAGTCGTGATCGGATCCCAGGCAGACCATTCTTCACCGGAAAATTACCCACTTCCAACGATAAATCACAAACCAGTAAACAATTCAACCCAACTCAATCATCATCATCGATCTAAACAATATATAAATCAAGAACTAGAGAGAAATCAAAATTCAATATCGAAATCTAAACAATATATAACCTAGTAAACAATTGAAGCTGCCGTGAGGGAAAGAGAGGGAGATGAGAACGAATATGCACAGATCGAAATCGAAATCGAAATCAATATTTGAAATCAAATATAAACCAAGATCCCAAATGTTGGAGGGAAATCAAATCAAAATCTAAACCAAAAACTGATATGCTAGAGAGAAATTGTAATCCCAATCGGATGAACAAAAATCGTTTGTACTTGCCAAGTTGCATTTGCTGTTGAAGGTAGACGACGACGAAGTTGAGTTCATTGATTGAGGGAGACGACGACGGAGTCGAGTTCGTTGATGGAGGGAGATAGCGATGGATTTGCGTTTGTTGCTGGAGGGAGACGACGGTGGATTCGCACTCGTTGCCAGAGGAAGAAGACTGCGGAATCACGTTCGCTGTCGGAGGGTGGAGTTATGTTCGACCGTTCGCTGCCATTGTTGGTGGAGAAGGGCTGTCACCATCGTCACAAGAGGATGTCCATCTTCTCCATCGCTGTGGAGAGCCGTCGCCGACAGATGACCAGTGGAGTGAGGGTAAATTGATTGCAATGGAAGGGGTAAAATAGGCACATACCTACTTCTATGGGAACTAGAAGTGGGTTCCAACGGCTGAGGTATGGAACCAAGTTCCAACGTTTTTGGTGGAACTGAGTTCCATGTGGAACCCGGTTCTCACCTACCAAACATCCTAAAATATCACTTCCACTTCCACTTCCAATTCTCCCACTCCAATTCCCATGTACCAAACAAGGCATAAGTATTCTAAACCCATATTTTCAACCAAAAATGGCATATTGTATGGATCTTGGAATCTAAGATAGCAGGATGAACATAACTGTGTACCAGAAGGCTTCTAACTTGGAAGAGCTTCTAACAAATTGACATTGTTCTAACTTAAGTTCATGAAATTTGTTGATTTTTAAATGACAGGAAGCATTATTGAAGTTCATTGTTATCAATGGAGTGTGAAACCCAATAAGGGAAAGCACATCCATGACAGATGGCATAGTAAGACCCATATTGAGGTATGGCAGCCTTTTCAAGAAATATCCCAAATGGATAAATACATTTTTGGTCACTCTACAACACACTAGTGCTATAGAGGTTTCAATCTGGTCCCTCCAGTTTTGACTGAGTAAATGTTATCCATCAACACTAAGAAATAATACAATTACATGTTGCAATAGTTTTGCTGTTTCGGCAACCAAATATACGAGTATATAAAGATTAAAACAAAGACAGAATTTGGGCCATGTTAATTCCTTGGATGACAAGTAACCGGGAATATCATTCCTTAGTCATGTGATCTCCCATCCCTAATCCAGTTTTCTCCAATGTTTGAGTAAAATTCAGGGTAACCTTACTTGAATGCTTGTCATATGCAGAATCTTTGTGGCCAAAATAATATTCATTTGTGTGAATAAACCACAATACAAAAAGCCAAACTACAAGGACTTGCATTAGTTAGAAGTATTGAAGGACAACATCAACTAAATAAAAACCAATGGAACAAAGCTGAAGCTTTAGAATAGCTATCATTTTCATTTAGAGAAAACAAAAAAAAGAAATAGTGATCTCAGCAAAAAGTTCGAGATAATGAAGGAAAACATAAAATCAATAAGAGGTTAAAGAATTCTACAAGTGACCTGGATAATAATTCCTCCATTACTTAAGAGCTTGAGGATGCTTCATTGTGCTCCTCTACCTCAAAGCCTCAGACATAGAGCAGGAACTTCAATATATCCTTTTACCCCTAAAAACAACAGCCCATTAAAGATTTAAGGACAAAGGTGACAGACTGGTCTTCCTATCATCAACAACATGGCGACCACCATAGTTTATGGCCACCACAGCCATAGCGTCTGCCATGATTTGAGGGCTTCGTAGCAGGGACTCAATCAGTCCCTAAATCACCATACCATTGCACCATGGTTGCCACCATTGACACTTATGACATTACAGAAAATCTTTTGACCAACCCCCCCCCCCCAAAAAAAAACTTTTCTCTACATGATTGACTCAAATTCCAACTCACTTTCTGGAATGCCTTCCGAGAAAAATTTGCTTCTGGAACTCTTTCATTTTATGTATTCACTTCCAGCTTAAAATTGTATTTTCAAGTTTCAGCACAACTAACTTTATGATAAGAGAATATAGGAACACAGATTTGGCAAACTGGATGAACAAGAACAAGTGTTTTTTTAAAAGATACATGTGACTTTCAGCAAGTCAGTTCTGTTGAAGGAAAGAAAGATAGTATGTCAAAATCTATATAAACTTCCAACTGGGGGTGAAAACGGTAAATAAGATTTATGAACTTCTACAAGAAGTATCTATCCACCCTAGCACATAACAATTTATGCCCTGTACCAGCAAGGGCAAGTGTTAAAATATGAGTCCGGCTGTAACCAACCCACAGTAAAAAATTTGCAGTTCAAATGAGGAATGAAGATTTAACTGTAATATTAGTGTACCTCGGTTCCATATTCAGCCAACATGAGAACAATCTAGGGAAGCCTCGTTATTTGGCAAGATATATTGATGAAATGCCCAAATTCCTCTGTATGGAAAGATTAAACTTCTCATTGCAAAGGAGGAAAAAAAAAAAACTTTCCCTTTTCCTTCGCACCATTTCCCAATGCGCTATATACGATGGAGTTCTCTACCAGCCCATATCGCACCTAATTTTGTGCTAATTTAAGTTGACTATTTTCTATAGAATATGATATTTTTCATTAAGATGGAATTCAATTGTGATCCACGGTCAGTTACAACCATGTCTGTTTCGGCTGTCTTCATAGATTTTCAGAAACCAACGAAACGACTGAAAAGATCTTCTTCGGACTAACAATAATGAAGTATTTCAGAAAATCCCTATCCTTCAAAGATAAAAGCACTTCTACAGACAAGCTGGCACACTGTAGTGCCACACTTCAAGCAGTTTCAAGCCACCAAAACAATGAAATAGAGCAATCCAAACAGGGAATTAAGTGAATTCCAGAT